>JAZKJV010009700.1:0-648011 GCA_037367405.1 Ottelia alismoides
TCGCATCGCCACCTCAGCCACTAACCCTCGTCGGTTGTGTGTCGATCTGTCTAACTGATGAATCTCGGATTCACCACTCTAAGTCTCATTAATTAAGCTCAAGTCCCTCAAAATCAACTGCATTTCTGCATTTATTTTGCATAATTAGCATTTAGGCATGATTTTATAACAATTGCATTTTAGCATTAATTTCTGCATAAAATAATAAGCCAAAAATCCAAGCTAAAAATGACCTGTAAATAGCCTAATTTCTCAGATTTTTAACTACTCCATGCTGACACTGCATAACCCAAAATCACATCCACTGTGTACACATCACTAACAAGATTAAATAAAAAATACAAAAAATATTTAACCCAGTTAAGTGGACCAAAAACCCAAACCCTAGTTTCAGGATTTTCGGACTAAAAGCCTCATATCTTCCCCATCCAGTGTCCGATTTGATCCTACTCAATTTTGAACTAATGTACATTCAATTACATTCAAAACAAGACCAAGTTCAAGTGAATCGGAGCTCGTATGTGAAAGTTGGGTTTTGGGCCTCTTTTGTACATTGTATATTTTCGCGGCTTTTGACCTTGTATTTTATGCATATATTTTCTTTATCATTAAAAATCCAAAAAAATAGAATTAGGTGTCTTTTATTTATCTTTGATTTTTCCATTTTTTTTTGGATTTTTTTATCTTGTTTAAAATTGACAAAAAAATACAAAACCAAAAATCTAGGTTTTCTTTGTACATGGGATACCCCAAAAAGTCACTTTTTACATTTGATCGATTTTGGCTTTGATATCTTCAAGAAAGTTGTAGATCTCGTCGAGACGAGCATTTTCCGTGAAGGAACTTTTTCGATCCGAGGTCATTTGCTATTTCTTTTTAATTTTACAAAAAAAATTTCTTCGATTTTTCTGGTGCTGACACGTGGCTGCCCCAGAGGCCGCCACGTGTCAGTCGTTTTTGGCCCTTTTATATTTCAGTTTTTATAAAAAAAATAAAATTAAAAACCACGCACGTGCAGCTCAGGTGCCACCCCCGCACGCGCACTGCACGTGCGCGCCCACTCTCTCTCCTTAAACCGACTCCGCCACGTGGCCGATGCAGGGTCGTTCGATCAGCGGCCGATCGAACGGCCGTTGCGCTTCATCTTCCTCCCTACGACTTCGTCGCCGCCAACCACCGCCTCCGCGTCTTCCGCAACCACCGCACGACCCTTATCTCTGCCAATGGCCAAACCCCCTCCGCGTCGCACGTATCCACCTCCGGATATGTCGGCCCCCTCCGAACAATCGCTCGCCTCCTATTTAAACACCATCGCCGCCACCGTTCCATCCATCCGCCGATATACATAACATCCAGGCAAGCCGGTGGTGACAGCCCGACCTCGCCGCCGCTACGACGAGATCCGAGAGCTTCCCAGCCCCCATCGCAACTTGCAGCCTCGTGCTGCCGTGCTTCGCTCCGGTCCTTCGTCGAGCCTACGTCCATCGTCTCCGACCTTCAATCTCCGCTCGAAGATCCTCCAGGAGCTACTCCCACCGCCTTCGACTCCGCCTTGCGCCATCGAGCATCGGCTACTCCGTCGACCACAACTGTTACTCCGATCTTCGTCATCGACAAGCTCCACCGACGTCCCCCCTTCATCGACTTCAGCCTCCAGGAGCTCTCCGTCCTCCCTTCCGCCTTTGGCCGGGACTCCTCCGCCTTCGACGACAGCAGCCATCGCCATCGACTCCGCCAGCCGCCTCACTCCGATTTCGTCTCCAGCAACCACGCTACACCGCCTCCGACATCCCCCTGACCTCCATCCGCCACAGGAGCACAGCTCTCGCAGCTCCTCCGCCTTGACGAGCAGCTCCAGGCGCATCCGCTCCGGCCACTGCAGCTGCTCCACCACGCTCTCGTTTCCGTCTTCGACCGTCGGGTGGTGGACCCGAGACCCTCCTCGTGTGTGAGGCACGTGACGGGAGGGGACGACATCAGCGCACGTCAGCCATCTCAGGGGTCACGCGCAGGGCCCTTGGGCAAATTGCAAAGATACCCCCGGAGCTTCCTCTATTTACGCGTTCACCCCTGCCATCCAGAGCTACGTGCATAGCACGTGCCCACTGGAACTTTTGCAGAAACGTCCTCCACTTTATCGGTAATTAGCACTAGGTCCCCATCTGCACATTTTTATTTATTTATTTTATTTATATTTACTGCATTTCCATCCCTGTATTCTCCCTCTGTTTTGAACCTCTTTTGGACATCATTTTATTTATTTAAAAATAGCAATGAGTTCTTCATGTAATTCTCTACATTTTTATATACTATGGGTATTTTTATGAACAGTGGTTGATTAATAATTATTTATTTTGTGAAATATCACATACTTTGCACAATTTGCGCTTGGAAATTCATATTTAATTCACCGTTGCTCTAAAAATCTCTGAACAATCACATACTGTAGAGATTATTTTGATTAACATTGTGCCCAAAAAGATTTGCATTTGCACGCATAATTTGCACTGTAAAAAACATTTTACATATTTCATTGTTTAATTTTTAATAGGTATTAGACCCCACATTTTCAAGATTTAGGATTTTTCTGAGATCCATCACTTTGTGATAGATCTTAGATAATTTTATCTCTTGAAAATAAGTAGGTTTAATATTTATTAAAATTAAATATTGAAAATAATTCTCTCTGCATTTAAAAATTCATAAAAAAATTCATATTGCATCAGAAAATCCCAAAAAAATTACAGTGCACTAATTTTGTCATAGTTATCATCTCGGCCAAGTTTCGTATTTTTCAGACATTGTTTGATCGAAGTTTACATTTTAGTCCCTAAAATAGGCCGAATTTGCATTTTGCATCCCTTTATTGCATTGAAAATTCCAAAAAAAGACCGCCTTGAAAACCGAATACGAAATTGGATAGACATATCTCTAGGTTGTTCCTTTGCCTCCTTGTGATCTACCTTGAGACTTGCCCAAGTAAAATAAACATAAAAACCACTTGATTAAAATTGAATAAAATTTGTGGTTATTTCTTGATTGTTTCCGATCGCCGCCAACAACGAACGACACATTTAATTATTTTCACATTCGAACATAAAAACAACCTTTTACACGCGCGATTTCCGGAACCGTCAGATGGCGCCGTTGCCGGGGAGGCAAACGGCTTAGATTTTTGTTTTGAGAATTTTTGTTCGGTTTTCCGCATTCGGGTAGTCTGACCCCCGAATTTTTCACTGTAAATCTCATTCTATTTCTTGTATTTATTTTTCAGCATTTATTTCATTTATTTTATTTTTGATTATTTTCTGAGTCAATCTCTTTCGCCCATCTCTCTTATTTTTCTTGCGAGGTATCCGGCGCACGTGGAGCGGTTTTTCAAGAAACCGACGCATCTTCATCGACATCGGAAGAGACCGCAATTAATTTAAGATTGAGTCGAGTCGTGAGAGAGCGTATAGTCTAGGTTTTTAATTTCTGCAAATTTCCATTTCTGCTCATTTATAGCGGTGTCCGTTTGGACTCTCGCTGTGTAAAAAAGACTCTGAACTCTATTATTGTGGTGTGTCATGGCCTGTTTCACTCTCCGGTGAGGGTGGGGCCCGACTTGAGTGGCGATTAGGATAGACCTGCATATATGGCTCTCAGAGCATTTTTATTTTTGATTGTGCTCGTAGAATCTTAAGCCACACTTCACATTAATCAAGACACACATAGATCGTTCAACTTAGCCAAATTTAACTCATTTCTTCCCCGCTAATAGAACTTTCTGCTTAGGTGCGATTTTTCATCGGCTTGCATTCATTTAGAGTAATTTTGAAAATTCTGTCTAGCATCCCACATGGAGATTGCGAGGATTCACTGTAAGTCTTCTAACTGAGCATTCATCATAGTTTTCCGCGTGCATCGGCTTTTCCCGAATATCTCGTTTTATCACATAAATCTAAAGGAAATTGGGACTGTACGGTAGACATGTATTTGTGCTCATTTAAATTCTTCAGTGATCACCTAATTAAAATTGGGACTTCTAACTATAGCCGATCTTAATAACCCATAAAATAAAGAATTTATGTGGGAGAACAACCCCGACCTTGGATGTTTTTATTTTTTCTGAGTGAGCGAGAGACGACACTTAAGGATAGAGCCCAAATCCGGAATCTCAGCTCGCTAAATTTTTGCCAAGATTGAATTTATCACCAACTAAAATTGAAAAGATAATAGCCGAACTCTTACAGCTTCATTGTGTGAGTAGGTGAACCCGGGGTTTGAAATTGTGTTTGCATTGGTGTGCGTGAACCGATTTCAAGATCAATAGCCGCACGTTCGATAAAAATTCTCTTGACTATCTCGTGCAATCATCCCTTCCCTCTCTTGATTTGAACCTCATAATGGAACTCTTGTACAAAAACTCTCGTAGATCCAACCCCCCATTCCTCTCAAAAATGACCGAACACCCATCAGAGCTATACTATGAAAATGAATTTGTTTCGGTTAGGCCCAAATCAACTAAATCCCCTTCTTTCAATAATCCTACAACATTTGCGAGAGGCTTTCACCCGCAGATAAATTCGGCCTCCTCATTGAATTTCTATTCGAACCATCCAACCGCAAATGACCACCTACCATCTTAGACTGAATCGTCTTATTCTCAGTTTCTCACCAATTAAACTTTTCAAGAACTTCAAATCTCATGACTAGCAGAGAAATCAAACTCAGATGGAAGGACATACACTGAATAATCATCGGCATTGGATTGACCATGATAGACCCCTCGTCAGACATGATACTCATACAGAGGACTGGACAGACCTAGAAACACATAAACCATGTATGTTGACTCCACAATATCAAGGTCTGACCAATCAACTACACATGTCTGAACCATATGAGCAGCCTCCTTCCATTATTTTTGAGGAGAAATTTTCAGAAAATAATGATTCGGATATTCCAAGAAACTCTCCTCTCAGCACAAAGGGAAAATGGAAGATGAAATTATCGAACATACACCTACTGCTCCCATAATTAATCATGAACCGAATCTTGAGGAGGATATTTCGAGGATAAATAAGAGATTCAATTAAATAGAGGAGAGATTTCAAAAATTTACCGATCGATTCATCGCATTCTATGGTGGCTCGGACAGTAAAATGAATGAGGAAATAACTGGATCTGAGATTGAAAATTCTGAGGATATTCAGGGAGGTAGGGACGATTCTGAAAATGACTATGTCATTGACCCTCACCCTGAACACCAGAGCCCCTCTTCGTCTGAAGAACACCCCACACCCCCACACCACCCAGAAAATACCAAAAAATAGAAATATTTGAAAACCACAAAAAAATTGAAAATTCAGAAAATTTCATAAAAATTGAGACTGAAGATGATCTGAGGAATTTGGATCCGACTGTACGGGAAGCACTGGAAAAACGTTTGATGTTTGAACTTCCCTTTATACAGGCCATTGAACACTTCCCCAACCTTAAAAGATTTATAATAGATAAATTAATGAACAAAAAGTCAGACAGGATTAGAACAAAGACTGAAAGACATATCTTGTCAATGGCCTCCTCCTTGGTGTTGAGGAGAAAAACCAAGAGCCGCATAGTGAAGCGGTTGCCTAGATTTGACTGTGAAATCAAAGACAAAATTTTCACCCATGCTCGGATTGATGACGATTCACCAATTAATATCCTCCCGACCTCTGTATTCCATGAACTCAAACTCGGACTGATTCGGAAGATACGAGAGATTGTACAATTAGCGGACCGATCTATAAAGCGGCCGAGAGGAATCATTTCTGTCATCATGAAATTCCAAGGTGCTCCGCTCAAAGTAGAATTCACGATCATTGATATTGAGCATTAAGGAGAATTCACCCAATCTCAAATCATTCTCGGAAAGCCATTCTTGGCATTTGCCAAGGCGAGTATTGATTGTGATACTCGGGAAATCAATTTCACAGTATTGGAAGCACTTAGATCTGACCCTATCTTTGAGGAACCACGATCTTCTGAGGCAGCCCACGAAGTCCCCGACAACCGTAACCACGAAGCGGTAGAAGAGCCCCAGCCCGCAGCCACACCTGAGATAGCGGTTGTTGATGAGACTATTGGTTTAGAAAATCTCCCCCCTGCTCCATTCCCAGCCGCTCTCACCATGGAGAATCATGCATATGAATCATATGATCCGGAGACTTATGCATGGGCACATCCTGGGTCAACCTACTCTGACTACATGGATTACATCAACTCGACACAGGAATGCGCCAACATCGAATCAATTGAGAAAGAACATGCAAGGACTCTCCCCAGTATTTCAATTCCCGCGGATCTCAAAATAGACAAATCTTTCTACTACGATCCTGAGACATATGCATGGTCACACCCTGGAGAAACATTCTCTGAATATCTCGACCAAATCATCCCAAATCGAGAATGCTCAAACATTCGGGAGAATAAGAACAAGCACGCAGACCGAGCACCGACCAAGGAAAATTCAAATGGATATTCATCTCGATACTCAAGTGAACCAACACCTGCACGATGAAATAAAAAGAGAGTCAACTTTGACCTTTCGGAAGAGGAATCAGTTGATGATCCCTCATCAGGTCCGGAAAAGGTGGTCTACATTAGTGAAGTCTGTTCGGCAGCCCTAAAGCCATATGTTCGTAAGGATCCAAAATTCAATTCTCGTTGGACAACTCCCGTTCCTAACTACTACTCATCCAAAGCTGATGCTCCTGCACTCTTCAAGTACACTGGAATTATTTCATATGAGTTGATTGAAACCGGTGCTTCTGAATATTCATCTAAGGACAAACTGATTGACCCCAAGAAGGAACGAAGTCTGAGGAAACAACTAAAGAAACAAAAAGACTAGAATACTTGGAGTAGGTCCACTTTCAATTACTACTCCTCTGAGTATAACTCTGATGATGGATATCTTTCATCTGACTCAAACACTTCATCTATTCATCATGATTTTTCTGAGGATGACACTGATCATAATTGGGAATCATATGCCACATCTCCGAGTCATCATTACGATCTCCCACCACAGGCTCACAAGAAGATCAGTCAAAAACCACCTTAATCATCGGCTACCCACCCTCCCTCCCGACCACATCGGTCTCCTTGTACAGCTTCTTCCTCTACTCAGGCTAAGGCCTAAGTATAGGGGGGACCGATGCCATCTGTATATATCATTCCTCTCCTAACTCTCGATCGCTCCATTTCCACCATTCTTCCATACTTAGGCTGATCAGAGCCTAAGTATACGGGGAACCGACCCCCATTTGTATATACTCTCCTCATTTCCTGACCGCTTTTCTTTTCGTTTTTTCCCCTCCCTTACGCTTAGCCCGAGCTATGTCTTCCGCTTCTTGTGCTCTGAGGACACAGCACTCGCTAAGTATAGGGGGTATGTATATATACTTTGTATATATTTTACCCATATCTCGTACTTTCGCGTAAGTCTATATGTATTTACGGGGTGGGTACTAACTTGAAAAAAAAAAACAACAAACAAGCACACAAAAAAAGAGGTTTTTCTACTAACACTAACCTTGCCCAAAATTTTTGAAAAAAAAAGGCTTCTTATTCCATTTTCTGCATAAAAAAAACAAAATCCTCTGCATAAAATGTCAAAAAAAAATGTGTCTGCATTGCACACACCTGCACTTCATCCAACATTACATGCATTTGCATCTATGAAAAGTCATTGGGTTCTGAACCGAGTTATGAGCCGAATCCGAGAGTGGTCTGGACTTGACCTTAATCCACCTAATTTTCAGAGGAACTTCACCAAGAAATAGGATTTTAAGAGCTTCAGGTCTTTTTGACTTAATTCCTTAAGTTCCACATAACAATGTACAGCGTTTGACTCTTAGTGTCTAACCTGGTCTCTTCATTCTGGGTACAACTCTGGAATAGGGAATTAATTCGCACTCTCGCACTACGCACTTAGCTCAACCCAGACGGGATGTTGGAAGACCGTGTGAATCTCTTTTCTGGTAGCGTGGAAATCTGAAGACCGGAGTACGGGTTGAAATAAAGCTTCAGAAATGGGATGGACGACTGGGCACAATTTTTCTAAGACCCCAAAAAATGTACGGAACAAAAAGATTCTATATCCGTAGGGGCACAACAAGATCCATGCAGAACCACCAAAAATTCCAAATACAAAGAAGCATTCTATTAAATAAAAATCCGACCAAAAAGGTCCAAGCTTCAAGAACATGCAGATCTTGGTGGAGACTCGGCTACACTGGCCATCTTCACAAGGAGAGGTGACTACACTGGCCACCATCCAGTTCTTTTCTTTTTCTTCTATCTTCTCCCTCATTCGATTGTGAACACAGCGCGACCGACCTTAGAAGGAAATACCTGACTCCCGGAGGACGAGTTACTGGAGAGGAGAGGAGCATGGTAGTCCGGCATTCTGGATGGGAAGAGCTAAAACCCTTCACACACATGAGTCGGTTGTTCAATGTTCTTAGGGTATACTTTGGGAAGAAGATTGACCTAAGATGACTTCTGAGCCGAAACTTTGACAATGATGTGTAGAACTTGAGGGCTGTTGATTTTAAAATTCTAAGTCTCACAGAAGTTCCGACACATTATTAATCCAAAGGTCGAGTTTAGTCTCACTTTCACCTTCAGTTCATGGTCTTGGTATGGAACCCAGTCTCATTTCACTTCATGGCATTTCTTTTTGATGCTCAGGGACGAGCATGGTTTAAGTATAGGGGGATGATGAATCTCGGATTCACCACTCTAAGTCTCATTAATTAAGCTCAAGTCCCTCAAAATCAACTGCATTTCTGCATTTATTTTGCATATTTAGCATTTAGGCATGATTTCATAAGAATTGCATTTTACCATTAATTTCTGCATAAAATAAGAAGCCAAAAATCCAAGCTAAAAATGACCTGTAAATAGCCTAATTTCTCAGATTTTTAACTCCTCCATGCTGACACCACATAACCCAAAATCACATCCACTGTGTACACATCACTAACAAGATTAAATAAAAAATACAAAAAAATAATTAACCCAGTTAAGTGGACCAAAAACCCAAACCCTAGTTTCAGAATTTTCGGACTAAAAGCCTCATATCTTCCCCATCCAGTGTCCTATTTGATCCTACTCACTTTTGAACTAATGCACATTCAATTACCTTCAAAACAAGACCAAGTTCAAGTGAATCGGAGCTCGTATGTGAAAGTTGGGTTTTGGACCTCTTTTGTACATTGTATATTTTCGCGGCTTTTGACCTTGTATTTTATGCATATATTTTCTTTACCATTAAAAATCCAAAAAAAATAGAATTAGGTGTCTTCTATTTATCTTTGATTTTTCCATTTTTTTCGGATTTTTTTATCTTGTTTAAAAATGACAAAAAAATACAAAACCCAAAAATCTAGGTATTCTTTGTACATGGATACCCCAAAAAGTCACTTTTTACATTTGACTGATTTTGGCTTTGATGTTTTCGTGAAAGTTGTAGATCTCGTCGAGACGATCATTTTTCGTGAAGGAACTTTTTCGATCCGAGGTCATTTGCTATTTCTTTTTGATTTTACAAAATAATTTTTTCTTCGATTTTTCTGGTGCTGACATGTGGCAGTCCCAGAGGCCGCCACGTGTCAGTCATTTTTGGCCCTTTTATATTTCTATTTTTATAAAAAAAAAAACAAATTAAAAACCACGCACATGCAGCGCACGTGCCACCCCCGCACGTGCCGCTTAAAAACCACGCACATGCAGCGCACGTGCCACCCCCGCACGTGCGCTGCACGTGCGCGCCCACTCTCTCTCCTTAAACAGACTCCGCCACGTGGCCGATGCAGGGCCATTCGATCAGCGACCGATCGAACAGCCGTTGTGCTTCATCTTCCTCCCTAGGACTTCGTCGCCGCCAACCACCGCCTCTACGTCTTCCGCAACCGTCGCGCGACCCTTATCTCCGCCAACGGCCAAACCCCCTCCGCGTCGCACGCAACCACCTCCGGATATGTCGCCCCCCTCCGAACAATCGCTCGCCTCCTATTTAAACACCATCGCCGCCACCGTTCCATCCATCCGCCGATATACATAACGTCCAGGCAAGCCGGTGGTGACAGCCCGACCTCGCCGCCGCTACGACGAGATCCGAGAGCTTCCCAGCCCCCATCGCAACTTGCAGCCTCGTGCTGCCGTGCTTCGCTCCGGTCCTCCGTCGGGCCTACGTCCATCGTCTCCGACCTTCAGTCTCCGCTCGAAGCTCCTCCAGGAGCTACTCCCACCACCTTCGACTCCGCCTTGCGCCATCGGGCATTGGCTACTCCGCCGACCACAACTGCTACTCCAACCTTCGTCATCGACAAGCTCCACCGACGTCCCCCCTTCATCGACTTCAGCCTCCAGGAGCTCTCCGGCCTCCCTTCGGCCTTTGGCCGGGACTCCTCCGCCTTCGACGACAGCAGCCATCGCCATCGACTCCGCCAGCCGCCTCGCTCCGATTTCGTCTCCAGCAACCACGCTACACCGCCTCCGACATCCCCCTGACCTCCAGCCGCCACCGGAGCACAGCTCTTGCAGCTCCTCCGCCTTGACGAGCAGCTCCAGGCGCATCCGCTCCGGCCACTGCAGGTGCTCCACCACGCTCTCGCCTCCGTCTTCGACCGCCGGGCGGTGGCCCCGAGACCCTCCCCACGTGCGAGGCACGTGACGGGAGGGGACGACGTCAGCACACGTCAGCCATCTCAGGGGTCACGCGCTAGGCGCGTGCCCTTGGGCAAATTGCAAAGATACCCCCGGAGCTTCCTCTATTAACGCGTTCACCCCTGCTATCCAGAGGCACGTGGATAGCACGTGCCCACTGGAACTTTTGCAGAAACGTCCTCTACTTTATCGGTAATTAGCACTAGGTCCCCATCTGCACATTTTTATTTATTTTATTTATATTTACTGCATTTCCACCCCTATGTTCTCCCTCAGTTTTGAACCTCTTTTGGACATCATTTTATTTATTTAAAAATAGCACTGTGTTCTTCATGTAATTCTCTACATTTGATATACTATGGGTATTTTTATGAACAGTGGTTGATTAATAATTATTTATTTTGTGAAAATTCACATACTTTGCCCAATTTGTGCTTGGAAATTCATATTTAATTCACCGTTGCTCAAAAAATATCCGAAAAATCACATACTGTAGAGATTATTTCGATTAACATTGTGCCCAAAAAGATTTGCATTTGCATGCATAATTTGCTCTGTAAAAATCATTTTTCATATTTCATTCTTTAATTTTTAAAAGGTATTAGACCCCACATTTTCAAGATTTAGGATTTTTCTGAGATCCATCACTTAGTGATAGATCATAGATAATTTTATCTCTTGAAAATAAGTAGGTTTAATATTTATTAAAATTAAATATTGAAAATCATTCTCTCTGCATTTAAAAATTCATAAAAAATTCATATTGCATCAGAAAATTCCAAAAAAATTACATTGCAATAATTTTGTCATAGTTATCATCTCGGCCAAGTTTCGTATTTTTCGGACATTGTTTGATCGAAGTTTTCATTTTAGTCCCTAAAATAGGCCGAATTTGCATTTTGCATCCCTTTATTGTATTGGAAATTCCAAAAAAAGATCGCCTTGAAAACCGAACACGAAATTGGATAGACATATCTCTAGGTTCTTCCTTTGCCTCCTTGTGATCGACCTTGGGACTTGCCCAAGTAAAATAAACATAAAAACCACTTGATTAAAATTGAATAAAATTTGTGGTTATTTCTTGACTGTTTCCGATCGCCGCCTACAACGAACAACACATTTAATTATTTCACATTCAAACATAAAAACAACCTTTTACACACGCTATTTCCGGAACGGTCACCAACTCACTACATTCAGCCTGCTCCTCCTTCGATTTCGCCGCCGTCATGAGCAACCATGTCAACCTCACCTCCGCGCGCCACCACCCTTCTCCACCGCTTGGCCAAGCGTCAGTTGAGACTCAATGCACGACCGCCTTAATCGACCTCCCAACAATCTCCGCCTTAATCGACCTCCCAACGACTCAGTGCACGACCGCCTTAATCGACCTCCCAACGACTCAGTGCACGACCTGAGTTGAGACTCAGTTGAGACTCCATCGACCTCCCAACAATCTCCGTGCTCGACTGTCCTTGCTTCTCTACATCGATCTCCTCTGCATGCCTAACTGAGCCAAATAACATGAGCTCTGGATCCTATATGATCAATAACTTAGTGAATCTCTACCATCTAAAAATTCTCTACTTCTATTCTAGATGAAGCCTCATCAATGAATTGGATCTCCTCCAAGCAGAAAGCCCGAACCTCCTGCCTCCTCAGCACCGAAGCTCTAAATGACGTCCACGTGGAGGCTCGGCACAAGCCGCCCTAGCCTAGGATCCACACCACGTGCATCGCACTTCTCGATCGAGATTTTGTGGCCACACTAACGTGTCCGGAAATGTCCTTTTAATTAAAATGTGTGTCGTTTTCGTTGTAACTGGTCAATCAGGATCAATCAAAAATTAACCGCACGAATCGATAAATCAATGAATTAATTAATGTGCAGATTTTATGTTTTTTTAACCTGGGCAAGCCTTAGGGTCGATGTAAAGAGGCAAATGAACAACTTCGGATCAGATTAGATTAGTTAGATCACAGTTTTCCAAGTGGGATTCTTTTTGTAATTTCTTAATGTAATAGAAAATGCCAATGCATAAATACGGATGAGTTATGTTATTAAGAAAACAAGCAACTTAACCAAATTTAATTTTAATGTCAAATTAATCCAAATTAAGCCAAATTTTATTTTTCATATAAACCTAATCCAACGATGAATGCAAATGTATTTTCTTGGAATTTTTGGGCTTAAGATGCACAAATGAAAAATACAAGCTTCTTGTATTTTTTATGCAATTTTCATGCAAACAAAATGCAAAAATTAGGAAAAATTTATTGGAAGTGAAAAACGATGAAAGAAAGCTAAACTATTTTTTTCGAATTTTCTGATACTTTATGATTTTTTTATGAATTTTTTAAGGCAAACAGAGTAACTATGAGTATTTAATTCTTAATTAGTCTACGAAATCTATTTATCCAGAAGCAAAAGTATCTCAAATATATATTTTAATGAGAAATCCATAAGACTTTAAATTTTACAAAAATATTATTCGTCCATTTATTTAAAAATTAATTATAGAAATAACTTTAAAATTTATTTTACGCAAAAGGCACATCCATTTTAGATGAAATTTAAATAGTAATTAAAACCCAACTAGTGGCATCATCCACAGTTTTTTCACAATTTTTGGAAAAGAAATATGTCTGTGCGAATTTCAGAGCTTAAATGGGTAAAATATCACTGAATTTCAAACTCTGATTTTTAATAAATTTTCCAATGCTCAAAAAAATGTAAATAAATAACAAAGAGATAAAGATTTAAATGCTCTACAAAAATCTATTTTTTGATTAAAAATTGATGCAAAACTGCATCCAAATTAAAGCTTAATTATAGGGATGTCTTTGCAATACATGAAATAGAAACAATTGTGCCTTAGGGCACTTTTACAATTGCCGAAACTCAAAAGGTAACTATGCAATATTTTCAAAAAAATAAAATAAATAAATAAAGGAAAATGACCTTATGTGGGTTCCATGAGTGGAACCTACCCTTCCTACTACCCATGCTAGGGCAAGGCGCGTGGGCAGGGACGGCAGCGGCGGTGTGCCGATGCGTCGAGGGTGGTGCGCGGTGGCATCGATGGAGGCGGCGGGCATGGCGCTGGGGTGAGGGTCACACGCATGGTGGCACGTGGTGCTGGAGAAGCTGGTCGGTGGAGGCATCGGGGTTGTGCGGGGGCACGTGGCGGTGGCATTGTGGCCACAACGGAGGACACGTGGGCGGCGCTGGCTGGCACGGTCACATGGTCAAGGGCTGGAAGGAGGGCCACCGTGCATGGCGGCGCTGCAGGTGGAGCGACTGAGAGAACCAGGAGCAGTCTTTAAAGCTTCCTGCGGGCATTGGCGGAGTCACGCACGGAGGGCAGCTATAGGGAGGCCATCGCGCGTGACGGCGCTATAGGTGCAGTGGCTGGAGTGCGGGGGTCGCGGGTTGGTTGCTAGGGGCTGCTTGCGGCTGGTCGGCCAGGGGCTGGTGGCTGATGCGGCACCCAGAGGTGGCGACGTGTGGCTGGTGGAGGCTCGTGGTCGATTCCTCCTGGTTCTTTTTTTTATTTTTTGTAATTTTTTGTAATTTTTTAACAGCAAAAAAATGTAGAAATAAAATAAAAAAGTGGTGAATGATGATAATAATGGTGATTGTGTGATGATTGGTTTGGTGGTTTTGATGATATGATGAAAATGAGTCAAAAAATCTGTTTAGATAAAGTAAAAGAATAAAGGAAAAGAGAGAGAGAGATACTTACCTGGGATTGCACCGAAGGGTGGGGCTACAGTGCGCAGCTGCTGTAATGGTCTCAAGAGCTTGGTGTGAGAAGCTCGAAGTTTGGCAGCCTCACGAGTAGGGATGCAATGCACCAGATTGCACCTGAGAAAAATCTCGAGGAGGTTGTTGCTCAACCGTGAAGGAGCTGCAGCTATCACTTGAAACTCCAAGGGGGGCTCGCTCCTCTCCTATCGAAAGGTAGATGACGTGAAATGGGGGAGGGTACGAGAATAAAAAGGATGTGGGGGAAGTTGGAAATGAGGTGAAGAAAGTGGGCAGAATGGTGGTGGAAGTAGAGACATGGAGTAGGGAGAAAGTAAAGAAGAAATAAAAGGGAAAATAAAAATAAAATAAAATAACTAAAATAAGTAGGCTACAAATAATAAAGGAAAATAAAGGTAAAATAAAATAAAAAATTTAAAATAAATAAATAAATGTGAATAAATAATTATATAAATAAAATATTAATTAAAAAATCTTAATAAAAAAATCCGAAAATAATAAAAAATGGCGTGACACGTGGTGGTTCCAGGAGCGGCCACGTGTTGCTCCTAGAAAGTTCAAAAATTAAATTCAAAGAAAAATCAAAAAGAAATAACGAAAGGGGTCAAATCAAAAAATTGTTTACACGAAATTGCTCGACTCGATGAGATCTACAACTTTTGTGAAGGTTTGAAAATCAAAAGAAGTCATATGTACAAAATGTATTTTTGGGTGGTACCGTATAGATATAAAATACCACATTTTATCTTGTGTTAATTTTTTTATCATTATTAAATAAGGATAAATAAAAATAAAAATAGAGAAAATTTGAACAGAATAAATATGAAGTAATCAAATTTTTTTATTTTTAATAATTAAGAACATGAACAGATAAAATACAAGGGAAAAAAGGTCAATCTATAAAATATACAATAGGGGCCCAAAACCTAAGTTTCACATATGATCTCTGATTTTAATGAAATTGGTCTTGTTTTGAAGGTCTTTGAATGTATATTACATTGAAAGAGAGTAGACCTAAGTCGGACACTGTATGAGAGAGATATGTGCATTTTAAGGCTCCTAATTTCAAACGTGGGTTTGGGTTTTATTAGAAAATTTTACAAGCTAGTATTTTTTTGATATTTTTCTTTATTAGTGTTAATAATATATACACTATGGAGTTGATTTTATTGGATTTGGAATTAGTATAATATATAAAAATAGGTGAAATATGGTGAATATACATGTGATTTTTTCAAGTTAATTGGGCTTCTAATTTGATGCAAATATGAATGGTAAAATACAGATACTATTTATGCATGCATGAATGCTAATTATGCAATATAAGTGGAAATATGCAGCTAATTACTCGGGAACAAAGCTTTATTTTCAACTTTTAGAGTGATGAATCACACATTCATCAACCTTATATTCAAACCTTGCTCGTCCCCGCGCAACTAAAATGAAATGCAAAAGTGAAATTATTTTGGGTTCCGTACCATGGTCTAGAATAAAAGGTGAAAATGGAGCTTGACTCGACCTTTGGATTAATAATGTGGAGAAACCTTATTGGGATCTGAATTTAAGACCATTTAAGCTCCACAAGTCTTCTATTCAAGACGCCTCAACAGTTAGGTCAAAACAAATCCTCATACGCAAATTTCTGATGACTACGAATCTTACTTGTATTGTGTAAGTGAAATGAAGCTCTCCACATCAGAAATGGCAAAGAACCAGCCTCCTCTAACAAGGTAACTATAATTCCCCAGTCTAGTAACTCTTTCCCCGAGGAGCGGGGTATTCCCTTCTAAGTTCAAGTGCAACCAGCTCAAGAAGAGGCGGTGGAGAGAAGAATGGACGATAGCCAATGTAGCTACCTATCCTAGGATGCTTGACCAGTGTAACAAAGTCATCCAGCAGTAGGCTTCCATGGTATGAGGCTTTGAAGGATATGCCTTGCAAATATACATAATCCTACATTCATTTTAATTTCAATATGGCCTATCCATTTTTTTGGAGTTTTCTTTTTTTTCTTTTTTTCTTTTTTTGAACTAATATACAAGGTGCAGCATGTACATAAGGACTTTTTCCTCTTGATCCAGTAGAATATCCCTCTTTTGAAGCATCATTGCAACCCACAACATCTCGTCCTTATATGCCAACATCACCAGACTAGGTTGAGATGCACTTCTCTCCCTAGAGGAGGATGGATGTTTCCACCCGTGTGCTACTCCAAGCCAAAGGATTCTACCTCCTCACCACCTCATCAATGAAGATATACGTGCATGGTGCTTGTCCAAGTTAGGTCACTGTCTAAAAGAATCATAAGTGTGTCCGAAATATTCTACCTAGACTAATTAGGATGACATGTGAACATAAACTTGCGGACTCATAGAATTAAGTCACTTGACCTGAAAAATATTAACTCATGTTCCTATAAGGTTCATATGAAATTAGGTATATTAGGGTCAAATCAAATCCATCCTCAACATCTATTCATAACTTGGTTTAGAACCCATTAACTTTTCACTTTGCATATGCTGATATGCAGATGAAATGTTGATGACATGATATGAGATGAATGAACTACAAGACATTTTTTTTTGAAATGCAAGGATGATATGCAAGAGTAAATAAGAAGCCTATATTTTTTTGTTTTGTTTTTTTTATACAATAATTTTTATAAGAATTTTCTAAGTATTATAGAAATTATACAAATATTATACAAGTATACATGTAATTTATTTTTTTAATTTTTTACAAATTTTACAAGAGTTTTACAAGTTTTACAAAAAATTTCAAATAAATCATTTTTTACCCACCCCGTAATTATTGCATAATATATAAAAAATACGTGAAAATACACATAAGTACAAGCTATGGGTAAATTATATATGTAACATATACACGCTCCCCTATACTTAGCATGTGCTATGTCCGTAGAGCACGAGAAGCGAGGAAGAAGACATAGCTCGTGCTAAGCATAGGAGAGCTAAAATAACAAAAAATATATATAGAATTCGATCCACTCCCCTATACATAGGCTCTAGCAACCTAAGTGTAGAAGAAAATAAAAAATGGGGTCGGTGAGGGTAAGAGGGGAAATGAATGAGTAACTATACTGAGCGGGCATCGGTCCCCCCTATACTTAGGCTCTGGTCAACCTATGTATAGGACAGAATTGAGTGTGAGAACCAATGAGATCTACAGAATATATAGAGAATGGTGAAGAGACTCGGGTCACTTTCCCCCCTATACATAGGATCTGGTCATCATATGTATAGACCTAAAATGAAATGATATGGAGCCGGGGCGAGTGATTCGAATCACTGGGGAGTGAAAGAAAATTTATACAAAGAGGATTGAGCATATACAAGGATCAAGAAGGTTTGTGACGAACCTTCTTGCTTGAACGAGGAGGTGAGGTGTAGATGTTGGAATCATCCTTAGATGAATAGTAGTGAGGTGAAGGGATCATCCAACGCAGGTCGACACATAGATGCTTGCTTAGATAAGGCTTCATAATAGCTGAACTGAGCTCACTCATATAAATCACCTCATCCAGACCTGATGAGGACTCCTCAGAAAATTTCTTCTCTGGTATGTTGAAGGAGACTTTCTTAATCGGTTTTCTAGAACCTGAATCTTTGAGAGGGAGTGGAGAGTGACGCGGCTTGAGGGATTCAGGGAAACTCATCAAGAAATCATTTCTCATCTTTCTCTCACTAATATCAGACTAGAGGAGGGAACAACCATGTTTTTATGTGAAGTTAATTTAGTCTTGGTTGTTTCCATTGATGGTCTGGGATGTGGTGTAGTGCTGAGCATGGGTTCCCCATCAGACGAGTCAACAAATGTATTGTAATATTCCTGAAGGGTCAGCACGCATCTCGACAAGGTACTAGTGATCTCAGTTGGCTTGGCATTATTGGACTCTTATGCTGGATCATCAAAATGGTCAAGGCAATCAACAAAGGTCTTGTCTGACTCAATGAAAGCTTCTGGTCGTGAGTCCTCCTTAGAAGCTGTCATGGTGGTGGTGTAAGTAGTTGGTGAAGTAGAGGTGTGGGGAGTCTCTGATCCAACGGTCGTCCGGACAGTCGGTCTCTCAGGTGTAGCAGAGAGGCGGGACTTATCCACCTCTCAATGGTCACAACTGTCAGCAGATATGCAGGTCACCTTACAGTAAACTGTATCAAAGAATGGGTGAGGTCGAAGCGCTCCTGATGTTTAGGAAGAGTCTCACAATCTATAGTCGCCTTAGCCAAGGCTAAGAACGGCTTCCCAAGAATAATCAGAGACTGGGTAAACTCTCATCATTGCTCAATGTCAATGACTATGAAGTCTACTTGGAGTAGAGCACCTTGGAAAGTCATGATGACTGCAATGGTTCCTCTCGACCGTTCGATAGATCGATCAGCTAGTTGAACGATCTCTCTTGACTTTCTGATTGGTTTAAGTTTGAGTTTGACAAACACAGAGGTTGGGAGGATATTTATTGGAGAGTCATCATCTATTCTTGCATGGGTAACGGTAGTGCCTTTGATTTCACACTCAACTCGGGGCAACCGCTTCACTCTGTGGTTCTTGGTCTTTCTTCCCATAACCAAGGAGATGGCCATAGACACTATGTGTCTTTCAGTCCTTGTTCTCTTATTACCCGACCTCGTAGGCATTAATTTTCACTTTACAAATCTCTTGAGGTCGGGGAAGTGATCTATGGCCTTTATTAAGGGAAGTTTAAAAATCAATTCCTCATCAAGTGCTTTCCTTAGGGCAATCTTTTTGAGATTTTCAATTTTTTATGAGATTTTCTGAATTTTTTGATTTTTTTGATCTTTTTGAGATTTTCAATTTTTTGGTGTTTTTGGTGGATGCATGATCAAACTCTGGATCTGAAGGCAAGTGGTTATTAGAAGGTGGGTAGAATTGACTCCATCTATACATAGTGTGTGTGTTCCCTAATGTTCGCTCGATTTTCAACATCACATCCACTTACTTCTTTTTACACTTTCATACACAAGTGGAAGAAATTGAGTGTAATATTTCGATGACGTCTCTCAACTTGGCACCAAATGATTCATTTTTCTCGATGAGTCGAGAATGTCATCCTCCAAAATGTTCTCATGACAAATCATGGGAGAGGTATGTTAAGTTGGAGTATACTGATTATAACTCGGGGTCTCATACTCAAGATACCTAGACTCTGGCATGTAATGTTGGGTCGATTATGGACTATCAGAATGGCAAATATTGGTCGGACCCTCATACGATTGAGTCAATAAAGAGGGGGCTCGTAGATTGAATTCATGAGCCCAATCCTTCGTAGGCTCTCCGAATGGCTGGTCAATGTAGGCTTGATTACTAGGGTCAGTCAAGTCAGGAAGATCATTAGGTGCATGCCTCTCCATTTGATATGTTTGATCGACCATGTCATGCCCTAAGGCCATGTCGAGATCTGTATATGTAAATTGTTGTATGGTCCTGATGAATCTACGTTTCATCATCTTTATTCTATCATTTTGGCCTTAAAAACCCTAGTAAATGCATGTAAATACCGTTAATTCCCGCATCTTAGCATTCATGCATGTGTATGTAAATAGTGTATAAAATACTATTTTTAAAGCCAAAATTATAGAATAAAGAAATGAAAAGAAAAAGAATAAAATATTATAAATATTTTATGACCTGAAACCTCGAGACCTAGGCATCTAGATGAACAGGTCGACAAGGAATAAAGTAGGGGGACATAAGGGTCTAAATACGATAAAACACCTTTGATTTTATTTATTCTTTATTTATTTTGAGACCTATTTTTGGTTCCACTTTTTAGGCCTCAAATAAAGAAACTTTGTACATGAAAGTTGTAGATAATTAAATATAAAAAAATACAAAAATGATTCCACACAAAAATAATGTACAGATAAAAAGTTATGGTCTGAATAAGATTCCAGAATCCCAACTTCCCAGACATGTATCTCACAAATAAAAGCTTGTAATGTATCAAAATCACCTTTAATTGTATATAATTTTAAATAAGCTATTTAATGGCGGTGGTTTCGCATTTGGCGGAGCTACGATTTGAAAGTTGAGTTTTGGACCCCTATTGTATACTTGCACAGATTAAAATATTCAATTTATTTACTATTCTTTATTTTCATAATTTTATATTTTTTATAATTTTGTAAAAATTATTTATGATAAATGTATATATTAAAATCGGAATAAAAATCTCAAGAAAATACGAAAAAAAATACTTGTATATAACATACCTAGGTATAATACCGGTATATATACCTATATAATTCATACTTATATTTTATTAAGTGTACAAATTATATCAGAAAAATCAAATAAAATTATATTTAAGTGTACGAAAACATTTTCTAAATTTATAAAATATAAACAAAAATAAATAAATTAAATTCACAAAATAAAAATAAAATATTAAAACATATAGATATGTATACCTATATAAGCATAAAATGGTAACTTGTATTTTTATACCTCATAAAAAAATTAAAAATCATATTAAAATACCTTATAAAATAACAAATATTTTTTATTTAATAATAAAAAATTAATTAATTCGTTTTCTATTTTTAAATGAATTTACAATTTTTTTTCCAAGGTTTTTCTGGTTGGTCCACGTGGACCAACCAGATTTCTTCCTTCGTTGACCTCGGTCAACTCTCTGACCGAGGTCTGGACTTTGTCAGAACTGAATTTTTTGGCATTTTCACCGAATTTTGGAGATCACACCTTTCATTATCTTGTGTTTGCTCTTCACGACTTTTCTTCCTCGTCGATCGGGCATACATGCCTAGTGCTTATATCGATCTTTGGAACCACGATTCACTTGATCCACTTCAATCTTCGAGATGCTCCAACACCCATTCAAAACCAAACCCATCACCTCCGTCCTCCTTTGAACCCTTCTTTGTCCCTCATTCGATCCTAGCACCGAGCTCCGGACAGGAGGCCGTGACAGGGCAACCTCCAGCTCGCGCGCGGAGGTCAGGCAAGGGCCGGGAGGCGCTTCCACCCATCTCCGGTGGTCACTCCGTCGTGAGGTACACCTTGGGTTTTCCACCTTGGAGGTTTGTGTTTTTCGTTACTTTTATTTGCATTTTCCTACTTACCTTAATTGTAGTATCTCCCCCCACCTTCTCTTTCGAACCATATACCTCGTTCACCGTCGCCATCCCCTTGCCAGAGCTTGCTCCAGCTAGCTTCATTTTTGCCACTCTCCACCTCAATCCGTAGCCTGGAGGGGCGAGGCATTTTACCCTCGCCCTCCGTAACACCTTTGAAGGTTTTTGGAGCGTGAAAAGCGGGAGAGTTTTTGACATCTCGCCGGAGACACCTAGGCCTCCTCCTCTTCTCCGACGACGGGGAAGATCTCTAGATCACCTCGCGACATTTTGCAACCTCCAGCACACGCTGGAGATGCCTTGGATCGTTGGAGGAAAGTCACCTCGGTGCTGTTCTTCATTGTTCATCCTCCAGGTCTATCTACCGTTCGATCTTGAGGGCCATCCCTAGTTTTAACCGAAGTCATTGGATAGCGCCCTCCACCAGCCATCGATCTTTTTCGAAGATCTAATCAGGGCCGCAAGGCGCGAAATGGTATAGGCCGTCCCCATGAGGACACGTGTCTTAAGTTGTGCAACATCTGACGTCCGCCAACGCTTGATTGGGTATTTTTCATTGACACCCGATTATTTTTGCTATTTGTTTATTAGGACTGAATCATTCCTTTACATCTTTAGTAGTTTTGTAATATTTATAAAACAAACCCCAGATTTATTAAAGTTGTCGTTAGGTCCTTGCCAGTGAGGCGCACGTGCGCGAGGCACATGCACTTGGTTATTTTATAGATCAAGACATACATTTTATTGTATTTCTACGAAGTCCTGCAACTCGTCTTGAACACTTTAATATTTGTGGGTATTTTGTAAGTCAGACCTTGACTTTTTGTATATTACAAGTAGGTCCCTACCGGGGGCGCGTGCGTACGCACGTGGTTCTGGTATTTTTGCAAAGGCACCCTTGCGATCTGAATATTTACATTTAGTCCTGGACATTTGTATTTAGTTATATATTTTGCGGACAAATTAAACTTGGCCCGCAGATTTCTGCTTAATTACACCTATACACCTGCTAGGCACGCGTGCTTACGCACGTGGGCTTGGCATTTTTGTGGGCATATCCCTGGCGTTTTGGCTATTTTTGATTGGTCCAGGGGGTTTTTAATTTAGTTATATATTTCTTGGAAAATTGAGCGTAAGCCCTTGCACTTTTCTATATTTACAAAATCGTCCCTGCCATGAATGTAGTTTCTTTTTGTTTCCACTATTGATTGCATGCATCTATAAAGCCCCTAAAATTACAAAAAAAATACGCAAGGTTCCTATTGCATTCTTGTACCACGCCATATTTTTATTTTGTATTTTTATTGCATTTTAATATTTATAAAAATTAAAAAATACTCATTTTCTCTATTGTTTGCATTATAAAATCCATAAAATTTATAAAAACACCTTACGAAATTCCAAAAAAAAAAGAAAACCCATAAAAATATAAAAACTCTAAAAATCTTCATCAAATCTTAAAAATTCTAGAAAAATCCTACAAATCTAATTTTTGTCTCTAAATTTTATTTCTTTTATTATCTTTAATTGAATTGAAAATTAATTTGGAGAATTTTTGTTACTGTTTGGTATTTTATTTCTCCATTTTAGTTTCAGATCTTTATTTTATCCACTATTTCCAATATTTTTGACTTTAAAAATATCAAGAAATTAGGAAAAATCTAGAAAAATCATAAAAACATTAGAAAATTATAAAAAGCCCAAAAACATTTTATTTCCTGATATTTGAGTTTTCTTACCTATTTTTATAAATCCTTATTCCTCTCTTTTCTTACTTTGTATATATATTCCACTTAAAGAAAAAGAAAATATAAAAAATATAAAACAAAAATATAAATATAGAAAATCGAAAATCAAAATAAAAAAATATAAAATTAAAATTAAATAAAAATATAAAATTAAAAACCCACACAAAAAATAGCATAGATAGACAAATCATCACATTCGCTTTTTTGAGCATTTCGCCCTATTCTACCTGTCTGCTCCATGTGTTTGACTTCTACACTGCTTGCACAGTATACACATCATTTGTAGAGTTATAATAAATTTTAACTCTGCACCACTTTTCATTGCTTGATTCTTGTTGTGGGTTAATTGTTGTTTGAAGTCCGGATTTCGTGTGGTCGATTCAGCGACTGAGTTCCCACGACCATCAATTTTTGGCTTCAACAGGTCCCTACTTGAGGTGAGAATGAAGTATGTGTGGGCACATAATTCTGCCAATCATCTGTCTCAACAATGGCCAACTCTTCATTCAATTCTTTGATTCCAGCAAGCTCTTGAGAATAAGGACAATCAACCCAAGATGGAAGTGAATCTGGAGTGTTAGAATATGGAGTAGGTGAGAAATGCGAAGAAATGAAGAAGTCGGTCGAAGTTATAACTTCATAATCATGTTGAAGTGGAACCGACCATGGGTAAGGGTCTCTCCTAGGCCGCGGAGGATACAATAAAGAAGGAGAAGGCGAAGATGAAGGCTATATGGTTGAGGAGAAATGACCAGAGGTCTCAGGGAATGTGGACTAATATCCCGACATCTTGAAGTGGAAAGGATGAATGTAAGCAGATCGAGGTAGAAAATGTGCACTTACATAGGATAATGCACACTGACAAACACAAAGACAAATGCAAGAGCAAACCCTGAATTCATACTCAACACAGTAAAAGACCCAAGGCTAGGTCCATTTAATTTGGATGATTTTAAGTGTGATTATCAAGGAAATAACAAGGATTACGTGATATCCTAAAGGGAAGTCCGCTCAAAGCCGGATGCATCTCCCCTATTTAACCTGTCGCCTAAGATACCAATGCTCTTCCTCTTTTCACTTCTATCACCAGCTGAGAAGTTCAAGGACCTGCCCCTATCTACCTACTGAAGTAGGCTGTGGCTGACAAGGCTTATAGCTTCACCCTGAGGGGTTACTAGCAACTTGTCGCGGTGCACCACTATTTCAGCCTTGTCTACCTGCGTAAGCAGGTGGAGACTAGTTGACGCTGGTCAGTTGAACCTCAAATAGTTCAGCCTGTGATATTTGCTAGGATCAGGGTACGTGATATGGAAGGTAGGGATTTTGGCTTTACCTTAGGGTGTGCACACACACTATATACCCTCACTCTGCCTGAAATCATGGTCGGGGTTTCTCTCCCGCAAATAATGGTTAATTTTGGTCAATTTTTTGGTCTATTTCAATTAGCAGACTCGGTTTTAAAGATTAGTTGTTACTGTAATTAATACACACAAGCAATCACGTCTATAGTCCAGTCCCAATTCATTTATCCTAGGTTAGAAAAACAGAGAGAGAGATGGAAAAAAGCCGATGCGGTCGAGAAAACAATGATGAATGCTTGAGTAAGAAGACTTACAATGCCTCCAGCTCTCTACATGCGAGATGCAAAACAAAATTGAAGTTTTTACACTAAATGAGATGCAAGCGAAGAAAATTTGCTCCTAGACAAGTAGTTCTATTACCAAGTGAAGTACACGTTAAATTTGGCTAAGTTCTGCGGTCTAAGTTCGTCATGTTGAATGTGATGTGTGATCCTATAAATTACGAGCACAACTAAAAATTTTTGCTCTGAGAGCCGCGAGTGCAGATCCTAGTCTATGTCAATTAACCATGCAACACAGAGAGGTTTTTTATATTTGGTTGCACATGCGAGAACCCAAACAGGAACCCCTTTAAATATTCAATTACAAGTTAATAAAAAATCTCTCTTCAAAGATCTCTTTGTGTCTCAACAACCGAGTCGATCCACGAATCGTCAACCTCCGATGCACTTCAAGATTTGTCGACTTCAAGAAAGCCGCTCCAAGTCCACCGGGCCCTCGCACAAAAAGATAAAAAATTATGTTTGAGAGAGATAGATAAAAAATAAATAAAAAATAATTAAAAAAAATAGAATAATTACAAGGTAGTTCAGGGGTCAGACTACCCGAATGAATGGAAAACGTAAATCTAATTTTCTAAAGTGATCCTAAGCCGAGGTGTCCAGAAATGCCCTTTTTAATTAAAATGTGTGTCGTTTTTGTTGTAGCCAGGCAATCAAGATCGATCAAAAATAAATCGCATGAATTGATAAATCTATGAATTAATTAATGTGTGGTTTTATGTTTTTTTAACCTAGGCAAGCCCCAGGGTCAACTCAAAGAGGAAAAGGAACAACTTCGGAGCAGATTAGATGAGTTAGATCATGATTTTCCAAGTAGGATTTGTACTTTTTATGAAAAAAAAATGCCAATGCACAAATGCGGATGATTTAGGTTATCAAGAAAACAAGCGATTTAGCCATATTTAATTTCAATGTGAAATTAATCCAAATTCAGCCAAATTTTATTTTTCCTATAAATGTAATTTAACGACGAATGCAAGTGTATATTTTGGAATTTTTGGGCTTAAGATGCACAAATGAAAAATGCAAGCTTTTTGGGGTTTTTATGTAATTTTTCATGCAAAAAAATGCAGAAAATTATGAAAAATTTACTGAAAGTGAAATATGATGAAAGGAAGTTGCATTAATTCTTTTGGAATTTTCTGACACTTTATGGGATTTTATATGAATTTTTTAAGGCAAACAGAGTGACTATGAGTATTAATTCCTAATTAATCCATGAAATCAATTTATCCAGACGTAAAATTATCTCAAATAGATATTTTAATGAGAAATCCATGTGCCTTAAATTTTACAAAAATATTATTCGTGTATTCAATTAAAATAATTACAGAAATCACTCTAAAATTTATTTTATGCAAATGACATATCCATTTTATAGGAAATTTGGAAAGTAATTTAAACACATTTAGAGGCATCATCCACTATTATTTCACAATTTTTGGAGAAAGAAATATGTCAGTGCGAATTTTAGAGCTTAAATGGATAAAATATCGCTGAATTTCAAATTCTGATGTTTAATAAACTTTCCAATGCTCAAAAAAATGTAAATAAATAGCCAAGAGATAAAGATTTAAATGCTCTGCGAAAAGTTATTTTTTTGATTAAAAATTGATGCAAAACTGTGTCCAAATTAGAGCTTAAGTATAGGGATATCTTTGCAATACAGGAAATAGAAACAACTGTGCCTAATAGAAACAACTGCAATATTATCAAAAAAATAAAAAAAAGGAAAATGACCTTACGTGTGTTCCAAGAATGGAACCCACCCTTCCCACTTCCCATGCTAGGGCAAGGCACGTGGGCAGGGACGGCGGCGGCAGCGTGCTAGTGCGTCGAGGGCAGCGTACGGTGGTGTCGGTGGAGGCAGTGGGCACGGCGCTGGGGCGATGGTTGCACACGTGGAGGCACGTGGCGCAGGAGAAGCTGGTTGTTGGAGGCGTCGGGGTTGCGCGTGGTCACGTGGCGACGGCGATGCAGCCATGACGGAGGACGTGCGGGCGGCGTTGGCAGGCGCGGTCGTCTGGTCAGGGGCTTGAAGGAGGGACGCCGCACGTGGCGGAGCTGCAGGTGCAACGAGTGAGCGAACCATGAGCAGTCTTTGGTGCATCGTGTGGGCGTTGGCGGAGTCGCGTGAGGAGGGCGGTTGGAGGTAAGTCACCGCGCGTGGCGACACTGCAGGTGCAACAATTGGAGTACGGGGGTCACGGGTGGTTGCTGGGGGCTGCTTGCGGCTGGCCGGCCAGGGGCTGGTGGCTGGTGCGTTGTCCAGGGGCGGCAGCACACGGTTGATGGAGGCACGTGGCTGATTCCTCCTGGTTCTTTTTTTTTTATGTTTTGTAACTTTTTTGTAATTCTTTTAACAACAAAAAATATATAAAACTAAAATAAAAAAAGTGGTGAATGATGATAATAATGGTGATTGTGTGATGATTGGTTTGGTGGTTTTGATGATATGATGAAAATGAGACAAAAAAGTTTGTTTAGATAAAATAAAATAGTAAAGTAAAAGAGAGAGAGAGAGAGATACTTACCTGGGATTTCGCCGAAGGGTGGAGCTATGGTGTGCGACTCCTATCATGGCCTCAAGATCTTAGCGTGAGAAGCTTGAAGCTTGGTAGCCTCACGAGTAGGGATGCCACAGTGAGAGATCACCAAATTGCACCTGAGAAAAATCTCGGGGAGGTTGTTGCTCAACCGTGAAGGAGCTGCAGCTGTTACCTGAAACTCCAAGGGGGGCTCGCTCCTCTCCTATCGAAAGTTGGATGATGTGAAATGGATGAGGGGATGGATGGGAATAAAAAGGATGAGGGGGAAGTTGGAATGAGGTGGAGGAAGTGGAGACTTGGAGTCGGGAGAAAGTAAAGAAGTAAAAAGGGAAATTAAAATGATATAAGTAAAAAAAGTAGGCTATAAATAATAAAGGGAAAATAAAGGTAAATGAATAAAAAAATTAAACAAATAAATAAATGTAATTAATTAATTAAATATTTAAATAATATTAAAAAATAAAATAAAATACGAAAATAATAAAAAATGGGGCGATACGTGGCGGCTCTAGGAGCCGCCACGTGTCGTGCCTAGAATATTCAAAAATTAAATGCAAAGAAAAATTGAAAAGAAATAATAAACGGGTCAAATAAAAAAGTGGTCAACACAAAAGTTGCTCGTCTCGACGATATCTATAATTTTCATGAAGGGCTAAAAGTCAAAAGAAGTCATATGTACAAAATATATTTTTGGGTGGTACTTAATAGATATAAAATACTGCATTTTAACTTTTGTTAATTTTTTATCATTTTAAAATAAGAGAAAAATCCAAATAAAAATAGAGAAAATGTGAACGGAAAATTTACAAATTAATCGATTTTTCTTGAATCTTTATTAATTAAAAACATGAGAAGATAAAATACAAGGGCAAAAAGGTCAATATGTACAAGATACAATAGGGGCCCAAAACCCAAGTTTCACATATGATCTCTGATTTTATGAAATTGGTCTTGTTTTGAAGGTATTTGAATGTATATTACCTTAAAAGTGAGTAGACCTAAATCGGACACTATGTGAGAGATATGTGCATTTTAAGGCTCCTAATTCAAACTTGGATTTGGATTTTATTAGACAATTTTACAAGTTAGTATTTTTTTGATATTTTTTCTTTTTTAGTGTTAATAATATATACACTATGGAGTTGATTTTATTGGATTTCGAGTTAGTATAAAATATATACAAATAGGTGAAATATGGTGAATATACCTGTAAATTTTATAAGTGAATTGGGCTTCTAATTTGATGCAAATATGAATGCTAAAATGCATATATTATTTATGCATGCATGAATGCTCATTATGCAATATAAGTGGAAATATGCAGCTAATTAATCGGGAACAATGCTCTATTTTCAACTTTTAGAGTGATGAATCAAAGATTCATCACACATCCCTGTGCTTTTTCAGAATTGCCTACAGCCCTGATAACACGCTCCCTACGCATGATGTTGTGCAAATTACAGTAGCAACCTCAGAACTTTTAGGATTTACAGATATGCCTCTGCCCGAGGTAAATTACGAATGAGCTTAGTCGATTTTTGGAAATTACTACAGCACCCCCTCGAAGGTCCATCTTGAGATTATTTTATTTACAATTTGGTCCCTTAACTTCATATAATCATATCTTGAGAACCATAAATTGGATATTTACGTTCTTTGTATTGTTTGGATCAGTATTTCATTACCTTTACTCAAAAATATTGTGATTTGCATTTGAAGACTTCTTTGTACATGAAGATATTCGAGGAGTTTATTTTGATCATAATTATTTGAAGTCATTAATTTATTCTTGCTCAATATACCATGAAAATTTGGGGAATCTATTTGAGAATCTTCATTATATTAAAGTATTTTTACCCAGAAGACCCTATAAACGTTTTAAAATGCCTCTACGAAATTTTGCACAACGTAATTACCCCATCTATGTTGTAAATTACCCGAAGAACCCCCATGGGATTTAAACATATTACTCAGAGGGTTCATGGAGTAAGAGTTGGCAAGTTTACGGGGTCGAGGAGGGAATTAGGTTGTTTCAAAGGTCGTGTAGTTGATTGGCAAGGTTTATAGGGTCTGCCGGGTAAAAATCCCTTATATTAATTGAACATATATTCTTGTGATCAATCATTAACATCTATGCCTTAAATTAAATAAATGATTTGCTTGGCTTGTTGCTCTTATACACTGCTCGTCCTGCATTATCACCTTACATCGTATCCTCGCATTCCTTCCTTTTTTGAAAATTAATTAAAATTTTATTTATTTTATTTCTTCCTTACCTCATAGCATAACGTTATTTCTTTGCATCAAAGTAACTTTGAAAACTCATGCATCATATTTCTCTTCACAACTATGTACAGATTTTTATTAAAACCCATAAAAAGTTGAAAAAGATAAAAAAACACGAAAAAATAAGATTATTTGAAATCCGCTCATTAATTTTGTTAGACTTAACCTATATTGCTCCTTTGCCTCCTTGAGTCAACCCTGAGACTTGCTCAGGTTAAATAAACACCTTGAAATCCGTCTTCTATCTCATTTCTCGAGAGGTCAATCACTCGCTTCGACTAGATTTTTCACGAAACCTCTTCGCAGATCCTCCCGTAATTTACACTTAATCATAAAACCCCGTGTTCATATTCTCAAATCATCAGAAATCATTGGTTAATAAGCTCCTCTTCCTTGTCTATAAATAATAGCCTGCCATCTCCTTACTCGAATTTGATCCCTCTTTGGTAAATCCAAGTCCCTCAAATCATCTCTTGAAGCTCACGTTGGTGACAAGAATGTGTAGGCTCGGTCTGCAGTTCAGAGGAAATGTGGAGGAGGTGCATCCAAGCTCATCTTCGGAGCCTCTTTGGTGGTCCTGCCTCCCGGTGTTTCTGCTAGTCGAGGCCTCTTTTTCTATTGTTCTAGGTAGCCATAGTAGTAATTCCATTTATCATAGTTAATTTCTAGTTTAATCCTATCCAAACTCCAAATTTTTGAAAAAATCCTAATCCCTATAAATATAACTCTAGGGGAATTCATCATCCTTCGACCATTTCCTCACTCCGATTTTAATTTCACATCACTCCCTTACAGGTTCTCCATCTATCACACCATCTATCCACCACCGATCCATCATGGATCAGAGAGTTGAATCTCCATCCACCACCACCCGTCAGAGCTACATCGTCACCTCACCTCCGACATCTTTTTTGTTTACCCTCCTAACCGAGGAGTTAGCCCTTATGCCTCATAGCCTTTTGGTGCAGATATTTGACGTCCAAGATGCATCTGGAGCATCACTGAAAACCTAGAGTAGCTCGACGGTTCATGGACCTTGTCCGAGCATCTGGAGCCCTCTCATTGTCCATGGAGCCAACTTCACGAGGAGGAGCCCCATGATCCTAAACCACCCATTGGTGCGGAGCTTGGAGCCCATACATGGTCGGAATCGAAGAACAAAGTTCACCGGAGCACGACTTCATCCGTTTTCTTGGTGACCCTCTTGGCACCGTCGGATCAAGAGGGCCAACCCAGATCTAATCTGGGTTATTGAATGTTATTTGAAGGGGCACGCGCCATAAGCAGTCGTATCGTGATAATTGGCATGACGTGGTGCGTCATGCACCATTCGTCTACGTCGGATCTGGGTATATTTAACTTACGTCTTCTAGGTTTTTTTAAATTAGGGTTTTAATTAAAGAAATAGTCCTATAACGTGCTTTTAATTAGAAACATTGCATTCGAACCTTATACATTATTTTATTTGCCATTTAGTCCCTTCCAAGCATGTGCACGCGCACTTTTATTTTTCAAAATTTGCACCAAGGACCACGACTTATTGTATTTGTTGCAGATTGCATTTGTAGTTAATTTTAATTGCAAATTAGTCCATATACTGCATGGATTTTTTATTTACTTTGTTTTAATTATTAAAAATAGCCCTTGTGCCCTTTTCAATTATCGAAAATTACTAAAAGTGTCTTAAATCATGCTCTTCCATTCTACATGATTGGATTTGGTATTTGATGGTTTTTCCATTTATTAAATTGAGTTTTATTGCTATTTATTCCCTGCCTGATTTATAAAATCCCAAAAAATACTTAAACTCCTCGACAAAATCCCAAAATTATACGTTTCCTTATGCTATATTTTATTATCAGACCAAAAATCAAATAAAATTATCAACAAAACATTCAGAAGTGGAAAACATTGAAAAACTTATAAAAAATAGATTTTTTTCCAAAAATCCAAAAATAGTGCTTTCTTTTCTACTTTGTCACGTATTATATATAGTATTTAGTAATATTTGTTTTGGGTATTTTTTGGAACCTATTTCTATCTATTATACCCAAAACAACTCGGCATTGCTATATTGTATATATTTTGGACTTTAAAATTTCCTAAACATTAGCAAAACTTCCATAAAAAAAAATAAAATAGTAGAAAAGGATAGAAACGATAAAAATATTGTTCTGTAATCTTTTTTATTTTTAACTATATTCATATATTACCCTATATATCCTATATATACATATATGTACCTATATATCTTCTCTAATTATTATAAATACCGAAATATATTTTTTTAATGCCGTAAAAATAAAAAGGATTATTCTCGAATATATTTCCATATTATATATATATATTATATTTACTAACTAAATAGTATTCATATTATCCTTTATATACATATACTCCTATTATCCTTATACATTTATATATCCCTATATATATTTACTAATTATATTATTAAATTAAAAAGGAAATTAAAATTTTGAAAATTTAAAACTAAAAAAATATAATTTAAAAAGGTATATGTATTTAATTAATTAAAACCCACATCCCTATACATATATACATATTATTTACCTATAAATAATATACCCGCTGCACATTTTTGTTTCTCATGTTTGAACACTAGATGCTTGCCATTATACACATTTATTGTAGGGTATATTAAATTCGATTCACACACTTATTCTTTATTTATTTATTTCTCTACTGTATGGGCTTATTGTTAGAATTGGCTTTTGATTTGAGTGAGAAATCATCTCAGTGACATCTCTCCTGCCTTGTAAGGAGTGAATGACTCTCTCCTCTTGACATAGGTCACTTCCAACCCCCCACCCCCCACTTAGGATCTAGCCATCCTAGGTATAGCATACACAAAACATGGCTATATGATTAACAACAAGAGACAGAAGGAATAGAAAGAACATAATAAAAAAGGTGAAATCAATAACATGTGTCAGATGCAGAAGGAGTCAAAGGATCATCATCTTGGATAAAATCTACAATAGAGAGGAATGTGTTGTGCACTAAATACAACCACACCAGTTGTCTTTTGACCACAAATGGATGTTCACCGGATGACAACTTTGAAATGACAATGCCACAATTATCGTGCACAGATCTCACTATAAATGGTCCTGACCACTTGCTCTTGAGTTTTCTTGGAAAAATTTTCGACTTCATATCAAACAACCTTCTGATCAGGATTGAAAGTTTCCTAATAATGTACTTTTAGTGCCATTGCTTTACTTTCTTCTTATACATTAAGTTGCTGTCACGGGAATAGCCTCGAAATTCCAAGAGTATATTCGGATTCATTTTTCTATTACAGCTTGCTTTGTCTAAATCCTGACTGCATACATTGATTGTCCTAAGTGATTTATGAATGAGCTCCAAGGGCAAATGGCATGGATTCCTTTAAACAAGATGATATGGAGACATCCCAAGAGGTGACTTAAAAGTTGTTATATTGGCTCAGAGAACCGAGTCAAGCAACTAGGACTAGTTCTTCCTATCTGATCGAACAAGCTTTTGAAGAATCATCTTGATCTCCCTATTCGACACTTCAGCCACGCTATTAGTCTGAGGGTGGTAAGGAGAAGCGACGTGATGATCAATGTCATACTCCTAAACAAGTATCTTAACCTCTCTATTTATAAAAAGACTACCCGCAATCTAAAATCAATACCTCTAGAACCTTGAACCATGAGATAATGCTTTTGCTAAGAAAGTGACCAATAGGATGACTATCAATGGATTGGCAGGGATAGCTTTTACCCATCGACTCACGTAATCAACGACAAGCAAGTTGTACTCGAATCCCTGACTATGAGGAAATGGGCCCATGAAATCAATGATCCATAATTCGAAAACAACAGAAATTTGAATGAACCTTAGGGGAATTATATCTTTCGAACCAATGTTTCTTTCCCTTTTCTGACAATCAGTACAACCATATACATCAGTTGTAGAATCCAGATGAATCTCCATTTCATTACCTTTATTCATTCAATTCGGACGTAAATTCAAAGTAAAATGGATGTAAATATCATTAACCATAAAGTAACACTCATGATTTAACTTGTAAATACCGTATAAATAATGTATAAATACATGTATTTAATTCCAAAATAAAAGAATAAAGGAAAAGAAGAAAGAATGAAGTATAGTAAATACTGAATGACCATAAACCTCGAGACCAAGTCAATATTGACTTTGTCGACCAGGAATAAAGTAGGGGGAGATAAGGTGATTAATTGTACAATAATACATATAGAAACCCTAATCTTCACAATTGTATATAACTGAATTTTCATTCATTTTATTTTGCATTTTACACATCTATAACAATAAAATATTCTATAGGAAACTTGTACATAAAAGTACAAAGAAAATTATAAAAATAATTGCATAAAAAACAACACGTTGTGCAACCGAGACACACAGACGAAAAAGTCATAAACTGAACTTCGCATATCCATATTTTCTTCATATGAACTCAAAATGAACCAAGTTCACCTTTATTTTCTTAAAATTAAATTATATAAATAATGAAATGATTCCATTTAAAATAAAGTTAAGATGCAAGAGTCAGCTTTCTTGGGTCCCATAGTACTATATAACATGTATATTTTATTCATTAAATACATTCTTTATATTTTTAAATTTCTTATAATTTTAAATACTTGTAAATATTATTTGAATTATATTAATAATATAAACATAAAATAAATCCATTCAAAATATATTAAAATAAATTATACAATAAACTATAAAGGTATACTACACCTATAATATACATACACATATTTATTTAAGTGCACTGATGAAATAAGAAAAATAAAATAAAATATTTAAATTTGTACATAAATATATTATAAATATATAAAATATGCATATTTAATAATAAAATTTTAAGTACAAAATAAAAATAAAATACTTAAAATATTGCTAAATATACTTATGCACATATTTGTAAAAATTAACACCTAATAAATAAGGTTGTAAAGATAAATAAAAATACTAATAAAATTGTTTGAAATAAACGAAACGTTTTTCATGTTTTGGATTTTTATTCCTAAAAACATTTATTATTTCCTTTTGAATGTATTGTGAATTTCCTCTCTATTTTATCTTCTTGTGAGCTTACATGGCCCAATCAAGGCGAGTTAAGAATTGACTTGGGTCAATTGTACCTCATCCCAGCCACACCTGTCAAAGCTGATTCACATCACATCTTCATCAAAATTTTCCTCGTCATCTGATCTTAGGCCTAGATTACTCACACAAAAGCCTCGCCTATGAATTATAAATTACTGCCACACTTTTCCAAAGTCAAAACCTCATCGATTTGGGCGTAAACCCTAGCTCAATTGCCCTCTCGCTCTACTATAAAGCCAGAACCTATACCTTCGATTTGAGTTTAATCCCTATATTCCATCACTTAGCCCCTTGGATCGAGATCTGGAGATCACTTTCATGGCATGGGAGGAGTTTCCTGGCGATCCACTACGAGGAGGAGGTACAACGAGGCGATTCAAGCTCACCAGAGCAAGCTCCAAGCAAAGACCAAGTTCCCCAACCTTCTAGGTCTGGTGATCTTCCATTTCATGTCATTTTATTTTTACATTTTTATTTTTAGTGCATCGACGAATTTAGTTCCAAAAGAGTCACACATTGGAGTTTTGAGATCCAGCTCTGTTCATTGTGCATGCCTTTTGTTCCGACCCAACTAAACCATTTCCCTTCATCCCTCATCGTTTTATATACATCCCGAATCATCTTTCATTATGGTCCAACAAGGATAAGACTCCCACCAAGGTTCTGATGAATCTCCATTTCACCATCTTTATTCTTTCTTCTTGGCCATAAATCGCTAGCTAAATGCAAGTATGTATCATTAATTGGTCAAAATAAGCACCTTGTAATTTATACAAAATACTGCATAAAATGTTATATTATTTTATTTAATTCCAAATAAAAGAATAAATGAGGAAAAGAAAAGGAAATGAAGTGTCAAAGACACTATGTGACTTGGTCGATAAGGAATAAAGTAGGGGGAGATAGGGAAGATGGATTGTACAAAATATACATAAAACCCATATTTTTAATTCATATATAACTAATTTTTGGGACCTATTTTATTCTGTATTATGTATAACTCAAATCAATAAACTTTGTACATCAACATTAAAGAAAAAAACTATGTGCCTAGGACACACAAAGTAAAACGTAAAAAAAACTTCACAAACATTTATCTTATTTATATTACATCAAAATAGACCAAAATCACCTTTAATTGTATATAACTTTTAATAAGCTATTTAATGAAGATGGTTTCATTTAATTTGGAGTAAATGATGCAAAAGTTAAGTTTTGGGCCCATATCGTGCGACGTACCTGTATATTTGAAAAATATATTCTCTTTGTCTTTTTCACATTATTTTATTTTTCTATAATTTTATATGTCATTTGAAACTTATGTACATAATTAAATTATAATAAAGTAATCGAATAAATTTAAATTAAATAATAGATTTCAACACATAAAAAAATATACCTATATATACATATAATGTGCATACACATAATTAATTAAGTGTACATATTAACTCAAAAATCGCAATAAAAATATCTAATTGCGTTAAAAAATCCAAACTATTAAAATACTGTATAAAATAGGATAATATAAAATACAAGATAAAAATAGAAATACCAAAATACATGTATTTATACCTATATTCTCATGAAAATATTAACATATAATAAAAAGCCTCATAAAATAAATAAAAATAGGTATAAAATACTACATTAATTTGAAAACATTTTTCATGTTTTAATAAAAAATTAATTAATTTAATTGACATTTCCTTTTGAAACTGCCAATCTTTTCAACTTGGGACTTTTCTTGTTTGTCCACGTGGACCAACCAGAACACTCCCCATGTTGACCTTGGTCAACACCCCCTCTCTCTTCCTCGAGATCCAATCTGTCTGAGCCCAGTTCTTCTCTATTTTTTCCATTCGAGGCTGTCATTCTCTGCTTTTGTATGCTTCTTGTCCTGGAGATTTAACACATGTGATTCATGCGTACATCTTTGATCTGGTCGATATTCATCAACACGATCAACATCTTCCTTGCCAATCATTGATGAATCCATTATTCATTAACATTATGTCTGCATTTTATCTTAAAACCCTTAACAAATACATGTAAATATTCATTAATTTCCATATTTTAATAAATCCATACACATGAATAAAAATGCACTTTTAAGCATCCAAATCAGTAAATAAATAAAAGAATAAAAACAAAGAAAACCAAAAGAAGGCAAATTATAGATATGTATATATGTATAATGTTACTTATAAACTAAAAGTAACTGAAAGATATATTTATATCCTAACTCCTGATGCCAAGTCAACATGGATTGGTCGACAAATAAATAAGTAGGGAGAGATAAGGAAAGAAAACAATAAAAAAATAATTAATTATTCACTCTATACACTTTTCATTGTTTACCAATCATTACCAAAACTTCAATTATTTTCAATTAATTCAAATGAATATATTTTTTACCAAACTCTTTTTTTAATCATTTCTAAAAATATATAGAAACATATAAAAATAAGTTAAAAATATTATCTTGTATATATGCCAAGAAACCCAACTTGTAAAATATCAAAATCTCAACTTCCAAACATCATATCTTTCTCATACAAGCTCTAATTTCACTCTACTCACCTTTAAAGTTCATAAAATAATATTCTCTAATTAATGGAGACTGAAATCGGAGTCTGTTTGCAAAAAATCGGTTCTGGGACCAAAGCACAATTGGGTTTCTAGGCTATTTATTTTATCTATAACACATTTTTATAGTTTTAAGGATTTTAGAATTTGTAATTTCTTTCACGATATTGTATTTTAACCATGATTTATTTCAGAATATTTGGAGTTTGTTTATATTTTAATTAAATCAAAAACACTAATTTATTGATTGAATTGAATTGTGTAATTTATGCCTGTATTTATTAATATATATAATTAATTGATTAAAATCCATAAAAATTCATGCATACTCTATTTATTATTCTAGTAATTAAGAAAATATAAAAATAAGGTATTATTTATTAAGTTATTAAGATAAAAATCCAAAACCTATTTATCAAGTATTATATATATTTATTTATTAATATAATTGTTTATTTCATAATTTATTTACTATTTATAAAAAACTAATTATAACATAATTTAGATAAATTAAATATTTATACTTTTTATTTTACACCAATTTAAAATAACATTATTTGATATTTAATATCTATTTGTTAATGAATTTCTTGAGACTAGCCAACCAGGTGCTGACACGTCTAAACACATGGGCCTTCTTCTTCAAGAACATAGTCGTTGGTTCTGTTCCAACACCTCTTCTTCACCAAATGACTCCCGCCATCTCCTAACCTCTTCACCTCATCTAAACCTTCTACTCCACCCACCTAACCACCTACTTCCGTGCCCACCATTGATCTCCACCTAACTTCTCATCAATTCTCCTATAAAACCCCATGAACTTCGTCATCTCCAACTAACTTTCCTAACTTCCAGTTCCAGTGGCCGTCGACCTCCAACTTCCTAGATCCACTCCGCCTCAACTCGATTGTGACAAGGCTCGAGGATCACCCTACGTGGAAGAGGAGACGATGGAGGATCATTCCAAAATGTTACATCTCCTTGCATCGCTGCCACCGTGTGACGTTAAACTCTGGAAGTCCGTCCCATCGAGCTACGACAGTGGGGTTCTACACCCTACATTCCTAGGTACTTCCTCCATTTTTTCTTCTTTTAATTTCTTGATCTACTGAACCAATTATTTCAATTAAGTATACAATTTGGATTATTTAATCACACTTTCAATCGCATCATTCAGCTTCCTTCCAATTCGATCAAAATCACCCTCAATTTCAATCCATTTTTACTATTCTGGAAACTATATTTGAACTACAACTTTCATCTTCTTGGCCAATTCAATCGTGAATTGAGCATCCAAACCTTCATTTACAGGATTACTCCGCCATCTAGAGCAATCAAGCGACCTGGAGAAGCTTCTTCTTCGATCAAACACGCAACCATCATCTGCCTAGTGTTTCCAAAGCCTAGGCAAACTTCATCTCCAGGAGGCATCTTCTTCGACATCTTCCAGCCATCGCCGACATCCTCGATGTCTCGTCTACCGCAGGTGAGCTCGAGGGGTGAAGGAGTCATCCCTCTAGCCCTGCAAGAGGTTGGAGCTCTCAACCAGTCGCTGGCGATAATTCGGAGAAGAAGCGTCGCTACCACCTGCACATAAAGAGGGAAGAACTGCCCAAGAACTCTCGAAGTGTGGAATCGTGACACGTATCCTCATGCAATGCTCAAGATTCACCTGTGCCTTCTAATTGTGGTCATTGACTCTGAAGAGGTGGAAAATTTCAATTAAGAGCCCTCACGACTTCCAGAAATTCATCCACGCTCCAAAAGTTTCTAGAATTGCGTTTAGCTCCCCGTGTAGGTACCTAAACGTAATATAATTTATTTTTCATTCAGTTTAGTTCTTAGACAAGGACCTTTTTATAATAGACTCTTTGATTTTTCTTGCATTTCTACACATGTACTGTAGGATACATTTGGACCTCTTTTCGACATTATTTTCATCAATTTTTCTAAGGTAGTTACATAACTATCGTAACGAGGTTTCCTTGTATTTTTCGTGAATTTTCGCCGCTTATTTTTCTTTTTTTGATTTCTCTAAATTTGTGCCTGTTTTGAGTATCTTGTTAATTTTTTCAAGAAGAAATAAAAAACACGAAATATTTCTTTTCCTCTCAAAATCTATAGTATTCCTATTCTGCCTCGTTGACTTCGACCTAGGGAATCTTACCTGGATAAATAATTTGTTTAAAGATAAAATAGTAGAGAAAATTCATTTCCTTAATTCTTTTTATCTCTCTCCTATTTTTATTAGATTTTTGTTTGATCAGTCGGATCTGTCTTCGCAATTCTCTACATCGACAACTCTATTAACCGCAGGCTAGATCCAATCATCAGTTATACCCTAATCTAGCCTATAAAACAACTCCTCCCTTTCCTTCTCGAGTTTGATCATTTGTTGCTGCCTCTTAGCCCCTCAAAACCAGTCGATCATGTTCCTCTTAGTGACATCTTGAGAACCGTAGGTTTTACAGCGAAGAAGAGGTGCGGAGGAGTGATCCACTACCATCATCGAAGGAGCTCTGCAAGTAGGTTCACCTCCTTGACTCCAGTCATGTGAAGTCCCCATTCTTCATTCCTGGGTATATTTTCTAATATATTACAATTTCCGCATCTTAATTTTAGGTTTAATTTCATTTGTATCTCTAAAGTTAAAATCCCCCAATTCCCTGGAGCTTGAGGTTTAGGGGAAATCATCAAGATTTGGCCAACTGATTTCCCTCGTTTCCATCTCATTTGGTCACCCATCATATTTTTTTATCGACCAACCATTTTATCCACCCCTGATCCATCATGGATCGGGGAGTCGAAGCTCCCTCCATTGCCAATCACTGAAGCTCCATCTTTACGTCAACCAGTGCCCCTCAGTCAAGGAGTGAGCCCTCGAACCAAGGAAGCTTCTGGTGCAGGAGAAGGGACTCAAAGACCCTTGTGGAACTTAAATGAACACTTGGAGAAGCATTAGGCCCGCTAGAGAATTCCAAGCTCCTAAGGCACTGCCGACTCCATCTAATCCCACCTGCAGACAGGAAAGACCCCCAGCTATCTCTGGTCATCGTCAGATTATGGATTCAACATTAGAGTAGAGAGAACGAGGAGATTAAAGCAACCCCGATCATTTTTCTTCAGTAGTTCATCCAGAGGGACTAACGGTCGTCAGATCAACAATGTGGCCTAGATTTAATCTAGGCCATTCATTTTATTTGAACTGTCATCCTCCCTCTACCATCAGATCATACATGTGGCATGTGAAGAGCGGTTTGATTGGACAGCTTTAGTGAGGTAAATTTCACATACACCATCTACCTTTTTGGTATTTGTAAAAAGCATTATAATAATTTAAGTTAGTTGAAAACTTTTGGGGCATTTTGTATGTACGCACTTGGTATTTTTTGAAATTACATTTAAGTCAAGTGCCAGGTCACCTTACATGGACCCCCATGTAAGAGTATATATTGCAAGCACACCTCTGAGTTTTGTAATTTCAGTTTATTATTTAAATTTCAGTTTACCCTAAAAGCACTATTTTATTCCTTGTTTGACTAAAAAATACGAAAAATTATAAAACCTTTTAGAAAAAAATATAAAAAAATTAGTGTTTTTTAGCCTATTTTCTAACTCTAAACCAAATATCACAAAAAAATCTCAAAAGAAACTCTAAAATTAGCAAACCCTTGCTAACACTAAAAAATTATAAAATATTTCCAAAAATCCTCAAAATATTAATTTTTGTTCAATATTTTATATATATTATTATCTATGTATTAAAATTTATATTGAGATATTCTAATTTTTTTTGACATTTTTAATTCTCAAATCAATTCAACCTATTTAAAAAGCTACTATTCTGCTTTAGTTCCTATTTATAAATATAAAAAATTGCATAAATTCCCCAAAAATTCATGAAAATAGACAAATATTTGAAAAATATAAAAAATATTTTTTTATTTTTTACTATTGTTATCTATATTATATATAGTATACCCTTATAGGCTTTATATACTTATATATTATCTTATATATCCTATATTATTATCAATTAATAATATTATTATAATTATCTTTTAACAAACTTAAAAACTTGTACTTTTTGGTTATTTCTAATTTATGTATAAGTATTATCTAAATTCTATTACATAGTACTTATATTATATATATTCCCCTATAAACATTTATATATATATAGATGCATGTGAGGGGTGTTCCTGTGAGAGCCAAAATCTATGAGAGCATGAGAGGACTGATTCTGGACCACTAGAATATGTCATCTCTCTCCTCATTGATTATAGGAGGAGAGAGAAGAGCAGAATCTACTGGTCCAGATTCACTACTCACATGCTCTCATAAATTTTGGCTCTCACAGGATCACCCCTCATATACACGCATATTATTTATATATTATTAAATTAAAAGAAAATAAAAGATTAGGAAACGAGAAGTTAAAAAATGTATATATATATATATTATTTTATTTAAATAAAATCCAACAAACACTTTGATTGTTTTTGTGCACACTTATATATACATACTTGCATTTTTAATTTTTTTAAATAATACTTGCTATGTCTCGTGTTCCTTGTGTTCGACTCCTACCTTGTTGTTCATTATACACATTCATCGTAGGGTATAACAGATTTGATCCACATGATGATGTCTGCTTCCTAGTTGGGGGACACACCTGAGTAATGAGGAGGTTGACTCTTCTTCTTGTAAGTCAACTGAGAGAGAGCATGGAAGGAGCAGTCAGAGAAGGAGAAGAGCAGCACATTCACTTATCATTGCTGTTTTATATTATGAAGAGAGTGTTATTTTTATTTTTGTAATATTATTTACAATAATTTGGACTTGGACACATCACACTTCAATTCTCGAGTGTATGTTCACATGGGAGCTTCGTCATTTTTTTTCGTGTTTTATTACCTTTCTGTTATTTTTTTCAGATGTTTTGAGCTTTCTCCTTTATTTTCATTTGTTTTATGTATTTGAGTCCCTATATTTAGGTTTTCTTGACTCAATAACTAGGTCCAAATCCCTAATAGAAGCATGCACCTATAGTCTCTTTCGCTTGGACTTGGTGATGAATCTCCATTTCATCACCTTTATTCTTTCATTTTATCCTTCAGTCCCTAGTAAAATGCATGTAAATATCATTATTTTGCCTAAATTAAAATTTACTATTTATTATGTAATTATTGCATAAAAGATTTTATTCCAAGCCAAAATAAAAGAATAAAGAAAAGGAAATGAAAGAAATAAAAATGCCACAGGAATCTTATGACCCTAATCCTTGAGACCTTGCCATTATGATGACTGGGTCAACATAGAATAAAGTAGGGGGGATAAGTGTCAAACAGACAATAAAAACTGTAATTTTATTTCTTCAATAATTCATATCGAGACTTATTTTATTCTTTATTATGTATATATCAAAACTATACACTTTTTACATCAAAGTTCAATATAAAAATACAAAATTGATTTCATACAAAAATAATATACAGTGTTCATTCTACACTCATAATAAAATCCCAACACCCAAACTTCACAGATATGTATCTTCACCAAATGAACTCAAAATGCATCAAAATCCCTTTTAATTGTATATAAGTTTTCATTAGCTATTTAATAAATGTTGTTTCACTTAATTTGGATTTAAGATGCAAAAGTTATGTTTTGGACCCCTACTGTACAATAGAACTGAATAAAATATTAATTTTATTTATTCTTTATATTTTTCATTATTATATTTGTAAATATTCCTTATAGTAGATGTACATAATTAGAATGAAATAAAACCATTAAAAATAAACTAAAATAAGTAAGTGTATAAAATATATATAGATGAATTACCGATACTTATACCAATATAATGAATACATCTATTTATTTAAGTCACAAATAACATCAGAAAAATACAATAAAAATATATATATGTACATCTAAATAAGTGATAATATATAAATTAAGTGTATAAAATAATAAAAATATAAAATAAAGAACAAAAAACTTACACATTATATAGGTAAATATACCTATGATTTTACTTGTACATAATAACTTGTAATAAATAACCTTATAAAAATAAATAAAAATAGGCATTAAATACTACACAAAATTAGAAGTATTTTTCTTTTCATAAGCAAAATTTAATAAAATCATATATTACTTTATTATTCATTTTATAAAACATTATTTCCTTGGAATTGACTAGTTGGTCCACGTAGACCAACCAGAAAGCTTCGTTTGTGGACCCAAGTCAACTCATACTTCGGAAGTCAACTTGCCCATTAGCATCTCTGACTTCTGTCAAAACCTCTAGCCTCCCACTTCACTCCATTTCCCCTTGCGATCTAATGATCAAATTGCCCTGAGCCTTGAACAAAAATTGTAGATGGGATCTCTATGAATCGCGCTTGATATTCAAATCACATCAACCTACTTCATATCTTCCTTGAATCGATTCACATATTAGACCATTTTCTATTCATAAATAAGCTCCTCCACCGACCATTCAATCATTAGTCCTTTTTCTAGTCCTAAAACCCTCTACACTCGGTCAAGAGAGTCACCTGGTGACAACAGGCATTCCCCTGCGGTGCTGGAGCGAAGAAAGGAGGAGAGGTCGTGATCCGCGGCGGTGCTCTGGCATCATCCTTATTATTGGCGTCAAACCCAAGTTTGAGCTACACACTTTCAATTGTAGATAATTTTTCATATTATCATTTTAATTCCATTATTTGTTTTGCATGTTAGCGTAATTTGTAGGTAGATTTATAAAAAGTTCCCTTCACATGAGATCTAGAGCTCCGACCACGTCTGTCTCACTGTACGCCTCACTATTTCAACCATCACCTTCATTTCATTAGCTTCCCCTGGCGCTGCTCCAACCACGTCTGTCTCACTGTACGTCTCCAGATCAGTGAATCGATGCTCGCTCTTCTGCCTTTGCCTAAGCATCATACCTCACCTCTCTACTATTTCAACTAATAACAACTCGGATATATTCTCCTGTGAATCTGTGTTCTAACTATGCAAGTATCTCGAGGATATGACCCCCAACTGGGTTCAAGTTGTCCTAGGAGCTCAATCTTGAGTGCATGTCCTTCATCGACCTACTAGGACCCCATCGATGGGTCCTTGGCACATCTGGAGGTGCCATTGGCTGCACAGAAGCTGTTGGAAGCTAACAAGCATCATAGCAACCCTGATTGAGCCTTAGGGAACAAGGAATCGATGGAACAAGGAAGAACACACTCGTGTTCATCCCAATTCTTGGAAAACACAATAGAGTTGTTCGATGGGGTCTTCGCCCAAGATTGTAAATCGGTCGTACAATCATGGCCTGTCAACACCATCATTTCTGGGGCCAGATCTATGAAGGTTATGGGGAGAACCTTAAGTGCATCACATAATCGTGATGATTGCATCATATGCAATCGAGAGAGGCTAGTCGTACTAATTGCCTGGGGTAATGGGTTTAAAAAAAATTAAAGCGATGAAACCACTTGATCCAAGAACATTTGTCAGATCATTTCATCTAAACCAAAATGGGGTATCAGTGTTACTTCTTGAAGCGTGGTTGTGATCAAATTCTCTAAATGAAGAGACCCCCTTTCTCTAGTCCGACTTGACGGAGGAGACACTTCCGAGCGCATTGATGAAACATGTGCTTCTTGCAATCCAAGTTGATGATCCGAGCAGTGAGCTTCCTGATTTTGTCTCATGAAATCCAAAGTCTTCTTTACAAGCCAAGTGCACCGAAGAAGATGGAGATCCACGAGTAGTCGATTCGGCAACACAACGACATCGCAGTGACTACGAGATTCTCTAAGTCAATAAGCGGACAGCCACTATATTGATATAGAGAGTGGGAATGTCTATAGATAGAGATGGAGAGAGTTTAATTCTCTTGGACTTATTTAGTAGAAAAGGCTAGGCCTACCCTTCCTTTTATAATAGTTTGATGCACATGCATCTCAATCCATGTGCTCTCTTAAAATTTATTTATCAATGGCCACTATTTATTTCTCCAAAAAATGCAAAAACAATTAGTTTAAACCAAATTTACTATATCCTTTTCAATAAAATAATTAATTCATTTTAAATTAATAAATATACATAGATAATGTCGAAGACCAAGTCCCTTTACTAAAATTGGCTTGGGCGTCCCCCCTCTCGAACAAGAAAACGTGGACGTCCACCATAAAGCGAATTAAGTCTTACTTTATCTATATATAAATTAATATGCAATAATAGTTATTGCATAAAAAATTTACAAAATAATTTCCAAAATTAATCTTGTAAAAATTTCAATCATGCCATTGACTAATATGAATCATATTCATATATCTAACATTATATATAAACTATATTTAAAATTTACTGATTATTGTGAATTCAATTCACATTAACATTTAATTTTTAATTCTATTTAAAATTAAATCTCTCTAACATATTATAAATCATATTTATAATACCCATGATTATTATGGACAATAATATCCACATTAACCATATCTTTGATAATTAAATCACATTTAATTATCCAAGATAACTCTTCTCATTGCCCAAATAATATGATTCATATTCAAATTATTTATGATAATTAATTCATATTTAATTACCAAATTATCTCAATGCTTAGATACATTATCCATAATGGAATTATTCTTGAACTCTTTCAAGAACAATGCGCTTTCTCTGCGGCTACTTAAAGATAAAGATGGGCAATTATGCATTTCCTATATAGTGACTTGGATATTGAGATCACATCTCAAATCCAGATCATGGGGAGCACCCAAAGATGTTTGATTAAATTAAAGCCGTAAATCTAATCATCTCAATGCATCTGACCGGTATTCAGATCAATGCCCAATATTTGGACTAAGATCATATTACTTCTCTATTGAGAGGAGTCAATAAATCCATACATGTTTTCGTCTCTCCCATGGAATGGAAGCATCATGGTTATACAATCATTTACGATCACATCACCCTCAGGTATTCCTAATACATATACATTCCGCATATTGGAAGACCTAGAATAAACTCGAAGTTTTAAATCTAATTTATATTGTCTTCTTCAAGGTTTTATCATTGATTTTCTCATTTGATCATTGGGAGTTGGTATTGATCACATACTTTCTAAAAGCATATATCATACCCAGGTATTGATCATATTCTTTCCAGAAGCTTATATCAAACCTACAAATTCAGTCAAGCTTCAAAAGAGAGATGATCGTGCACGGAATATGATTCCCAATATCTCATGTGTGAGCTCATGTCTTTCGGTTTAGTAATGAACCTATATGATCCATTTGAGAGATGGTATTACTCACATGCCCTTTTAAGCACACCAGCTCGTCGGTGTATATGCCTTGATTAGATAATCAACCTATTGGTCTGCCAAAAGTACATACTCAAACATGCAGTAGTACATATGTCTCTGGTCAGAGGATGTGAGCCTATATCATGACAACATACGACATAGGTCTTAGGTTATCTTGATCTCATTAAGTCAACTCTTTGACCTAACTTATCTAACACCTCCTAATCAATATTCCTATTCAGATGACCTACAACAAGAGGTCGGTTAGATATCAATCAAAAAGAGAAAGGATCATCATCTCCTACTTAGGTTGCAGGTCATCTCTTAATAATCATTTGACGGTGCTTGATGAGTCCTCAATCTAACTCTTTTGATATTTATCCAAGCACTAGCCCCTATGATTTAACAATTGAATCAACAGCTTTATGATCATTAAGATGGCCATGATAAATAACCTTAATTGTACTAAGGGACCTACTATAAAATTAATTATTCTTCCTTTTAGATCAGGGAATAATATTTGCAATAACGTTTATTGCATAATGTCTCATCATGGGCTCGCATGCCCAACAATCTCCCACTAGCCCACATAACCATTATTGGGCAAATCTTTAAACCCACACTCATGTGGTAATCGTAATCTATTTAGAAAAATAGCTAGGTAATTTTTTTGGTACTCTGTTCACTAGAGATTACGCCAAGTCCTTTTACTGTACAAGCATATCTCCCAATAATAGTTCTCGCATCCAATGAGAATGTTGCATCTTATGCAACCAATACTCAATTTTGTTAAAGCTGTTATAGTGTATTTAACACTACATTTCAATAATTGTTATAACTAGTATACAATTTCAATTATCCTTATTAGAATACCCTTATTCTCGGAGATCTCTATCACCTAAGACTAAGACCCCTTATTAAGCCTTATAAGGTATCTACAACTAAGACCTTTTATATCACTATCAATAAAGTCTTATGTTCTTAAAGATAAGACTTAGAGATCACTATCTCTAAAGTCTTGTCATCTTCGAAGGTGTTTTTATTACTACAATCAAGTATTTTATCTCCATAGTAGGATTAGTAACAGTTTCCTTCTCCTACTATGTGGCGGACATCTGGCTTTTGTACACATCTAGCATACAGTGCTTCCCATTGTTGCACTAGGGCTTGTAGCTTTGGTATTCACATATTCAACTCTTTATGGTGTTATCCCTTTAGATAGGTCAATAGCATATTTTAAGGGAAAGAATCTTCCCTTGGAGTTCTCCAAAATGGAATATGTTCAAAGTGTACCACTAATGTGATGGCCCCAATGTCCTCTTCTCTTTGCTTCTTAACAACTTCAGAACTAAGATATAAGAGGTATCCTTGAGATCATATCTCAAGGTATGGAACTACCATATTAAAAAACACTCATCCTTAAGATTAGTTTATTATCTACATTTATCATGATGAACAAAATGGCACTCCCACTAAGCTTCACACGGTTCATAAAGAATTTATTTGAAATCATAACATTTATAATTTCAACAAATATAATGTTCCAACTACATGAAGGTTATTTGTGTCCATAGATAGAGTTTCTCTATCTTGCATATCTTGCCTTCCACAACTATGAAGCCATGGGGGTACTTTATATGAATGTCCTCGGATAGGTATTCATAGAGGAATGCGATCTTGACGTCCATCTTATCGATGTCATAGTCAAGTTGTGTAACTACAGTTAGCAATATTATGATGAGTTTAAGAAAGTTCACTAAAGAGCAAGTCTCATCGTAAGCGATGTCTTCTCTTAATCTGTATAGCTTTTGGGTATGAGTCGTGCTTTGAAGGTCTCTACCTTCTCATTAGTTTCCCTTTTTCTCTTGAAGATCCATTTACACCTAACAGGTTTTACCCTTATAGGTGGATCCTCGAGGCACCATATACAACACTTGTATATGAAGTCTACTCTATACTTTATTGCTAACATCATCTTTCCATGTCATAATCCTTACTAGCTTCATCATATGAAGTCATATCATCGTCATATTTCTCTAACACATCGAATCCATACCTTTTAGGTGATCTCACCACCCTCAAACTAATTTGAAGAGGTATGAGTGTTTCATCTTTAACTATCCTTTAAGTTTCTGATTTTAAGAGACTCATTATCTTCTCAAGATTCAATGAGTTCCTTCACTTCATTTTCATCTTGATTCTCAAGAGAGTCCTCCTCTCAGAATCATATCCTTAGAGATGAAATCTTTTAAGAATCTTAAGGTCATAGAGTAGGCATCCAATACCACACTTATATTCCTAATGAAGTAGCACTCTCTAATGCTGGATTCCAGCTTACTTGCATCCGTGACAAGGTAATGGACAAAGTAACCCTAAATCCTCAAGTGTCCAACACTATACTAGATTCTAAACCATAGCTTATGAGGATTTTCAGGTTTAGATCTGCATGGAATCCTATTAAAGATATATATTGTAGTCTCTAATACATATATACCTACAAACTGAGAGGTAATTATGTTAATATTCATATTTGAAGAATTCATGTCGCGTACAATACAATTGTATCTCCCTACAACTCTATTGATTTTAGGTGTATTAGGATGAGTGAGATAGGAATGATATTCATTTCTCCATAAGGTATTCCTTGAATTTATCTAATAGGTACTTGCTACCTTGGTCAAATTAAATTTATTTCATCTTCCTTCAGACTTTGGTTCTAAACCAAAAAAAGTGAAATCTTTGAACATTTTAAAGGTTTCTAAGATGAATGGAAGAAGTTTCATATCAAAAATAATCAACAATAGATATCACATATCATTAATGATAATTATGATACAAGCGATCTACATACATCAATATGTATGAGATACCTTGGCATCTAAGACCAATCCCAGAGAAGGGCGCATTGGACATTTTTAATTTTGAATACAATATTCACAACTATGTAAGATTTGAAATTTCAGACAATCTAATGTTTCATCTCTTACTAGCATATTGATCTCATTAACAGACATATGTCAAAGGCTTGATGTCAGATAATTGTCAAATAATCTTCATCCTCCTTTTGATCTTTTAAGGTTTAAATTTCAAGTATTTAGAATTGTTAATAAACCATTCATTAATTTTCTAATTTAGTAGAGTCCTCTATATGTTAGATTACAATTTGAAACATATCCATCATAACTCTTTATAATAGAATCTATTCCAGAAATCATGTTTATTTCCAACATTTAGAAATAAACAATTAGTGTATTCTAATATCTAAGTCATAGAGACATTCTCTAAGACTAAGGGATCTTCACACTGAAAATATGAAGTCAATCTATCCAATAGAGATTGATGTAACAATTTCATCAATATCCTTGCAGATGACTATTAAACCATAAGATCAAATTTTCAAGTCTTCTTAAACATATGCAGCCAATTACAATTGTTATTAGAAGAATGGGATACAATTTTCAGACTTTGATCTATACAATAAGCAAGTCAATTTCAATGATATATGTAGATATAGAATATTCTAATGCACTATTTGAGTCCTTCTCTAAGGATGTTAGATATTCTAAATAGTCATACTATCAATACATCAGCTTATTGCAGTATTGGCATTCATACAATTCTTTAGATGTCATATGTATGGAAGTCACAGAAGTACAATCAGATATTATTCTTACTTGTGTCCGACCCATGCTTCCACTAGGCTCTCTTCAACTATAAGCAACCATTTCTTAAGACAAAGGATCTCTTATGTTGAGTTCAAAAGATTTCAATATAAGGATATTTCAACATTTATACATGCTTCATTCGATTCATACAATATGTATATTATGAAACTTCATGAATTACTTGAGTATAGACAGTAGAATGATGACACTCATCATATCCACATTCATCTTAACTCTTTAATACTTTGGTTCAAGCAGGTAGTCAAACATTTTGAGTACATCATCTCTTATCGAGCCACCATTCTGCTTAATGCAGTGAACCATGTCATTCATGATTAAATGTTGAGAGCACATATGTACGGCAAAACACCTTCTTAGGTTTTATAAGGATTTTGGATAATTACGATCATCATCAACATGATACTTCCAAATTATATTTCATGAGAGATTAAGACAATAGAGTTATAAAAACCCAAGGTTGTTGTGCTATTGTCTATTTAATTACCAATCCTCATTATTATGAGTAAACTTGCACATTGAAACCACGTACATTATGTGTCCAACTGCAAGTACAATATCTTGATTATGAATCCAATTCATGATAATTTACTGATTATTATTGAATAGTTTTGGATGGGCTTAATATAAGTTATCTAAAGTAAGAAATATATGCATAAATACTTATTTTACTTTGAATTAGGATTTTTATATCAAAGCTGTCTTGCCTTGTCAACTCTAAAAGATCATTCCCTTATTCAATTTCAAAGTAAGAGACAAACATACCATTATATATGACGCAAGATCTAGGATCTCCTTTCTTACCTTTGTTACATCCCAATAATATGGGAACTTGTAACTCGGATAAAAAGAAGCGGGAACTCATTCCTCCTTGCAAGTCCAACTTGCATTTCCCAATTCAGTCTTTAAAACCTGACCCCACCACCCCTAAGGTGATGTTGACCTGCTGTTAATTGAACCAACCCTCAACAAGATTAGAACTCACTATGCACAATCCAATATCGCTTGAAACGAGGACTCGATATTGGGGCCACTACGCATACAACACTACTCTTTCGAGAAGCAATGAGCCCAATCCATGTGCACTTGTATGCAGAAGCTGTCACTTTTGACAAGCATCTCCTAAATACAATCAATGGTGACAGAACCCTTCTCCTTGACGAGAGACCATGGATGTCACTTATGTGATCTTCTATATTATGTTCAAAATTTATAATTATTTTGAATCATATTCACATAATTAATTCTTCCAAGGGAATTAAACTCTATTCATCATATTAAATCAATCATTAATCCATTTCAATCAACCAACAAAAAATCTTGATTGTTACTTGCAGGATGGTATAATCTCAAAAATATGTATTATTCAAATTTTAATAATTATAAAAATATCTCATGATCATTTCAAGCATTATCCTTTCCTTGCCCGCTGTCATGGCTAGTACGCATGTGGGACAAACCGCTCATAGAGTGACCTGCTTCCCCAGCGATTTCTGACTAGACACCATATCCGCCTCAGGTCAGGATAATGTGATTTGATCATATTTTATTTGAGAAGATATTTGGTCTTTCAACCAAAGTTATACCCTATAATATTTATCAAAAGAGTTTTGAATAATATTATAAAGATATTTCTAAAAAAATCTCCAATCCCATTCAAGTAGTAATGTTTTTCATGTAGAGATTGTCCTACAACTATTGTAGGATAAAATGGGGTTTTCATGAAACATTCATTCAAAGGCCTATGACGATTAATCAATTATTTTCATAATCATTAGGTATCATATTTAATCAAAGAAAATTCATAATTTCCATGATTTCCATGGAATTATAAATGCATTAAGTAAAGAGATTTGATGATCTAATTATCTTCCGACCCATCTCCACTAAATATGGAATATCTAGGGAAAACAGAGTCAGAATCACGCGAAATAAATTCAAGAAATTTACTGGTTTGATTCTATACTTAATTCAATATTTATTTAATGTTTCAATAATAGAAATAAGTAATTAAAATTAATTTTCATACAGATTTATGAATTTATACAAAACATCTTTCATAACGAGAACTCTTCAATTCATTTTGTTGTACTTTTTGTCCCCATATTAGGCTACTATTTTTGGGACATATTTATACATTCTAAATATATTTTATTAATCCAAAAATACATCCAAACAGTTCACAAATAGTAGATTTTTATTTTACAAAAAATATATTCGAATCTTCTATCCAATGCAAAAACTATGAGTCATGCACATCTGAAACATCAACCTTGATTGCCTAGGGTCTAGGATCATATCCAAGGCCTCTACCAAGGCTCTGATACCACTTAAATATTATGGGGAGAACCTTAAGTGCATTAAGGAAGTGTGACAATCGCATCATATGCGATCAAGAGCGACTAGTTGTACTAGTAGCTCGGGCTAGCGTAATTTTTTAAAATTTTAAAGCGGTGAAACTACATGATCTAAGAACAATTATTGGATCATTTCATCTAAAACACAAATAAATATAAGGGCTTCCTCTTGAAGCGTGGTTGCGATCGAAGTCCCTAAAGGAACAGACTTCCTATCTCAAGTTTGACTCGATAGAGGAGACACTTGCGAGAACGTTGATAAAACATGTACTTCTCGTAATCCAAGTTGAAGATCCGATCGGTGAGACTCCTGATTTAAAATTACGAAATCCAACGTCCTCTTTACAAGACAAATGCACCAAAAAAGATTGAGATCCAAGAGTAGTCAATCTGGCAACACAACGATCTCGCGGTGACAACGAGAATCTCTAAGTCAATAAGTGGACGACCACTATATTGATATAGAGAGGGGGGTAACTATATAGATAGAGAGATGGATAGAGTTTAATTCCACTTGAAATTATGTAATAGAAAAGGCTAGGTCTACCCTTCCTTTTATACTAGTAGGAAGCACATGGATTTCAATCCATGTTCTCTCTTAATCTACGATGTAGAGAAAAAGTTTATTAATCAATGGCCATGATTTGTTGCTCCAAAAAATGCAACGACAATAAGTATAAAATAAATTAAATGTATCCTTTTAAAGATAATAATAAATTCATTTTAAAATAATCAATATATATAGATAATATGTAAGACCAAGTTCCTTTATTAAAAATAGGGTGGTTGCCCCTATCTTGAACCTGTCAAGGTGGATGGCCACCAAAAGGGATAAAGTCTTTCTTTTTTATATATATACATATATTTATTTATATATAATAACAATTATTTCATTAAAAAATCACAAAATAATTTCTAAATTAATCCAATAAAATTTTCAGTCATGACATTGACAATATGAATTATATTCATATATCCAACATAATATATGAACTAAATTTACAATTAACTGTTTACTGTGAATCCAATTCACAAAAACATTTTATTCGTAATTATGTTTATAATTAAATCACTTTAACATATTATAAATCATATTTATAATATCCATGATTATTATGGACAATAATATACACATTAACCATTTCTTTGATAATTAAATAACATTTAATTATCAAAGATAACCCTTCTCATGTGCCAAAATATTATGAATCATATTCAAATTATTTATGATAATTAAATGACAATTAATTACAAAATTATCTTAATGCTTAGGTACATTATCAATAATAGAATTATTCTTGATCTCTTTACATAACAATGTGCTTTCTCCGCGAATACTTGGAGATAAGGACAACACAATTGTACATTCCACGTATAGTGACTTGGATATTGAGATCACATCTCAAATCCAGATCTTAGGGACCACTCAAAGATGTTTGATTAAATCAAATTCATAAATCTAATCTTCTCATTGCATCTAAATCGTATTCAGATCAATGTCAAATATTGGGACTAAGATCAAATTATTTCTCTATTGAGAGGAGTCAATAAAATTCAGACCTATTTCATCACTCCCTTGGAATGGAAGCGTGATGGCTATACAATTATTTATGATCACATCGCCCTCAGGTATTCGTAATACATGTACATCCTGTATAGTGGAAGATCTAGAATAGACCTGAAGTTTTATATATTATTTATATTGACTCGTTCAGGGTTTCATCATTAAGTTTCTTATTTGATCATTAGGAGTTGGTATCGATCATATACTTTCCAAAATCATATATCATACCCATGTACTAATCATATACTTTCCAAAACCATATATCAAACCTATAAATTCAATCAACCTTCAAAAGTAAGACGACCGTGCATGAAATTTGATTCTCGAAATCTCATGAGTGAGCTCATGTCTTTCGGTTCAGTAATGAACCTATATGATCCCTTTGAGATGTCGTATTACTCATATGACCTTGTATGCACACTAGCTCGCCAATGTATAGACCTTGATTAGATCATCAACCTATCGGTCTGCCAAATGTACATACTCAAACATATAATGACACATCTATCTCTGGTCAGAGAATGTGTGCCTATATTGTGATAGCATACAGCCAAGGTCTTTGGTTTGCTTGATCTCGTTAAGTCAACTTCTTGACCTAACTTGTCTTACACATTCGAATCACTATTCCTATGTAGAGGTCCAGCATCGACAGGTCAGTTAGATATCATCCAAATAGCGAAAGTATTGTTGTCTCCTACTCAGGCCGGAGATCATCTCTTAATAATCATTTGACGGTGCTTGATGAGTCCTCAGTCTAACTTTTTAGATATTCATCCAAGCACTAGCCCCTATGATTCAACAATTGAATCAACAGCTATTTGATCATTAAGATGGCCATTGTACATAACACTAGTTGTACGAAGAGACCTATTATGTAAATAAATTATTCTTTGTTTCATTTGGGTATGATATTTGTATTAACAATCTAAATGGAGTGGTCATCGTCAAAGGTGTATGGTGGCGTAGGGGTCACACAATCAGATTAAGTGACCAGATCCCCATTGTCTGATGGCATGCAATTTTTGGGTAAATATCACATATACCCTTCTATCTTTTTTATTTTATTTAACATTATAAGTTTGGTCTAAAATGTAAATAAAGGTGGTTATTTTGCATGGAGTCCCTTGCCTTTTAATACATTTACACCTGTGTCCATGTTAGCTCACCTCATGTAGTCCCCCACGTGAGGTGGGTATTTTGCAAACATGCCCTTGTGGGTTTCTAAATATGTAGTTTGTCCAAAAAGTTGTATATTCATTGTTAAATTTTGTGGATAATTTGTAAAGAGGACCTATGGATTTTTGTATATTGCATTTATGCCCCTTCCAAGTGAGTATTATATAAATATTTGTGGCTAAATTACACACTTTCCCCTAAATTTTGTTTGAAGGTTCTGTAATGCATGAATATTTGTTGTTATTTGCAAAAATACCCCTGTTAGCTTATTCATTTTTATGCATGTTTGTCTAATTCTTATAAATAGCATCCATGCTCCAAAAATTATGGAAAAATAGGATAGGGTACCTAGATGCATGCTCTTTCATGCCATATAATAAGTTTTGCATTTTATGCGCTTTGATTATTTATTAAAATTCAAAAAGATCACATTTTCCTTTGTTTGACTTTGAAAATACCTAAAAATTAATTTTTTTTTGAAAAAGTCAAAATATATATATATATATATATTTCCTATTATATTATTTCATACCTTCAGACCAAAAATACCTAAAATAGAAAAAGAAAATGATAATAAATCCAAAAAACTAAAAAACTTCGAAATCCTAAAAAAATATAAAACTTCTGGAATAATTCTAGAAATATTAGTTTTTACGTGATAATTTTATTTATATACATTATTACATATGAAAATTATTTTTAGGAATTTTTGACTTTATTTAGTATTTTTAAATCTCAAAACAATTCGACCTATTTAACTAGTCATTGATTTTCTATATTTTGGATTTTAAAAATACCTCAAAATTTGCAAAATACATCAAATCACAAAAATAATAGAAAATATAGAAACCCAAATTTTTTTTACAAATTTTGATTATTTTTCTCCATATTTGTCAATATAATACCCCATATTGTATTATATACCTTTATTTATTTATATACAATTTATATTTTTAATACCTTAAAAGTTAAAATTAATAAAAAATAATAAAATGGATTGTACCTTAGGGAATATATTTGTAAAAACTAAATAAACAATTTTAGAGGAGCATGTAGAATAATGTAGAATAAACGTTATTCTAAAATAAATAACAAAAATGAATAATAAAAATGTGAAGTACAATGAATGATCAATGATCATTTTGTTACTTTAGAACCTAAATAAACAGTTTTAGATTAGCATTATCTGAATCTTTTCTTGTTGTTGTAGTTGTGGATGATGCATCATTAAAGATTACATGACTCGGTCGACAACGACTAAGAAAGTGTCATGCTCAATGTACGACTTCAATAGCCGACCCTTTACGATGAATAGTTGTGTGTCAGATGACAACTCTGATATCAAAATACCCCCATTGTTATACACTTCTTTCACTCTGAATGGCCCTATCCATTTACTCATTAAGTTTTCCGAGAATATCTTCAACTTTGCCTCAAATAACCACACTTTCTGTCTAGTCTCGAAGGTCTTTCGTCTGATGTACCGGTCATACCAGCGTTTAACCTTCTCCTTGTACATCAAGCTATTATCATAAACATAGTATCGAAATTCCATAAACCTGTTCAGATCCACCTTCTTTGTTAACCACCTCTGTGTGAGTCCAAGTTGCGAATGATGACTGCCCGTAATGATTTATGAATTATCTTGACGAGTAGATTGAACATCTTTCCATATACAAGACGATAGGGCGACATGCCAAATGGAGACTTGTAAGAGGTTATATATGCCCAAAGGTTGGAGTCTAAGAGTTGGGACCAGTTCTCTCAGTCCGTCCTCACAAGCTTTTGCAAGATTGTCTTGATTTCTCGTTTTGATAGCTCTGCCATGCCATTAGTCTGAGGATGAAAAGGAGAAGCAACTCGGTGTAGCCTCTCTATTGATGAAGTGACTGCCCCCGTCTTATACGAGAATCTTTGGTATCCCAAACTGTGAAATGATGCTCTTTCTCAGAAACCGACAAACTGTAAGGCTATCATCGGCTCGGGCAGGAACAAATTCTACCCAACGACTTACATAAGAAGGATATAATCAAACCCTTGACTATTAGTAAAGGGTCCCATGAAATCAATGTTATAAGCATCGAACACATCATAACTCTAAATGAACTTCAAGGGTATAGGGTTTTTAGCTGTGTGGGTTCCTCCCATTTTCTGACAGTCAGTGCAGTCTTTGACATATCTTGTTGCATTCTTGAATAGTGTGGGACACCAGAGGCCACAATGCATAACTTTACTACTGTTCTGTCTCCATAGTGGTGCCCACTTGATTCGAATAAGTGAAAATGCCCGAGGATACTATGATGCTCCACCTAAGGGATACACTTACCCCTAATGCAGTCTGCTCCTTCCCAAGATAAGAATGGGTTTTCCCATTGGTAGAAATGGATTTTTGACAAGAACTTGTCCTTTTTTATAATCATCCAATCTTTTGGGACTACACCAGAGATGAGGTAGTTCACAATATCAACATACTAAGGGAGAGCCGCCACGGTTAGAATCGACTTGTCGGGAAAGGTGTCTGTGATGGGTGCACTGCTCAGTGTATGTTCTTGATGTTCAATCATAGAGAGGTGATCTGCTACCAAGTTCTGAACTCCAAGCTTATCCTTTATTTCCAAATCGAATTTTTGGAGGAGAAGGATCCATCAAATCAATCATAGCTCCACATCCTTCCTCTGTTGTAGATATCGGATAGTAGAGTCATCAATATAAATTATGACTTTATATCCAAGCAGATAGGATATGAACTTCTCAAGGGAAAAAACCACAATCAGTAACTCTTTCTATATAATAGTATAATTGTGTTGTGCTTCATCTAATGTCTTGCTGGCATAGTGAATGACATAGCACACTCTGTCTTTCCTTTCTCCTAACATAGCTCCAACTGCAAAATATGACGTGTCTCATGATATCAAAGGGTAGAGACCAATCCGATGGTCGTTGGATAGGAGCTTGAGTGATTAACTCCTTCAGCTGATTGAAAGATAGGACAACCTGCTAATCAATATTAAACTCAATCTTCTTGCACATTAATTCAGTTAGATATCGGGTGATGTAGTTGAAATCTTTGATGAATCGTTTGTAGAAACCCACATGCCCCAAGAATGACCTCACATTTCTAACATTCTGAGGTGGATCGAGATTGGCGATCACATCCACCTTCATCAGGTCGACTTCCATGCCATGCTTGGAAACAACATGGCCCAGCACAATCCCTTCAGCGACCATAAAGTGGCTCTTTTCCCAATACAGTATGAGATTGACTTCTCAGCATTTCTGAAGTACTATGTCTAGGTGCTCAAGATAAGAATCAAATCTATCACCATAGATGGATGTCATCCATGAACACCTTGAGAAAATTACCAACCATATTAGCGAAAACTACAAGCATGCACCTTTGGAATGCGGTATGTGCATTGCACAAACCAAAGGACATTCTCCTAAAAGCGTAGGTGTCAAACGAGCAAGTGAGGGAAGTCTTCTCTTTCTCCTTTGGGGTGATTTCCACCTGGTTGTACCCGAAATACCATTCCAAAAAGTAGAAGAACTCCTTACTGGCCAATCTTTCTAGAACTTGATCAATAAATGGAAAGGAGAAGTAGTCCTTCTTCATGGCAGAATTAAGGTGGTGGTAATCGACACACACATGCCAGGATGATGGTACTGAGAAGAAATCTCCTCTTTCATTTGTAACCACGGTAAGCCCAGATTTCTTCGAAACTACATGCAAGGGAGTAACCCATTTGGACTCGGAGATGGGATAAATAAAGCACACGTCACACCATTTCATGATTTCCTTCATGACGTCATCCCACAAGTTAGGGTTCAGTTTTCTCTAAAATTCTTAGGACAGGTTGGCATCATCTTCTAAATAAATTGGTGTGAACACATAGCATGATTTATCCCATGGAGGTCGCATAAGTGCAAAACGAGTGCCTTGCAGTTTTTTTCTAGAACATTGAGCAGCTGAGATTCCTGATATGGGGTAATCATGTTGTTGATGATCACCAGATACATATTCTCTATGCTCGTAAGGAAAACATACTTGAATCTCATTGGAAGTGTCTTTAACTCTGGCTCTAATCTAGATTGATTATCAGTCACATTATTTTGGAGGTGCTACCCACCTCTGTCACTTGTGGGTCAGCCAACAATGTGCCGAACAAATCATTAATGAATTCATCATGTTCAGGCCAGCATGAATCTTCTAAATCAAAAAGGTGCATCAGCAAGTGAGAATCAATCTCTCAGCTGACATCAGAGCATGTATTCGCTATGCTTTCTAGGTCCTCCTCGGGAAAAAGGATTTCTAGGGTCCATGTGTCATTCAAAAATAATTTTGTATCTCTGATTTCTGCAATAATGTCAAAGTCTTCCATAGGCGGTTCTGCTTGACCTTTATTAGACATGACTTTTGGTTCACTGACCATATCCAATGTTACTTTGTTTTTGCTCAAGCAGAACGTGATCTTCTTAGACCAATAGTCAATCAAGGCCTCTACAATTTGTAGGAATGGTCGGCCAAGAATAATCATGGTCTACATTAATGGTGCAGGAGAGTTCATATCAAGGACTACAAAATCAACAAGAAATTGCATGTTCTGCATCGTTACGACAACGTCCTATAATAGACATCGGAGTTGCTTGATTGATCGATCAATGGAATGAAGGATCATTCGTGTTAGCTTAAGTGGTCCCAGCCTAAATTATGTGAGCAATGAAGCAGGCATGAGGTCGATTGAAGAACTGGTATCAAGTAGTGTTCTCTTAAAGATCTGGTCAAAAATATCACATCTGATTAAAGGTGCGCCTTTCTTTGGCTTATTTTATAGAAGATTGATGATGGGTGCATCTATACCCATGGTGAGGACCAGCTTTTCAAATAGCCGGTATCTGTTATTGTGGTTTGGTCGATGCTTATTTATACATGCTTCTTTCAAGCCCTTCTTCATGACGGGCATATATTCCATGGATTTCATCAAAGGAAATTCAACAGTCAAGTTTTTAATGATCTCCACAACAACTGGATCAGATAATGCATTTTTTCGTTTTGTTTTTTTTTTTCGATTTTTCAAAAAATTAAGAGAAGGAATACGTACATAACTAAAATCAAAAGTCTTATTCCTATTTACATCAACATTCATGTCAACACAATTTTTACAAACGGATTGCAAAAATGTGTACAATCTGGAGCAGGGGGTAGACATGCAAAAAGTGTAGTCTCTACTCGGTCGGTTGGCGTTGGATCTGCTACAGGAGCTTGCTCCTCCTTGGCTAGCGTGACATCACTTTGACTACGATCATTTTTTTGGTCTTTTTCTTTTTCTAGGTTTTTTTATTATTTTTGCTCTAGATTGTGGTTGGTAACTAGCATGACTCCTCCTTCTTCTTCCTCACTCTAACATGTAGTTGGCACAACTGATGTAGAAGATGACGATTCTCTAGATGAAGCTTTATTCATCCCTATGATATTGGTAGATAGAGGCAAGGTCCTACCGCTCGTGAGAATAACAACATTCGACAAAACAAAATCACAAGCATCTACTCTATAGTAACAGACGAGAATTCACATTTTTCCTGCTCTTTTCGCTTAAAGTTATTAAGGTTGGCTTCAACTTGGGCCAGAACTGGAGTTTTGGTGGTCGTCAAGTCATGCAGCATCTGTGTCATCTCTTCTAAGCCCTTTACTAACTGGGCCAAGCAATCTAGGCTCGGGTTTACACGAACAACCCTGAAAGATTCAACGTGCTAACCATGTTGTGGCTGATGGTGTGGAGGTTGAAATGGGTGTTATGGATATTGTTGTTGAGGTGGAGGAAGCTCGTACTGATGATAATGAGGAGGCAGATACTGCTAGTGATACTAGTACCGAGGCGCAACCACATACGAATGATACGATTGGTTATGACGGTACTGGGGCTATTGGTACTACTGATTCTGTCATGAATTATTATGATACTATGGAGATTGGTGGTACAGAGGCTGAGAGGATTGTGCAAATCTCCCTCCTTTATGCAGAGGGAATGGACAAGGATTTACAGGTTTGCCCTACTTAGGTCCGCCTGGACGGGACATCTATATATCATTGAAACAAACTCCATTTACCCCATGAATGAGAGGAGGTGGATGGGAGAATGGATCATAAGAAGGCGAGGATTTTGGTTGGTATACCACCAACTACTATTGGTGTGGTGCCTTGTCAGGAATCGGCACGTAATACACATGTTGGACTCCTGACTATTGTAGACTGGGTTGAGGTTGATGCTCAATGGGTTGCTCTTCTTTCTTCTCTACTGAAGTCTCGGAAAGTGGTCATCGACTGGAAAGCATTGATGGTACTCTCTAGCAACTCTAGTTGCTTGGTGATCTAATCTTGCTTGTCCAGATGCTGGGTTATTTGTTTGATTGCTGCTAGTTTATCGAGATCTTGTGATCGTTTTCCAATGATTTCTACTTGGGACAGATGGCCCCCAATGATGGTGAGGTTGGAGATTTCTTCTATGTCCGCTTTATGGGATGTTGTGATATGGATGGGCTTGTGGAGGATATGAGGTTGCTTCTTGTATCCTCGGGAGGAAGAAAGGGAGGACTCTCCTTTGGATATTTCCTCAAATATCAGTCAAACAACATCTTCAACCTTGTTAAAGTAATATCCCCCACAAGTTTCCTCAACTAGCCTCTGACTTTCTGTAGTCAAGCCCCCAAAGAAGTGTTGGACCGAGCTTTCTTTAGTATGTCATGGTGGGGGCATTTCTCCTACAGATCTTTGAATCTCTCCCACGATTCATGAATAGACTCGTGGGTATACTGGGAGAAGCTACCAATATGAGCTCACATCTGGTTGAGCCGGCCGAGATAGTATAACTTATGTAGGAATGCATAGTTAAGATCCTCTCAGGTCATCATGACTTTCCCTAAATGGTTGATCCAGTACAGGGCCTTATATTGTAAATTGAAGGGAAACATAGTCATCTTGACTGCACCTAACAAGATGTTAGGGTAGTGCATTGTTCCACATATATGGGCAAACTCCTATAGGTAGATGTAGGGTTCCTCGTTGGTGTTCCCATTAAAGATGGGAAGAAGAGCAAGGAGCTGAGGCTTAATCTCAAAGAGAGCATTCACCGAGGGGATGTGAATTCACTCACTCATTCGGTTATCTCCAATATTGTAAGTTTCTTCTAACGTGAGCTTAGGAACATCATGTCCCCCTTCTTTCTCTCGGTCATTGCGGGTTATTTTTCCTCTCCTCCTCGTCTTGGTGTGTTCCTTAAATCATTCAGCATGTCTTGAAATGCAATCTGGGTTAGTGCTTTCTTAATTAGCTACTATTGTATAGCTTGGATGGTAGCAATAAACTAAGCACTCACTTGGTTTTGAACTGGCGCTTTTCTCTGCACCGTTTGTGGAGGCCACTATCTTGATCCTTTTTCTTTTCCATGAGGAGGCATGTATGGGTTTGAGTCTCATGAAATGAACATCAGATTGGGATCCAAGTCTATCTTCTATCTACAATGCAAGAGGAATCCCTATTAGAACAACTAGGAAATTGAATACTAGTTGCAGTGATGAATATGAGATTAGGATCAATCTCATATATTTATGAATGGAGTAAAAGATATAAACTGAAATCGACCTCCATTCGCAATGGGCGGTAGTGGGACAAGAGTTGTCCTGGTTTATCTAGAAATAGAAAAAGAGTGGAAAGAAGACATGTAGTCTGGATATCAGTTGGCAAGGTCTGAACCGGGCTCTCGGGAACCCCCTCAAATTATTGACTATGTCGAGTCTATGGAATCGATGTAGATGTCGGTGGAGTCTTGACTGGACCATCCATGTATAGACAACATGGAGGAAAAGAAGAATCGATGCAAGAGGACGGATACAATGGTCAACGAGGAATAAAAGAATATGCAAAATAGTAGAAAGGCTCGAAATGAGCATGGGGTCAAAGAGCAAACACATAAAACCAAATTTGCGCAAGTGCGTCAGACTTGATCTTTGAAACTTAATCTAGATCCATACAATACACAATAAAAAATTAGGTTCACTAACTCTACACCTGTGAAGCCGTAAGGGATCGACTATTTTTATCTTTTCATTTTTAGAGTTGTTATTTTAGACATATCTTTTAGAAAGTCCTTAAATGCTAACCCTATAGGAGCAAGACTACTGCTAGAAAAATATCCCGTACTTGTCATCCTCCATTTTAAAAAGTAGACTACACTTTTTAAGGTCTTTGTAACCCTTCCTAAATCCCTACTTAGCCAAAGAATGAGAGAGAGGATGCCGATAGGGGAAACCACTATTTCAGACCATGCTCGCAACATAATCACCCAACAGTGTACAAGGCCTACTCGGATGTGAGATGATGAGATAGACACACCTGTGAGGGCATGGCCTAAGCTCAGTACTTCAGATAAGGTTGATGTTCTACATAAAGAGAGAACATCATCGTTGACCAGGTCCTACTCGTCCACGTATGTTAGAAACACCAATACTTTGAAAATCCAGGTGAAACACATGGTAGTTGTAGACTGGGTTTGGGCTCTAATCCTTAGGGGGTCACTCCTCACTCATGGAGGGGTTTTGGTCCCTCCCTAAGGAACTTGAATATATCGAGGGCTCTACAAATCCCAAACAATGCAATCCATTACAAATTTAGTTAATGTTAAAGTTTATTTAGCAGTTCCCTTATTTTAGGTTTTAGATTTTCACTTTTTTTGGATATTTGCATACAATCACCTAACAATTTTATGAATTTTCATATAAGTCCTAGGTGATCAAAATCAGAGGGAGATAGCTAAAAAGCCATGCAAGTCGATCCAATTATGGAAATCTCACCATAGAATCTAATGATGCATGTAGAGTTAGAGGACTTACAGTACTTTCCAACTCTCTCCATATGGTATGCAAAATTGGATTTTTTAAACCTGTCTAGCTGGCGATGTGCAATCAACAAAATCACCCTAAGCATAAACTATTATTAGTCGTGAAGGACCAAATGTCAATTATTCTGAAATGAACCTGAGAGTCTGGTCTTGGAGACACATCAATGCCTGCCACAACGGGTCCTTCTAGCACCATATGGTGCCTCTCTGTGCATGGGTGACGAATATGTGATTCATCACTCTAAAAGTTAAAAATAGAGCTTCGTTCCTGAGCAATTAGCTCCATAATTCCTTTTATTGTGCATTAATTCGCATCCATGCATTTAGAAATAATATCTACATTTTAGAATGCATATTTGCATTAATTAAGAAGCCAAATTCATTTGTAAAAATCACCTGTAAATACAATATTTATATCTATTTTACACTAACTCCAAATCCAATAACTTCAACTCTATTGTGTATATATTACTAACACAAATAAAGCAAAAATTATCAAAAAAAATACTAACTTGTAAAATTGTCCAATAAAACCTAAATCCAAGTTTGAGACTATGAACCTTAAAATGCACATATCTCTCTCATACAATGTCCGATTTAGGTCTACTCACTTTTAAAGTGTTATACATTAAAAGAACTTCAAAATAAGAACAATTTCATAAAAATCGGAGTTCGTATGTAAAACTTCGGTTTTGGGCCGCTATTGTATATTGTACATATTTACCAAAATACCCTTTATTTTTATCTTTTCCTTTCATATTTTCTCCAACTTTATTTTGATTTTCCCCTTATTTAAAATTATAAAAAAAATTGCAAAAGATAAAAATGCGATGTTCTATATGTATAAGATACCGCCCAAAATGCTTTTTGTACATAAGACTTCCTTTGATTTTTGATCCATTACGGAAGTTGTAGATCTCGTTGAGACAAGCAACTTTCATGTTGACCACTTTAATTTGACCTTTTTTGTTATTTCTTTTTTTATTTTTCTTTACATTTAGTTTGTGATTTTTCTAGGAGCGACACGTGGCAGCTCCTGGAGCCGCCACGTGTCACCCCCATTTTTTAATTTTATTTTATTTATAACTTATTTTATCTTTTCTTTAATTATTTATTTTAATTATAAATTAACTTTAATTTAATTATTTTAACTACTTTAATTATTATTTACTAATTATATTTATTTTATCATATTTAAAAAAATACATTAAACTAATCAGACATGTGGTTGCTTTCGTACGTGCCACGTGGCACCTCCTTTCTCCTCTTCGCCTGGTCATGTTCCCAACACGTAACCACTTCCTCCTACTCCCCTGCACGCCTGTTCCCTGCCCTTGCGACCCGCACATCCACCTACTCCTGCGTCACGCGGCGGTGCGTGAAGACACTTGCTCCTCCTCCATCTCCCTTCCATGATCTTCTCTCTCCTCGCAACAGCCCCACGACTCCCTCTACATCTCTCTCCCTCGTGCATTTCGGTCAATGAGTAACCGCTCCACCCTCAGCCCCCGGCGCACAACGCGCAACTGTCGAGCACGTCTCGCTTCCACCCCGGCTCCTTACGGCACACAGATGAATCTCAGATTCATCTTTCTAAAAGTAATAAATTAAGCACAAATCCCTAATATTCATGGGCGTTTCTTCATTTATTCCGCATATTTAGCATTCATGCATGTATCGATAAGAATTGCATTTTATCACTCATTAATGAATATAAAAAGCAGCAAAAAATCCCAATCCAATTGACCTGTAAAATAGCCTAACTTCCTCGATTTTTATCTAATTCATGCTATCTCTAAATGATCTAAAATCAGCCTCCATTGTGTACATATTACTAATAATAATAAATGAAACATACAGAAAAATCACTAACACAAATAAGTGAACCAAAAACCCAAACCCTAATTGCAGGTTCCAGACTAAAACGTCGATATCTCCCTCATCCAATGTTCGATTAGATCCTACTAACTTTTAAACTATGTGCATTCAAATATCTTCAAAACAAGACAAAGTTCATGTGAATCAGACCTCATATGTGAAAGTTGGGTTTTGGGCCTCTTGTTACATTTTGTATTTTACCCTATTTTAACCTATATTTTATGTACATAATTGATTTACTTGATTTTATTTCTTTTTCATCTATTTCTTTGATAAAAGTTTTATTAAATTTTGTAAAATTCCAAATCCAAAATGAACTGAAAATCAAAGAAACTAACTGAGTCCGAGTCTTCACTGATGATCTGTACAAAAGATGTCGTTTTCGTATTATATTTTGTCTCTTATTTTTTCTTACCTACTAAAATTACAAAAAATAGGTTAATGAGTAATTATTTATATATCATTTTTATCATATTTTTTCCGGGTTTTTATCTCATTGAAAAATAATAAAAAAAATAGAAAACCCAAAAATCAAGGTATTCTATATACATAGGATACCCCAAAAATATCATTTTGTGCAAATGATCGTATTGGTTTTTGGTCTCTTCATTAAAGTTGTAGATCTCGTCAAGACGAACAACTTTCGTGAAGAAATTTTTTTGATCCGAGGTCATTTGTTTTTTCTTTTTGAATTATCTGGGGCTAACACGTGGTAGCTCGTGGAGTCGCCAAGTGTCACCCATTTTTTTAGTACTTGATAATTTGTTTTTATAAAAAAATAATAAAAAAATAATAAATATAGTAAAAGCCACGCACGTGCAGTGCACATGCCTCTTGCGCACCTGCCCTACACGTGCTTGACCTCTCCCTCTTCCATCTATATGCCACGTGGCACATTTTGGGTCGTCCGATCTCGGCCAGTCGGACGGTCGTTGCGCATCTCCCTCTTCCCCCTTCCCAATCATTCCGCCACCCTCCGCCAATCTTGCAACACTGCCCCACCCCCACAATCTCCGTGCGCTGCATTTCCACAAATCCCGCACACTGCCTTCCTCTCTTGGTTGCGCCGCATCCTTGCGATTCTCGCCACCTTCCTCTTCCATCAGAATCATCGCCGACCTCCGCAATCTCGTCAAATCACCTTCGCGTACCTCATCCCAAATCTCCCTCAATCTACCGAAATCCCCATCACGATTAGCTTCCATACCTCACCCTCCTCTAACTCCAACACAGCGGGATATCCGTCGATATTCCGTAAATTCAACGCATCCCGGTGGTGAAAACATGGGACTTCAATCTCGGAGAGATATGGTGGCTTGTCCCACTGCTGCAGTACTACCCCTGTGCGAGCTACTTCTTCTCCAGTCCTCACCGACCATTGAGCCAACCTTCCCAAGAGCTCTGCTATTTTTCCCCCAGTCGCACTTTTTCCAATCATCACCTTCATCCCAACAATCACCCTCGCATCGACCTACATCGGGCAACCAACCCCGCTTTCGAATCTGCCTCGGCGCTACTGATACCCTCATCGTCACACCATCATCGACTTGACAATTTCCAACCACGGTCCTCCGCCTCTATCAATCTTCAACGACCAGCAACCCCTCAATCACCCTCAACTGCTCCTGCTTCGACATCGTCGGCCGTGAACCATCAGGCGGGAAGCCTGAGACCCTCTCATGTGCCACGTACGTAAGGATGGAACATCTCAAGAAAGTAACCCTCACCCACGTGAGACTCACGTGCGGTGGGTCAATTGCGCAAAGACCCCTGGAGGACCCAGTTATCATCTTCAGATTTAGTACCCAAGGGTCGCGTGCTACGCACATGACCACTTGGGTAAATTGTAGATGCTCCCCTTAAGGTCTCCCTCTTTGCAGATCCATCCCGCCACCAGAGGTCATGTACTACGTACATGACCCTCTAGTAGCTTTGCAAAATAACCCTCCTTGTTTTAGATAATTCAATTTAGGTCCTGCTTCTATAATTTTTTTAATTTATGTAGTTGTATTAAGTCCCCTGTGTTCCCGCATTATTTTGAACCTCTACATTACATTATTTTTGTTATTCAAAAACAACATTGTGTTCTTCAATTAATTCTCTACATCATGGAATGCTTATGATTATTTTGTGGTCTGTGGTTAATTAATGATTAATTTTCTTGCGGAAAATTGCATATTTTACCCAATTTGTGCTCACAAATTCATAAGTAATTAACCAAAGCTCTGAAAATTGCAAAAAAATCATGAATCATAAAATTAGTTGTATTTCACATTATGCCCATAAAGAATTGTATTAGCATACATGGTTTGCTCTATAAAAATCAATTTACATATTTCAATCGTTAATTGTTAATAGGTATTAACTCTTGTATTTTTTAGGTTTAGGATTTTTTTGAGATCAATCACCTAGAGATAGATCTTGGATAATTTTATCCCTTGAAAATAAATATTTTTCATATTTATTATAATTAATTATTGAAATTAACTTTGTTTGCATTCATTAATTTATAAAATATTTATATTACATCAAAAATTCTAAAAAAATACAGTGCATTTATTTCCTCATAATCGAGATCTTGGCCAAGTTTCATAATTTTCGGACGTCGTTTGATTAAAAATTACATTTTAGTCCCTAAAATTGGCCATATTTGCATTTTGTACTCCAAAATTGCATTAAAAATACCAAAAAAATATCGTCTCGAAAACCGTGCATGAACTTTAATAGACATTATTCTAGGTTGTTCCTTTGCCTCCTTGACTCGACCTTGGGACAAGCCCACCCAAACTAATCTTAGAATCATGTTGATTAAAATTGATTAATTAATTGTGGTTATCTATTGACTGATTCTGAATTCCCACCTACAACGATACGACAAATTTAAATGATAATTCACGTAAATTAAGCATGGCATTTCTGGACTCGTTAGATAGCGCCGTTGACGGGGAGGCAACAGCTTTGATTTTATCTAAAAGATTTTAGTGTTCATTTTTCATAATTCTGGTTTTCTAACCCCCTAATCTTCATTGTATATTTTCCATTTTTTCTTTTATGCATTTATTTTATTTTTAGTTTTTTATTTTATTTTTTGATTACTTTTTGTGTCACTATCTTACACACTCTCTCTCTTATTTTTCTTGCAAGGTACCCGACATACGTAAAGCGGTTTTCAAAAACTGATAAATCTTCACCGACTTCCGAATAGCCATATTAAAGATAATATCGAGTCGAGTCGTGAGAGAGCGTAGAGTTTAGGATTTTTTTTCTGCAATTTTAATTTTTGTAATTAATTGCTCATTTATAGCTGTATCTGTTTGGACTCTCGTGTGTGTAACAAGACCTCGAACTTTTTTTATGGTGTGTTGTGTCCAGTTTCACTGTCTAGTGAGGGTGTGGCCTGGCTTTAGTGGCTCGTAGGTTAGACCTGCACATATGGCTATTAGAGCATTCTACGATTTATTGTTTTTTCTCGTAGTACCTACGAACACACTTCACTTAATTGAGAAGCTAGATCATTCAACTTAGTCAAATTCAAATCAATTCTTCCTGACTAATAGAACTTTCTGCTAGGTGCAGTTTTTGTTAGTTTGCATTCATTTATAATAATTTTGCAATTCTTGTTTTGCATCCAACATGGAGATTGCGAGGAACCACTATAAGTCTTCTAACTGAGCATACATCATCGTTTTTCACGTGCATCGACTTTTCCTGAATTTCTCCATACTGTTTTGTCACATAATTTTAGAGGAAAATGAGATAGTATGGTGGACGTGTATTTGTGCTCACCTAATTTTTCATTGATCACCTAATTAAAATTGGGACTGCTTAATATAGCCGACATTAATTTCCCCATAAAATCAAGAACATTTGCGGGAGAGCAACCCCCTACATTGGATCCATTTATTTGTTTGAGTGAGCGAGAGACGCCACTTAAGCTTAGAGCCTTGCCCCAAAAACTTCGTTCAGACTACTGATTCTAAAACGATTAGCTACTTCTCGGTGAGGAAATAATGGGTAGTCCGTAAACGATCCGTACTTCCTTAGCATAGTGGGTGGTTTAAAGGATAATATGTAAGGCTCCATCCTTAAGTAACATGGGTAGCATTTTACGGTTCTTACTTATACCCAGACTGGCTGAAAGTGGATGCAACTATTCGTAAGAATTCATACCAGTCTTTAAGAAAATTTTTAACACCTAATAGCTCGCTAATTTTTTCCATGATTGAATTTATGGCCAACTAAAATTGAAAATATAATTTGTCGAACTCTTACGGCTTCATTGTGTGAGTTGGTGAACCTGGGATTTGATTTGTGTTTGTATTGTTGTGGGTAAACCGATCTCGAATAACAAAAACTGCATAATTGTTCCATCATTCTCCTTGATTTAAAATTTCGGGTTTTTACTGCTCAGTATCATGTATATTTGAACATTTTAAACCAAGATCTATCATGACAACTAATCCACCTCCTTCGAAGATGACGAGACATTTGTACGAGTATCCATCAGATCTATACTATGAAATTGAATTCGTCTTAGTTAGACCCAAAGCCTCAAAACCCCCTCCAACCAAACATCATCCAACTTTCACAGGAGACTCTCACCTACAAATAGATTCAACCCTCTCTATAAATCGGATCTACTCCGTGAATGATAATCCTTTATATTCGGATCATACAAACAAAGAACCGGCTGAGGTCTCCACTTCTTCGTATGTCAATCCTCTATATTCTGATCATACAATCCATCATTCATACAATGTAAATGTCAATCCATCATTCGTGGGAGATTCTAACCACATAATGAATCAAATCGAATTAAACACTTCTTCACATCATCCACCTCCCCCACCCTTGACCACAAATGAGTAACTACCATCTTGTATTGACCCATTTCTAGTCAGAACTCATGAACCATTTGATTGTCAAATCACTTTTGAGATGAATGACCGACCTAGACAACAACTCCGACTGACTTCAATCTCTCGTCACTCTATTGTTGTAACAGGTCAATACTTCACTAATCCACAATTTGATTTGACCATTGGGAATAAGATAGAAATCCGAACAGATCAAGAGGATTGGCCCGCACCTGATAATCTTCCATCTCGGATTAACTATGACAATCCCATCTTCAGATATGACACTCATACAGAGGAATGGACTGATGATATTGACACACATAAATCGTGTATGTTGAATCCACAATGTAAAGGTCTAACCAATCATGATCAAGAAAACAAGTTCAACTCAAACCAACTATACATACCTGAATCACACCATGTTGAGTATGAGACTGATAGTGACCCTCACATCGAGCAGGCTCCATCCATGATATTTGAGGATAAATTTTCATAAGATAAAGATCATATATTAGATATTCCAAGAGCATCTTCTCCCAGCTCATACATAAAAATGGAAGATGAAATGTGTGGATCTCAGATTAAAAAACGAGAACCCACACAGACTGCTCCCATAATTAATCATGAATATTTTTTGTAGGATTACATTTTGAGGATTATTAAGAGATATGAATTAATGGAGAAAAAATTTAAAAATTTCACTGGCCGACTAATTGCATTTTATGGAAGCTCGGGTACGAAAGTGGAGGATGAAATAATTGGACCTAATGTTGAGAACCCCGAGGATATTTAGAAACCCATGGACTATGTTCACCCTAGGGATGACTCTAACAGCGACACTTCTGCATATTATTCCCTTAGGAATAACTTTGATTCTGATTGAGCACATCAAAGCCCCTCATCATCTATATAAAACACCACATATAAACACCATACAGAAAAGACCAAAAAATTGAAATATTCAAAAACACTAAAAAATAAAAAATCGTGAAAAATACATAAAAATTGAAAGTGAAGAGGATTTGAAGAATCCGGATCCTACTCTAAGGGAAGCATTGGAGAAAAAACTGATTTTTTAACTTCCATTGATACAGACCATTGAACACTTCCCTGACCTTAAAGGATTTGTAATGAGCAACTTAATGATGAAAAAGTCGTGCGTGATTAGAACAAAGACTGAAAGACATATCTTGTCAATCGCCACCTCCTTGGTGTTGAGGAGAAAGACCAAGAGGCGCATATTGAAGCGCTTTCCCAGATTTGACTGTGGAATCGAAGATGCATATTTACACATGCTCGAATCGTTGGAGACTCACCAATCAATATCCTTCCAACCTCTGTATTTGACAATCTCAAACTGGGACCTATTAGGAAGACAAAAGAGATCGTTCAACTGGTTGATCGATCAATAAAACAACCGAGAGGAACCATTTCAGTCATTATTACATTCCAAGGTGCTCGCTAAAAGTGAATTTCATGATCATTGATATTGAACATAAGGAGAATTCACCTAGTCTATAATCATTATCAGAAAGCCATTTTTGGCATTGGCTAAGGCAATTATTGAGTGTGAGACGCAAGATATCAATTTTACAGCATTAGGAGCACTTTGATCTCAATCAGTCTTTGAGGAACCACGATATTCTGAGGCAACCCATTAAGCTGTGAACAACCATAACCATCAAGTGGTAGATAAGCCCTACTCCACTGCTACAACTGAGATAACGACTGTTGAAGAGACTATTGGTTTAAAGACTCTCCCCACTGTTCCATTTCCTGCTTCTCTCACCATGGTAAATGACTTCTTATATGATCCTGAGACATATGCATGGAGTCATCCTAAGTCGGACGAAATCTCCTCTGACCACTTTGATCAAATCAACCTGACACAAGAATGCACCAACATCAAGTCAATTGAGAACGAATATGCGAGACGTGCACTAACCAATAGTTTAGAGACTTATCCCATTGTTCCATTTCCTGTTGCTCTCACCATGGGAAATGACTTCTTATATGATCCTGAGACATATGCATGGATGCATCCTGAGTCGGCCGAAATCCTCTGACCTCCTTGACCAATTCAATCCAACTTAGGAGTGAACCAACATTTAGACAACTAAGAATAAATACGCAGAGCATGCACTAACAAAGGAGAAATATTTCAATGGTTATTCATTTGGAGACTCAATTGTCAACATCTCACTCCCGGGACCAGCACCGTCACATACAACACGTAACAAAATAGATGATCCTTCATATAAAAAGAAAGTTGCCTTTGACATGCCGAGAAAGGAATCGTCTGATTATTCCTCGTCAAGTCCGAAAAGGGTAATATACATGAGTGATGTCTGTTTAGTAGTTCTAAAACCCAATCTACGCAAGGATCCACATTTAGATTCCCGTTGGACGACCTTTGTTCCTCACTATTATTCATCCAAAGATGATTCTCCTAGTCTCATTAAATATACTAGAATAATTTCTTATCAACTGACTGAGACAGGTGGTTCAAAGTATTCATCGTCCGAGGATAAATCGCTTGTTCACAAAAAGGAACAAATTCTGAGAAAACAACTAAAGCAGCTTAAGAAGAAGAATATATGTATTGCCTCCATCTTCAAGTATTATTCTTCTGAGGATAACTCCAACAATGTTGGATATCATCTGATTCAAATTCTTCACCTACTCTCCAGCATGATTTTTCTGAGGATAACATTGACAATGGTTGAGAATCATATGCTTCATCTTCTTCGTATCATTATAATCTCCCACCTCAGGCTCACAAAAAGATCATTCGAAAATAACCTTAATCATCAGCTACCCTCCCTCCCTCCCGACCCCATCAGTCTCCTTCTACATCTTCTTCCACTACTTAGGCCAAGGCCTATGTATGGAACGGACCGATGCCATTTGTATGTATCATTCTCCTCATCAACTCCTTCCCACGATTACTCCACCCTTCTTCCGTACGTAGGCTGACCAGATCCTACGTATAGGGTGAAATGATGCCCATCTATATATACTCTCCTCATTCACATCTCTTGACCATCTCAGTTTTGCACTTATTCTATACTTAGATTGTTCACAGTTTAAGTATAGGGGGGTTGGCTGATGTCTTTTTCTTTTTCTTTTTCACTCTCTAATGCTTAGCATGAGCTATGTCTTCTCTACGCTTCTTCTGCTCCGAGGACACAACACACGCTAAGTATAGGGGGTATGTATATATACTATGTATATATTTTACCCATAGCTCGTACTTTCGTATAAGTCTATATGTATTTATGGAATGGGTAACTAACTTTAAAAAAACGGCTTCTTATTCATTTTTTGCATAAAAATTATTTCCAAAAAAATCACAAAAGTCAAATAAAAAATGTGTGTCTGCATTTCACATACCTGTTTCATCCAACATCATATGCATTTGCATTTGTCAAAAGCCATTGGGTTCTAAACCGAGTTATGAGTACAAATCGAGAGTGGTATTGACTTGACCTTAATCCACCTAATTTTTAGAGGAACTTCACCGAGAAAGAGGATTTTAGAATCTTCAGGTCTTAGACTTAATTCATCGAGTTGAACCTGAAAATGTGCAGTATTTAACTCTTAGTGTCTAACCTGGTCTCTTCATTCTTGGTACGACTCTGGAATAGGGAGTTAATTTTTACTCTCGCACTATGCACTTAGGTCAACTCAGGCAGGATGTTGGAAGACTGTGTGAGTTTCTTTTCTAGTAGCGTGGACATATAAAGATCAGAGTACGACTTAAAATAAAGCTTTGGAAAAGAGATGGATAGTTGGGCACAATTTTTCTAAGACCCCAAAACAAGTACGGAAAAAAAGATTCCAAATCCTTACTGGCACAACAAGATCCATGCAGAGATAACAAAAATCCAAATACAAAGAAGCCTACTAGCAAATAAACATTTTAAAAAAAAGGTCCAAGCTTCAAGGAAACCTGAAGATCTTGGTGGAGACTTGGATAAACTGGTCGGCTTGACAAGGAGAGGTGACTACACTGGTCACACTCCAATTCTTTTCCTCTTCTTCTAATTTCTCCCTCCTTTCGATTGTGAACACAACTCGATAGACCTTAGAAGGAAATACCTGACTCCCCGAGGATGAGTTACTGGAGAGGAGGTTTGCATGGCAGTCCGACATTCTGGATGGGAAGAGCTTAAACCTTTCACACACATGAGTCGATTGTTCAATGTTCATTGGGTAAGCTTTGGGAGGAGGATTGATCTAAGATGACTTCTAGGCCGAAACTGTGACAATGATGTGTAGAACTCGAAGGTTGTTGATTTTAAAACCCTAAATCTCACTGAAGTTCCACCAAACTAATAATTTAAAGGTCGGGTCTAGTTTCATTTTCACCTTCATCTCATGGTCTTGGTATGGAACACAATCTCATTTCACCTCATTGCATTTCTTTAGATGCTCAGGGACGAGCATGGTTTAAGTATAAGAGGATGATGAATCTCATATTCATCACTCTAAAAGTCATGATTTAAGCCAAAATCCCTAAAATTCATTGGCATTTCTTCATTTATTCTCCATAATTAGCATTCATGCATGTATCGATAAGAATTACATTTTATCACTCATTATTGCATATAATAAGGAGTCAAGAATCCCAATCTAATTGACCTGTAAAATAGCCTAACTTCCTCAATTTTTAGCTAATTCATGCTAACTCTAAATGATTTGAAGCCACCTCCATTGTGTATATATTACTAATAAAAATAAATGAAAAATACAAAAAAATCACTAACCCAAATAAGTGAACCAAAAACCTAAACCCTAATTGCAGGATTTCCGGACTAAAACCTCGATATTTCCCTTAACCTATGTCTGATTTAATCCTACTCACTTTTGAACTAATGTACATTCAAATACCTTCAAAAGAAGACAAAGTTCAAGTGAATTGGAGCTCATATGTGAAAGTTGGGTTTTGGGCCACTTTTCAACATTTTGTATTTTACCTAATTTTGACCTATTATTTTATGTACACGATTCATTTGTCTGATTTTATTCCTTGTTCATTTTTTTCTTTGATAAAAGTTTTATTAAAATGTGTAAAAAACCAAATCCAAAATTAACTTGAAATCAAAGAAACTAACTGAGCCCGAGTCTTCACTGACGATCTGTAAAAAAATTATCATTTTTGAATTTTAGTTTATATCTTATTTTTTATTACTTAATAAAAATAAAAAAATAGATAAATGATTAATTATTTGTCTTTGATTTTTATCATATTTTTGCTTAATTTCTATCTGGTTTAAAAATAATAATAAAATTAGAAAACCCTAAAAACAAGGTATTTTATGTACATGGGATACCCCGAAAAACATCACTTTGTGCAAATGATCGTATTTGGTTTTGGTCTTCTCATTAAAGTTGTGGATATCGTCAAGACGAACAACTTTTGTGAAGAAAATATTTTCGATTCGAGGTTGTTTGCTATTTCTTTTCTATTTATCTGAGGCAGACATGTAGCAGCTCCTGGAGCCGCCACGTGTCACCCAGTTTTTGAGTTCTTTATAATTCATTTTTATAGTAAATAAATAATAATAATAAATAATAAATAAATCCACGCATGTGCAGTGCACGTGCCTCTTTCCTCTCCCTCTTCCACGGTACGCCACGTGGTGCAGCCTTGGTTGTCCGACTCGGCCAATCGGACGGCCACTGCGCATCTCGCTCTTCCCCCGTTCCCAATCTTTCTGATGCCCTCTACCAATCTCGCGATGCCGCCCCACCAACGCAATCTTCGCCGCATCGCACCTCCGCAAATCCCGTACATCGCCTTGCTCTTCTGGTTGTGCTACCTCCTTTCGATTCTCGCCCCTTCCTCTTACATCAAATTAATCACTGACCTCAGTAATCTCGTTAAATCACCTTTGCGTACCTTGTGCTAGATCTCCATCAATCTCCAGAAATCCCCATCACGATTAGTTTCCAGAGCCGGCCTTCCTCTCACCTTATAAAAGCCATCGCTCCTCAAACATAGCGGGCCATAAGCTGATAGCACCTAAATTCAATGAATCCCGATGGCGATAGCCCGGGCCTTCAATTATGGCGAGATCCGGTGGCTTGGCCCACCGCTGCAGCCCTGCCCCCGCGCGAGCTGCTTCTGCTCCGGTCCTCGCTGACCATCGAGCCAACCTTCCCAAGAGCTCTATTCATTTTCCCCTGGTCGCACTCTTGGCAATCATCACTTTCATCCCACCAATCACCCTCGCATCGACCTACATCGGAGCAACTAGCCCCACCGTCGACTCCGCCTCCGCGCTACTGATACCATCACCGCCGCACAATCATCGACTTGACCATTGCCAGCCACGATCCTCTACCTCCAGCAATCTTCAAAGACCATCACCCCCTCAGCCTCTCCTGCTTTGATGTTGTTGGACGCAAACCACCAGGAAGGAAGCTCGAGGCCCTCTCACGTGCCGCGCACGTGAGGAGGGAACATCTCCATAAAGTAACCCCCGCCCATGTGAGACTCACGTATGGTGGGTCAATTACGGCAATACCCCTGGACAACCCAGCTATCGTCTCCAGATCCAACACCTAGGGGTCACGTGCTATGCACGTAACTACTTGGGTAAATTGCATAAGCCGCCCCGGAAGGTCTACCTACTCGTAGATCCGTCCCGCTACTAGAGGTCACGTGCTAGGCATATGACCCTCTAGTAGTTTTATAGAATAACCCTCCATGGTTAGGTATTTGAATTTAGATCATGCTCTGCATTTTTATAAAATTTCTGTAATTTTATTAAGACCCCTGCGATCCCCCCTTTATTTTGAACCTCTATATTTTATTATTTTTATTATTCAGAAATAGCATGGTGCTCTTCAATTAATTATCTACATCATGGAATGCTTGTGATATTTTTGTTGTTTGTTATTAATTAATGATTAGTTTTCTTGCAGAAAATTGCATATTTACCCAATTTGTTCTCATAAATTCATAAGTTATTAACCATAGCTCTGACTTGCCCAAGTAAAATAAACATAGAACCACGTTGATTAAAAATTGATTAATTAATTGTGATTATCTCTTGACTGATTCTGAATTCTAGCCTACAACGAAACGACAAATTTAAACGATAATTCATGCAAATTAAACAGGGCATTTCCGGACTCGTCACACATGACCATCTCTCCACGATCTTCTCTCAATGCAACATTCCTCGTCTTCCTCGGCTCCTGTAACTACCCTTAAAAAGGAATTCATCGCCAACATTGTGCACCATCCATCATCATGGTTTGGGAGAGAGAGGGCCTGCCTCCACCTACGGTGAGAGCGAAAAGTGCGAGGCGCTCGAGCGACAACCCTCATCTCCGCCAGGCGAGATCCAGGAGCTTCATATTCTCTTGCTGCAACCACCAATCATAGTTGATCAAGCTTCGTGCCCTCCGTCGGGCACTCGAGGCGACGACCAAGGTTGAACTACTTCAGCTCGACCTCCATGTAAATCATCTTAGGTAGATCACTTATCTCTTTATCATCCTTTTTCCCTTCCTCATCTCTGTCTCCCCTGCTCTCTCCCCGTTACTTTGTTCCTCTTCCATGTTGTGTTTCTCTATCTCTCGTTACAGCACTACCCTCTTGTCACCACACCTTGGGTAGGAGTTGGCACCACCACGCGCCAACACCTCCTCGCTCGTGATCTCCAGGTCATACATGCTTCATGCTGCGCATGGACCCACCACCTCCCTTACACGATCGTCGCTGCCCACCAGCAATGCATGCTGTGCCTTGGCTCACGCACTGCATCTGCTCACTCCAGCACTATTGGCCCATTCTTCACCCTCACCATCATTGTCGATGCTTGTTGTGCATGAACGCGATAGCCAACGGAACCACATGCGGCCTCTCCTCCAAGATTCATAGCCGTCACCATATAGGCCTCGCCATCGCCAGAGCTTCGGCTCAACCGAAGCTTCCTGCCACAGCTACGTAGCGCCTCGGTTGACCGTACCTCAGTTGTGGTCCCAAGGAGCCCTCCGAACCTAATCTGCACGTACACAGCACGCATGGGTAGAGAATTTATGCCAAAGGCCCCTAAATTCCCTACAATTCACATTTGTACCCCGCTTCTCAAGTAGGCATGTGCATGGCACGTGCCCTGGTGGAGAAACTACATAAAAGCCCATCAGGGTTTAGGTAATTGCATTTACTTTCTGTCAGCTGATTTATTTATTAGTTTTATTACATATTTGCATATAGAACCCTATGTCTAGGAAGTTTGTGTTTTGGCTTTTTGTTTTGAGTGTAGAATGTACAAATTATAGTTTTTTCTATGTATTTTTATCTACAACTTTCATGTCCAAAGTTTATTTATTTGAGGTATAAATAATAAAGAATAAAATAGATCCCAGAAGTGAATTGTTGGAGAATAAAACGTTAGGGTTTTTATTGTGTTTTTGACCCTTATCTCCCACTACTTTATTCCTTGTTAACCTAATCATCATGAAGCCTAGCCCTCGAGGTTTAGGGTCCTAAAATACCTTTGGTATTTTATTTATTTTCCTTTTCTTTATTCTTTTATTTTGGATTTAAACACTATACTTTATATAATATGTATACAATAAATAAAGGATGTTAATTCTTGTAAAATAATGATATTTACATGCATTTAGCTAAGGTTTAAAGGCCAAAATTAAATAATAAATGTGATGAAATGGAGATTCATGCCCCCCTATACTTTCCTTAACGAGTCCCTAGCAAACACATATGCCTATAAGTGAAGAAAAAGAAAATTAAAAAAAGGAGAGAAAGAAAGAAAGAACTTGGATCGATTTCAACTTTTAAACTTGGCTTCGTAAAATCATAGTTTTGAGCTCAGCCGGACCTTTGGAAATTTAGTTTTGGTCAGAACCTTATTGGGAATCGGATTTAAAATACAATAGCCTCTTGATGAATCTCGGATTCACCATTCTAAGTCTCATTAATTAAGCTCAAGTCCCTCAAAATCAACAATATTTCTGCATTTATTCTGCATAATTAGCATTCAGGCATGATTTCATAAGTTTTGCATTTTAGCATTAATTTCTGCATAAAATAAGAAGCCAAAAATCCAAGCCAAAAATGACATGTAAATAGCCTAACTTCCCGTATTTTTAACTCCTCCATGCTGACACCGCATAACCCAAAACAACATCCATTGTGTACACATCTCTAACATGAATAAATGAAAAATACAAAAAAATCACTAACCCTGTTAAGTGGACCAAAAACCCAAACCCTAGTTTCAGGATTTTCGGACTAAAAGCCACATATCTTCCCCATCTAATGTCCTATTTGATCCTACTTACTTTTGAACTAATGCACATTCAATTATCTTCAAAACAAGACCAAGTTCAAGTGAATCGGAGCTCGTATGTGAAAGTTGGGTTTTGGGCCTCTTTTGTACATTGTATTTTTTCGCGGTTTTCTGACCTATATTTTATGTATATATTTTCTTTATTAATAAAAATCCAAAAAAAATAGATTAAGGTGTCTTTTATTCATCTTTTAGTTTTCCGTATTTTTCCAGATTTTTTATCTTGTTTAAAAATGACAAAAACATTAGAAAACCAAAAATCAAGGTATTCTATGTACATGGGATACACCAAAAATTCACTTTTTACATTTGATCGATTTTGACTTTGATGTCTTCATGAAAGTTGTAGATCTCGTCGAGACGAACATTTTTTGTGAAGGAACATTTTCGATACGAGGTCATTTGCTATTTTTTATCGATTTTATAAAAGATTTTTATCTTTGATTTTTCTGGTGCTGACACGTGGCAGCCCCAAAAGCCGCCACGTGTCAGCTCTTTTTCGCCTTTTTAAATCTTGTTTTTATTTAAAAAAAAATAAAAATCGAAGCACGTGCGTCGCACGTGCCCCCTGGTACGTGCTCCGCACGTGCGGCGCGCCCTTTCTCTTGCCCCGCCACGTGGCCAACGCGCGGCCGCTGATCGAACGGACCACGCGCGTCTCCCTCCTCCCAACGACTCCTCCTAAACCTCAGCCGCCTCCTCCACTATCTTCGCGCGCCGCCGCTCTCCTAACGACCCCACCTTCTCCGCCAACCGCCCCTCTTTTCGCCGGTCAACCTCGCAACCACCCTTATCTTTCTCTCCCCTACTTAAAGAGTCCCGTCGCCCCCGACTCCCTCATCCGCCGATAAGCCCTAGCTTCTATCCTCGCCGGTGGAGACAGCCCGACGAGCCCTCTCTCTCCGGCGAGATCCGGCCACAACCCCGTGGCCGTTGCAGCAGCGACCTTCGTCGCCCCTTCTGCTCCGCTCCGGGACACCGTCGAGCCGACGACCACCGAGTTCACCCGCTTCTCCAATGCCGTCACCTTCGTCTCCGACTTCGCCTGGAGCTCCTCCGCCATCGCCACCTTCGACATCCAGGAGCTCCGCCGACGCCAACGTTCTTCGTCTTCGACAATCAACATCGCCGACGACACACCATCGCCAACCTCCTTTTCCATCGCTACGCCTCCGCCAACGACACCTTCGCCGATCCACACTGACCGCCTGACTTCACCAACGCCAACGCCTCTGCTCCGCCACGATACCAGCACCTGGGCTGCTCCTCCGCCTCACCAGAGCAGCCCATCCGCCGAGGCAGCCTCCACTACCGGTGCTCCTGCGCCAAGCACCGGTCGTCCACCTGCGAGCCATCGCCACCAGCCACCGGGCGTGAAGCCCGAGGCTCCCCACGCACGTGATGGGCACGTGCGGTGGGGGATATCTTCAACTACCCACGGGTCACGTGCAGCGCACGTGACCGCGTGGAATAATTTCAGAGAAGCCCCCGAAGCCCCCCCTGATTCGCAGCTGAGTCCACCCCAGGGGTCACGTGCACAGCACGTGACCTACTAGAAAATTTGCACCTCTGCCCCAAGTTATCTAGGTAATTACACTTAGGTCCCCACTGCATATTCCTTTTATTCATTATATTTGCATCTGTACCCATGTGTTCGCCACTGCATTTTAGACTTCTATATACATCATTTTATTTATTTAAAAATAGCACTATGTTTCTCATATAATTCTCTACATTTCGACATGTTGTGGACATTTTTGTGACTTACGGTTGATTAATAATTAATTATTCTGTGGAAATTATCATATTTTGCCTAGTCCGTGCTCTTCAATTTTTATTTAATTAACCATGAATCTAAAAATTCCTGAAAAATCATATATTGTAGAGATTATTTTGATTAACATTGTCCCAAAAATCATTGCATTTGCATGCATACTTTGCTCTGTAAAAATCATTTTGCATATTTCACTATTTTATTTTTAATAGGTATTAAATCCCACATTTTTGAGGTCTAGGATTTTTCTAAGATCCATTACCTAGTGATAGATCTTAGATAATTTTAGTTCTCGAAAATAAGTAGGTTTAGTATTCATTAAAATTAAATATTGAAAATTAATTTGTTTGCATTTAAAAATTCATAAAAAATTCATATTGCATCCAAAAATTCCAAAAAAATTACAGTGCACTCCTTTCATCGTCATTTACATTGTGGCCATGTTTCATATTTTTCGAACATCGTTTGATCGAAGTTTACCTTTTAGTCCCTAAAATAGGCCGAAATTGCATTGTGCATCCCTTTATATCATTAAAAATTCAAAAAAAAGACCGCCTTGAAAACCGAACCCGAAATTGGATATACATTAATCTAAGTTGTTCCTTTGCCTCCTTGTGATCGACCTTGGGACTTGCCCAAGTAAAATAAACATAAAAACCACTTGATTGAAATTGAGTATAAATTGTGGTTATTTCTTGATTGTTTCCGATCGCCGCCTACAACGAACGACATTCATTAATTTCACTCACGAAGATTAAAAACAACTTCTTAACGCGGCTTTTACGGACCCGTCAGATGGCGCCTTTGCCGGGAAGGCAAACGGCTTAGTTTTTTGTTTTGAAAATTTTTGTTCGGTTTTCCGAATTCGGGTAGTCTGACCCCCGAATTTTTCACTGTAAATCCCATTTTATTTCTTGTATTTATTTTCAGCATTTATTTCATTTATTTTATTTTTGATTATTTTCTAAGTCACTCTCTTACACCCATCTCTCTTATTTTTCTTGCGAGGTACCCGGCGCACGTGGAGCGGTTTTTCAAGGAACCGATGCATCTTCACCGATACCCGAAGAAACCGCAATTAAATTAAGATCGAGTCGAGTCGTGAGAGAGCGTAGAGTCTAGGTTTTTAATTCTTGTGCTCATTTATAGCGGTGTCCGTTTGGACTCTCGCGTGTGTAAAAATACTCTGAACTCTATTTGTCGTGTGTCGTGGCCTGTTTCACTCTCCGGAGAGGGTGGGGACCGACTTGAGTGGCGATTAGGATAGACCTGCACATACGGCTCTTAGAGCATTTTATTTTTGATTGTGCTCGTAGGATCTTAAGCCACACTACACTTTAACTGAGACGCACATTAGATCGTTCAACTTAGCCAAATTCAACTCAATTCTTCCCGCTAATAGAACTTTCTGCTTAGGTGTGGTTTTCATCGGCTTGCACGCATTTAGTATAAATTTTTAAAATTCTGTATTGCATCCCACATGGAGATTGCGAGGAGGCACTGTAAGTCTTCTAACTGAGCATTCATCATAGTTTTCCGCGTGCATCGGCTTTTCCCCGAATTCCTCTCTCTTGTTTTATCACATAAATCTAAAGGAAATTGGGACTGGATGGTAGACGTGTATTTGTGTTCATCTAAATTCTTCAGTGATCGCCTCATTAAATTGGGACTGCTAAATATAGCCGATCTTAATAACCCATAAAATCAAGAATTTTTGCGGGAAAGCAACCCCGACATTGTTTGATTTTATCTTGCAGCGAGGAGAGAGACGCACACTAGGATAGAGCCCAGCTCCAAACCTAACATCTCATTTAAACGGCTTGTAAGATTGAATTTATCACCAACTAAAATTGAAAAGATAATAGCCAAACTCTTACGGCTTCATTGTGTGAGTTGGTGAACCCGGGGTTTGAATTGTGTTTGCATTGGTGTGCGTGAACCAATTTCAAAATCAATAGCCGCACATTCGATAAAAATTCTCTTGACTATCCCGTGCAATCATCTCTTCCCTCTCTTGATTTGAACCTCATAATGGAACTCTTGTCCAAAAACTCTCGCAGATCCAACCCCCCATTCCTCTCAAAAATGACGGAACACCCATCGAAATTATACTATGAAAATGAATTCGTGTCGGTTAGACCCAAAACATCTCCTCCAAGAAACTCTCAATCACCATCTCTTTTCACCAATCCGATAGGCTTCATGAACGACAACCCCTTCTTCAGACATGGTCCACCATACCAAGATCCGACCACTCATGATCAAAGAAATAAATTTTACTCGGATCAACTCCACATGACTGGACCATATGAGCAGTCGCCTTCCATGATTATTAAGGAGATATTTTCTGAAATTAATGATCACATATTGGATCTTCCAAGAAATTCTCCTCCCAGCACAAACAAGAAAATGGAAGATGAAATTATCGAACACACACCGACTGCGCCTATGATTGATCATGAATTGAATTTTGATGATGATATTTTGAGGATAACAACAAGATTCAATTCAATAGAGGAGAGATTTCGAAAATGTACCGATCGATTCATCGCATTCTATGGTGGCTCGGACAGTAAAATGAATGAGGAAATTATTGGATCTGAGATTGAAAATTCTAAGGATATTCAGGGACCTATGGACAATTCTGAAAATGACTATGTCGTTGACCCTCACCCTGAACACCAGAGCCCCTTTTCATCTGAAGAACATCCCACACCCTCACACCACCTAGAAAATACCCAAAAATAGAAATATTTGAAAATCACAAAAAAATTGAAAATTCAGAAAATTTCATAGAAATTAAAACTGAAGATGATCTGAGGAATTTGGATCCGACTGTACGGGAAGCACTGGAAAAACGCTTGATATTTGAACTTCCCTTTATACAGGCCATTGAACACTTCCCCGACCTTAAAAGATTTATAACAGATAAATTAATGAACAAAAAGTCGGGCAGGATACGAACAAAGATTGAAAGACATATCTTGTCAATGGCCTCCTCCTTGGTGTTGAGGAGAAAAACCAAGAGCCGCATAGTGAAGCGGTTGCCCAGATTTGACTGCAAAATCAAAGACACAATTTTCACCCATGATCGGATTGATGATGATTCACCAATTAATATCCTCCCGACCTCTGTATTCCATGAACTCAAACTCGGACCGATTCGGAAGATACGAGAGATTGTACAATTAGCGGACCGATCGATAAAGCGGCCGAGAGGAATTATTTCTGTCATCATGAAATTCCAAGGTGCACCGCTCAAAGTAGAATTCACGATCATTGATATTGAGCATCAAGGGGAATTCACCCAATCTCCAATCATTCTCGGAAAGCCATTCTTGGCATTGGCCAAGGCGAGTATCGATTGTGAGACTCGGGAAATCAATTTCACAGCATTAGAAGCACTTAAATCCGACCTTATCTTTAAGGAACCACGATCTTCTGAGACAACCCACGAAGTCCCCGATAACCGTAACCATGAAATGGTAGAAGAGCCCTACCCTGCAGCCAGACCTGAAATAGTGGTTGTTGATGAGACTATTGGTTTAGAAAATATCCCCCCTGCTCCATTCCCAGCCGCTCTCACCATGGACAACCATGTATACGAATCATATGATCCGGAGACTTATGCATGGGCACACCCTGGGTCAACCTACTCTGACTACATGGATTACATCAACTCGACTCAGGAATGCAACAACATCGAATCGATGGAGAAAGAACATGCAGAGACTCTCCCCAATATTCAAATCCCCGAGGATCTCAAAATAGACAAATCTTTCTACTACGATCCTGAGACATATGCATGGTCACACCCTGGAGCAACATTCTCTGAATATCTTGACCAAATCATCCCAAATCGAGAGTGCTCAAACAGTCGGGAGAATAAGAACAAGCCCGCATATCAAACACCGACCAAGGAGAATTCAAATGGCTATTCATCTGGATACCCAATTGAACCGACACCTTCACGACAAAATAAAAAGACAGTCACCTTTGACCTTTCGGAAGAGGAATCAGTTGATGATCCCTCATCAGGTCCGGAAAAAATGGTTTACATGAGTGAAGTCTGTTCGGCAGCCCTAAAGCCATATCTTCGTAAGGATCCCAAATTCAATCCTCATTGGACAACTCCCGTTCCTAACTACTACTCATCCAAAGCTGATGCTCCTCCATTATTCAATTACACTGGAATTCTTTCGTATGAGCTGACTGAGACCGGTGCTTCTGAGCATTCATCCGAGGACAAACTGATTGACCCCAAGAAGGAACGAATTCTGAGAAAACAATTGAAGAAACAAAAAGACCAGAATACTTGGTGTATGCCCACTTTCAATTCTACTCATCTGAGGATAATTCCAATGATGGATATCTTTCATCTGACTCAAACAATTCATCCACTATCCATCATAATTTGTCTGAGGATGACACTGACAATAGTTGAGAATCATATGCCTCATCTCCGACTCATCATTACGATCTCCCACCGCAGGCTCACCAAAAGATCAGCCGAAAACCGCCTTAATCATCGGCTAGCCACCCTCCCTCCCGACCACATCGGTTCCCTTGTACAGCTTCTTCCTCTACTTAGGCCAAGGCCTATGTATAGGGGGGACCGATGCCATCTGTATATACCATTCTTCTCCTAATTCCTGATCGCGTCATTTCCACCCTTCTTCCATACTTAGGCTGTCCAGAGCCTAAGTATAGGGGGAACCGACATCCACCTGTATTTACTCTCCTCATTTCCTGACCGCTTTTCTTTTTCATTTTTTTTTCTTTTCCACTCCCTTACGCTTAGCCCGAGCTAGGTCTTCCGCTTCTTGTACTTTGAGGACACAGCACTCGCTAAGTATAAGGGGGTATGTATATATACTTTGTATATATTTTACCCATATCTCGTACTTTTGCGTAAGTCTAAATGTATTTACAGGGTGGGTACTAACATCAAAAAAAAGAAGAGAGAAAGAAAGAAAAGAAGGCTTCTTATTCCATTTTCTGCATAAAAAAGAAAAAAAATCCCTTGCATAAAATGTCAAAAAAAATATGTCTGCATTGCACGCACCTGCACTTCATCCAACATTACATGCATTTGCATCTGTGAAAAGTCATTGGGTTCTGAACCGAGTTATGAGCCGAAACCGAGAGAGGTCTGGGCTTGACCTTAATCCACCTAATTTTCAGAGGAACTTCACCGAGAAATAGAATTTTAAGAGCTTCAGGTCTTTTTGACTTAATTCCTTAAGTTCCATATGACAATGTGCAGCGTTTGACTCTTAGTGTCTAACCTGGTCTCTTCATTCTGGGTACAACTCTGGGATAGAGAATTAATTTGTACTCTCGCACTATGCACTTAGCTCAACCCAGACGGGATGTTGGAAGACTGTGTGAGTCTCTTTTCTGGTAGCATGGAAATCTAAAGACCGGAGTACGGGTTGAAATAAAGCTACGGAAAAGGGATGGACGGGTGGGCACAATTTTTTCTGAGACCCCAAAAAATGTACGGAACAGAAAGATTCTATATCCGTAGGGGCACAACAAGATCCAAGCAGAACCACCAAAAAGTCCAAATACAAAGAAGCATTCTACCAAATAAAAATCCGACCAAAAAGGTCCAAGCTTCCAGAACCTGCAGATCTTGGTGGAGACTCGGCTACACTGGCCATCTTCACAAGGAGAGGTGACTAAACTGGCCACCCTCCAGTTCTTTTCTCTTTCTTCTATCTTCTCCCTCATTCGATTGTGAACACAGCACGACAGACCTTAGATGGAAATACCTGACTCCCCGAGGACGAGTTACTGGAAAGGAGAGGAGCACGGTAGTCTGACATTCTGAATGGGAAGAGCTAAAACCCTTCACACAGAAGAGTCGGTTATTCAATGTTCATAGGGTATACTTTGGGAAGAGGATTGATCTATGATGACTTCTGAGCCGAAACTGTGTCAATGATGTGTAGAACTTGAGGACTGTTGATTTTAAAATTCTAAGTCTCACAGAAGTTCCGCCACACTATTAATCCAAAGGTCGAGTTTAGTTTCATTTTCACCTTCAGTTCATGGTCTTGGTATGGAACCCAGTCTCATTTCACTTCATGGCATTTCTTTTTGATGCTCAGGGACGAGCATGGTTTAAGTATAGGGGGATGATGAATCTCGGATTCACCATTCTAAGTCTCATTAATTAAGCTCAAGTCCCCCAAAATCAACAATATTTCTGCATTTATTCTGCATAATTAGCATTCAGGCATGATTTCATAAGTTTTGCATTTTAGCATTAATTTCTGCATAAAATAAGAAGCCAAAAATCCAAGCCAAAAATGACCTGTAAATAGCCTAACTTCCCCTATTTTTAACTCCTCCATGCTGACACCGCATAACCCAAAACCACATCCACTGTGTACACATCACTAACAAGAATAAATGAAAAATACCAAAAAATCACTAACCGTGTTAAGTGGACCAAAAACCCAAACACTACTTTCAGGATTTTCGGACTAAAAGCCACATATCTTCCCCATCTAGTGTCCGATTTGATCCTACTCACTTTTGTACTAATGCACATTCAATTATCTTCAAAACAAGACCAAGTTCAAGTGAATCGGAGCTCGTATGTGAAAGTTGGGTTTTGGGCCTCTTTTGTACATTGTATTTTTTCGCGGTTTTCTGAACTATATTTTATGTATATATTTTCTTTATTAATAAAAATCCAAAAAAAATAGATTAAGGTGTCTTTTATTCATTTTTGAGTTTTCCGTATTTTTCCGGATTTTTTATCTTGTTTAAAAATGACAAAAACATTAGAAAACCAAAAATCAAGGTATTATATGTACATGGGATACCCAAAATTCACTTTTTACATTTGATCGATTTTGACTTTGATGTCTTCATGAAAGTTGTAGATCTCGTCGAGACGAACATTTTTCGCGAAGGAACTTTTTCGATCCGAGGTCATTTGCTATTTTTTTTATTTTATAAAAGATGTTTATCTGTGATTTTTCTGGTGCTGACACGTGGCAGCCCCAGAAGCCGCCATGTGTCATCTCTTTTTCGCCTTTTTAAATCTCATTTTTATTTAAAAAATTAAAAATTAAAAATCGAAGCACGTGCTCCGCACGTGCGGCGCGCCCTTTCTCTTGCCCCGCCACGTGGCCATCGCGCGACCGTTCGATCGGCCACTGATCGAACGGCCCACGCGCGTCTCCCTCCTCCCAACGACTCCTCCTAAACCTCCGCCGCCTCCTCCGCTATCTTTGCGCGCCGCCGCTCTCCAAACGACCCCCGCCTTCTCCGCCAACCGCCCCCCTTTTCGCCGGTCAACCTCGCAACCACCCTTATCTTCCTCTCCCCTACTTAAAGAGTCCCGTCGCCCCCGACTCCCTTATCCGCCGATAAGCCCTAGCTTCTAGCCTCGCCGGTGGTGACAGCCCGGCGAGCCCTCTCTCTCCAGCGAGATCCGGCCACAACCCCGTGGCCGTTGCAGCAGCGACCTTCGTCTCCAACGAGCCGACGACCACCGAGTTCACCTGCTTCTCCAACGCTGTCACCTTCATCTCCGACTTCGCCTGGAGCTCTTCCGCCATCGCCACCGTCGACATCCAGGAGCTCCGCCGACGCCAATGTTCTTCGTCTTCGACAATCAACATCGCCGACGACACACCATCGCCAACCTCCTTTTCCATCGCTACGCCTCCGCCAACGGCACCTTCGCCGATCCACGCCGACCGCCTGACTTCACCAACGCCAACGCCTCTGCTCCGCCACAATACCAACACCTGGGCTGCTCCTCTGCCTCACTAGAGCAGCCCATCCGCCGAGGCAGCCTCCACTACCGGTGCTCCTCCACCAAGCACCGGTCGTCCACCTGCGAGCCATCGCCACCAGCCACCGGGCGTGAAGCCCGAGGCTCCCCACGCACGTGAGGGGTACGTGCGGCGGGGGAGATCTTCAACTACCCATGGGTCACGTGCAGCGCACGTGACCGCGTGGAATAATTGCAGAGAAGCCCCCGAAGCCCCCCTGATTCGCAGTTGAGTCCACCCCAGGGGTCACGTGCACAGCACGTGACCTACTGGAAAATTTTCACCTCTGCCCCTAGTTATCTAGGTAATTACACTTAGGTCCCCACTGCATATTCCTTTTATTCATTATATTTGCATCTGTACCCCTGTGTTCGCCACTGCATTTTAGACTTCTATATACATCATTTTATTTATTTAAAAATAACACTATGTTCCTCATATACATCTCTACATTTTGACATGTTGTGGACATTTTTGTGACTTACGGTTGATTAATAATTAATTATTCTGTATAAATTATCATATTTTGCCCAGTCCGTGCTCTTTAATTTTTATTTAATTAACCATGACTCTAAAATTTCCCGAAAAATCACATATTGTAGAGATTATTTTGATTACCATTGTGCCCAAAAATCATTGCATTTGCATGCATACTTTGCTCTGTAAAAATCATTTTGCATATTTCACTATTTTTTTTAATAGGTATTAAATCCCACATTTTTGAGGTCTAGGATTTTTCTAAGATCCATTACCTAGTGATAGATCTTAGATAATTTTAGTTCTCGAAAATAATAGGTTTAATATTTATTAAAATTAAATATTGAAAATTAATTTGTTTGCAATTAAAAATTCATAAAAAATTCATATTGCATCCAAAAATTCCAAAAAAATTAAGTGCACTCCTTTCATCGTCATTTACATTGTGGCCAAGTTTCATATTTTTCGGACATCGTTTGATCGAAATTTACATTTTAGTCCCTAAAATTGGCCGAAATTGCATTGTGCATCCCTTTATATCATTAAAAATTCAAAAAAAAGACCGCCTTGAAAACCGAACCCGAAATTGGATAGACATTAATCTAAGTTGTTCCTTTGCCTCCTTATGATCGACCTTGGGACTTGCCCAAGTAAAATAAACATAAAAACCACTTGATTGAAATTGAGTATAAATTGTGGTTATTTCTTGACTGTTTCCGATCGCCGCCTACAACGAACGACATTCATTAATTTCACTCACGAAGATTAAAAACAACTTCTTAACGCGGCTTTTACGGACCCGTCACCTCTAAGACCCACAAAACTCTTCTCAAATCTCCTCAATAGCCAGGTCAGAATAAGTCAACTCTTACGCAAACCCTTATGACTATGAATTTATCTTGGACAATGTGTGTGTGATATGTAGCTCTCCTAAGCTGAAGCATTAAAAGTTAGTCTTCTCCAACATGGTCACCATAATTCCCCAATATGACAACTATTTCCACGTGAAGCGTGGCATTCCCTTCTAAGTTCAAGTACAACCGGCTCAAGAAGATGATGTGGAGAGAAGAGAGGACGGTAGCTAGTGTAGATACCTAACCTAGGATGCTTGACAAGTGTAGCCAAGTCATCCGACTGTTGGCTTATATGTATTTTACTTTGAAGCTCAAGCTTGATTTTTGACTATACATCTATATACATACTCTAACGGGAATTAATTTTTCTTAGAATTTTAGCTCCTCTTTTATTTATGGAACTTTTGATTTTTTTTCCATTTTTTGAATACAATATACAACAGTATTTACATATGGACTTTTTCCTCTTGAGACAGTAGACTATCCCACTTTTGAAGGATTATCGCAACCCACAAATTCTGTAATAAGATCTCATGGTTACTTGATCAAGTTAGGGTACAATGGCCATAAATGTGTGACTTCTGATGTCTCCATTGGCTTATGTCTCATGCCAGCAAATGCAGCCCTCTACCACTTCAACTGTGGTGAGCAAAGTGCAAGGTGCAGGTGTGCAAGCTAGGACATTATCAATAAGAGTTGTGCATGTGTTCCAAAATGTTCTATTTAGGTAGTTAAGATGACATTGAACTAAGTCTCATGGTCTCAAAGAAATAAGTCTAGTACACCTGAAGCATCTCAATTCCAGTTCCTATAAGGTTCATGTGATTAAGTGGATTAAAATCCAACCAAGCTCCAATCTTCGGATTTTACTTAGATGAGTTCAATTATAAATTTCAATCCAAAAAATGCAAACGCTATGTACAATGCAATTAAAATATTTTTATGATGTGATTTTTTAATTTTGAAATTTTTATGAATTTTTGAAAAGATTTGTAAATTTTAATGCAAATTTGGGAAAGATTTTGCTAATGTTTTTGGGAATTTTTTTTACAGATTTTTTTATTTTTCAAATTTTTAGGGATTTTTCTAAAACAAAAGAAATATGTGCAAATATTTACATTGGAGTGTGTCTTGTTATTTACAATAATCTAGGCTTAAGAACTTAGAGGTTATTTAATAATTTTATTTAGACAGTTTGCACGTAATTTCAATAGTTCTCAAAATACTTTGCAAAGGTTTTGACAAACGTTATGACAACTTTATTTTGAAGGAATAATTTAAAAAAAAGTTTTTTTTGCAAAAATGTATAGAATTTGAAAATCATTATGCAAATCTTTTTAAAACATCGTGTATAGATTTTTCAAATATATTGTTACAACCATTTTCCAAACTATTTACAAATATTTTTCAAAACATTTTATTCAAACAAAGAAATGAAATTTTTACAAATAAAACATTTTTACAAAGGTTAAAAACATTTTACAAAACATTTTGCAAAAGTTTTCAACAGATTTTTCAAAAAGATTTTCAAACCATTTTTTAAACATTTTGCAAAACATTTTTAACATGATTTATTAATCAATATATACAAAGAATTTTAATGTGAGATGGGCCTACACTACAACGACTAACGAATAAAGAATCAATGAATGAGAAGTCAACTATCTGCCTTTACTTAGGATGAAATAATCCTAAGTATAACAAGATGTATCTACATGTAGGGAGGGTCGAGGGTTGGAATTAACATATCACAAGATATCCCTAATTATAGACAAAGAGAGTAGATAGTTGAGGGGATCAAGAAAAGAATTAGATAAAAAAGCGAAAATACGTAGGGAGAATTTATGCATCACTCCCCCTATACCTAAAGTAAAAGCACCCTAAGGATAGGCAACAACAAGAGTGATGACATAGAATGAAGAAAGAACATTGGGCTCGTCCACCCCCCATACTTAGGATAAAGTGTGTCCTAAGAAAGGAAAACATATAGAATGGGGTTGATGAGCAAAATGGTAGATGGAAGGAAGAAAACAAAATCAGATATACAACATAGAGACTATACAAATGTCAAGAAGGTAGAATGTGTACTTTCTTATGTAACCGCTGACGAATGGATCTAACAAGGTGCAAGTCGATAGAGGGGTCCTTAAGTAACTTAACAAGATCATGATCAACCTGATGAAGATCCTTAGTGGTCTCAAAGTAGAAAGGCACAAACTGGTCAGTGGAAGTAGTGTGGTCAGGTTCGGCCTGGGAAGTCTCAACTAGGTCAAAACTAAAAGGCTCGAACTCATCTATGAAAGTAGTAAGGTCAAATCCGACCTTTGTAGTTTCTCCTAAGTCTGCCCTCCATGTTGTGATGTCTATAGTGTAAATATAGTTGGTGTCATCAATGCAACACCACGCATCGGAAGAGGGAACTCCAAGGTCTATGCTTTTCGAATCTTCCTCCCTGAAAAGGAATTTTCAGATCTCAGTGTCATCCATAATAAAGAAAACCTCTCTGATATCAGTAGATATGTCATAGTCCTTGGGGTCGGCTAAAACTGACACACTCTTGTCAGATTAGGTCTCCGATCAGTGGTGGGTCCAGTGATAAATACAACGCTCTCGTCAGTAGAACGAAAACGAATCTCTCCATATCCGTAATCAATAACGATTCTCACAGAGGCGAGAAAAGGTCATCCTAGGATGATACTCTAGGGGTGGAGGTCTCCATGGGCAATACAACAAAGTCTACAATGAAGCTTGTGCCCTGGATCTGAATGACAACATTCTCTAGAATATCCGTCAGTCTCTTTGTGGATCCATCAGCAAATTAACAAATCATCATAGTCTTCTTAAGAGACCCTATATGAAGATAATGTACTAACGAGAAGGGTATTATATTAATCGAAGCACTACCGTCAAGGAGAGTATGATCACAAGAATAGTCAGAATTGGTGCATCTTACAAGAGGTATGATAGTGTTATCTTTCCTAATGTGTGGACGATGGGTGATTGCATAGGTAGTCACCATGGTCAGAATGTGGAACTCAGATATGCTCCTTTTTTTGCTTTTATTGGGATTGGGTACAGATAATTGGTTCATGGCCTAGCGAGTGGAGCCTCAGCAAAATAGCTACCACCACTTCAGAAAGGGTCAACATTTTTTAAAATTTTATATCTCTTCCATATAAGGGAAGAGAACAAAATCATCATTTACACAAGGATGACTAAGAGCAGTCTGTACAGTGTCATCCATGGGGGCAAGGGTGGGAACTGTAGTAAATGTGCGTGTTGTCAAAGGGTTTGGCAAAGGTGTCCCCACCTCACGAGCTGACTCGATAATATGTCTCCCAGAATTATTTTGTATTTTTAGGGTTTTCTCTTTTTTTGTATTTTGGGCTATTGCAAGCTCTCATGGGTATCCTCAAGTAAATCCATGAATCCAAACAGTGAAGCATTAGCATTTCTCTTATTTATACTAGTGAAGTTATCTATCCTCTTATTCATTTGCTCCACTAACTAGGTCATGTACTCAAGAGTAGTATCCATAAGAGGTGTCTCCAACAACTCAGTCTCGGGTGGGTGAGATGGAGGGTACTATAATGATGGTGGTGGCGGGGGAAAACCAAAATCTGATACATGGAATTGTGAATGAGGTATATATGTACAAAAAGAAAAGCAAGGAGCAAAGTCCTCAAGATAAAATGGAGGTGGAATGGGTGGAGAAGAAGAAGGATCCGCGAAGTTTGAATAAAAATCACTCTAGTCAGCCATCTCCAACACAAAAGATGGGGATTTGGAGAGCATGATGGTCAATCAAGATATGTTAGAAAAAGACACAAATACATAGAGAAGATTGAGTATGCACACAACAAACAAATATAAACGAATAAAAACCCCTCAATTCACCAACTCAACACAATGACGATTGTGAGAGTACAATCTTTTTATCTTTTTAATTTCTGTGGTTAGGTGAATTCGAAAAGGATGTACAAACATGTTGGTAGTCCTCAGATTGGGGCACTAATAATTAGTGTGTACATGTCAAGTATAAAATGTGAACACAAGAGGGGGTTACTCTCCCCAAGACAAGCATTTTTCTTTTTGATTTTAGGGTCGAGTAAAGTTGGCAATCCCAATTTGTATTGATTTCACTTTTTTAGATTTTAAATAAAAATGCACGAGTCCTAATGAGGGATCAATTCATTTAGTATCCTAGGTAGTAAAAATTAGAGGGAGAGAGTTGAAGCGCAATGCATGCACAAATCAATGATGTATGCTCAGATAGATATGCTCACATGGCCTCCATCTCTCTTAATACAGGATGCTAAATAGAATTGAAACCTGCTCTATATGCAATGCAAAGCCTATGAAATTTCCCTAGTATATGATATGTATTAGCGTGAAAAACAAGATGTAAAACACCTAGAAAGGAACCAAAGGGTCCAATTTTGGAGGCTCCTAGGTGGCCACAGTAGTGGGTCTTGCAAGCGATGTATGGAGACCTCTCGCGGAGCATGGTTCCAACTTCAAGTGAGGAGTACTTAAATTTAACTATATCCAAAATCAAACTATAGGTATATGCAATTTTAATTGGGTCTTTGGATCTATTCTATTGAGCAAACCAATCCTACACTACGGCCCAATCACACAAAACAAATAAAAAGTAGGGCATGAAATAAAGAAAAAGAAAATGCAATGAAAATGCGAAAAACATGACGAGGCCCCCAAGTGAACAATCCCTTGGGCACTGGACCTCGTGAAGTGGCAGTGTCCAAATGTCCAAAAATTATTACAAAGTATTTTCCAAAAATAAAAAGAAAAATATCTCTCACAAAATAAAATAAAAATTGCTGAAAAATATACTACTATTCTCCTGCTCTCTTTACCTCCTCCTTCTACTTGCTCCTAGTTGGCTTGGTATGTCAACATCTGAAGAAGAAGTCGTTGTCGTTTAGTACCTCATAAGAAATATCAACAAAGAAAGAGATGGTCAGAAGCAGTCAAATAAATATCAAAAATAAAATAACATAGAATAAAGTAAAAATATTGTACAAAATGTATGATACACTCCGTTGCTCCCCGGGCAACGGTGCCATTGAAAACCTGGTTTTGCAAGGGTTTAATGTGGTCTACAGAAGGTGAAACCGACACTGTTGCTGAAGCAACCACTCACGAAAGTCAAATAATTCAATAATTAACCCACTATATAGATCAAACAATACAAAATAAAATATGGAGTTAAAATTTATAATAACTCAACAAAATGTGTGTATAGTAGCAAATATGTTGAGTGTCGAACACAGGGAGACAAGTCGTTGTAGCAGGTATTTATCTATAAATAAATAATGAATAAATAATATAGTTATATTTTGTATACTATTTACTCAAAGAATAAATGAATTAATGTGTGGGTTAAAAAAAATAAAATAATATGTTTTTTATTTTTAAATATATTTTTGGATTTTTAATTTTGTAAATTTATTATTTTCTTCTTAGAATTTTTTCTGATTTTATTTTCTTTTTCTGTTTAATTAATAATATATATAACTATATATAGATATATAATATGGGGTAATATAATAATAACTACAACTAAAAATAACTAAAAATTACAAAATAAATTATTTTGTGTTTTTTATATTTTTATAATGTTTTTATTATTTTTTAGAAATTTTTGCTAATTTTAAGGTATTTTGAATTTGAAAATAACAACAAACAATGACTAATTAAATAAGCCAAATTGTTTTTAGAATACTAAAAAAGTCAAACTTTTCAAAAACTATTTTTAATCATTAATATATAATAAAAAAATTTAGAGACAAAATTAAATGTTTTTAGATTTTAAAAAGATTTTATAATTTTTTAAGGATTTTGGAGCTTTTTAATTTTTAGTGATTTCCTTTTCACATTTCAGGGATTTTTGGTCTAAAGACACAAAATAAATAATAAACAAATACTATTTTTTTTGAATTTTAAATACTATTATATAAACTGGAGATAAAACATGCTATTTTGATTTATTTTATAAATAAGAAAGATGCCTAAAATGCAAATCAAATTCTATAGCATGAAAAAGTGTGCAAATAGGCACAAAACCCTATTTTCTCATAATATTTGGAGCTTGTTTACTATTTTTAGGATACAGAAAACAAATACAAAAATTAATTGAATTGCCAGGAGTATATTTGTAATTAAAATAAAGGACAGGGGCTATAGTGCAATATATCCAACTGTTTTCACCTGATATCTTAACATTAAATATTAAATGCTAATTGCAAAAACTCACACAGATAATTGTACAAAATGCCTAGCTCAAGTGGGACGACACGTGAGCTGAGCTGGATTGGACCCTAATTCAATTTTTTGAAACTCAAGTGGTTGCATGCAAATAACACAGAAAATATAAAAGCGTATTAGATAATTTACAAGACCAAATAAGATGCTACAAAATGGTGAGGAGATCTATAATTTACACCTCTAAGCACGGATTGGACGGCTAAAGATGCCTCATTTATACATGTGGTTGGTCTATTTGCATTGATGACGCTTTATTAGCTACAACTAAGATTAGATCTTGTATGAGATCCAATGGTAGATGCTCCTCAAAATCCAATTGTAGATGAATAATCTAAGACTCGGCTCTTGATCTAAAGGCAGAGGGAGGCGGTGGAAGAACGGGAGAAGAACTCACTGCTGGAGCGTTTGGATCTAGTGATAATTGTGCCTCTGGCCACTTGCACTCTCTATTGAAGGCTTCGTCACGCTCCTACAGATGTCTTACATCTCCCAGAACCTTCAGAAGGGTCTGGAGCTTATTGATCGAGCCCTGGAGCTTGACGTTTCCGACGAAGACATGGGAGCTTCTTCTTGAAAAAATTGGACCCTCAAATGGGTCTTTAGCTCCTGGGACCAGCACTGTTAGCTCAGGCACAAAATACAAAGGTTAAGGTGGCTAATCGGGCAAAATGGATGGAAGATGGTGGCAGGCAGACATCTCTAGCGAGGCAATGGAGTGGAGATGGTGATCTCCAGGTCCATGAAGGATCCATGTAACTTGTGATGCCTGGGTTGGAGAAGAAGTGTAGGGGAAATGAAATGGTGGCGGACAGCAAGTCAGAGCACGCACAAGGGACAATTGAAAGCTTACCGCAGCAGAGCTCCAACGAACTACGGGGGAGTGATTCTACGCTAAAGCAGCACAAAAAACTGAAATCTAACGATGGGAAATAAAAGCATCAACTAAAATCTACCTAAAAATGACAGAAACTTACCTCAAGTGGTTGACAACCATGAGATGTATCCTCATGGTGGAGGACCACCAGAGATGGCTGGGAAGTACCCTCTAAACTCCTCTCTATGCCACAAAAGGGCCGGGAAAGCTCGTTGTTGCTGAGCTCTAGCCCTGAGGCACAGTCTGAGGGGAAGAAGCAAAGAAAAAGCGGGACCCAATTCGAAAGAGCTGGGAAAGTACTCCATACTTCTTCCACCTCCTTTGTAACATATGATGTGTGCATTTTGAGGTCATTGATCTAGTGCTTGGGCAACTGCTCAGCCACAGAATAGAGAAAGGAAGCCGATAGAAGAAACTAATACTTCCCTTGCATGCAAGTTACTCGGCTACAGGACAATGAGACGGACATCCCTCTGAGGGCATGGCCTATGCTCAATACTTTAGACCAAGTAGGATGCTCCATACAAGGCAGGAACATTATCATCTATAAAGCCCTACTAACCCACATACGATAGAAGAGCCAATACTTCACCAACCCATGTAATAATCGAGGCTGCCACATATCGGGTTTTTGGTTCTAATCCTTATGGGATCGCACGTCTCTTGGTTTGGAGTGTACCTGAAAATGATGAGGCTTTATGAACCCAAAACAATGATGTCTATTACTATTTTTATTAAGGTCAAAGTTTTATTAGCAGTCACCTTGTTTTACTTTTTGAATTTTCAATTTTTTGAGTATTTTTCAAACAAAGCAGCTAACGATTTTTTTTGTTTTTTCTTTTTGGTCCTAAATGATATAAATACTGTGGGAGAATATGGAAAAGAAATGCAAGTTGATACTAGAGTGGAAATCTTACTCTTATATAAAATGATGCATGCAAAGTATGGGGACTTATAGTCCTTTCCAGCTCTCTTCATGTGGGATGCAAAGTAGAATTTATAAACCTATACTACATGCACGATATGCAAAGTGAGAAAGCACCCTAAACAATAATTGCTACTATCGAGAAGAAACAAATGTAAATCACTAAAAAATGGATCCTAGTGTCTGATCTTGGAGACTCCTCGGTACCTGCTACAACGAGTCATGCAAGTGTTGTGTTGAGTCTTTCACGACTCACGGTTCCAAAATCAAGAAAATGGCAATTAATTATTGGACTAGATCCAATTGTACGAGACTATAGGTGCATGCTTCTATTAGGGATTTGGACCTAGATTACCGAATCAAACAATCCTAGATCTTGGGGCTGAATAACATAAAATAAAAAAAGGACGAAAAACTCATAACTTCGTGAAATAAAATAAATAAAAGCGGTAGAAAATGTGAAAAACCGACGAGTTCCCTAGATGAACAGACATCGGAGAAGTGGACCTCGTGAAGCATGAAGAGTCCAAGAGTCACAAATTATTAAAATTTATTTATACAAAAATAAAATATGCCTTAAAAAATAAAAATAAAAATATATGCTACCATCTGATCCTCTCCTTCTCTATACGTCTCTCTTCTGCTCTCTACTAGTTTCTCACAAGAGGAAGCACCAACCTCCTTGCAACTCGGGTGCATCATCCTCTACGCGGTCCCTCGTAAGAAAGATCAACAAAGAAATATGGGCCATAGATAGTCAAATAATTATGAAAAATAAATTAAAGAAAAAAAAGATGAATAATATGCAAATATGTACAAAATGTGCTATACTCCATTGCTCCCTGACAACAGCATCATTTCTTGAATTGAGACTAACCAACGAATTATCATGTGGTCTACACATGGTGGAACCAACAGTCGATGTGATGACGGATCACTAAGATCTCAAATTCAAACAACAATTAACCCACATAATAATATTCAATCAATGAAAATAAGTGTGAATCAAAAGATATTATAATCCTATAGACAAGTATGTATAGTGGACAAGTAGATAAGGTATCGAACTCAGGGAACAAGTCGATGTAGCGGGTATATTATTTATAAAAAAATAATGAATAAATAATATGGTTATAATTGTACGATCTTTATTCGTATTTATTGAATGTTTTTGTGGGTTTATAATTAATTATATTTTTTCATTATTTTTATATATTAATCCGTTTTTATAATTTTTATTATTTTTTATATTTTTCTGATTTTTTTATTTATTTTTCTATGTAATTAGATAATAGAGGAATATAAGAGTATATATATGTAATGAGCATAATAAAGATAATATATAATATATATATAATTAATGCACCAAAATTAGGAAACTTCCAAAAGAACATTGATTTTTAATTTTTAAAGGGATTTAAAATATTTATAAGCTATTTATAACAACTAATGATAATATTAATTATATATAACTATATAAGGTATACAATACTATATAGGTTAATATATTAATAAATAGGTCTATAAATAGTAAAAAAGTATCAAATAAAATATTTTTATTCTATTTTTTGTGATTTTTTAGATTTTTTGATATTTTCTAGGCATTTTTAAAGTCCAAAGTATAAAAAACCAACGACTTAATAAATAGGCTAAGTTATTTTGAGATTTGAAAATAGTAAATAACATCAAAATTTCTCAAAACCAATTTCAATATATAGTATAATGTATAAAGAAAAATATATGACAGAAAGCTAATTTTTTGGGTTTTCAAAAACACTTTGCATTTTTTATGGTTAGCTAGGGTTTGTGATTTTTAGGGTTATCTTTTATCAATTTTTTAATTTTTGGTATGTAGTTGTAAAATATTATAATAAATAGTATGTGTTTTTTAAAGAGTATTTAATATATTTTTTTATTTTATAAGGAAAACAGATATTGAACATGATTTTTTTATTTTTTAATAAATGGAAAATGTGTGCGAAATGCCAAATGAAATATATGCGTAGAAGAGTACTGGATTAGGCATGCACACCTATTTTTTCATAATTTTTGAATCATGGATACTATTAATGAAAAATAGAAAAGCATTCACAAAAATAAATTTAGCTGGCAAAGGTAATTTTACTATAAAAATAAAGGAGAGGGGTTACATGCAAATTACCCAAAAAATTGAACTGAAGTTTGAATTTTCGATATAAAAATAAAATTTACAACGTTGTAAGGGTACACATGTAAAATACCCAACTCACATGTGTGTTACAACTAGTGGAAACATCCGTCCTCGTCTAGAGAGGGTAGTGCATCTCAATCTGGTCTAGTAGCATTGAGATCTAACGATAGGATGTTGTGGGGTTGTGATAATGCTTCAAAAGAGGTATATTCTATTAGCTCAAGAAGAAAAACTCCTTATGTACATGTTGCACATGTTGTATATATGTAAAAAACATAAAAAACTCCATAAAAGGGGAGCTATATATCACTTCATAGTACAAGTAAAGATTCATAGTCATAAGAACTTCATATGTAATCTTGTTAAGACCTGATTGTTGAGGCGACCTGAATCGAGATCTTGTGGAACTTGATGGCTTTTAGGTCTTAAATCTATTTCCCAATAAGGTTCCACCAAACTAATAATCCAAAGGTCTGACCGAGCTCTATACTCCAATTTTATGAAGATAAGTTTAATAATCAATATTGTTCTAAGTTCTTTGCTTTTTTTCTTTATTTCTTTTGCAATTCTTTTTCAAATAAGTGTTTGCTAAGGAACTAGAAAAGGTAAAGTATGGGGAAATGATGAATCCATGATTCACATCCTTTATTCTTTTATATTAGCAGATATCTCTCTGTAAAATACATGTAGATATATATTAAATCCAATAAATTAGCAGTGTGCATGCTCTTGTTAATATTTTTTAATTAACACTTATTTACCCAAAATAAAAGAATAAAGAAGAAAAGAAAATGAAACAAAATAAAATAAGGATGTAATTATGCCATAAGTACAGACTGACCCCATCCCCGAGAGAAGGCCAAGTATTGACCTGATCGACAAGGAATAAAGTAGGGAGAGATAGGTTCCTTATTTATTCAAACACAACATTTTCCAAAAAAAGTTAGTGTACATATCATCCCCAATTTTTCCTATATATATCATCAATAAAATATCTCATAATTTATTTCTCTAATAAAATTTGTAAATAAAAATGTGTTTTAAAATAACAAAAATAATTTGAAAAGTAAATTGTGTACAGTTGTATAATACCTATGCCTACATTTATTTATTTTTTTGTGCATTTATTATATATATTGTATTTTAAACTCTTGTAAATAATCCAAACAATAATATAAAATTAAAATAATATGTATCAAACATAAAAGAAAACAAAAATAAATTCAATTCTTCATTATACAAAAGAACTAATAATGTATGTAGTATACATAGACATAATTTATATACACATGTAATTAATTTGTGAAAATCCAATAAAAATATTTTTATACACTTTAAATTATTGTGTAGATAAATAAAATATAAAAGTTAAGGTATTTATGTAACAATAATAAAATAAAATTATATTTATATATTATATAGGTATATTATACATATACATACTAACATATATTGTATATCATATTGTATATATGTTATTAAAATTATTTAAATCACAAAAAAATAGTTTATAAAATAACTAACACTTTTATCTTTTATAACTTTTCATTTTAAAGTAATTTGTTATTTTTAATTGGTTTTTATATTAATTATGTGAATCCTATTTTATGATTGGTCGACCTTGGAGGGTTAACCATGATCAACTGGTCCTGCCCCACCTTTTTCTCCCTCTGATGAGGTTTGCTCCTATTTTCTTCCATTTCTTCCGACACGATCTGATGGAGTACTTCTCTGTTCATCCACCCCAATTGGAAGGCGTGAATCCCTAATCCATGCCCGATTCCACCCTCAAGGATCCGCACTTTGATTCACGTGATAACTATCGAATCTTCTCAATCCCTGTACCACATATAAAAGCTCTGTAGCACCATCTTTCTAGTACCTTTTGGTCGCCCCTCCTTCTTTGATGATCTTCGACATCTCCCTGTGAGTGAAAACACGTGAGGACGTTGCGTAGAGAGGATTAGAGTCGATTTTAGCCCTAGGTCTAGAGGCTTCAACGCCCTGCTCCACCGCGAGGAGCTTAGCCTCTTGTGCCATCGAGACATCGAGTGCATGACCCCCGGAGGTCCCTAACCTCTAGCCTAGACGAATCCCTCCATCAGGTAGCTTAGATTTATAGGTTTGCTTTGCATTTTTGTTTGCTTTATAGGTCCATAGCAGAGCCGCCATAGCCAGCTCCGTTCGACTCGATTGGAGCTCTATTTCCCCATTTCAAGATTCAGTCCACCTTCACCAGACTTCCCTCCACCTTCTCCATCCATCCATCCACTTTTTTTCACCCAAGAACAAGCCCCCGACTCTCCTCCTCCATCTACTCATTGGAGAGTCACGCAATGACCCATACGCCCTCCATTTCCTTGTTTAATAGGTCGAGGCCTTTTTCCCTTGTCACCTTGTTCAGTGGTGCAGGTTAGGAATGCCAAAGGGCCTCAGTTGGAGGTCGAATCTAAGAGGCAGAGCAGTTCTAGGAAGCTCCAGACCGTCGTGCCTCCTCAGGACCATTCTCTTGGTCTTGGACCCTTTTGAGAGCCTCCACCGCTGTGAAACCCAACTAGGAAGTTTTTAAGCATCTCAGCAACTCGGGAGACCATCAGAGTCGCGCGGGAGGCCGAATCGAAGCACCTCTTTCTGCTTGTTCTTCCATGTTCATTCAGGCCTCGACATAACCTTCTGATCAGGCACTCGCTCTAGGTGAAACATCAGTCGTTGGATCGTGGCCCTTTAACACTGCTTTATCCATCCCAATATCTAATATGGACCCTCCGCGAGTTAAGCGCCATCTGCAGATCTCCGCCATCGATCATGTTAAGTAATCCAACCATAGACGTTGGTGAGCATGCAATTAGGGACCGTCAGATCTTCAGATAATGGCTTATCACAGCCATATGTCAGAGCAAGCGCCCCACACGTGCCTATGGGTATATTGTACTTCATCCCTTTGCTTTCCTTTTATTTTATTTTAGTTTAATAATTGTAAAAGTAGTTTTGAACAATTGTAGTCAGGACCACATACTTTCTTCATTTGCATTTTAGTCCAGCCAAGTCGAAGTCGTGTATATCTTCACATTTTTTGGGTTATTTGCAAACTTTTCCTAGTGCTTTTATGTGTTAATTAAATAGTTAAATTTTTTGGAAATTGCATTTATGCCCTCATGAATCTGAATCACGTGCAATGCATGATTTCCCTAGATTAATTACACTTAGGCCCATGGATTTTTATTGTTTGTTAATATTTGGCCCAATAACTTAAACAAATTGCTTTTTGGTCCTACTACAACCTGCATTTTTATTTTTCTGTCTTTTTTATTACAATAAATATTAAATTAACTCCAAAAAATCCATAAAAATCCATATTGGTCATGCTGTTATGTTTTGATGTGGTGATTTGTTAGTGCTTACTTTCTTTTATTTACTATTATTAAAAATTCTAAAACAACGCAAAAACTGCCTATTTGCCTTAGAAAAATCATAAAAATAAAAAAAAATCTTCAAAAATTCTAAACAAATTAGATTAGCTTTATTTTTATGTGTTTGAATTCCTATCCAATTTTCATCTTATTTGCTTTTATTAAAATCTAAAAATTTACAAATCCTATAAAATACCATCAAAATTATATAAAATCTTTGAAAAATATAAAAATTGTGATTTTAGTTTTTGTTTGTAGATATTTAAGTATACTTTGTGCAAAAATTAATTATGAAGAGTTTTGAGTTGATTAGTTGTTTTTAATTTGAAATATATTCCAGGCTATGCACTATTTGCATGTTTCTATCATTTGATTTTTATAAAATCCAAAAAAACATCTAAAAATCACTGAAATAAAAATACTTTTTCTTGAATTTTCTTGTTATTTTTACTAAATTTGAGAAATATAAAAAGAGTGTTGCTTGTTTTTTACTTCATTGTTTGTATTTTTTTGCAAAAATTAAAAATATAAAAATATACAAAATTGAAAAACATAAAAAAATTGAAAATATGAAAAACAATAAAAATTATTAAAATTAAAAATCCATAAAAATTTAAAAAGATAAAAATTCCAGAAGCCAAGAATATTATTCATTGATTGCTTCATTCTTGTCTTTGATTTTTTACTGACTTCATTGATCGTTGTAATAACAATTGCCTCCATGTATTCAACCTTGGCCGCTATACCATGTTAATAAAAATAGCTTAGAGCACTTTCTTTATTTGTTTGATTTATTTTGTTGTTAAATAACATTTTCTCGATTTTCACCATGTTGGCTTAGGTTACAATGACCCATTAATTATCTCTCTAACCTAAGCTTGTTTTCATAAAATTAGAATGGTGTCGTTGCCGGGGAGGCACAGCTAGGTTTGTTAGGTAGTCTTTGCCCACTAATCTTGGTTGTGTTTATATTCTTTTTTCTTGTTGTCTTTTCTTCTTTATTTCAATTTTTTACATTTTTCATAATTGCTTCTAACATTCTTCTTATTTCACCATTGTTGTGACGCCCGGCGGAGCGGGGAGGTTATCTTAGGAGAGCCGACGCACCCGAGCTAGGCAGAGGCTGGGTGTTCTACACTGACTAGTAGGAGACAGCAGCCTAGGAGGAGCAGAATGAGTAGAAGATAGTTTTCACTTTAGACTTCTTTTCCATACAGTTTTTTAATTAATTGGTAACTATTATTAGAGCTTGCCCTTTTTCTGTTTTCTAGGAGCTAAGACTATGGACACTTAACCTTATTCGGAGTTTTTTTTGCCAAGTGCTGGTGCACTTGGGGGACCTCACCAAACTTTGGTTTTTTCGTCGCTTCATTTTAATTTGTTTTCTCGTTGATTTCATGTTCTTGAGCACGTAGACTTAGGTTTTTATTTGATTGAGCCAGGTAGTGATTAGGTCCACATCCCTAATAAAATATATATTCATAAGAATTTGATTGGACTTAGTCAAAATAAAGTGGTTCTTCCCAATATAGAAGCTTCTGTTTAGGATGGTTCTCGCCTTTGCATCATATAGCTAAGTTTTAATTTATTCGAGGATCATATTGCATGTAGACTGTTGGATCAAGGTACACCTTCTATCTCGTGCATGCATTCAAAGTTTCTCTTGCATCGGCTTTTTCATCTTCCTCACCTTGTTTACTTTGACATAAAAATAAAAGAAAATCGGAAAATTTGTTAGACGTGTTTTATTCAAAAATATCCAAAAAAAGAAAAATGAAAATTTAAAAATTGGGATTACTCGTTTAACTTGACCACTAAAATAAATGTAATTAACTCATTCCTTGGATTTGGGAGGGCAATCCCCTCTCTTGGACATATGTACTCCAAAGTGAGGATAGTATACCTAGGGATTAGAGTCCAAAGCCCTTTGATTTTGGCCATATTTTAGGAGACTACACCTATGAGATTTTGCGAAATAATTTGTTTGATCACCTAACTCTAAAATCAAAAAGATTAACGATTGAGCTTTCACGATCATCACTGTGTTGAGTAGGTGATTCGGGGCTTCTTCTTTTCATTCCCATCATCCCCATTCACTCACTTTTGAGTTCGGAACTCCGACCAACCTTCCGTGTTTCTTTTCTAACTATTCTCCATTCTTGTATACTAGGCATGTTGTGTTACGATTTGATGCTCGTCAAGATTACACTAAGCAGATGCGAGATATGGGTGATCACTTTACTGCGATGACAGTGCATTCCATAGGAGATCACATTGCACTATTGCAAGCTTCAGACGACTTCTATGCTGGGATGACGGATGACCTATCAGATTACGGAGAGAAGTCAGTTTCTACAATGAGTTCATTCATTCTTGATTTAGAGTTCATTCAAACACTATCGATATTTTATGGGGAAGTGCATAAAGAGTCATTTTGTCCATCTCTCTGAGTTTGAGGAGTTCTACGCGACCTGCACATATCCAAATATCACTTCTGAGGAGTTGATGCTGAAGACCTTCCCATTTTCACTACAAGGCATAGCCATGAGTTGGCACAGACGATTGGGAAGGAAATTTTCTACATGTGGAGGTTTATAATTAGTGTTTTTATAGAGATTCTATCCCCATCGTAGAGCAGATATGATGCATTCGTTTATCAGAGATTTCATTTTAGATCCCTTGGAGCCATTGCATGTTTCATGGCTGAGATTTGTTGACCTCTTGAGGAGATTTCGGGATCACATAATCTAGAAGACTGACCTTGTTCAGATATTCTATAGGGGGATGACTACCAAGCAGTAGAGACTAGTCGATGTCTCTGTGGTGGTTCACACGACAGTCTCGATGTTGATACACTTTGGACTACCATTGGAGAGCTTTCTGACATCTCGTCAACTTCCCGATCTACATGAGATGATATAGTCGAGACAACACATGAGGGAGATGCAGTACTAGTTAGATGTGCTACACTTCATGCTGATCTAGAGATTACACACCATCTGGAGGATGTGGATCCTACTACAGTTCATACGATGGACAAGGTGACTGCCACCATGAGTTTCTAGAGACAGACACTGCTCGAATTTTCAGTGGTCTTCCAGTCGTTGTTTGAGCCAATTCTACACTTTTAAGTTCAGGAATCTTGGATACCATATCTGCTAGTATTCCAAGAAATGGAGGAGGAGCCTACACTGTTTCAGTCGTCATTCCAACCATTTTAGTTTCCATGTCAAGATCTGTTAGCTTTTACTCTTTAGAGGATCTTCTCAGCTTCAGATGGAAATCCTGATCTATCTCAGTAGATAGAGCTCGATGAGGGACACAGTTTTGAGATGTCAGATATAGTTAGTCTCGTCTTTGATTGTTGTGTCCTCCCATTTGACGAGATTGATACATTTTCGGATTACCCGAGTGCTAGCATTGTCGTAGTTAGAGGATCAGATTCAGAGATCTCTACCTCATACGCATTGTTGACCTGTACCATCTCATGTTTCCAGATTGTTTAGAGATCCTTCACAGGAGATGAGTCTTATTGGTGCGAGGAGTTGGGGCTTGACAGTGGCGTGGATTCTCAGTTAGACTATGATTCCTCCTTCTTCACCGATGAGTTTGCATTACTCCCTAATGGTTATCTGCGGGAGGATGCCAAGTACTATGTGTACTCGGTTTCAATTTCTGGGAGTGTGTCTGATCTGTTAGAGCACGAGACTGAGTCTTCTAAATCTTATGTTGATCCTTAGTTTGTTTCTTCTCTCATGGATGACCCTCATAAATATAAGTCTAACTTTGAGATATTCGATGATGCTTTATCTGATTTCTCTACATCATGTGCATCAGATATTAGTTTTCTTAGTGAGTTTCTTGATCATGACTTTCCATATCTTATTGAGATGGTGATTAATGTGGAGGATTCCATTACTGATCCTTCTTTCTCCATGTTTGATTTCTTCGGCTATACCCTTTCATTCCATTGTGATCATGAGCTTAATGATTTCTTTTGTGCTACCGGAGTCTGATTTTATTTTCCCTTCTATTTTCCTGGTAGCAGACACCTGCCTGATTGATTATTTGGGTGTCATCGTCTACTCTGTTGATTTCATTGTTGTTCTCACACCAGGACTACAATGACAGTATGACATTCGCATTATAGATGTTGTCCTGAACCTCGATACCGCATTGTCCTAGCCTTTGCACCCAGCTAGGGGCGTAAACTCTAGTGCTTGTTGAGAGGCACCTCAACATTGTCTACTTTGTATTTACGTGTTTCGTCTTGATTTCATCTTTGTTTCTTCCATTTTTATTTTACACCACAAGTCTTGTTAAGGATTATTTTCTTTGTAGGGGGTGTAAACATCGAGTTGTTCATTTTTGTTCTGTTTCATTACTCTTGTTGTTGCCTTACTTAGGGATCCTTTACCCTAAGTATAGGGGGAGTGATGTCGTTCTATTTTCTCTTGTATATATCCATCTTGGTTTCTTCTTTTCTCTCGCTTGTCTCTCAAATGTTGATATTCTTTTCTATACATAGGGATCTTTTACACTATGTATGGTGGGCAAGTCGAGTCGTTGATTTCATGAATATTCTCTTCCTCAATTTTCCCTTTTGTACAGTCTTCTATACATAGAATTATTTGATCCAATGTATATGGAAGATCATTGACTTCTATTCATTCCTTCGTTCTTTGAGTCATTGTAGTATAGGAATCTTTTCACTGCTTTATACTTAGCACAAGTTATGTCTTCCTTTGTCACTCTTTTGATCACTAGGAGGACATAGTTCGAGCTAAGTATAAAGGGTGTCATATATATTGTATATAACTTTATCCATAACTCATACTTTAGGGTTATTAATATTTCAATTATATATAAATTTGGAATCAAAATGATTTGAAAATGTTTGCAAAAATGTGTAAAATTCTTTGTAAAATGATTTGTAATCACTTTAGTAAAAATGTTTGTAAAAATCTTTACAAAATTATTTTTGTATACATTTTTTTAGAATGTTTGTAAAAATATCTTGTTTGTAAAATGATAGTAAATTATTTTTTGTATTGAAATTATGCATAGTGTACAAATGTTTGTAAAATATTTGAAAATGTTTGAAAATAAAATTTTTGCAAAAATGTTTTTGAAAAATTATTTGTAAAATGATTGGAAAATCAATTTAGAAAAAAATTATTAAAATGTTTTGAAAATTTTTGTAAAAATGGTTCGTAAATTTGTTGGAAAAATATTTTATCACGTGGGATGTAAAATTCTGTTAAAAACTTTTCAAAAAGATTTTTTCTTTTATTTTCTTTTCAAAAGCTTTTGTAAATACCTTTTGCACGTGCATATGCATTTTTTTGAATAGTATTGACATTTAAACTGGTCTGGAATAAAATTGAAGAATGGAGCTTGGTTAAGACCGTAATCCACTTAACATCAAAGGAAGCTTAGAGAATGTGGAGGTGAGACTTTTCAGGTCCTATAGACTTAATTTCTTGAGTCCACAAGTCTATGTTCACATGTCATCTTGATTGGTCAAAGTAGAATACATCGAGGCATGCATGACTCTTACAAATAGTGGCTTGACTTGGACGCGCACTATACGTGTAGCTCGTCATGGATGAGGTGGTGAGGAGGCAGAATACTTTGGCTTGGGGTAGCACACGGGTGTGTTACAAATAGTGGAAACATCTGTCCTCCTCTAGGGAGGGTAGTGCTTCTCATGCTTGTCTAGTAGCATTGACATCTAACTACAGGATGTCGTGGGGTTGCGATAATGCATCCAAAGAGGGGTAGTCTACTGGCTCAAGAAGAAAAACTCCTTATGTTGTATATATGTAAAAAATGCAAAAAATTCAAAAAAAGGGAGCTATATATCACTTACACAGTAGATGTAAAGATTCATAGTCATAAGAATTTGTGTATGTAGACTTGTTCTGACCTTACTATTGAGGCTACCTGAATAGGAGTCTTGTGGAACTTGAGGGTTGTTAGGTCTTAAATCCATTTCCCAGTAAGTTTCCGCCAAACTAATAATGCAGAGGTCTGACCGAGCTCCATACTCCAATTTTATAAATATTATTTTAATAATAAATATTGTTCCATGTTCTTTGCGTTTTCTTTTATTTATTTCTTCTTGACTTCTTTTTCAAATAAGTGTTTGCTAAGGTACTATCAAAGGAAAAATATATGGGAATGATGAATCCATGATCCATATCCTTTATCCCTTTATTTTAGTAGAAATCCCTTTGTAAAATACTAGTAAATATATATATATATATATTAAATCCAATAAATTAGCATTGTGCATGCTTTTGTTAATATTGTGTAATTAAAACTTATTTACCCAAAATAAAAGAATAAAGAGGAAAATAAATATAAAGGAAATTAAATAAGGTTATAATTATGCAATAAGTACAGACTGACTCGAGCCTGTAGAGAAGATCAAGTATTGACCTAATCAACAAGGAATAAAGTAAGAATAGACCGGGTCCTTATTTATTCAAACACAAAATTTCCCAAAATATTCAGTGTGCATATTATCCCCTATTTATCCTATACATATCATCAATAAAAAGATCTCATAATTAATTTCTTTCTTTAATAAAATTTGTAAATAAAAATTGATTTTTAAATAAAAATAATTGCAAAAGTAAATTGCGCACAACTGTATAATACCAATATCTTTATTTATTTATTTTGTGCATTTATTGTATATATATTGTATTTTAAACTCTTGTAAATAATCCAAATAATAATATAAAATTAAAATAAAATTTATCAAACACAAAATAAAACAAAAATAAATTCAATTCTTCATTATACAAAAGAACTAATAATGTATGTAGTGTACATATACCTAATTAATTAGCACATGTAGTTTATTTGTAAAAAATCCAATAAAAATATTTTTATACACTTTAAATTATTTTGTAAATAAATAAAATACAAAAGTTAAGATATTTACATATAAAAAAATAAAAATATATGTATGTAGTATATAGGTATATTATACGTATACATAGTAACTTATATTATATGTAATATTGTGTATATATTATTAAAATTATTAAAAATCACAAAAAAAGTTTGTAAAATAACTAAAACTTTTTGTTTTTTATAACTTTTTATTTTAAAATCATGTGCTATTTTTAATTTATTTTTCTTTTATTTTTGTAAATCCTATTTTCTGATTAGTCCACCTCAGATTGTTGGCCATGGTCAACTAATGCCCCCTCCTTATCATCCTCGGATCGGGTTTTCTCGAATTTTCTTCCATTTCTTCTCACCCGATCCGATGGAGTTCTCATCCATTCTTCTACCCCGACTGGAATGTGCAGATCCCTAATCCACGCCTGATGCCAACCTCCAGGATCCGTGCTTTGGTTCACGTGATAACTGTCGAATCTTCTCGAACCTTACGCGCCATATAAAAGCTCTACAGTACCATCTTTTCAGTAGCTTTTGGTTGTCCCTCCTTCAATAATCTCTGACATGTCCATGTGTGTGAAAGTGCATGATGGAATTACGTAGAGAGGATTGGAGTCAGGTTTACCTTAGGTCTGGTGGATTCAATGCTCTACTCTGTCGCGAGGAGCTCAGCATATTGCCCCATCGAGCCATCGAGGCCATGACGCCCGGAGGTCCCTAACCTCCATCCCAGCTCCTTTCGACTCGATCGAAGCTCTATTTCCCAGTTTCGTGGTCAGTCCACCTTCACCAGACTTCCCTCCACCTTCTCCACCCATCCATCCACCTTGTTTCACCCAAGAACAAGGCCCTGACTCTTTTCCTCCATCGCATCGCCGGAGAGTCACGTAATGACCCATACGCCCTCCATTTCCATGTTTAACAAGTCGAGGCATTTTTCTCTCGACCCTTTGTTCAGTTGTGCTGGTTAGGAATGCCTGAGGGCCTCGTTTGGAGGTAGAATCGAAGAGGCACAATAGCCCTAGGAAGCTCAAGACCGCCATGCCTCCCCAGGACCATTCTCATGGTATTGGACCCATTTGAGAGCCTCCACCATTGTGGAACCTTATTACGAAAGTTTTAAGCATCTCAGTAGCTCGGGAGACCATCTAAAGCATGCGGGAGGATGGATCGAAGCGCCGCCGACTGCTTGTTCTTCCTCGTTCTTCTGGGCTTCATCATTAACGTCTGATCAACTGCTCACTCTAGTTGACACATCAGTTGTTGGATCGTGTCCCTCCAGCACTGCTAGATCTATCCCAATATCTAATCTGGGCCCTCCATGAGTGAAACGTCATCAGTAATCTCCATTATTTATCACATTAAGTGATCCAACCACAGTCGTTCGTGAGTGTGCAATTAGGGATTATTAGATCTTCAGATAACAGCTCATCAGACCCGTATGCCAGAGTACACACCCCGCACGTGCATGTGGGTATATTGCATTTTAGACCTTTTCTTTCCTTTTATTTTGTTTTAGTCTAATAGTTGTAGAAGTTATTTGGCACAATTGTAGTAAGGACCTCATAATTTCTTTATTTGCATTTTAGTCCAACTGAGTCGAAGCCACGTTTGTTTTCATGTGTTATTGTGGGTTATTTGAAAACTTTTTGTATTTCTTTTATGAGTTAATTAAATAAGTGAAGTTTTTGGAAATTACATTTATCCTCTTGTTAATATGAACCACATACATTGCGTGATTTCTTTAGATTAATGGCACTTAAGCCACTAGATTTTTATTGCTTGTTAATATTTGGCTAGGGAACTTAAATAAATTGCATTTGACCCCTCTATAGCCTGCATTTTTATTGTGTGTCTTTTTTATAGCAATAAATAATAAATTAACTCCAAAAATTCCCAAACAATCCCTTTATCTCCTGCTATTATGTATTTCATGTGGTGATTTTTAGTGTTGATTTTCTTTTGTTTACTATTATTAAAAATTCAAAAATAGCATAAAAACTCATGTTCACCTTAGAAAATTCATAAAAATTCGATAAATTCTTCACAAATTCTAAAAAAAAATTAGATTAGCTTTATCTTCATGTGTTTGAATCTATCCAATTTTCATCTTGTTTTCTTTTATTACCTCTAAAACTTTACAAAACCCTAAAAACACCATATAACTTACATAAAATCTTTGGAAAAATCCAAAAAATGTGATTTCAATTTCTGTTTGTAGATATTTAAGATACTTTGTGAAAAAAAATGATTTCTAGGAGTTTTGAGTTGACTTACTACATTTAATTTGAAAAATACTCTTGGTTGTGCATTATTTTTGTGTTACTTAGTATTTGATTTTTATAAAATCCTAAAAGAACATCTAAAAATCTCTGAAAACTAATAAAAAAGTAAAAATTTGTCAAAAAAAACAAAAACGTTTTTTTCTTGAATTTTCTAGTTATTTTTACTATATTTGAAAAATACAAAAAGAGTGTTGTGTGTTTTTTACTTCATTGTTTTTATTAGTTTAGAAAATTAAAAATATAAAAATTTGTAAAATTGAAAATCATTAAAAAAAATGAAAATCAGAAAAATAAGAAAAAAATATAAAAATTAAAAATCTATAAAATTTAAAAAGATTAATTCTAAAAAAGCCAAGAGTAGTATGCCTTGATTGCTTCTTTCTTGTCTTTGACTTTTCACTCACTTGATTGACCCTTGTAATAGAGATCGCCTCATTGTGTTTGACCCTGGTCGCTATACCAAGTTAATAAAAACAGCTTAGACAACTTGCTTTAATTGTTCGACTTATTTTGTGGTTGAATAAGACTTTCTTGATTATTAACTAGTTGGCTTAGGTTACCATGACACATTAATTAACTCCTTAACCCGAGCTAGCTTTCGTAAAATTAAGAGCCACTTGAGTTGAGCTAGCAGTGGATCTTATTACAGTTGAATAAAATTATAGAGTATTTGTTGTAATTTTTCCTACAACTTTTACAAAATTAATAATTTATAGAACTATTTATTAAATACACAAGTGTGGAGAGGTTTCACTATTTACACCACTTATGCCCACAGATCGGGACATCGAGCCTTTTTTAAATGAACGATTGATCAACTAGAGATGTGTACTGTTTCGCTCGAAAATAATGCTCCAAATGAAATCTGACATTCAAGAAGCGTCCTGTAAGAACAACCGACGAACTGGGTTGGGATGACTTTCGATCTCGATTCCCGTTGACTCCAACGATGGATCTTCAAGGTGATAACGACTATGGCTTGCAAGGATGCTTGCGCATGTGCAGGGCATCTCTGATGGGACTGAGGTGGAGTATCGAGGGACTTGGAGGTCTAGTTAGCTCCAAGTTCCCAGAGCTTCTTCACAGATGTTCTCTCGCTTTAGAAAGGTCCTCGTGGCTTTGAACTTGCATCAAAATATTCTACGGCTAGAGGCAATGCTACTTGACCATTAGTTGAAGGTAGAAACGATGAAGGGTGGACGGGAGATGTAGCTCCGTCGAGGGTGACAGACAGGAGCTCAGATCCTAGATCCATGACGGATCTGGTTGACAAATGATTGGAATCGATGGAGAAATCATAGGGGTCCGACTATGGTATCAAAATCAAGTGGATTATGATCAAGGAACGAATGATTTTGAACTGGAGCTCGAGCCCGAGTTCAAAACAGGCTTCTTGATTTACGCTAATATACGCTACTAACTATGAAATTAAAGGCACGAAATGAAAGGAGGATATGAAATTTAACTAGAACGTAGAGAAAGGGGCCTCGATCTGGTATGTGAACCAAATAGGCACAACCTCTGGAGGACATGGTAGGAGATGGTTGGATCGCTTCGCTCCGCCTCTCCTCTTCGTTATAGTTCCACCTCACTACTTGTTGTCACCAAGGAGGGAAGGTACGTTAGAGCTTTGGGGCTTAGATTGGCCAAGGAAGGATCAAATGACAAAAGGATGAAGAAGGGGTAGTTTTATATGATGATGAGTGGAGGATTTCGAGGTGATATGGTGTGAGTTGGAGTATGGGTAGGTGATGTGAGATGGGTCAGCAAGGGTGGCTAAGCTATAGTGCATGGAAGGGTGGAAGGCTCGAAGGTAAAGGAAGCACGGAGCTTGAGTTGAAAATGGGAGAAGAGGGACCTCGCATGAGTTCTGACAAATGTTAGAACCTAGGGAGTACAGTTGAACAGAGTTAACAATTGAAGGATCCTGGTTAGTCCATGTGGACCAACCAGGAAAAAGATAATCTAAAAATGCAGACTTATTCGATAATAATTGTTAAACGAATTAATTTATTTTTTTCTTAAAATATAAAAAATGTTTCCAATCAAATGTAGTATTTTATACAAATTTTTATTTATTTTTTCGAGGTATTTTATTACAAGTTGCTATTTGCATGTATACTAATAGGTAAATATTAATGTATATAAGGTGTTTGATTTTTAATTTGTTCTATATTTTTTACTAATATTTACAAGTATTTTATATGTTTAATTTATTTATTTACACATTTATGTATGTTTGTTATATTTTTACGAGTTTATATATATACATAATTAATTTTGTATGTATTCTTTACTGGTATATATAGGTACATTTCATCTATGTATAAAAGTAGCCGATTTATTTTAATTTTATTTTAATGGTTTTATTTCTTTTTAGTTATGTACATTTTTTTAAAAAATATCTATAATTTTATAAAAATAAGGAAGTGAAAAATATAAAGAAGGAATATATTGAATATAATATACATGTATATTGCATAATAGGGGGCCCAAAACCTAACTTCCGCATCTTAACTCCAAATGGAATGAAACCACCTCTAATAAATAGCTTATTAAAAGTAAATACAACAAAAGGTAATTTTGGTCAATTTTTATACAATTTGTAAAAGATACAGGTCTGTGAATTTTTTATTCTAACTTTTTATTTTACGTATCTCGAGCACACTGTGCATTATTTTTTTGTGAACTCAATTTTGTATTTTTCTTTGTAGATTTATCTACAATATTCATGGTGAGGGTATTATTATTTGAGGTTTAAAATTAATAAAATAAAATAGTTCACACAAAGAAATATTTGGGCAATTAAATTAGGGTTTTGTGTATGGTTTTCTGTGTATTTTCTATATAGTTTCTTTGCCCTATCTCCCCCTACTTTATAACTTGTCGACCAAGTCATAATGATGACTGGGTATCGGTGTCTAAGATGTATCTTTGGCACTTATTTCTTTTTTCTTTTCTTCCTTTATTCTTTTGGTTTGGAATTAAATACAATAATTATACAATATTTTATACAATATTTTTGTATAAATCACATATTGTTCATTTTGGCAAATTAATAATATATAAATGCATTTAGCTAGGGATTTAAGGCCAACATAATAGAATAAAGGGGATGAAATGGAGATTCATCAGACTCCTCCAATACCTGACATTAGATGTCTCAAGCAAACTGATCAACAAATCCTTAAAATGGTAGGCCCCAAAGGCCACATTCAAGCACTTTCATTACCGTTCTCTTTCCAGAATGATGTTCTCCTACCTCCAACTTATGGTAGTGCTCAAGGACACTAGTGTAGTCCTCTAGAGGAATGCTCCTCCACCAGATACAATATGCACGCTCACAGCACATGTACAAATCTTGCCACTAGTAGAAATTAATATATGACAAGAACTTTTCTACCTTATGCTTAAGTCAATCTCGTGGAACTTTCTTGGAGACAATTTAGTTAACGTTATCAACATACTAGGGAAGCGAGGTGATAACAAGAATCATCTCGTTTGGAAAGTCTCTATAAGCGGAAGGGAAGACGAGCCAAGAGTCTCAAGATCTGTAAGTTTGGAAAGGTGGTCTTCCACTACATTCTTAACTCCAAATTTAACCCTTATCTCTATATAGAACTCCTAGAGTTGAAGTATCCATCGTAGAAGACATGACTTAGCATCCTTCTTCTTTTGAAGGTAACATATGACAGAATGGTTTGTGTAAAAAATCACCTTCACGACAAGAAGGTGAGACCTATATTTATCTAAGGCAAATGCCACTCCTAACAACTCTTTTTCTGTAATTGTATAATTTCTCTACGACTTATCCAAAGTTTTATGAGCATAATGGACAACCAATGGTAATCGATCCCTCATTTATCCTAATACAACCCCTACCACGTGATATGAGGCATCTATCATGATCTCGAATGGGAGGGACCAATCAGGTGGCTGAAGGATAAGTGATTGGGTAACCATGCTATTCAAAAACATGAAAGGCTTGGATTACTTTATCATCAATAATGAACTCATTATCCTCACTAAGAAGTTCAGCTAAAGGTTGGACAATTTCGTTTAAGTCCTTCATAAACCATCAATAGAAATTGGCATGCCCCAGAAAAGGTCTTAACTACTTCGGTGACGTAGGTGGCTCAAGTTTTTCAATAACGTCTACCTTGGTCGGTCGACCTCAAAACCTCGCTTGGAGACGACATGGCCTAACGCAATACCCTTAGTCATCATAAATTTACTTTTCTCCCATGAGAGCTTAAGATTGACCTCACAACACTTTTTTAGCACTCGATCTAGATATGTAAGAAATGTGTCAAAACTATCTCCATGCACAAAGAAATCGTCCATGATGACTTTGAGAAAACTACCTACTATGTCTGCAAAGATGGATAAGATGCATCTTTGGAATGTTGCGGGGGCATTACATAATAAAAGGACATTCATTTGAAAGCATATGTCCCAAACAGACAAGTAAAGGTAATCTTTTTGTAATCATCAAGAGTGATTGCTACCTGGTTATATCCCGTGTACCCATTCACCTACTAGTCTTTTGATGATATGGTGAATAAAGGGCAACGAAAAATGATCTTTCTTAGTCACATAATTCAGACATCGGTAATACTACACAGACACGTCATGAATTAGGTACACGAGTTGGAATCTCCTCTCCCTCGTCGTTCGTCATAATGGCAATCTTGAATTTCTTCGGAACTACGTGCAATAGACTAACCAGCTTTGAATCAAAGATGGGAAAATTAAAGTCGGCAATACACAACTTCGCTATCTATTTCATGACAACTTCGTCAAATTGAGATTTAGCTAATGACAAGAGTTTTGCGAGGCTTTAATGTGGTTTACACAAGGCGAGACCTACACTGTCGTTGAAATGACAGCTCACAGAACCGCTAGAACAATCAATAATTAACACGCAAAGGTGAAGAAATGCAAAGCTAAGATGTGGAGTTAAACTTTATTATAACTGTACAAAATGTATGTATAGTGCAAATATGTAGAGTGTCGAACACATGCAGCATGGGGACTAGACAACAAAAAATGGCAAAAGAAGACAACAATTGTTTTGGTGTTTTATGATAATTTTTTCAATTTTAGTGGGTTCTTGATTATTTGTTTTTTTGGAACTTTAAATTTATATGTTTTTTAATTTTTTCATCATTTTTATATTTTTATATTGTTTGATTTTTAATTTTCTTTTTCATAAATGGAGATTATATATATAAATGTATGAGTGGCGATCCTGTGAGATGGGGATTCTGTGAGATGGTGAGATGGGTAATCTCAACCACCCATTTTACCATCGTTCACGACATGAAACCTGGGGGGATTTAGATAGAATAATGAGTGAAACACGTGTTTCAAATTTCAAGTAAAAAAAACACCCCTAACATGTCCATCTAGAGGGGGTCGATTTCAGCAATTCTGAGACCGTTAAAATTTGACAGTCTTGATGGAGGGGATAGAAGTCTTAAATTAAGTTGATTTTGGAATAGCACCATGATGGTATATAATGATCTAAATCCCCCCAGGTTTCATGCCGTGAAGGATAGTAAAATGGGTGATTGAGATTACCCATCTCACCATCTCACAGAATCCCCATCTCACAGGATCGCCACTCATAAATGTATATATATACTATAATAGATACTAGAGATAAATATATTTATATAATAACAAAAAATCAGAATAATATCGTAAATACAATCCTTTTTATTTTTTAAGGGTATTAAAAATATTTTTTGTATTTTGTATTAATTACAACAATAACAAAAATAAAATAAGTAAATATATGTAAGTATACAATACAAGCTAGTACATATATACATATAAACACTTAAAATACACAATATAAATTATTTTTGTCTTTTTTTGTATTTTATTCTATTTTTATGATTTTTATCTTAGCTTATGTGTTTTTTTCATTTTTCATTGAATAAAAAATGAAATTAGTGAGCAAGAATAAATAGTTGAATTATTTTAGATTTCAAAAATAGCTAAATAACTAAGGAATTTCCAAAATAATTTTAATATATAGGAAATATAATAAACAAGACTCATAACCATGAAATGCAATTTTTGGATTTTGTCAATGATTTCTTAAAATTTTATGGGTTAGAGAGGGTTTGCTATTTTTTGGTTTTTCTTTTGAAATTTTTAGTGATTTTTGGTTTGTAGGTGCAAAAAATAATAATAAGTAACCCCTATTTTTAAAAAAAATCAAAACATTTTTTCTAATATTTATGGATTTTTAATTTAAACATGGAATATATGCAATGTTTTGAATTTTAAAATATAGAATAATATTTTAATTTTCCTTTGAAAAAAATATATGTGATTTGTTAATGAACCAGGCACTTAAAATAAATTTCCTACAATTTATAGATGCAAAATGATATTTTAAATGCATGAAATAAAGAATATAAAAATACAATGCTAGCAAGGACTTGAAGGCAAAAAAAATAAATAAAAATACAATTAGGAACAAAAATATAAAGTCCATGGGCCTCTGTGTAAATTTCCTGCAAATATTAATTCATTCCATGCCAGTAGGGGTATAAATGTTATTTATAGAACATGACAATGCATACATGCAATTATCCCAAAAAAATTTGAACTGAGTTACAAAATTACTGGACTAAATAATAACATAAAAGTACCAAGGGTCCTTGCAAAATGCCACACACCTCACTTGTATGGGCACATGAGGTGATGTGGCAATGGACCAAAGTGCAAATACAAAGAGTATGGGGAGCTACTTGCAAAATAATCAAAAGTTCTTACACTACAGATGATATTTAATGGACTAAAAGTAAAATACAAAATGTGCAAGGGTATCTAGAAAAATTACCCCCACTTTGTGTATGAATGGACAATGGTCCAGGTGTCACTTATACACGTGGCATGCTCTAGGGAGCCAATGACACTACGCCGATCAATGCTCGAGATAAGATCTCAGGGGGTGATCGGACTCTAGTGCGGCATGATTTAACAGTTGATATCAAAAAATGGTGGCGGAGTAGGATCCAATGGTGGTAGCACTTTACCAAGGATAGGGAAGAACAAACCTGAGGGGAAGCTTTGATCCTCGATTCTGCCCTCCTTTGTGCATCATCGGCAGCTCTCATGCACTCGGGTAAATCGTCGTGTCGGTCAGTATCTACTAAAAGCATCAGAAGGCTCCAGAAACTCCGATGTGCTCAGATGAAATCGAGAAAGCAAAGGAGCTCCAGGTCCTTGTCCTTGGCAAATATCGACCCAAAATGGGTTTTGACTACCTAGATCTATATGGTTAGTCAACACGTAGAAAATACAAGATCCGAGGGCCTCTATGAGTCAGAAATGAGGGGAGATGAGGTCGGGTGGAGCCCCCGGTGAGGTAGTAGAGTAGGAGGGTTGATTCCTTAATCTGAGTTAGATCGGGTTGAATGGAGGTGCAGAGGAGGGGGTAGAAGATGCGAAGGGAAACAAAAGTAAGGCATCAGGCAAGTCGGAGGACAGTCGGGACACAGCGAAAAGGGGTCTCCGAACCTTAGTTCCGATGAACTATGATTTTTGAATTTAATTAAAAACAAAGTGAAACTAAATAAATCTAGAAGTAAATATACACTAATCTAGGTCCTAGGAACATAAAGAAACGTTATGCTATGTCTCTACTTCCGTGAGCTGGGAGCCTGATCGAAACTTCACTGTAGAAGGAGGCGATTTCTGGATCACCACCAAAACTCCTCTTCCTCGACGCCAACCGATCTATTGGTGTTCTTGTTGTCACCTGGAAGCTCTAGGGCATGAGAGTTACAGATTTTGAGAGGGTTAAAGGGGATCAAAATCAAAATGGTGGTCGGAGAGGTGTACATATGTAGTGTAAGATGCATGATCGACACAATGCTCCTTCGATCGATGTAATATACACTCGTGAAAGTCTGTTGATCAATACAAAAGTCAAAGAGGAAGCGGGATGAAAGGGTGCAAGAATGTAAGGGGAAAATTGATGAAGATGGGCGGTCAACAAGGCTAGTAGAACTAGGGTTGCAGGGGGCTCAGTTGACTAGTGGGTCAACCGAGGCTGCAACCCGATTGGGTCACGTAGTTCCCTATAAGACAAACTTGAATTCAATTTTAAAAATAATTAAAATAAAATAATAAATGATTTATTTCATTTTTGTTTAAAACATAAAAATATTTATTATTTTATATAGTATTTTTTTGTGAATTTTATTTATTTTTTCAATTGTTTATTTATGTCTTTTACAAGTATAAATATAGGTATATTGACCTATATATTAGGTTTTTTATTTCCTATTTTATATTTTTTTATTTTATCTACATAATTTTTATATTTAAAAATTATTTTAGTACATATATATATTGTATTTTTTATGTGATTTGTCCACTTAAATAAATATATAAATTTATTACATATGTGTTTATGTGTATTTCATCTATGTCTTTGAGTATAATATTTTATTTAATAATTTCTTATGAATCTTATTTAATATAATCATGTATATGTATTATAAATAAATATTTACAAGATTATGAAAATGTAAAAGTATGAAAATGAAAAAAGAATAAAAAATGACTATTCCATTCAGGTATAATGTATAATAGGGTTCTAAATCCTAAACTTTCGCATCTTAACTCCAAATTAAAATGAAACTACCTTCATTAAATAGTTTATTTAAAAGTTATATAACAATTAAAGATGATTTTGTCAATTTTGATATAGTATGGAGAATATACAAGTCTGTGAAGTTTGGATTTTGAGTTTTTATTCCGAGTGACTAGACAAATTGTGCATTATTTTTATGCGAAATAAATTATGTATTTTTCTATATACTTTTATCTATAAATTTCATGTACAAAATTTATTGATTGGATGTATAAATTAATAAAGAATAGAATAGGTCCCAAAATAGACTTATTAATGACCAAAGATTAGGGTTTTATTGTGTTTTTGGCCCTTAACTCCCCTACCCTTATTCCTAATCGAACTAGTCATAACTATGCCTAGATCTCGGGGTTTATCACCATTCAATACCTATGGTATTTCATTTATTTTTTCTTTTCTTTTATTTAATTTTTTTTTGGCTTTATATACAGTATTTTGTACAATAGACAATGTAAGTAATTGCATGTATGTATTATTATTAATAATATATACATGCATTTAGCTGGGGTTTAGAGGCCAAAATGAATGAATAAAGATGATTAAATGGAAATTCATCACCCCCCTATACTTGCCTTTGCTAGTCCTTAGCAAACACTTATGCCTTTAAAGTGTAGAAAAGAAAATTAAAGAAAATAAAAAGTAATAACTTGGAACGATTTTTTACTCTTACACTTGTCTTATTAAAATCAAAGTTTGGAGCTCAGAGAAAGACCTTTGGATTATTTGTGTGTTCGAAACCCCACTAAAGTAGGAAATGAGGCACAACAGCCCTCAGATTCCATAATTCTATACGTCCAGTTCTCTTCATGGTCAGGTCAAAGTCATCCTCTCAGTCGCATGCTTTTGGTACTTTGAAATAGCAGATCCGGGTGTGTGAATTTTTTCATCTCGTCCCCAAAAACAAAAAAACTGAACTATAAAAGAGTCTACTCTCCTGGTAGCTCATCCCCGTGGAGATATATATTCCTTTCTATGGATAGGCACCGTTGGTCTTTACAACTCAGTGGGGAAAGAAGCCAGTAGAAGGAGAAAAGAACTGGGACTGGACGAATGTAGTCTTCATTCCCTTGTGAAGCCCGATCGATGTAATCGAGTCTTCACCAAGAATAAGGCTTTTTCTGAAGCTCATATTAATGGAATATTTTTTGGTGTAGGCTTCATTTTTGGATTTTTCTTTGACTTTACATTGCTCTGCATTCTTGTTTGTGCCCTAGCAAATATAACATCTTTTTGGTGGTCCCATTTTTTAGGGTCTTGGAATAAAGTTGTGCTTGCGGACCGTTCCTCATCTGAATCATTGTCTCATTCCATCTCCGATCATTAGATGTCATGGCTACCATAAGTAGTTGGTTAGAGTATCAGTTTAGGAAATATCAAGAAATGGTTCATGTGCCACCCTTGACAAAGTAGACTAGCATCATCCCGACTTAGACTTCAAATCTCTCAACAATCCAAATCTGGTTTGACCTAAGTGTCAAGTGTGAGGTCTATAGTCAAGCCACTATGTTAAGAGTCTTACGGATGATATGAAGGGTTCTAATTAGACACAATGAATCGACTCAAGATCATAGTCTCATGGAACCTAAAGAATTAAGTCAAGGTGACCTGAAGTATCTCAATTCCAATCCTAAATGGGTTTCTATGAAATTAAGTATATTAAGGTCTATACCAAGCTCTAATCTTCATACTTTAATTCAAACTTGTTCAATTACCTAGATCATTCCAAAAATGTGAATTCTAAGTAAAATGCAAGAGAAAATCATTCCGTGAAGCAAAAATTCCATTTTGAACTTTTTATGGATTTTTGAAAAAGTTTTGCAATTTTTTATGCAAATTTTTGAAAAGATTTTGCAAATATTTTTGGAGTTTTGAATTTTTGCAGAATTTTAGGGATTTTTGAGTAAAAATAGTAAAAGGAATCTGTACAGATATTTACACAGGAGTGTTTCTATATCTATAAGAGCGAAGGTATACCTTACATAGGGAATTTACATGTTGAGTGTTAGCAATTTTACAGAATTTATACATAAGTTTTATATTGTTTTTATAAAGATTTTATTTGGACTATTATTTAATGGAGATTCTCAAAACATTTGAAAATGCTTTTGCAAACATTTTGAAAACTTATTTTTGCAAATAATTTTGATAACATTTTTAAAAACATTTTTAAACCTTGAAAATCATTTTGTAAATATTTTAAAACAGTATGTATGATTTTTTCAAAAGATTTTTCATCTATTTTTCAAATCATTTGCAAATAGATTTTCAAAACTTTTATTTCTACAAATAAAATAAATTTTACATACTACAAAGATTTGAAAGAATTTTGCAAAAGTTTTCGAAACAGTTTTCAAAGGTTTTTTTAAATATATTTTCAATGATTTTTCAAATCATTTTACAGAAAAAATTTAATTGATTTATTACAAGTATATGCAAAGGATTTTGGTGTGTTTTTATTAATTAGCCATATTATTAAAAATACAAAATTACGTGTTATGGCTAAAGTATATACATCGTATAAATGACCCCATATACTTAGATTGAGATATGTCCACATAGATTAGAGAGAAAAAAGGAAGACATAACTCGTATTAAGTATAGAACATACTATACTACATTGACTAAAGAATTAAAGAATGAGAAGTTGATCGTCCCCCATATAATTAGGACAAATAATCGTAAGTATAGCAGACTTTATATAAGGCAGGGAGGGTCAAGGGTGGGAAACTACGAAATCATCGGCTCGACCAATCCCCCCCCATACTTTGGGTAAAATATTCCTAAGTAAATACAAAACAAGAGTTGAGGAGACTGGTGAGGAATCACATAAATGAATAACTCGAGGTGATCAATCCCCCCCCCCCCACCCGTTGTTAGGACAAAGTAGATCCTATGTATAGCAGTAATGAAAGGGGTGAACACCATTTCAGAAGAAATATAAAAATGAAAAGGAAACGAAGAAAAGAATATAACAAAAATTATATTTGTGAGTTTGTTGCTCGTGTGTCCGATCCTTTGGATTCTGGGAGCTCATCTTCAAATACAACTTCAATTGAATCGACAATGGACAGGAATGTGTCATGCTCTAAGTACGACTAAAATAACTATCCATTGACTACAAAGGGTTATGCGCAAGGTGACAATTCTAATATGAGAAGGCTTCTGTTCTTACGGACAGTTTTTACAACGAATGGCCCAGTCCATTTGCTCTTCATCTTGCCTCGGAAAATCTTCAAGTTTTCATCAAATAACCACACCTTCTTTCCATGTACAAAATTCTTCTTGTAGATGTGTTTGGCATGTCATCTCTTGACTTTCTCTTTGTATAAGGTTGTTATCGTATGCGTAGTCTTTGAATTCAAGCAATCTGTTCCGATTAATTTTGCGACACTTTTTGCTCTCTCAGAATCAAGGTTGCACATGTTCAATACCCATAAGGATTTGTGAATTAATTGGATGGGAATGTGTCAAGGCTTGCCATAGATGAGGTGGGAGGGAGACATACTGAGGAGATTTATACGTTGTTCGATATGCCCAAAGAACTGAGATCAATTCTTACTGTATGGTCATACAAGCTTCTGCAATATGGTTTTCATCACCTAATTAGAGCATTCAGTCAAGCCATTTGATTGTGGGTGGTACGGTGTTGCAACATGATGCTCCATGCCATATTCTTTGGTAAACTTCTTGACCTCGTAGTTATTGAAGTGGCTCCCCTCATCAAAAATGGGAATTTTGGGAATCCAAATCGTGAATGGATGTTTTTTCTCAGGAAGCGATAGATAGTGAAACTATCTACGGTTCGGGCGGGGATTCCCCCCTCCCATCTGCCGATATAATCGACGGCAATCAGGATGTATTCAAATCCCTGGCTGTTATGAAAAGTCCCCATGAAGTCATTGTTGTAGGCCTCGAAAACATAGAATATCTGAATGTATTTCAGAGTCATTGTGTCTCGCATACTTATATTTCCAGACCATTTACTGACAATCAGTATATCTCTTAACATAAGCACATGCATCCTTGAACAAAGTAGGCCACCAAAGGCCACATTGAAGCATTTTCCTTGTCATCCTCTTTCCTAAATGGTGTCCACCGACTTCAAACTTGTGATAATGGTATAGGACACCCATTTTCTCGTCTTGAGGTATGCACCTCCTCCAGATGCAATCTGCACCCTCTCTAAATATATGTGGATCCTCCCACTAGTAGAAGTGAATGTCTGCCAAGAACTTATCAAGTCTGATCTTTGGCCAGTATGACAGAGTCTTCTTGGAGATAAGGTAATTCATGATATTTATGTACCAATGGATAGAGGATATAGATAAGATTTCCTAATTTGGAAAGGTCTCTGTGATAGAAATGGAGTTCTACTCAATATGCTCTATTTCAATAATTATGGAAAGGTAATCTACCACCACATTCTTGACAGTTGGTTTATCATGAACATCCAAGTCAAACTCTTAAAGTAGAAGAATCGAATGGATCAGACGAGGATTGGCGTCCTTCTTTCTCTATAGGTACTTGATGGCATTTTGATCGGTGTAGATCACAACCCTTGATCCGAGGAGGTGTAATCTGAATTTTTCTATCATAAATACTATGGTTAGCAGCTCTATCTCAATTATTGTATTATTTTTCTAGGTTTCACCAAGTGTTCTTCAAGAGTAATGAATCACAAATGGCATCCCATCTCTTCATTGTCCTAACACAACACCAATTGTGAAGTTTGATGCATCTGTCATGATCTCATATGGTAGAGAACAATCTGGCACCTGTAGGTGATAACGGGCATTTTGCGACGGCCAAAATGTAGTGTCGTTGAGGCGACCGCTCACAAAACACCAGTTGATCAGCAATTAAGCCACATTAAAGAATAAATCAATTAAGTCCCAAAATCGTAAATTAACATTTATTAACTCTACCACAAAATGCATAGTGTATAAGCATGTAGAGGTCGAACCACAAAGATCAATAAAAAAAAGAGTAGCCTACGGTGTTCATATACTACAGGGTAATCCTTGCATGATTCCTATTTTTGTGGGTTTTTGGGGTTTTGTATTTTATTTTATTTTATTTTTGTTTTTATAATTTTTATTTTGTTTTTATATTTTATACATTTTTTTAATATATTTTTAATTATATAATATAAACATATATATATATATATAAAGAGATATATAGATATAAGAGGGGAGAGAGAGATATAGTATATGGATATATATATATACACTCAAAGTATATTAAATATAGTTATATTACACATAGTATTTTTTTATATTCTTATATATATATTGTTATTTTTTTGGGATTTTTTCTATTTTTTATATGATTTTTATTTTAAAAAATGTCCCTAATATTGGACTAATTAAATAACTGAAACTAATTTGGATTTTAAAAATATAGAATAATTTCCAAAATTACCCAAATTAATTTTAATGTAAATAATAATATATAGATAATTATAAAAGAGAAAAAAATAGATTTGGTATTTTTATAGGACTTTTATATTTTTTATTGGATTTTGGAGCTTTATGATTTTTATATTTTTCTTTTCTTGTTTTTAGGTTTTTTTCATTTTCTAGACTTAATATATATCTAAATATACCATATATAAATTTTTTGTAATTTTTCAAAAATATTTTATATTTTTTTGTATTTTCTCATTCAAACAGTGAAAAATTGGCTTGTTTTCATTTTTAATAAATAGATAAAATGCCCAAAAATTCCAAAAAGAAATGCAACGTGAATCTACAAAGTATAAGGCATCTACCCTAATTTTTGTGAATTTTTAGGAGCTAGCTAGGTCTTTTTAATAAATACATAAAAGACACAAAAATTAAACAACCTAGTAGGGGTATTTTTGCAAATTAAATAAATCTCAGGGGGCACTGTGCAAAAATACCTACAGAAATAAACATTCATTTTATTTTTTGGAACTACTTTATAATTTACAAAAATCGCCAGCGTATACATGCAATTTCCACGCGCCTCACGTGGGACTGCACGTGAGGCGCGGAAGGACCTAAATGTAATTCGATAAATCACAGGGGTCTTACTGCAAAATTTACATTTTATTTACAACGTGTGAATTCATTTACAGTATTAAAAATTAATTACAAAAAGGCGGGGGTTGGTTTTGCAATTTACCCCCAAATGATGCTTCATCCGACGGCTGAGCTCTCTCCACTTGACACGCGTCACCTTCTCCGCGCCTGATGACGCTTCGCCGATGAAGGGCTGAGATTAGATCAGCCGAGCTGATCTGATGGTCGGTGCATGGCTTCATTGAACGGCTCTGATGTGATACGAGGTTCCTTCCTGATCAGACGGCGACAGAGCCGCCTGGAAGAACAGGGAAGAAGCTCGCGCGAAGCGAGCTTCGATCGTGGGTTGCAGGCTCCTTCGGGCTTCTCATTCGCGTCTAAGGTTCTCTGATCGTTGCTGAAGGTGTCCCGCATCGAATGGCGGTCTTAGCTGGGCTCCAGGAGGTCCGAGGAGGTCAGGCGAGGTCGAAGAAGATTGGTACCTCCAGGAACCTCTTCTTGGTTCGAATCGAGTCCCAAAGGGCTCATCTCTTCGTGATACCGGCACAGGAAGACCAAGGGCGACGAGGGCTTTCTCCTCGACCTTGGGTTTTGAAGCTGCGACGCAAGATGAGGCGAGGCAGAGAAGCTCCGACGAACGGCGGAGGTGGAGCTCCGATTGGCGAAGACCGAGGGTCTTCAGTTGAACAAAGGCGATCGGGAGATGGAGCATGCGATGAGGAATGAAATGGGATGGTAAAGGGGGTCGGACACCGTCGATAACAGCGTGGAGAAGTCGCCGGAGCGGAGCTCCGGCGAACTTCGATTTAGCTAACCTAGGCTGTACTAGGGATCGAATGGCGAAATAAACGGCAAGAATGAAAACTAGAAACGGAAATCTACCTAAATAACATAAAGGGACAGCTCTTATACCTGGGGCCTCCAGGGAGCAGGACGGACGCCGGATCTCCACCGCGATAAAACTTTCCTCCTCCTTGGGCCGATTCGAGGTGCTGGGAAGCGCCTCCTGTCACAAGGGCTCGTCCAGGACTCGATTCAAGTTTTTTGGGGGAAGAGAAATTGGCCAAATTTGAGGAGGAGGATGGATCTCTTTATTTATAAGCATTGCAGGCGGCCTTATTGATCGGCGAATATCGAAGAATCTGATGACTGTACAGGCAATCCAAATGGGTGGCGTGCATCATGATTATTCTAGGAGAAACTTCCGCGAAGAGATCAAAGGTGATTGATCACTGTATCGAGCGGGAAAAATGGAGGAATATCGGGGATTGGACAAGTCTGACAGAGGTCAGAGGCGCTGGGGGAAGTTGAGCAGGGTCAACATTCCCTGGCTTCTGATTGGGCCACGTCAGCTCGATTATTGACTCATTAATTTAACCCCCTAAATGATTTTATTGTATTTTGCTCATAAAATAAAAAATGTGTATTAATTAATGTAGTGTTTATTTATGATTTTTATCTAATTTCTTGATGTATTTTATTATGGGTTTATTTTAATAATGTATTTATAAGTGTATTTACATGTATTTCTTTTTATTTTGTATATTTTTATTTTATTGTTTTATTTTCTTTTTTTATGAATTTTTAACTTATTTTTATGAGTGTAATTATATTTTTGTTTAATTTTTATGAGTTTATTTATATATTTAAATAAATAGGTGTATGTTGTATGTAAGTATACTTATAGGTATTCTACCTATATTTTATATATCTTTTATTTATTTAATAGATTTCGTTGGATTTTATTTTGAATTTGTATTTTTAATAAATTATAAGTAATATGTACATTATTATAAAAATATAAATGAATAAAGAATAAAGTAATGAAATCCCTTTTTAATTTATAAACATATACAACATAGGTATTTTGCCTATGTATTGCATAAGATTATTTTATTTTACAAATTCTTTTTGTGTATTATTCTAATTTCAATATGTATGTGTAATATATATATTATTTACAAGATTATAAAATTATCAATTTATAGAAATAATAAATAATGAATAGAATGAATATTTTAATCAGTACTATATACAATGAGGGCCAAAAACCTAACTTTCACAGACGAACTCCAAAAATTATGAAACCAATTTTATTAAATAGTTCATGGAAAGATATATAAAATTGAAGGTGATTTTGGGTGATTTTGAGTTTTTATTTGCACGATATGGGTCTATGAAGTTGAGATTCTGGTTTTTTTTCTGTGTATAAAATGTACACTGTGTATCATTTTTGTACAAACTCAATTTTGAATTTTTATTGTCATTATTATCTACAATTTCATGTAAAAAGTTTCTCTATTTGATGAATGAATAGTTATATACAAAATAGCTATCAAAATGCATAAATAAATGAATAAATGAATGAGGTAGTTATTGTACTATTGGCCCTTATCTCCCCCTACTTTATTCCTTGTCGACCAATTCCATGCTAGCCTTGGTCTCGGGGTTCGAGTCATAAAATATTTGCAATCTTTTATTCCTTTTTCTTTTCTTCTCTTTATTCTATATTTTTGGCATTAAAAACCTTATTCTATGTACAATTAGTACAACAAATAATGAATGCTATTATTAATAAATTGATGTCATTTACATGCATTTGTTGGGGTTTTTAAGGCCAAAATGATACAATAAAGGTGATGAAATGGAGATTCATCACCCCCCTATACTTGCCTTCACTAGTCCCTAGCAAATACTTATGCAATAAGTTCAAAAAGAATAAAGAATCAGAAGAAAAGAAAAAGAGGATAGAGTGAATGGGGTTGCTTTTAGTGCAATATATGTCCTTACAAAATCAGAATTTGGAGCTTCTACTAGACCTCAGGTGTGGATGTGTGTAGAACCTAGTCGGGAACCAGCTTTAAAACACAACAGCCTTCAAGATTCATAAAACTTGGTTCAACCCACCTCAATAGCCTGGTCAGAACTGGTCTACATCATACGGAAACCCTTATGACTATGAAGCTGACTTGTACAGTGTAAGTGATGGTGGCTCTTCCAGCTGAAATGACAAAGAGACTAGCTTCCCCAGAATGACATCCCAATGATTCCCCAATCTAACAGCTCTTTCCTCGAGGAGCGGGGTATTCCCTTCTAAGTTCAAGTGGCAACCAGCTCAGGAGGAGGGGGTGAAGAGAAGAATGGACGGTAACCAGTGTAGCCACCTATCCTAGGATGCAAGACCAGTGTAGTCAAGTCATCCAGCTGCAGGCTCATATATTTGACTTTGGAACTCAAGCTTGCTTATTGGCTTTACATCATATGTACATACTTTGTAGGCATTTTAATTTTATACCGGCCTGACCATTTTTTTTGACATACTATTCACAACAGCATTTACATAAGGAGTTTTTCCTCTTGAGCCAGTAGACTATCCCTCTTTAGAAGCTTTATTGCAACCCACACTCTCCTGTCGTTAGACCTCATGGCTACTAGACCAGGTTGGGGTGCACTTCCCTCCCTAGACGAGGACGAGTGTTTCCACCCATGTGCGTCTCAGACTGGCAAATCCAACCCCCTCACCACTCCAACTGAGTTGAGCCAAGTGAAGGGTGCAAGTGTCTGATGAATCCATGATTCATTAACTTTTCTGTCGCATTTTGTCTTAAAACCCTTAACAAATACATGTAAATACTCACTAATTCTCATATTTTAACAAAACCCCATTCATGTGTAAATATCCACTTTTAACCACTAAATTCATGTAAATAAATAAAGAATCAGAAAAAGAAAAATAAAGGCATATGGAATATATGTATATATATGTAATATGACTTAAACTATAAATATAACTGTAAGATATATTTATAGCCTAACCCCCGAGACCAAGTCAGCATGGATTGGTCGACAAACCAATAAGTAGGGGGAGATAAGGAAAGAAAACCCAATAAAAATAATCTATCTCATGTATATACACCTTCCACTATTTATTAAATAAAAACAAAACTTCAAAGAATTTTAATTATTTCATCTTAACTTATTCTTTACCAAATCTTTCTCCTAATTATTCATAAAAATGTAAATAAAAATATAAAAATAAGTTAAAAATATTACCCTGTAAATATGCCAAGAAATCCAACTTACAACTTGTCAAAATCTCAACTTCCGAACATCATAACTTCCTCATACGAACTCCAATTTCACTCTACTCACCTTTAAAGTTCATAAAATAATATTATCTAATTAATAAAGGTGGTTTCACTGAATTCGGAGTCCGTTTGCAAAAAGTCGGTTTTGGGACCAAAAGACAAAGGGGTTTCTGGGCTATTTATTTTATGTAACACCCCTTATTTATTATTTTCTTAATTTTATAATTTTTAAATTATTTCATGATCCTCTAGTTTCACCATAAATTATTTCATAATTTTTGGAGATTATTTATTATTTTTATAAAATCAAACAACCCAAAATATAGGTATATTTGACCTATAGAGACACTTCCTCTATTTATTAAAATATGTAAATTAATTCATAAAAATCTATAAAAATTTGTATAAGTCTTATTTAATGCCCTAATAATTAAGAAAATATAAAATTAATTTTTACTTAATTATTTATCAAATTAAAAATTCAAAACCTATTTATTAATACATATTTATTAATAAAATATTTATATTTGAAATAATATTTATTATTTATTAAAAGTAAGTATACTATAATTTAGAAAATAAAATTATTTAACTTTCTTGTATCTATACTTAATTGAAATAATGTATATATCTATTTTATAACTAATTTATAAGTATTTATAGAGTCTGGGCCAACCAGGCGCTGACACGTGTCAGCACCTGGAGCTTCTTCTCCAAGAAGCTGTTGCGCCCAGCTGCTTAACCACCCGACTTCCACCATTTTTCCCGCCTAACCTCTAACTCCTCCGACCCATCTAAACCCTCCATTCCCTTCTTCTAACAACCACCAAGCTCGCCCACCGTCGATCTGACCTTGGAGCCCAAGTTAACTCTCCTATTTAAAGCCTCCAAGGTCGCCATTGCAAAACAACTTCTTCAGCTCCAAGCTTCCCAGCTCCAGGCTAACCGACCCCCCATCTTCTTAGCCTCGCCCAGATAGCTCAGGAGGTGACAGCTCCACTTGGAGGTGTTCGCGAGGAGGAGGGTTCATCGGAGAAGAGTTCCAAGGCGTGCGCCGCCTTGCATCGCCGCCGTGCGCAGCGTGAAGCTCCGGTGAAGGTCGACCGTCGAGCAGCACTTTCCAGGTCATACACCCGGAACTCCACAGATCTATTCATCCATTTTTGAGATTTTGTTTCTCGATAACCGTGCCACGATTAGCGTGGCTAATCATTGTTTTAGGTAGACTAATCATCCATCTAATTCGCATATTCAAAATCCACTTCGATTTACATTCCAATCAATTCAAATCAATTCGTAAAACCATCATCTTCTTCACAGTTTGGATATTTGGCTGGAAGTTTATGAATTTTCTTCTAATTTTGGGGCTTTAGATCTTAACCTCTCGGCCGATTCCATAAGAATCGAGCATATCATATGATCATTGCAGATCCAGGAATCACGCAAGGCATTTGCTTCGGATTTTGGACCTCGTGCATCGTCGATCTTCGTCCTTGAAGATCGGACCTCCAGCACATCCTTCAAGCCGTCCGAGCTGAGACCTCATCTTCATCGAGCCACCGCCGCCGCTCGGAGCACCGCCATCGCCATCCCCACCGCGGGCGAGCTCGGAGCCAGCGACGTCGGGGATCGACTGGAAGAAATCGGAGAAGAGAGCCCGTCCGCCAGAGCACCAATGAACCTCAAGAACAGTCGGCGCACAGGCTTGCGCCGCGTGGCACCGCGAGAAGCGTCTGATCGCGCCCTGAAGCTTCTAATCTCGGCCGTTGATCGCGAACCGGTGGAAATATTGCATCATAAACCCAGCTGAGTTTCCAGACTTTCATCCCGCCGCCCAAGTTTCCATTAATTACAATTAGGTTCCTCCGCAGGGACTTAAATGTAATACTTTGTTTAGTTTTCTTGCAGAACAGTCCCTGAGGACCATTTTGAGAACATTTTAATTAGAAATTTTTTACGCTTATGCCCCTGGGCTGTAGGGGCTGTATCTTGTCCATTTGACCTCGGATTTCGACGATTCTTGGAGGGTAGTTACACAACTACCCCAGCTACATAGTATAAAGTTTTCGCGGCTTTTCGACGAGTTTTTAACGTGTTTTATTTTCTCGAAAACCGCCTCGTTTTGTTTTGATTTCTTGTGTAGTTCGAGTACGCGGCTCGAACCTCGATCACCTATCCTATATAGTATCATCTATACTCTATTCACCTATTATATAATAAATAAATCTTTTGAAAAATATCCCTTTTTGAAAATTAAATAAAAATTTGAAAAGAATAAAATCAAATAAAAATTACAAAACCACTAAAAAAGGCATTCTGACTTAGAGAAGAATTAAAATAAAATCACGAGAAGAAAAATTAAGGAATATATTCTGCCTCCTTGAGTTCGGCCCAGGAACACTTGCCTGGTTAAATAATTAGTGAACGGTTTTCCGACAGAAAACCGTAAATTTGTTTGATAGGTCTAAAGAATCGAAACACCTTTCATTGTTTCGCGGCTTTCCGCTACAACCGACACTTCACTCTTGTTCTCTTTTAAAAAGTGAAGGCCGCGAAACCGATTCTTTAGACGCTTATCAAAATGGCGCCATTGCCGGGGAGGCGTTAGATTCCCTTGATTTTTCGTTTTTCGTGATTTTATTTTTCTTCTCTTTGTTTTTCGTACGGCTTTTTCGTGTTTTGTTTTCTGAGTTTTCCTTTCTTGTTTTCTTTACGGATTTCTCGGCTTTCTCGATATTATTTTGTGCTAATCATCTTTGCAGGGCCTGCAGGATCAACCGGTTTCCTCGGAAGCCGAGTCAGTTGAAAGGGCAGAGGTCGGCTCCTTCTTCACGAGTCGACTGCAGAGGAGCAGAGATTTAGTATCCTTTTATTTGAGAGAGAAAGGGAGAGAGTTGTACTTAGCTTAATAAAATTTTCATTTTTTAGGGGCTTGATTCATCGGATACCGTGTATCGGGTGAATCAAGGCACCCACCGCGGCTTTTATCGCTTATCGGTATTCCGCGGTTTTCTAGATGCTTGCTTAGGTTTTTCGCTCTATCTGCTTGTGCCTCGTAGCTAGTTTTAGGACTTGCAACCTAGGTGCTTTCTCTAGGGTTTTAACAAAAAGAAAAAAATAGACGTTGTTTGAAAACCCATAAAAATTGCAAAATAAAAAATTGGGACTGTTAAAAATATCTGATCAAAAACCGTAAAATCGATTCAATTGATTTGGGGAGAGTAACCCCCGCACATTTCTCAGATTGCGCGAGTTGAGAGCTGACACTTAAGAATAGAGACAAAACCCCGTATTTCTTGCGGGATACTACTGGGTCCATACACCTGATCACTGTTCCTCAGTGGGTAAGCTCGGGTAGCCGGAAACGGTCCGGGTTTACTTAGCAGAGTGGGAGGTTTAGAGGACACTGCGCAAGGCTCCGTCCTCAAGTAACACGGGTAGCCGGAAACGGTCCGTACTTACTCCCATACTGGCTGAGTGCGAGTGGTCTCGCGTAAGGATTCGGGCCAGTGTCTTGAAGAAACTATCGGGCTCCTATTGGCTCGCTCAGCCCGCGTAACCGCAACGATTGATAATCACAATCCTAAAACTGAAAAGATAAAAAGATCGAACTCTTACGGTCTTCATCAGGGTTGAGTTGGTGAAAACAGGGTTTGCCTTGTGTTTGTTTGCGGGGCGTGAGTTTTCCGCGGCTTTCGCATTCCTTCTTCAGTTGAATCGTACACGTGCTCTCCCAATCTTCTCTTGACATCGAAGATGACGTCTCGACGACTTTTCGGCTCAGACTCTGTGAGCTTTCGACCGTCCACCGTCGAGCGTATGTCTCCACAGGCTCGGGATGACCCTCTTCCCGAGCTGGTCCCATACGATCTCGAGGCGAGTCAGACCCAGACTCCCTCGCCTCTAGGCCAGATCATTGAGGCAGACCTTCGCCTCAATATAGAATCCAAATCTCCTGAGTATTTCTCGATGAGTTCTTACGAGAGTTTCCATTTTACAGACGATCAGATGGCTCGTGGGAAAGCACCGGCAGCAGATGAGAGGCCAGCAGCTGAGGATCATCCGGAGAGAAGAGCAGATCCGAACGGAGATGTCACGACAGGTATTCTCGACACACTTCAGCAGATGAATCTACAGATTCGAGAACAGTTTAGAGTTCAGACCGAGCTGCAGGCTGAATTAGCCGCACTAAGAGCAGGGGCCGGGAACCAGTTACCGCCTGCGGTTCCCGCTACTTTACGGGACGAGTATGACCCGGGCGCTCGAATGCTCCATCACTGTATTCGGCTACCGCCGAATCAAGGGCCATACGAACTCCGACCGTCCTTCATCTCTTTGCTTCCCAAGTACTATGGGAATGCCGCAGAAGAACCGTTCACGTTTTTACAGCAGTTTGAGATGATCTGCGGAACGGCCTGCTATCCAGGAGTGACACAGGAAGCCGTGCGCCTAAAGGCTTTTCCTTTTGCCTTAGCCGATAAAGCCCTTTATTGGCTAAGCCATCTAGGGAGAGAAATCTCCACTTGGGACGACCTGAAGTCCACCTTCCTGCGCAAGTATTTTCCTCTAGGAAGGACGAACATGATGAGGAGTCAGATCTCCAATTTTACGCAATTGCCGAACGATTCATTCCATGAGGCATGGGATCGATTCAAGGACCTGACGGAGAGATGCCCGCATCATGAGATACCAATGAAGGTGCTAGTACAGAATTTTTTCGGAGGACTCCAGCCAGAAATTCAGGGGCTAGTTAGTGCCGCATGTGGCGGCAGTTACTTGAACAAGGATGCCAAGTCAGTCTGGGCCATCTTCGAAGGGATGGCCGAGAACTCGAGAGTTGTAGACTCTACTCGGGCATATCAGAAAGCCCCGCAGCCACCACATCACCGAGAGCATCACAAGGTGGCGAATATATCAGACTCTGAATCCAACACCAACATGGGCTTCATTAGTGAGAAATTAACGTTGGTGGACGTGATTCACAAGCAGGTCCAAGACCTAAAGCCGCTGCGAGAGTTGGAGAAACTCTCATCTCTACCTCAGCAGCTGAGTGATCTTTCGAAGAAGGTCTCTGATCTTCAACTTCAGTACCAGCAGAGTCAGACTTCTTCACAGCCAGCACGGAGGATCGCACCCGCTCCACCCACCCGTCAGATACAATATGTTCAGAGCGAGCCCGAGATTCCGCAGATCGATTGGCATGAGGATCAGTCTCATGCCAATGCCGGCCAGGTCATCAGCGCTACATAGATGGAGGTGGAGTCGCAAGCCACTTTCGAGATCAATGGGATTTGGTATACTCCAGTTCAGCAGCCGAGTATACCGAATCATCAGCAGCAGCAGCCGTACGGTCATCCGCAGCATGGACGTCCGCAATTCCAGCACCGCCAGAATTTCACGCCGCCGCAGTCTCATCCGAACGTCTACCATCAGAGACCGCAGCCTACTTATCAGCACCCTGCTCATTTTTCACCGAACTATTCTTTTCAGCAGCCGCAACAATCTTCCTCTACACCACAGCGCTACTCCCAGCCGTCCACCTCTCAGCACTTCACGCCAAAGCAGGAGAGAGGAGCAAGCCAGGGACCCCATACCGAACCAGAGATGTCTTCACAGGCCCAGGCGCTCAACCAGATTATGGACATGCTCAGCACGCTCCAGATCGCGCACAAGACAGAGATGGAGCAGGTTAACCGTCGTCTGGACGAGTTAACCGTGCCGAAGACCACTCTCCCAGCCCAGCCTCAGATGAATCCGAACAACAAGAGGAGGCATCCAGATCAGGTAGATACTACAGGTAAGATCTCGTTTCCTGAATTTTTGTCTAGCTTCATTCGTCTCAGGAGCGGTAGATCACCGCAAACACCTACTGGAGAGGATAGGGAACCAGAGGAGCACGAGCATGATCCGAATGCCGAGGAGGAGAAACCGCAAGAGGATGAGGACGTAGAATCAAGAGACGGGAGCAATGCCAACAGTTCAGATATGGATACTGACGACTCAGATGATGATATCACGCCAGATCAGGCAGAATCCCCAGAAAAAAACATTTCTTCCCCTGCTTTAGAGTGTTTTGTAAATAATTCTGAGACTCTCGATGTACAAGCTGATTCCAATGATTTGAATAAAAGTTCTGATTTTCTGAATCCTGACTTTATTCCTTTTCCCGATGCTTTGTTTGGAAAAGGAAAGAAAAAGACCAAAAATAATCCCGAATCTCCACAATTTGAAAAGTTGCTCAAAGATCATATCTTTCTGAAGATCCCGCTCCATGATGCCTTAGATCAATTTCCTACGCTTAAGAATCAATTGAAAAACAGATGCACCACGCGTAGGAAAAAGAGATCCCGAACAGAAAAGCATGTCTTGACTAAGGCTACATCCTGTGCGATACAGAATAAGCTTCCAAAGAAGAAGAAAGACTCAGGTGCACATTATGTCAGATGCGAGATCGCAAAAGCCGAATTCGATCGCACTCTATTAGATAACGGTTCCTCGATCAATCTGATACCCGCTTCCTTACTCGAGAAGCTCGAGTTAGGCCCTCTTTACAAATCCCGTGCAATCCTTCAGTTTGCTGATAGATCCGTAAAGAGACCTAAGGGTATACTTAGGAACGTTATCGTAACCGTGCAAGGTCTGCAATTTCTCGTAGACTTTACAGTCTTAGAAATGAATTGCCCTGCACAGTTACACCTTACCCCGATCATTCTCGGGAGGCCTTTTCTAGAGACCGCAAAGGCTCTCTTCGATTATGATACAAGGAAGGTATCTTTTCGCGCCGAGGGTGAAAAGGTACATATAGAGATGGCGAGAGAATCAAACACTTCCAGTGATGCATCTTCAAATTTTCTGAGTTCTTTAGCCTCCTGCGATTACATGGATGAGGTTCGCTTTGACGACCTCGAAAGATATCAGGTAGAGACCCAAGAATGTTTGACAGAGGACGGGTCTGAGACTTTAGGAGGTAGCTCTTCCGATGGAACTTTATATTTTAGTCTGGATGATGATGAGCAAAGGGATCAGACTTTTAAGGACATTAATGCAGATTTTTCAAATTCAGAGACTATACACAATTCCTCCATCTCAGATGAATCAGAATTTTATCTAGTTGACTTATTCTCTTCTGATCATTCTGAGGAGTCGGATGATGTCTCGAACATCTTCTGTAGTCCGACTTTAGAGCACATTGAGATGGTGAATAATCAGAATGCAGACACATCACCTACCGACACAGATCCCCATACAGATATAGATGATGTTGCAGCAGATCCAGATACTACCTTGCCAGAACTCAAGACTTTGCCACCAAACATGAAATATGCCTTCCTTGCGGGTCCACACCAACAGTTTCCGGTCATTATCAGCTCAACTTTGACCGATGAACAAGAATCTCGTCTGATGGAGATTCTAGAAAGAAACCGCAAGGCCATTGGGTGGACTGTATCCGATCTCCGCGGGATTAATCCTGCTTTGTGTTCACATCATATCTATCTCGATCATGACAGCAAACCCTCCAGAGAGTTTCAGCGTAGGCTGAATCCGGTTTTACGAGAAGTTGTCAAGAACGAGATCACGAAATGGTGTGATGCAGGGTTCATTTATCCTATCTCCAACTCCGAATGGGTTAGCCCGTTACATGTTGTCCCGAAGAAGTCGGGAATTCAGATGGTGAAAAACGAGAGTGGAGAGGAGATTCCAAAGAGAGTAACCACGTCGTGGCGAGTATGTGTTGATTACAGGAAACTTTACACCGCGACGAAGAAGGACCACTTCCCTTTGCCTTTCATTGACCAGGTCATCGAACGGTTGGCAGGGAAGGGGTACTTCTGTTTCCTTGACGGTTACTCCAGATACAACCAGGTATCAATTGCTCTGGAAGACCAGGAGAAAACCACCTTCACTTGTCCGTTTGGCACGTATGCCTTTAGACGGATGCCCTTTGGACTGTGCAACACTCCCGCGACCTTCCAGAGGTGCATGCTTGCTATTTTTGGGGACATGGTCGGTGATTTTCTAGAGGTTTTTATGGATGACTTTTCGGTCTATGGTGAGTCATTTGACGATTGTTTAGCGCACCTAGACCAGGTTTTGAAAAAGTGTTGTGAGGTATATCTCGTTCTGTCATGGGAAAAGAGCCATTTTATGGTTACTCACGGGATCGTGTTGGGGCACGTCATCTCCCAGCGAGGCATGGAGGTTGACCCTGCCAAGGTGGACGTCATCAAGAAACTCGAGCCACCATCCAACATCAAATAGTTACGGTCATTTCTGGGGCACGTCGGCTTTTATCGACGGTTTATTCAAGACTTTTCCAAGATTGCCCGACCGTTAACTGAATTGTTAGGCAAAGACATCGAGTTCGTTTTAAATGACAAATGTCTTCATGCCTTCCTCACACTAAAGGAAAAGATAATCAGTGCTCCTGTCCTACAGCCGCCTGATTGGTCTCTACCCTTCGAGATCATGATGGATGCATCAGATTTTGCGGTCGGGGCTGTATTAGGACAGAGGAGGAATGGACTTCCCATCGCTATTTACTATGCCAGCAAGACCTTAGATGATGCATAGAAAAATTACACAGTCACAGAGAAGGAGATGTTGGCAGTAGTGTTTGCGCTAGACAAATTTCGATCTTATTTATTTGGCTCCAAGATCACAGTTTATACAGATCACTCAGCTATCAGATTTTTGATGGAAAAGAAGGATGCCAAGGCACGCCTTCTTAGATGGATTCTTTTACTTCAGGAATTTGATTTGGATATCAAGGATAAACCTGGAGTAAAGAATGTGGTAGCTGATCACCTCTCCCGATTACAATCAAATCAGCCTTCAGATGAATACACGCCAGAGATCGCAGAGAGATTTCCAGACGAGAGCATCTTTGTGGTTACAGAACTTCCGTGGTATGCAGATATAGTGAACTTTCTGGTCACACAGAAAAGTCCTCAAGGTTGGCCGAAGAACAGAGTTGAGAAACTTGTGTCTGAGTCACGATACTACCATTGGGAGGATCCGATTCTTTTTCGCGAAGGACCGGATTGCGTTTACAGGCGATGTATTCCTCAGGAGGAATATAATAGTGTCCTTACTTTGTGTCATTCTCTAGAATCAGGAGGACATCATTCAGGGAAGAGGACAGCACAGAAGGTACTACAGAGCGGATTATGGTGGCTGACTCTTACCAGAGATGCTTGCACATTCGTGAAGAGTTGTCCAGAGTGTCAGAGAGCTGTAGGGACAGTCAGTGCCAGAGATGCGATGCCGATGCGACCCGTCATTATCTGCGAGATCTTTGACGCATGGGGCATAGATTTTATGGGACCGTTCCCTTCTAGCAGCGGCTTTGAGTACATACTTCTCGTTGTAGATTATGTTAGCAGATGGGTGGAGGCTATATCCGCACGACCCGCAGACAGTAAGACCGTTTGCAAGTTCCTAAGGGAACATATCATTTCGCGGTTCGGAATCCCTCGTATTCTTATCTCTGATGGGGGTAGCCATTTCATTAATAAGGAGGTGAAAAAGCTAGTGAAACAATACAGCATCGATCACAGAGTAGCTTCTCCTTACCACCCACAGACGAATGGCATGGCCGAAGTCTCAAATAGGGAGGTAAAATCAATTCTCCAAAAATTAGTACGACCGGATAGAAAGAATTGGTCACTTCTTCTAGACCAAGTTCTTTGGGCATATCGTACTGCATATAAGACTCCCTTAGGTACTTCACCATTCAGGCTAGTTTATGGAAAGCCGTGCCACTTGCCCGTAGAGATCATGCATAAATCTAAGTGGGCAATTCGAGAAATTTTGATGGATATGCAGAAAGCAGGAGCCAAGAGGAAGATAGATCTGAATGAGCTGGTAGAAATCCACAACCAAGCATACGAGAACACACTGATCTATAAGGACAAAGTGAAGAAATGGCATGACAGACACATCCGACACAAGAGCTTTGTCCCTGGGCAGAAAGTCTGGTTGTTCAATGCAAGGTTGAGAATTTTTCCCGGCAAATTGAAAAGCAAGTGGGAAGGACCGTACATAGTCAGAACGGTGCACGACAATGGCAGTATTGCGATATCAGATGTGTCACCTGGTGCAGAACCGTTCGTGGTTAACGGGCAGATGCTGAAGCACTTCGTAGAGACTACTGATCATCTGGTCCGTACTGAAGTGATCTATTTTGTACAGGAATCATGATCATTCTTTTACTCCTTCCTGTACAAATCCTTTTGAGCCATTCGGGAGATTCACAACACTTGTATATTCTTCATAGACCACAATAGTCCCCGTTTTTGCTCGTCTTCTATGCTTAGGATACCAGATCCTAAGTATAGGGGGGACCGATTGTCCGCCGATTTACGTTTTATTTTTTTGTACTAATTCTTTTGTATAGCCATTCTTTTTCACGAATCACTGATCCCCAATTTTTGGCTACATTCTTTTTATACTTAGGATGCCTTATCCTAAGTATAGGGGGGACCGAGTGGTTTCGATGATTTCGTATTCTTTCCTTTTGAATTCTTCGTTATTTATCCTTTTCATTCAGTCATCCCGTTTTTGCTCTCTCATAATACTTACGATGACCAGATCGTATGTATAGGGGGGGTTGACTGACTTGTCATCGATATCTCTTTTTCACCCACTTTTACTTAGCACGAGTTATGCCCTCCTTTTTCTCTTTTGACGCTATGAGGACATAGCTCAAGCTAAGTATAGGGGGGTGCGTATATATTGTATATATACTTTCGGCCATAACTCGTACTTTATGTATTTTCTATACTTATAAAATCCATAAAAAGTGGGTACGGGTTAATTTAAAATCCACTCTCTTATTTATAAAATCCTGATAAATAAGTAAAATATGCTTAAAACTTGTAATTAAAACTTGTATTTAAATTTTGTACTTAAAATATGTATAATACTTATTTAAACCCCTATTTATTAAAATTTGTATAAAAGCCATTCAACCCTTGTAAAATACTTTGTAGATAAAATTTGTAAAATACATTAGACACTTAACTTAAATAAAATTTATCTTCTAAAAATTGTGAATAAAATCTTGTTTATAAAAATCATAAAAATCCATAAAAAATACAAAGTCCTAAAATTTGTAAAAATTACAAAATCCTTAAAATTCATAAAAAATGAGTAAAATCCAGAAAATAGACTTCACAAAAACATGGTTGCATTTGCATTCGCATTTTTCAGAATAAGTTTGATTTCCGAAACTAAGGACTGAGTCTAGTCTGAAGGATGGAGCTTGATTACGGCCTTTAACTCTCATTGTAAGGAGCCTGATTAGGAACTGGAATTTAGACTCTTCAGGTCTGGTGACTTAAATCTTTGGGTTCCGTAAGACCATATTCGGGAAATCAAGTCATCTGAGCTTAAGTAGACCACTTGGAGTCATCCGTACAACTCTTCACCAGTGAACCAATCTTGAACACATGCACTCTGCACTTAGCTCAACTCGCATGGAGTTCCGAAGGACAGTACACCTTGGTAGTGCATTCCTATCCTTATCTTTGCGGCATTGACGTCTAAAGACGGGAGAGATTGGGGTTGCGATAGTTGCTTCGGATGAGGGAAGGATCTGCTGACACAATTTTTCTAAGACCTCAAAAAATGGACGGATTAAAAAGATTCTATAACCGTCGAGGCACAAAAGATGAATGCAGTGCAAGCAAATTACAAAGTCAAATCAAAGCAGAAGCCACCAAATAAGACCAAACTGGTCAAAGCTTACACCAAATATGCCTGCACAACTTAGTGAAGACTCAGCTACACCGGTTGGGCTTCACAAGGAGATGCGTCTACACTGGTCACACTCCACTTCTTTTCTCATTCTTCTAACTTCTCCCTATATTCGATTCTGGACATAGCAGAACTGAACTCAGAAGGGAATACCTCCCTCCCCGAGGAAAGAGTAGCAGGATGAGGAAGCCATAGGAGTGCACAGCCGGGATTGACTGTTTCTTCGGTTCTTCAAGCAGGAAGAGCTAAATCAATTCACACACTGTACAAGTTGACTTCAAGGATGATAGAGTTTGCGATATGAATAAGTGAGTCTGAACTAGCCGATGAAGTGATCTTGAGTAAGGATTATGGAACTTGAAGACTGTTGAGGATGAAATCCTAATCCTAGTTAAGGTTCCGACAAAATGCTTGTTTCAGGCCCGATCGAGCTCTGTCCTTTGTCTGTTCTCATGAATTGGTTTAGGAAAACAAATTCATTCTAACTTTCTTTCTTTTTCACTTACTTTTTCAAAATAAGTGTTTGCTAAGGGACTAGCAAAGTTTAAGTATAGGGGGTTGATGAATCCATGATTCATTAACTTTTCTGTCGCATTTTGTCTTAAAACCCTTAACAAATACATGTAAATACTCACTAATTCTCATATTTTAACAAAACCCCATTCATGTGTAAATATCCACTTTTAACCACTAAATTCATGTAAATAAATAAAGAATCAGAAAAAGAAAAATAAAGGCATATGGAATATATGTATATATATGTAATATGACTTAAACTATAAATATAACTGTAAGATATATTTATAGCCTAACCCCCGAGACCAAGTCAGCATGGATTGGTCGACAAACCAATAAGTAGGGGGAGATAAGGAAAGAAAACCCAATAAAAATAATCTATCTCATGTATATACACCTTCCACTATTTATTAAATAAATACAAAACTTCAAAGAATTTTAATTATTTCATCTTAACTTATTCTTCACCAAATCTTTCTCCTAATTATTCATAAAAATGTAAATAAAAATATAAAAATAAGTTAAAAATATTACCCTGTAAATATGCCAAGAAATCCAGCTTACAACTTGTCAAAATCTCAACTTCCGAACATCATAACTTCCTCATACGAACTCCAATTTCACTCTACTCACCTTTAAAGTTCTTAAAATAATATTATCTAATTAATAAAGGTGGTTTCACTGAATTCGGAGTCCGTTTGCAAAAAGTCGGTTTTGGGACCAAAAGACAAAGGGGTTTCTGGGCTATTTATTTTATGTAACACCCCTTATTTATTATTTTCTTAATTTTATAATTTTTAAATTATTTAATGATCCTCTAGTTTCACCATAAATTATTTCATAATTTTTGGAGATTATTTATTATTTTTATAAAATCAAACAACCCAAAATATAGGTATATTTGACCTATAGAGACACTTCCTCTATTTATTAAAATATGTAAATTAATTCATAAAAATCTATAAAATTTATATAAGTCTTATTTAATGCCCTAATAATTAAGAAAATATAAAATTAATTTTTACTTAATTATTTATCAAATTAAAAATTCAAAACCTATTTATTAATACATATTTATTAATAAAATATTTATATTTGAAATAATATTTATTATTTATTAAAAGTAAGTATACTATAATTTAGAAAATAAAATTATTTAACTTCCTTGTATTTATACCTAATTGAAATAATGTATATATCTATTTTATAACTAATTTATAAGTATTTATAGAGTCTGGGCCAACCAGGCGCTGACACGTGTCAGCACCTGGAGCTTCTTCTCCAAGAAGCTGTTGCGCCCAGCTGCTCAACCACCCGACTTCCACCATTTTTCCCGCCTAACCTCTAACTCCTCCGACCCATCTAAACCCTCCATTCCCTTCTTCTAACAACCACCAAGCTCGCCCACCGTCGATCTGACCTTGGAGCCCAAGTTAACTCTCCTATTTAAAGCCTCCAAGGTCGCCATTGCAAAACAACTTCTTCAGCTCCAAGCTTCCCAGCTCCAGGCTAACCGACCCCCCATCTTCTTAGCCTCGCCCAGATAGCTCAGGAGGTGACAGCTCCACTTGGAGGCGTTCGCGAGGAGGAGGGTTCATCGGAGAAGAGTTCCAAGGCGTGCGCCGCCTTGCATCGCCGCCGTGCGCAGCGTGAAGCTCCGGTGAAGGTCGACCGTCGAGCAGCACTTTCCAGGTCATACACCCGGAACTCCACAGATCTATTCATCCATTTTTGAGATTTTGTTTCTCGATAACCGTGCCACGATTAGCGTGGCTAATCATTGTTTTAGGTAGACTAATCATCCATCTAATTCGCATATTCAAAATCCACTTCGATTTACGTTCCAATCAATTCAAATCAATTCGTAAAACCATCATCTTCTTCACAGTTTGGATATTTGGCTGGAAGTTTATGAATTTTCTTCTAATTTTGGGGCTTTAGATCTTAACCTCTCGGCCGATTCCATAAGAATCGAGCATATCATATGATCATTGCAGATCCAGGAATCACGCAAGGCATTTGCTTCGGATTTTGGACCTCGTGCATCGTCGATCTTCGTCCTTGAAGATCAGACCTCCAGCACAGCCTTCAAGTCGTCCGAGCTGAGACCTCATCTTCATCGAGCCACCGCCGCCGCTCGGAGCACCGCCATCGCCATCCCCACCGCGGGCGAGCTCGAGGGGTGGAGGAGCCACCCCTCTGGCCCCGCTGGAGAGCCAGCGACGTCGGGGATCGACTGGAAGAAATCGGAGAAGAGAGCCCGTCCGCCAGAGCTCCAACGAACCTCAAGAACAGTCGGCGCACAGGCTTGCGCCACGTGGCACCGCGAGGAGCGTCTGATCGCGCCCTGAAGCTTCTAATCTCGGCCGTTGATCGCGAACCGGTGGAAATATTCCATCATAAACCCAGCTGAGTTTCCAGACTTTCATCCCGCCGCCCAAGTTTCCATTAATTACAATTAGGTCCCTCCGCAGGGACCTAAATGTAATACTTTGTTTAGTTTTCTTGCAGAACAGTCCCTGAGGACCATTTTGAGAACATTTTAATTAGAAATTTTTTACGCTTATGCCCCTGGGCTGTAGGGGCTGTATCTTGTCCATTTGACCTCTGATTTCGACGATTCTTGGAGGGTAGTTACACAACTACCCCAGCTACATAGTATAAAGTTTTCGCGGCTTTTCGACGAGTTTTTAACGTGTTTTGATTTTCTCGAAAACCGCCTCATTTTGTTTTGATTTCTTGTGTAGTTCGAGTACGCGGCTCGAACCTCGATCACCTATCCTATATAGTATCATCTATACTCTATTCACCTATTATATAATAAATAAATCTTTTGAAAAATATCCCTTTTTGAAAATTAAATAAAAATTTGAAAAGAATAAAATCAAATAAAAATTACAAAAATAAAAACCACTAAAAAAGGCATTCTGACTTAGAGAAGAATTAAAATAAAATCACGAGAAGAAAAATTAAGGAATATATTCTGCCTCCTTGAGTTCGACCCAGGAACACTTGCCTGGTTAAATAATTAGTGAACGGTTTTCCGACAGAAAATCGTAAATTTGTTTGATAGGTCTAAATAATCGAAACACCTTTCATTGTTTCGCGGCTTTCCGCTACAACCGACACTTCACTCTTGTTCTCTTTTAAAAAGTGAAGGCCGCGAAACCGATTCTTTAGACGCTTATCAATGTCCAAGTTAGGTCACGGTCGACAAGAGTCATGCGTGTGTCTCGAAAAGTTCTAGTTAGTCACTTGAGGTGACTTGAACCCAGCCATGATTCCTCAAAGAATTAAGTCTGCATAGACCTGAAGTACCTTAAACCTAGTTCGCATAAGGTTCCAGTGCAGTTAAGTGCGGTAAGGTCTAACCAAGCTCCAATTTTAGACTTTTATTGGACTGGTTCAATCATCAAGCTCACTCAAGAAGAATATGAATGATATGCTCATGCTATGCTTAATGAATGATGCAATTTTTCACAAAGAATTTACAAAAATCAAAGAATCTTTTTACACAAAGAATTTTTGCAAATAAAAAGCTTGAGACATACAAAAAGTACATACAATAATTTCCACGGGCGTGCCACTTTATTTACAAAATTTATAGATTTTTAAAGACTTTACAGGTTTTAATGAAGTAATTTATTCATGTTATCTTTATATACAGAAAGAATTTTATGTATTTTGTTTATGACTTGCATGTATTTGTAATGATGCTTTTATTCCTCAGATTCATTTTGAAAAGAATTTTTGCAAATATAGTACACAATAATTTTTACAAGCATTTACACACATTTGAAAACTATTTTTGCAAAGATTTTTCACACTATATATATATTTTCCGCAATAGTTTATACAAGAATTTTTCAAGACATTTGCACATAGGTTTTGAAATCATTTATTCCACACAAAGAAAAAATTTTCGAACAAAGCAACTTTGCACTGGTTGAAAACATGTCACCGAAAATTATTTTCAAACGATTCACACTATTTTTCAAATCATGCTGTAAAGGTATTTAACCTGATTTATTACTCATTATATACAAAGAAAAACTGTATTTTATGTACACCTTGGTTTAGTCTCTTACAAGTTTTATTTGGAATTATTGCTTATTTTGTATGAGAGATTTTTGTGCAGACTCCTCACACTTAATCGAGAATCATTTTCAAAAGATTTTTGAAGACTATAGTCCAAAATAATTTTAAAAACATGTACACGCATTTGGAAATGATTTTTGCAACGGTTTTTCACACAAAATAGGTAGGTTTTTCAAAACAATTTCTCAACCAAAATTTCCAATCATTTGGAAGCTAATTTTCACACATTTTCATTTCACTCAAAGAAACCAAATTTTACAAACGAAACTTATTTACACAGGTTGAATACTTGTACACACCATTTTTCAAGCAATTTTTCAAAAGATTTTTCGAAGAAAACATTTTGCACAGAGCGCTTTTCCTGATTTATTAATTAGCGTAAGTACAAAGAGTCTGAGGAGCTCACAATAATCTTTTATTATTATGGAACTACTTTTTACCTTACTTTTTAGCTTGAGGTGATGTTTTATTTTCCAGTATGAGTTAGAGACTAAAAGAACTCGAGGTGCATACCACCCTATACTTAGGACAAAGTACGTCCTAAGTATAGAAGACTGACAACATGGGGCAACACTTCTTGATAGAAAAACGAAGATAGAAGAGAAAAGAAAAGACTCAAAGACGGAAAGAAGAAAATCAGATAAATAGTTTTTGTAGTGTAACGTCTGAATCTTCTGATGTTGCCAATGTTATGGATATATCATCATGGTGCGCGAGCTGAATGGAGTCGACAACGGCCAAGAATGTATCTGGTTCGAGGTAAGGCTTCGAAAGTTGACCGTTGATGATGAAAGGTTGTGCGTCAGAAGACAATTCTGATGTAGCAATACTTCCATTGTCACGCACTTCACAAACTCGGAATGGCCCTGTCCACTTACTCTTTAATTTGCCCGGGAAGATCCGCAGCTTTGCATCAAATAACCACACCTTCTGTCCAACATCAAAGGTCTTTCGTCTGATATGCTGGTCATGCCAGCGTTTCACCTTCTCCTTGTACATTGATGTGTTATCGTATACATAGTCTCGGAACTCCAAGAGTCTGTTCAGATCATCCTTTCTTTTCTGACCACTTTTTCGTGAGTCCAAATTGCACTTACTAATTCCCATAAAGACTTGTGAATTAATTCAACGAGAAGATGGCACTGCTTCCCATATACAAGACGATAGGACGACATGCCCAAAGGAGACTTGTAGGAGGTTATGTAAGCCCATAGGACCGAGTTCAAGAGTTGGGATCAGTCTTTTCTGTTTGGCCTGACAAGTTTCTGTAGGATCATCTTGATTTCTCTGTTTGATAATTCTGCCATGCCATTGGTCTGAGGATGGTAAGGAGACGCAACGCGGTGATCGATGTTGTACTCCTTCATTAATTTCATAACATCTTTGTTAATAAAATGGCTACCCCCATATGATATGAGAATTTTCCGTATCCCGAACTGCAAAATGATGTTCTTCATCAAGAATTGACACATTGTTCGGCTGTCGGCGGCTCGAGCGGGAATAGCTTTAACCCAACGACTCACGTAATCGACAACAAAAAGGATGTGCTCAAAACCTTGACTGTTAGGGAAAGGTCCCATGAAGTCAATACCCCATGCATCAAAAACATCTGCTATCTGAATGATTTTCAGGGGCATCGAATCTTTTGCAGTGAGTGTACCTTTCAATCTCTAACAGTCAATGCATCGTTTGACAAATTCTGCTGCATCCTTATTTAATGTGGGCCACCAGAAGCTACACTGAAGTACTTTTGCTGTCGTACGATCTCCAGAGTGATGTCCACCAGATTCGAGCGAGTGACAGTGCTCGAGGACACTATAATGCTCCTCCTGAGGAATGCACCTTCGTTAAATGCTATCCGCTCCTTCCCTGAATAAAAGAGGATCCTCCCAATGATAGAACCGGACGGTCGACATAAATTTATTCTTTTGATTCTTCGTCCAATCCGATGGTGTTACCCACGTGGCGAGGTAATTGACTATATCAGCATACCAAGGAAGGGAATCCACTGCTAAGATTGATTCATCAGGAAAGGTTTCTATAATGGGTGCACTGTTCAGAAGGGGCTCTTACTGCTCAATTCTGGAGAGATGGTCTGCTACCACATTCTGAACTCCAGGCTTGTCCTTAATTTCCAAATCAAATTCCTGGAGGAGAAGGATCCATCGAATCAGTCTCAGCTTGGCATCCTTCTTCTGCTTGAGGTATCGGATAGCAAAGTGGTCTGTAAAAATGGTGACTTTCGATCCAAGAAAATAGGATCTGAATTTCTCAAGGACGAAAACCACGGCCAGCAACTCTTTCTCTGTCACTATGTAATTTCTTTGCGCCTCATCTAATGTTCTACTGGCGTAGAGAATGGCATAGGGCGCTCTCTCTTTCCTCTGTCCAAGAACAACCCCGACTGCAAATTCTGACGCATTGGTCATGATCTCAAAGGGAAGAGACCAGTCTGACGGCTGTAGGACCGGAGCCTGAGTGATAAGCTTTTCAGCTGATTGAAAGCAAGGAGAACCTGTTGATCTACGTTGAACTCGGTTTCCTTGCATAGCAGTTCTGTCAAAGGTCAAGCAATGCAGCTAAAGTCCTTGATGAATCGTCTATAAAATCCCACATGCCCCAGGAAGGACCTTACATTTTTCACTGACTGAGGTGGCTCTAGATTGGCAAAAACATAACTTTTGCCGAGTCGACTTCCATGCCACGTTTGGAAATGACGTGGCCCAGTACAATGCCTTCTGTGACCATGAAGTGGCTCTTTTCCCATGAAAGTACTAAATTGACTTCGTAGCATTTCTGGAGCACTCTGTCCATGTGCTCAAGACAAGAATCAAAACTATCACCATACACAGAGAAGTCATCCATGAATACCTCGAGAAAACTGCCGACCATCTTGGCGAAGACTGCTAGCATGCATCTTTGGAATGTTGCAGGTGCATTACATAACCCAAAGGGCATTCTCTTGAAGGCGTAGGTGCCGAACGGGCAAGTGAAGGTAGTCTTCTCTTGATCTTCAGGAGCGATAGCCACTTGGTTGTACCCGGAGTACCCATCCAAAAAGCAGAAGAACTCTTTGCCTGCTATTCTTTCCAAAACTTGATCAATAAATGGGAAGGGGAAGTGGTCCTTCTTAGTTGCTGCATTAAGACGGCAGTAGTCAACACACATCCGCCACGATGTTGGTACCCGAGTGGATATTTCCTCTCCTTTGTCATTGGTAACCACGGTAAGCCCGGATTTCATTGGAACTACATGCAGTGGGAATACCCATTTTGAATCGGAGATGGGATAAATGAAGTCTGCTTCGCACCATTTCGTTATTTCTTTCATGACGATGTCCCAGAGGTTTGGGTTCAGCCTTCTTTGGAATTCGTGGGACGGCTTGGAATCTTCTTCCAGATATATGTGGTGTGAACACAAAGCTGGGTTTATCCCTCGGAGATCTGATACGCACCAACCAAGTGCCTTGCGGTTCTTTTCTTGAACCTCGAGAAGACGAGATTCCTGATTCGGGTTCAGCCAACAACTGATGATGACCGGATACATGTGTTCTTCACCCGCAAGGAAAGCGTACTTCAGGCTTGCAGGAAGTGGCTTGAGTTCGGGTTTTGACCTGTCCAACTTGTTGGTCACTTCAGACACTGTGCGGGTAGTAGGATGTATTTCTTTGAGGGATCTACCATCCTCAGCATTCTGTTGAGATCCTGGTGAAGTGTCAAACAGTTCTGCGCTAGGCTCATTGTGTTCGGTATGGAGTGAATACTCGGGCTCAAAGAGTTGCGCATGCATCTGAGAATCAGTCTCCCAAGAATCATCGAAGCATAAGGTAACTGTGCTTTCCAAGTCCTCCTCAAGAGTGAGGATTTCTCGGGTCCATGAATCATTCAATGACAGGGATGAGTCTCTTATCTCTGCAACGAAGTCACAGTCTGCTTCTGATGCTGCATGGCTCTCATCAGTCGTGGCGTTCAGCTCTCTGATCATGTTTATAGTGATCTGCTTGTTGTTCGAGCTAAAAGTAATCTTGCCAGAACCATAATCAACCACGGCACCTGAGGTAAGCAGGAATGGTCGGCCAAGGATGATAGGGGTCTGGAGCAGAGGTGCTGGTGAGTCTATATCAAGGACTACAAAATCAGCTAGAAATTGCATCTCTTGTACCTTAACTACAATGTCTTCCAACAGACCCCGGGGCCGCTTGATGGATCGGTCAGCGAACTGAAGGATCATTCGTATTTGCTTGAGCGGACCCAACCCAAACTCTTGCATTATTGATGATGGCAAAAGGTTGTTGGAAGACCCGCTGTCGAGGAGAGTGCGCTCGAAGACTTAATCGAAAATGTCACAACTGATGAGAGGTGCTCCTGTGTCTTGTTTCTTTTACGGGAGGTTGCTGATAGCTGCAACAGTGGCCATGGAGAGCACGTGCTTTTCTACATCTTTGCGTCTATTCTCATGTGTTGTGCGACGCTTGCTCGTACACGCTTCTTTCAGTCCTTTCTTAACAGCTGGCATGTATTCCACGTCCTTTAGTAAGGGAATCTCAATAGTTAAATTATCTAGTATTTCCACAACTCCAGGATCAGACAAAGCACTTTTTCTTTTTGCAATTTTTTGGATTTTTGCATTGCATGAGGGAAATGAATATGTACATCTCTAGTAGGAAAAACAGAGTTCTTATTTACATCAAAACCATTGCCCATAGAATGTTCTACATCCGAATTGCAAAAAGGAGTACAAACTGTATCCTGACATGCTGGTGCTGAGGGGCGATCAAAAAGTATAGCGTCTGCTCCGTCAGCTGGCGAGAGATCGGATGTTGCTGGTGGCTCCTCCAAGGCTGGCGCGACTTTGCTCCGACTGCAAGCTTCTTTTTATTGTTTTTAATTTTGCTGATTTTTTTGTATTTTTGGTTGGGGCTGCTGGTACTGCACGACGACTGGAATGGCTTCTCCTTCTTCTTCCTCCTCACCCGCCCCCGAAACTGGAACGGCTGATGCGGAAGATGATGATCCACCTGTTTCTTTATTCACCTCATTCTTGGTAGCAGGCGGAGGCAAGGCCCTACCGCTCCTGAGAGTAAAAACATTAGAATAAACAGTTATTTCATTTTCAGACACGGAAAGGACATCACATTCTACCTGCTCTTTCATTTAGAAGTGATTGGGGTTGGCTTCGACATGAGCTGGAATAGTGGTTCTAGTGGCGGTCAGGTCGTCGAGCCTCTTGGTCATATCCGCCAGCCCTTTGATGAGTTGGGACAGACAATCCATGGTAGGGTTCATAGGGGGTACCTTAGTGGGTTCAACGTGCAGACCACGCTGTTGTTGTATGTGTGGTTGCTGAGGTTGTTTCTGGTGGTGGTGGGGTGGTGCAGGAAGTTGAAGTTGTTGATAAGAGGGGGGAGGATACTGTTGATACTGATGAGGTGGAGCAGCCGCATACTGATGAAACGGTTGTGGGTGGTGGTTTTGCGGCTGCTAGTATGGCTGATTCTGCCTCCATTGATTTGCATATTGGGGAGGCTGATGATACTGTTGCAGTGGTTGAGAGGAATGTCCAAAGCGACCACCCTGAGGTTGGTGGTATTGCCGGTTGGCAAGTGGCTGACCCTGAGGTTGTCCCATCGGACGGGTCGGCTGTGCATCGTTACTCCATACCCCATTCACTTCCTGAATCAGGGGTGGTGGTGGGAAGACTGGATCGGATTCGAAGAGAAACTCTGGTTGGTACACAACCATCTACTGCTGCGGCTGGCCCTGATCGGGCTCCTGCACGTAGTACACGGTCTGGACTGCCGGTGGCTGCTGGCTCGGCTGAGGCTGATGCTGCGGTTGTTGCTCGTCTTTCCTCTCAGCTGGAGCTTCTGATGGTGCTGCCGGCTGAACAGAGTTGATGGTGCCCATCAACAGTTCAAGATGCTTGGTGATCTGATCAAGCTTGTCAAGGTTCTGAGTCCTCTTCTCAATCACAGCGAGTTTCTCAAGGTCCTGTGATCGTTTCTCAATGATATGAACTTTAGAGAGATGGCCCCCGATGATACTGAAGTTGGAGCTCTCATCTCTCTCTGCCTCACAGGATGCTGCCATGTGTACCTGTTTTTGGAGGATATGGGGCTGCTTCTGGTATGCTTTTGATGAAGAGAGGGCAGCCTCTCCTTCGGCCATTTCTTTGAATATATGTCAGACTACGTCTTCATCCTTGTTGAAGTGAGAACCCCCACATGCTGCGTGAACGAGCCTTTGGCTCTCGATGTTCAGTCCCCCAAAGAAGTATTGGACCAAACTGGTCTTCGGAATCTCATGATGGGGACATTTCTCCTGCAGATCGGTGAATCTCACCCATGCTTCGTGTACGGACTCGTCGGCTCCTTGGGAGAAATTGCTGATTCGGGCTCTCATCTGGTTGAGCCGACCAAGAGGCTAAAACTTATGCAGGAAAGCTGACTTCAGTTCCTCCCAGGTCATCACAACCTTCCCCAGATGGTTGACCTAATAGAGGGCCTTGTCCTGTAAGCTGAAGGGGAACGTCATCATCTTGACAATGTCCTAAGGGACATTGGGATAGTGAGTGGTGTGGCAAATGCGTGAGAACTGCTGCAGGTGAATGTATGGCTCTTCACTGGGTTTCCATGGAATGCTGGAAGAAGAGCAAGGAACTGGGGTTTCAGCTCAAAGTGACCGTGTACTGGTGGGATGAGGATCCACTCGGTCATATGGCTGTCTACCGGATTGTATGTCTCTTTTAGTGTAGGCTTGCGTGGCGGTAGTTCTGGTTCTTCATCATCAGGGTGACCACCACCTCCACCTCCACCTCCGCTTTTGCCTCCTCCTCTGCCTCCTCCTCCCTCGGCTCGGTTCATCACATCGTTCAACATATCCTGAAATGTTGTCTGCGCTAGGGCTTGCTCTATCAGCTGATGTTGGATGGCCTAGATAGACGCCAACAGTTGTGCATTAACCTGATTCTGATCTGGCATCTGTCCTTCTGGTTGGGGTGGCTGCTGACCCTTGCCCTTTCCTTGAGGAGCCATATCAGGGTCTGAATCTGACGAAATGAATTCTAGAGTAGACTCCAGGGCTTGATTTGTCTTCTATCTAAAGAATGAGAGAGTCCTGATCAAACCACTTGCAATATTGTACAACTGTCATGATGGAGCAGGAATTCAGGTCAACCCCAGGATGTTGTGAATGGAAAAAGATGTGGACTGTAATCGACTCCCATTCACAACGGCGAAAGTGGGACAAAAGTGATCCTGGCTTATTAGGTGGTTAAAAGAAAGGTAGAAGACGAGGAGTATGGAGATCGATCTGCAAAGTCCGGATCGGGTTCTCGGGAATCGCCTCGAATTTATTGGCAGAGTTGAGTCTTTGGAATCGATGTGGGTGTCGGCGGGGTCCCGACGGAAACCATCCATGGATCAACTTCGCGAAGTACAAAAGAGGATTGGATGTTGGAAGGAGGATACGATGGTCAATGAGGAAAGAAAGGAGTGCAAAACAGTAGAAAGGCTCGGCTGAGCGGGGTGGTCAAAGGAGAATGACACAACAAAATTTGCGCAAAGGCGCGGGACTCGTTCTTTGAACCTTAATCTAGATCCATACAAACACAATACAAAATTGGGTTCACCAACTCACGCCATGTGAAGCCGTGAATGTTCGGCTATTGATTATCTATTCAGTTTAGAGTTGTTATTTAAGGCAAATCTTTTAGCAAGTCCTTAGTACGCTAACCCTATAGGAAAGAGAGTACTGCCAGAAAAGAATCCCGTACTTGTCCTCCTCCTTTGTAACCTGTAGTCTGTACTTTTTGAGGTCCTTGTAACCCTTCCTGGATTCCTACTCAGCCAAAGAAATAGAGAGAGGAAGCCGATTGGCGAAACCAATACTTCGGTTCTTGCTCGCAACGGAATCACCCGTGAGCGTGCAAGAACCTACTCGAACGCAAACTGATGAGACAGACACCCCCGTGAAGGCGTGGCCTATGCTCAGTACTTCAGACCATGTCGATGTTCCACACAAGGCGGGAACAACATCGCTGACAAGGCCCTACTCGGTCACGTACGATAGAAGCGCCATTACTTCGGAAATCCAGGCGATACACAAGGCAGTTGCAGACTGGGATTTTTGGCTCTATACCTTATGGGACGTGCCTCGCTCATGGGAGTAGGTTTTTGGTCCCTCTCCAAAGGTACATGAAAACAATGAGGGCTTTATGAACCCGGTACAATGATAGTCCATTACGGATTTTAATTAAGGTCAAACTTTCTTTATTAGTCCCCTTGTTTTAGCTTTTTGGATTTTCACTTTTTTTGAGTCTGTTTTCATACCAGCGCCTAATGTTTTCGTAGATTTTTATTTAAGTCCTAGGTGCTCAAAATTAGAGAGCGATAGCGGAAAAGTCGTGCAAGTGTTTCCATGATGGAAATCTCACCATTGAACCGAATGATGCATGCTGAGTTAGAAGACTTACAGTGCATCCCAGCTCTCTCTATGCGGTATGCAAAATAGAATTTTTAAACCTATCTACGTGGCGGTATGCAAGCGACAAAATCGTCCTAAACATTAGCTGCTATTAGCGTGAAGAACCGCAAGTCGGTCACTACCCTTCAATCCAGGAGTCCGGTCTAGGCTCACCCCTCCTCCTCTCGACACATCGAGTTCAGGAGAAGCACTTGGCAGGGAGAGCTCGCGACACGTTGGCTTGAAGGGGACGAGGCGATTGTTTAGAGTTTGATCTAAGTCCAAGATCATACTATAGGTGCATGCAATTTTATTAGGGTGTTTGGACCTAGTCTACTCGATCAAGAAAGCCTATGTCTAGGGGCTCCATGCACAAAAAACAAAATAAAATAAAGGCGGAAAACTCAAAACATCGGAAAACAAAGAAAATAAAGCGGAAAAACACGATAAAGTAGCGACGAGGCCCCCAGATGAACAGACACCCGGGCACTGGACCTCGTTGTGAAGAGTAGAGTCCAAATTATATTACATGCCAAAATTTCTCTCTCTCTCTCCATAAATTACAAAAATGATCCTACTTGCTCTAGGCCTATCTAATTCATATCCCCTTGCATCCTTGGTGCTCTCTCCAGCTGGTCATGAAGTGAAGACCAGCCTCCTCCAAGCTCGGTTGCCTTGGCTCCCTAAGATACCATCCTTACGTGGCGGGCCCTCGCAACAATGTCACAAAAAGATGGTATTAATGTAAGCTCAATCAATGGAATAAAGCAGGAAGGAATTAATCACAACAAATAAATAAATCATGTATGGTGATCAATTGCAAAGAAATAACTGCTTCACAAAATCAATGATAAGTCAATTTCCAAACAAGAATGACAAAATGTTATTGGCTACGCTCATTGCTCCCCGGCAACGGCGCCATCTGATAACGTGCATTTTGCGAGGGCCAAAATGTAGTGTCGCTGAGGCGACCTCTCACAAAATACTAGTTGATCAGCAATTAACCCACATTAAAGAATAAATCAATTAAGTCCCAAAACCGTGAATTAACATTTATTAACTCTACCACAAAATGCATAGTGTATAGGAATGTAGAGGTCGAACCACAGAGAGCAATAAGAAAAAAGAGTAGCCTAGAATGTTCATATACAACAGGGTCATCCTTGCATGATTCCTATTTTTGTGGGTTTTTGGGGTTTTGTATTTTTTTATTTTATTTTTGTTTTTATAATTTTTACTTTGTTTTTATATTTTATACTTTTTTAATATATTTTTAATTATATAATATAAACATATATATATAAAGAGATATATAGATATAAGAGGGGAGAGAGAGATATAGTATATGGATATATATATATATATACTCAAAATATATTAAATATAGTTATATTATATATAGTATTTTTTTATTCTTTTATATATATATTTTTTGTTATTTTTCTGGAATTTTTTCTATTTTTTATATATTTTTTTAATTTCAAAAATGTCCCTAATATGGGACTAATTAAATAGCCAAACTAATCTGGGTTTTAAAAATATAGAATAATTCCCAAAATTACCCAAATTAATTTTAATGTGTAAATAATAATATATAGATAATTATAAAAGAGAAAAAAATAGTTTTGGTATTTTTTAAGGATTTTTATATTTTTTTGTTGGATTTTGGAGCTTTATGATTTTTATATTTTTCTTTTCTTATTTTTAGGTTTTTTCATTTTCTGGACTTAAGATATATCTAAATATACCATTTATAAATTTTTTGTAATTTTTCAAAAGTATTTTAGTATTTTTTTGTATTTTCTCATTTAAACAATGAAAAATTGGCTCGTTTTTCATTTTTAATAAATAGATATAATTCCCAAAACTTCCAAAAAGAAATGCAGCATGAATCTACAAGGTATAAGGCATCTACTGTAATTTTTGTGAATTTTTAGGAGCTAGCTAGGTATTTTTAATAAATACATAAAAGACATAAAAATTAAACAGCCTGGAAGGGGCATTTTTGCAAATTAAATAAATCTCAGGGGGCACTGTGCAAAAATACCTAAAAAAATAAACATTCATTTTAATTTTTGGAACTACTTTACAATTTACAAAAATCGCTAGGGTTTACATGCAATTTTCACGCGCCTCACATGGGACTACACGTGAGGCACGGAAGGACCTAAATGTAATTCGATAAAGCACAGGGGTCCTACTGCAAAATTTACATTTTTTTACAACATGTGAATTTATTTACATTATTAAAAATTAATTATAAAAAGGCAGGGGTTGGTTTTGCAATTTACCGCCAAACAACGCTTCATCCGACGGCTGAGCTCTCTCCACTTGACACGTGTCACCTTCTCCATGCCCGATGACGCTTCGTCGATGAAGGGGTGAGATTAGATCAGCCGAGCTGATCTGACGGTCGGTGCATGGCTTCATCGAATGGCTCTGTTGTGATCTGGGGGTTCCTTCCTGATCGGACGGCGATGGAGCCGCCTGGAAGAACATGGAAGAATCTCACGCGAATCGAGCTTCGATCGTGGACTGTAGGCTCCTCCGGGCTTCTCCTTCGCGTCTAAGGTTCTCTGATCGTTGCTGAAGGTGTCCCACAGTGGATGGTGGTCTTAGCTGGGCTTCTGGATGTCCGAGGAGGTCAAGTGAGGTCGAAGAAGCTTGGGACCTCCAAGAACCTCTTTGTGGTTCGAATCGAGTCCCAGAGGGCTCGTCTCTTCGTGATACCTACACAGGAAGAACAAGGGTGATGAGGGCTTTCTCCTCGACCTTGGTTTTTGAAGCTGTGGTGCAAGATGAGGTGAGGTGGAGGAGCTCCGACGAACGACGAAGGAGGAGCTCCGATTCGCGAAGACCGAGGGTCTTCAGTTGAACAACTCATATGTCCTTACATGCACTCCAGCTCGCCGGTGTATAGACCTTGGATAGGTCAACAACCTATTGGTCTGCCAAATGTACACACTCAGACATATAGTAATATAACTGTCTCTTGTCAGAGGATGCGTGCCTATGTTGTGAGAGTTATCAACATGGGTCTTTGGTTATTTTGATCTCGTCAAGTCAACCCATTGACTCAACTAATCTGACACCTTCGAATCACTATTCCCATGCAGAGGACCTGCATCAAGAGGTCGGTCAGATATCAACCTAAATAAGAATGGATTGTCATCTCCTACTCAGGCTAGAGATCCTCTCTTAAAAATCATTTGACAGTGTTTGATGAGTCCTCAATCTATGATTCAATAACTGAATAACAACTGTATGATCATCAAGTTGGCCATGGTACATAAACCTAATTGTACTAAGGGACCTATTATGCAAATTAGTTATTCTTCATTTCAGATCAGGGAATGATATTTGCTAACATTTATTGCTAATGGCTTATCGTGGGCTCGCATGTACAACAATATCCTACTAGCCCAAAGAGCCATTAGTAGGCTAATCATTTAAACCCGCACTCATGTGACAATCATAGGCTATTTAGAAAAATAACTAGGTAAACTGATCAGTCACTTTTTTTCTGAGAGACTACATCAAGTTCTTTTACATCACTTGCATATCCCCCAGTAATAGCGCTCGCATGCAATGCGAATGTTGCATCTTATGCAACCAATACTCAATTTTGTTAGTTATAGTGTCCTTCACACTACAGCTTTAATTATTATAACCAGTTTTTCCATTGTCCTTATCAGAATTCCCTTATTCCTAGAGATCTCTATATCCTAAGGTATTCGTTGTTAAGACCTTTTAGATCTCCATCTATAAAGTCTTAATTTCTTGAAGATAAGACATAGAGATCACTATCTCACAAGTCTTTTCATCTTTGAAGATATTGTTATTACTGCAATCAAGTATTTTATCTACTTAGTAGGATTTAGTAACACTTACTACTCCCACTGCATGGCAGATATTTAACTTTTGTACACATCTAGCATTCACTCGGCTTCTTGTAACTAATGCACAAGAGAAAGTAGTTCTAGCATTCACTTCCCCAACTCTTTGTGGTGCTATCTCGTTAGATAGGTTAGTACCATATCTTAAGGGAGGGAAGTCTTTCTTGGATTTTTTCTAGAAAATGGAACATGTCCAAGGTGTACTACTAATGTGATGGTTCCAATGTCCTCTTCTCTTTGCTTCTTAACACTTTCAGAATTAAGATCTAAGAGGTATCTTTGAGATCATATCTCAAGATATGGAACAACCGGTTAAAAAACACTTTTTATTATCCATATATCATTTAAATGATTAGGATATTATCTACATTTAGCACGATGAACGCAATGGCACTCCCACTAAGCATCACATGGTTCATGAAGATTCTATTTGAAATCATAACATTTATAATTTCATTAAATCTTGTGTTCCAACTATAAGAAGCTTATACGAGTCCATCGATGGAATTCCTTAGCTTGCATACCTTGCTTTCCTCATCTATGAAGCCATGGGGCAACATCAAGTGAATATCCTAAAAGAGGTATTCATAGAGGAATACAATCTTGACTCACATCTTGAAAATGCTATAGTCAAGTTGTTTATCTAGGGTTAGCTATATTCTGATGGATTTAAGCATGGTCATTGAAGAGCAAGTCTCATCGCAAGCGATGTCTTCTCTTCGGTGTGTAGCTCATGGCTACGAACCGTGCTTTGAAGGTCTCTACCTTCTCATCATGTTCCCTCTTTCTCCTGAAGATCCATTTATACCTTAATGGGCCTTACCCATAAAGGTGGATCCTTGAGGGTCCATATACAACTGTTGAATATGAAGTCTACATTATACTTTTATTACTACATCCATCTTTCGATGTTATGATCCTCAGGAGCTTCATCACATGAAGTCCGATCATTTTCAGACTTAACTGACACATAGAATACATCCTCAAACTTATTTTAAGAATTATTAGTGTTTCTTCTTCCATTATTCTTTTAGTTTCCGATTTCAGGAGCCTCATTATCTTTTCAAGATTAAATAAGTCCCTTTACTTCATTTTTATCTTGATTCTTAAGAGAGTCATCCTCTAAGAATGACATTCTCATAGATGAGATTTTTTAAGAATCTCAAGGTCATAAAGTAGCTATCTAATACCATCCTTTATTTTCCTAATGAAGTAGCACTCTCCAGTGCCATATTCCAGATTACTTGCATGGAACCTTATATATTATAGTCTCTACTACATATATACCTTGGAAACTAATAGATAATTATGCTAATATTCATCATATATCATATCATGTCACACATGATCCAATTGTATCTCCCTAAAACTCCTATTGGGTTTAGGTTTATTAGGAGGAGTGAGATAGAAATGATATTCCTATCTCCATAAGGCATTCTATGAATTCATCTAATAGGTACTGACTACCTAGATTAGATCAAATTTTAATCTTCCTTCGAACTTTGGTTCTAAACCAAAATTGTGAAATCTATGAACATTTCAAAGGATTCTAAGTGAAGATAAGAAATCTCATATCACAAATAATCATCAATAGATAACACATACAACAATGTTTATTCCGATATTGGTGATTCACATACATCAATATGTATGAGATTTGAATACCTTGACATCTTACACCATTCAAAGGAAGGGTGTATTGGACATTTTTACTTTTGAATACAATATTCACAAAGATGTATGATTTGAACCTTTAGACGATCTAATGTTTCATCTCTTATTAGCATATTGATCACATTAATAGACAAAGGCTTGATGCCAGATCATTGTCAAATTATCTTAATTCTCCTATTGATATTTTAAGGATTAATTTCAATATTAGAAATGTTAATGAACCATTCATTAATTTTCATATTTAGTATGTCCATTAGATTTTAGATTATTATCCGAAATATCTACATCATAACTCTTTATTATAGATCTATTACATAATTCACTTTTATTTCCAACATTTAGAAATAAACAATGATTGTATTCTGATATCTAGGTCATAGAGTCAATCTCTAAGACGAAGGGCTCCACCACTAAAATTAACAAGTCCATCTATCTAATAGAGATTGTTGCAACAATTGCACCAATGCCCATGTGTATTACTATTAAACATTAAAATCAAATTTTATAGTCTTCTAATATATATGCAAGTAGTTGCAAGCGTCATTATAAGAATGAGATACAATTATTAGACTTTTATCTTATCCAATAAGAAAGTCAATTTTAATGATTAAATGTTGATTATTCCGATGTACTATCTGATTCCTTCTCTAAGGATCTAGATAGACTTGATAGTCATACTATCTACACATCAACTTATTGCAGTATCAACATTCACCCAACTATTTGGATGTCATATGGAAGTCACAAAAGTATGGTCAACTCTTTGACATTTCTTCTTACTTGGGTCCAACCCATGCTTCCACTACGCTCCCTTTATCTATAAACAACCATTGCTTTAGACGAAGGATCTCTTATGCTAAATTCAAAAATTTCAATATAAGAGCATTTCAACATTTGTACATGCTTCATTCAATTCATTCAATATGAATATTGAAGCTTCATGAATGACTAGAGTATATATAGTAGAATGATGACACTCATCGTATCTACATCAATATGAACTCTTAAAAAAAATGGTTCAGGCAGGTACTCAAATAATTTTGAATACATCATCTCTTATAGAGCTACCATTCTGCATGATGCAGAAAAAAGATATCATTCATGATTAAATGTCGAGAGCACATATGTATGCCAGAACATCTTCTTAGTATTTTATAAGGATTATTTTATAGTTACAATCATTATCGACATGTCACTTCCAAAGTACATTTGATGAGAGATCAAAACTATAGAGACATACAAACCCTAGTGTTGTAGTCCTATTGTCTATTTATTTGTCACTCCTCATTATTATTAGGAAACTTGCACATCGCAACCACATACAATATGTGTCCAACTGCATGTACAATATATTAATCATATATCCAATCCATGATATTTTACTCACTATTATTGAGTATAATATTGAGTGGGTTTAATGAAGAATTATCTGAAATTAGAAATTTGCATAAGTGTATATATTTATATATATACATACATATTTTACTTCAATTTAGGATTTTTATATCAAAGTTGTCTTGCCTTGTCAACAATGAAAGTTCATTCCCTTAATCACTTTCAGTGTAAGAGATATACTTACCAATATATCTTAAGCAGGATCTGGGATCTCCTTCCTTATATTTGTCACATCACAATAATATGAGAACATCTAACTCGAATAAAAAGAAACGAGAACACATTCCACATTTCATGTCCAACTTGAATCTCCCAATTCAGTCTTTAACTCCCGGGCCCACCACCCCTAAGGTGATGTTGATCCGTCATTAATTGAACCAATCGTCAAACTCGCTATGCGCAATCCAATATCGCCCCAATAATATGAGAAACCGATATTGGGGTCACTATGCATACGTCCTTAAACATTCAAGAAGCAATGAGCCCGATCCAAATGGATCATATGCAGGAGCTATCACTTCGGGCAGACGTCTCCTACATACAATATCTGGCGACGGAACCTTTTACCTTGACGAGAGACCATGAATGTCACCTATGTGATCCTCCACCTCATATTCAAATTTTAATTAATTACTATGAATCATATTCGTGCAATTAATTCTTCCAAGGGAAATACACATCTATTAATAATAGAGTGTTTTTAATTGGATATAATTATTTTAATCATATTAAATTAATTTTCAATCCAATTCAATCATTAAACTTGATTGTTTTTACTTGAATACATATATGGTATTATCTCAAAGTACATATTAATTCAAATTTTAATAATTAGAAAAATACATCTTGATTTCTCCGGCATTATCGAGTCCCTACCCGTTGTCATGGCCAGTACCGACGAAAGTGGGACTGACCACAAGCGGTGCAACCCGCTACCCCAATACTTCCCGACTAGACACCATATCCACCTCAGGAAAGGATAATGCCAAATAGATCAATTTGTACTTGAGATGATCATCGGTTCATCAACCGAAATTATATCATATAGTAATAATCAAAACAGTTTTCATTATAAGGAAATTTGCTATACAAATTTCCAATCCTATTCAAGCAAGGATTTTGATTATTGTATTTCCAATTATGATCTATATCAAATCTAATCAATTTATTGGTTGACGCCATGTCAATTAAGGAAATAATCATCATAAATATTTCTCAAATATTTTATATAATTATGTCATGAAATTAACAATTAATTTCACTAATTGACTATCACATGGTTCTTGATTAGGAATGTAATTTCAGCAGTGACCCCAACTTACTAAAATAACATATCTCAATCAAATTAAATCCAAATTAGACAAAATCAATTTTCAAAGATTGCTAATTTGATTTAGGACAGAACTCTTGCACTTCGAGGTTGATCAAAATAGTAATTAACTCATTAAGCATGTTGAGATTTGCAGTTCCCGCAACAGTGAATACATATTCATTAAAACAACCATATCTTGAGCAAACGGAATCCAAATTACGTAAACTCAGATCCTATGGTTTCCTTATTTAATGGGGAAAAAATTCAAGATTAAATTATGTTTAAACATTTCATACAGGTTCGATCTTGTTCACTAAATGGATATGCAAAAATCAAATGTAACAAGAACATTCGCAACCTTAACGAACCCAAGTCGTCCTAGGTTTACGGATCGTATCCAAAACCTTCGACCTAAGGCTACGATACCACATGAAGGATATAGGATAATACTCAAGGACATCATAGAAGTGTGAGCATCGTATCAAATACGATGAAGAATGACTTGTCGTACTAGTTGTTCTATGCAGCGGAATTTAAAAATTTTCATGAGATGAAACCACATGATCCAAGAACGATTCTTGGATCGTTTCATCTAAAACCACATCAAGTATAAAGGAATACATCTTTTAGCGTGGTTTATCGAGTCTCTACGAAAAGAGACCTCCTGTCTTAAGTCTGATCATCGGAGAAGACGCTTGCGAGCGTGGGGATGAGTCGCGTGATCCTGCAATCGAACAAGTTGATCCAAGCACGGTGAACTCCTGATCTCATCGTACGAGATGAAACACCTTCTTCACGAGCATAGCACTCCAAACAAGATGGAGAACCGAAGAACATCGAAGCGGCGGTGCGGTGGTGAAGTGACGATGGCTTCTCTCCTCTAGGGTTTGGTGGACGACCACCAAGAAGGCGAGAAGAGAGTTGACATGTAGAATGAGAGAGAGAGAAGAGAGAGTTGTATCTCAATTGCATAACCTTAGAGAGCATGGTATGCCTCTCTATTTATAGGGTTTTGGGATCCATGGATCACAATCCATGGGACACATAAAATCAATGGATGAGATTGTTTATGTTCAATCCAATGGTCAAGATTGTTGTTGGTAAAACAAACAAATAATAATCTAATTTAGATCAAATATATTTGATAAAACAAATACAATTCAATCCTAAATTAATTCAAGAAATTAAGGAGATAATCATCATGGAGATAATATATCCCCATGAAACATGGTGGACGACTACCAATTCCATATAGGACTTGGTAGCCGTCAATATGTTTCCATTTGGAGGCAATCTCATGAAATCTCATCAGATTACATATCTTCACGAAAATTTTCATTAATTTTCGAACAACTTTTGTTGCGATTTATTCTTAAAAAATAATTCATAATTAATTTTGAGAATATTACAATCTTACCATTGGAATTTTGTGAATCACATTCACAACCCAAAACAAAAATATTATTTACATTTTCAATTAATTGCACAATGTGTATCCAATACACATCAATAATTAATTAACAAATACAAATTATAATTAGCTCTCTCTAATACATTATAAATCACATTTATAATATATTATGAATAATTAGATATTGCTATCCACATTATTCTTATCCACAATAATTAATCACATTTAATTATATTGGATAATTTCCACATACATCAAGATAATTAAATCATGTTTAATTATCATTCTCTTAATGCTCAGATATAATTCAACTATGGAATTATTCTTGAATCCCTTCATGAATAATGCGATTTCTCCGCTGATACTTGGAGATGAGGACATGGCGATTATATTGTTCCACGTATAGTGACTTGGATATTGAAATCACATCTCAAATCCAGATCTCATGGACCTTTCATAGATGCTTGATTAAATCAAGGACGTAAACCTAATCTTCTCATTGCATATGAATCTCATTCAGATCAATGTCCAACACAAGGACTAAGATTAGGTCACTTCTCTACTGAGAGGAGTTACTAAAATACAAACATGTTTCATCACTCCCTCTGAATGGAAGCGTCATGGTTATACAATCGTTTATGATCAAATCACCCTCAGGTATTCCAAACACCTGTACATCCTGCATACTGGAAGACCTATGATCATCTTGAAGATATAGATCAATTTCACACTTTTATCTTTAGGATTTGATGACCAAGTTTCTCAATCTTGTTCATTGGGAATTGGTATAGATCATATGCCTTCCCAAAGCATATATCTTACCTTCAAATTCATGTCGTGCTTCCAGGGCACGGCAACCATGCATGGAATTTGATCAGTCCCAATACCTCACGAGTGAGATCATGTCTCTAGGTTCACATGTGAACATGTATGATCCCTTCGAGAGATCGCATTACTCATATGTCCTTACATTTACTCCAACTCACCGGTGTATAGACTTTGGTTAGGTCATCAACCTATTGGTATGCCAAATGGACATACTCAGATATATTGTAACATATCTGTCTCTGGACAGAGGATGCATGCCTATTCTGTGACAGTATTCAACAGAGGTCTTTGGTTATCATGATCGTCAAGTCAACCCATTGACTCAACTAATCTGACACCCTTGAATCACTATTCCCATGCAGAGGACCTGCATCAAGAGGTTAGTCAGATATCATCCTAAATGAGAAAGGATTGCCATCTCCTACTCAGGCTGGAGATCCTCTCTTAACAATCATTTGACGGTGCTTGATGAGTCCTCAATCTAACTCTTTAGATATTCATCCAAGAACCAGCCTCTATGATTCAATAACTGAATCAACAGCTATATGATAATCAACATGGCCATGGTACATAACCCTAATTGTACTAAGGGACCTATTATGCAAATTAATTATTCTTCATTTCAGATCAGGGAATGATATTTGCAATAACATTTATTGCATAATGGCTCGTCGTGGGCTCGCATGCCCAACACAATCTATAGAAGAGATTGATTTTTAATCCAATCTCATCATCACTTATACATATATGTGATTTAATTCTAGATCTCAAAAAAATATTTTTTTTAAAAAAAATTGTTTATTTGCAAGTCTCATATATTAACCATCGGTCCTATTTATTATCAAGTAGGTGAACAAACATGTGTATTCTGTCATCCGTGTATTTTTCTTCATTGGTATATTATATTTTTAGTTATTAGTAAGAAAAAGCAAAATATTATGTATTTTTATATTTTTAATTTTATACAAAATTGGAAAAGTGTATTTTATGTTGTAATTAATCAAAATTTAAAGAGTGATTTGAAAAAAAATGAAAATATTAGAATATTTCTAATTTTTAAAAAATGATATAAATATCACTCATAAAAGATCTCGCAAGTGCGTAACATATATGATATCAATTTATGTAAAAAAGAATAAAAAACATATAGTTGAATAAACAATATGTTCAAAATAAACTATTGTTTACATGAAAACTATCAATGACATGATTTATCCATCACAACTATTGTTATATAATGAATGGATGTGGGGGAGTACCCAAATCATCTGCATATAACTTATATTTTGATTACCTCTCATCCACTCATCTGTCTTGAAACTTTAATCTGCACGTGTTCCAATGACAAAGCCACTTGCACTCACCCATCCAAAAACAGATAAATGGCTAACAAGGTGATGAATACATAAGTGACATACGACTCAACAACATACTCCCTTTTTCCTAATGAATATGATTACATATTCATTGATAGACATATTTTTTTAAACCTTGTGCACCCTCATCAAAAATGTTCTAGCTCCATCAATGCTTGTACTGATTGAGAGGTTGCGCCACTAGTTGGTGCACATAGTGGGGGAACGATCATAGCCCTTGTTCCATGGAGGTGTTATAGGAGGCAGTTCATCTCCCTGTGGAGGACAATGAATGCAAGGGTCACCTCTTGGATCCATATCATCGCCCTCTCCTTCAGAGCTCTCACCTCGTGGTCCCCCCTTGCAAGCTCGTCAGGACACCATGGATCGTCACCAAATTCACCAGCTCTTATAACCATTGCCCGGGATCCTATTTAGTATTGTTTTTCTATGTGGGTTTGTTGATTTGGGGAATTTGTTTCATTCCTTGGATTTAATGTAGAGGTTGTTCTAAGAAAGATTGTTGATTATTGATTTTCTAATACTATGCATCCCTTCTATGTGTCCTCCATTCTAAGGACAGACTGCAATACATTTCATTGATTTTACTTTTTTCATCTATGATAACAGTTGTTTGCTGTAATATGTTGGTTTAAATATCATCTGATATGTTCATCCTCTTTGTAATGTGCTATTAATCTCATATACGGTTGCTAGGGGAAGGTGGTGGCGAAGGATATTGGATTGGGGACTCAAATGAAACAGATGAAGAAAAGGAAGGAGATTTCTCCCCTCGGAAGGAGGTGCCTTGAGATACACCATGCCGGAGGAGCTTGCTAGAGTTCTCACCTTGAAGAGCTTAGGTGGATGGAGCTCTGAACCATGGGAGCACTACGTCACTGAAACAAAGGAAGTGGTACCTCTGGATTGGATTCGAAGTTGGTAGTTGCTTGTGTTGTAGATGGGAGAGGAAGAATGAATAGTTGACTTGGAGTCAACAATGGGAAAAAGATCACCATATACACGTGTAAAATTGTAGGGGCATACTCCTAAGATAAATTTCCTTGACTAAGCTTTGATTTGATCACCGTTGGATAGTTTATTTCATTGACGATAAAACAAAGGGAAGAGTACAAGTGAGAAAATTCTAAGAAAATAAGGGTACAATTAATATTACAAAAAAGGAGGTGAGGGGTATAATCAAAATTGCAGAATTTAAGAGAGGGAAAAAATATCTAAAATTTAGAGAGGATCATATTTTTGAAGTTTCTATTTAAAGATTGCAATTTCAACTTGGTGTTGTGCAATCCCTCATCTCCAAGAACCTTGACCCATTTATTTCTCGCTGATAGGGAGCTCAAACCCTAAACGTATGTATGTGTCCATCATCTTCATTAGTCATTAGTATACTTTTCGAGCTCATGTAAAGTACATGAATAAGTAAAAAGCATAAGATGGCAATCGCAATATGATATGCATTCAGATTACAATGCACTAACCAGATTATCATGCATATGATAATAGTTGGATATTGAAGTATCCTTTTGCAATAATGCTATTATGCATCCAATCAAGGGAGTTGAATGATCATTGTGATATGCCCTTCACCTACGAATATTAATTGGAATCTAACAAAATGTTCTCTTGCATTCCTAATAATCACATATGTTCAAGAAGTATGAAAGAATAGTTCTTTGCGATCTAGTTAAGCAATCCAACATTCTCTCCATGTTTCTTGGAGATCATGACTTTTGTCGAAGTTGTTTACACTACACTCATGTAAGAAGACACACCTCTAATCCCCCACTCATAGTTCTAATTGGCTGAATGGGTTATTGCAAAAAAATCGCTAGTCGGATCCCAGACTCTAACAATACCCATCGCCTTACGTATGTGCAACAAAAACGAAACAAAAATCAAATTTCGATAGAGTGGAAAGCTATCTGCCTGGCCTAGATTCCAAAGACCTACTTTACTATCTTGACTCCATTGATGCTTTCAGAACCTACCCATCAGCTTGCCTATGATCTCTTTCAAAGAGATAAGATGGTTTTTGTAAAATCATGCCATTTTCCCATGGATTTAATTCATAACAATATTGGCCATTTAAAAAGTGATCTTGGACAGTCACCAGAGCCAAACAAAAGAGAGAGACATATTTGAATGAGTTTTTAGAGATAAAAGATTTAAAAGCTCTTTCCATGCAAATTAAAAAGCACTTGGAGAGGACAATTTCTAGTGAGAGTTATGCACGACAATGGAACTAAGATATCAGAATTGTCACCTAGTGTGCATGCATTATGTAATCAATGGGCAACTACTTAAGCATTATGTGGAACTAGCAGAGTAGCTGACAATAATGGAGGAGATCAACATGGTACATGCCTCTCGATTCATTGACACTTCACTGCGTCAATCATGAATGCCTTGCAATTGTACCCATATCTCACACTAACGTTGTTAATGTTGTTCTTTTCCGTACTTCCCTCTTTGTTTTGTACATTCCCTTAGATCCACATCGATCCCCACCCTTGACCTCTTTCCCACATTTAGGATACTAAATCGCAAGTATTAAGGGACTAGTGTCCATTGTGTGTATGCTTCTATGCCATTCATTCCTTTCCCTTTACTGCCATATATTTGCTTCTTTTATACATAAGATGACCAAAGCCCACGTTTAAGGGGGTGATTGAATTCTATTATTTTCATCCTTTGCACTCTCTTAGGCTTAATACAAGATATGTTTTCATTTTACTATGTGCCATGAGGACATAGCACATACTAAGTATAGCGAGACCTTATTTTAAATAATTATTAAAATATTCTTCATTAATTAAATATGCAAGAGGCTTTTGAATTTAAAAAACTACCATCTATCGACACCTAAGGTGACGATTTGGGAGGGGATCATTGCCCTAATGACCCTCTAGTATCCCCTTATAAGTACAACCCTCCCCCTCCATTTCCTCCACACTTCTTTCTCTTCGTCCTCTCATTTCTTCCTCTCATTCAACACATTTATTCATCTTAATAGCCTCATTTCTTTTTGATTTCTCTCAGATTACTCTTCTCCCGATGATCTCGTGCTGCTCTTATTCATGTTAGAGCGAATCAAGAACTTTCCTTTTTTCCCGTAACAATTTTTTTTGCAGGTTTTTTGATCAATATAGAAAATACTATTTTTCGGATATTAAGTTATTATCTTTTCAGATATATTCTCTCTCTTTGAAACACTCTTCATTCCAGACAACTTTAAATTTATCAATATAGAATTTCAATTATAGTTATTATTGAGATGTGTCAATTTAATAAAATAATTTATGTTGTCCTTTGAATATTTATTACATTTTGTGTCTTTAAACAATCTAATGTTAAAATAAATTGTTCTCTTATTCAAATTAATTTGACTATTCGTCTCTAAATTTCTCTCATAACTGTATTCTAATTAATTTAAAAATTAGAAAAGTTATGTATTTTTAAAAATAAATTTTAATTCATAAATTAAATTCTATATTAGATTAAAATAATAATTGGAAATTTAAAAATAGTTACATATTTTAAGAATAATTTAAATTTAAATTAAATTACATATTAAATTAATTATTCATCTCTACAAATGTGTTTAAAATAATTCAAAATTATAAAATAGTTACGTATTTTTAAAATAAATTTTAGTTTCATAAATTAAATTACATATAAGCTTAAATTAATAATTTAAAAAATTAAAAACAGTATTTTTAATAACAATTTTAATTTTGCAAAAATAAATTACATATTAAATTAATAATTCAGCTTTGTGAATGTATTCCAAATAATTGAAAATTTAAAAAAAGTTACGTATTTTTAAAAATAAATTTTAATTTCATAAATTAAATTACTTATTAGCTAAAATTGATAATTGAAAAATAAAAAATGGTTACATATTTTTAGAGTGATTTTTATTTCATAAATTAAATAACATATTAAATTAAAATTTCATCTTTATGAATATATTCCAAATAATTGAAAATTTAAAAATAGTTATGTATTTTTAAATAATAATTTCAATTTTATTAAATTAAACATTAGATGAAGTATTCACCTCAGTCGTATGGATGTATACAAAATAATTGAAAATTTAAAATTAGTTACTTATTTAGATATTGTAATAACTATCCAACTCCGCAGGATCGGAACATGCATGGATGTATTCCAAATAGTTGAAAATTTAAAAATACTTACTATCAAATATTTCTAAAAATAACTTTTAATTTTATAAATTATAAAACATTTTAGATTAAATATTCATATATGTGATTTGTCTGTCGAACTATATTGATTATGTTCTTTTATTCATAAACTATAACTAATGACCAATCTTTGTAATTTATCATTAGATATGGCATCCAACAATGTTCTTGTTTTATTATATTCGGATGGAGCGGTGAATGTGTCCAACGATCACATAGACTATATTGGGAGACAAAAGTATATGGTTATATTCCCATATAAGATAACTCAATTTGATGTGTTTGGTCGAGTTTTTGAAGCCACTAGTACTCGACTCAATCGATACAACCCTACATTAACAAGTACATAGTTGTATGAAGGATAAGCATTTTATCTAGTACCAATTCATGATGACGAAACCACTTTGGCAATGATGGATTCAATCGACAAAGTGAGATTCATTCACCTTTTCGTAGAAGCTGCCCCTCTTTGTCAAGAAAACATATCATCCTCAACGAGGTAATATAGTTAAATTAAAAATAACTAATAATCAAATTTTCACCAGCTCTAATCTAACAAATATATAATTTAATCATGCCAACAAATGATTCGATGGTTGACAATATTGATGAACCCTCACAATTTAACCAAGATCATGATTTGTCGATAAAAACATCCAAAGAAGATGGTGGTGAAAATACAAATGAATCAGATTCATCTAATGAGGAAAACATGAATACTTACAAATGTATGATTTTGGATTAGGTTCCTTAGCATTGACCTTAGACATTGAAGATGCATGTCACTCTTACTGTGCTAATAGTGAGGATGCTGCTGAAGTACTGATGGAAGAGTTGCCTAAAGTATTTGACAATGAAATTGTAGAGGCAGAAGATGTTGCTTTTGTAAAGAGACAAGGTGCTCCTACTGACAATTTTAGACTAGATTATTGATTTAGTAGGAGCTACAAGTTGAAGAAGGATTTGCAATATGACCTTCAAACATGGTGTATGGAAAATCATGTCCAATATAAACCCAAAGCCTCAAAATAAGAAAATCCTGACTGTTGCACGTATTTATAATGATTGGGGATGGAGCTTACATGCATCTGTGAGGAAATCTTGTGGGGATCGGTATGTTTCAGAATATAGAGGAAATCACACACACATGAACCATGGTCTCTTACTCAAACACCGCCAATGCACATCGGTATCTGTAGAATAATGCATACTATCTTTGTTTAGAGCACAAGTTAGTATGACTCTCGGTGCAATTATGTATAAATAAAAGATGAGTTGCAGACAGTGATTAATTACATAACAGTTGGAATGCAAGGAGACGTGCAATGGATACTATTTATGGGAATGAGGATGTCTCTTATCATAATATCTGGAGATTCATTCGTGCTTTAGAATGACACAATCCTTGAACATATACATGGTTTCAAACATAACAAGGTGAAACAACAATGCATATACATTTTAAGAGACTATTTGTTTTCATTTGGTTCATGCCGTAGAGTATTTAGATTTTGTTGGCCTTTTTTAAGTACTGATAGAATGCATTTGTATGGGAGATATACTGACCATATATAGGTTGCCAAAGCCATCGATGCGAATTAAGGTTTCATTCCGTTCATATTTTCTATTGCTGAGAAGAATGAGAATATTTCTGCACGGAGATGGTTTCTGAATTTGGTAAGGCAAGTCATCGACCGTAGGGATATCTGCTTTATTAGTGATCGGTTTTCTAGTTTGAAGGATGTTGTCAGTGGTTTATTTCCACCTGAAGGGGGATTCAGTCATCGTCATTTCCTTCGTTATATGCGTATAAATATGCATAGGACTGGATGATGAATCCACGATTCACATCCTTTATTCTTTTATTTTAGCAAAATTCCCTACGCAAAATATCTGTAAATCTGTATCAAATACAATAAACTAGCATCGTGCATGCATTTGATAATATTGTGTAATTAACATTCTTTTTGACCAAAATAAAAGAATAAAGAAGAAAAGAAAAGGAGTAAATAAGGATGGATTTATGCAATAAATCCAGACTGACACAAACCCTGAGAAAAAGCCAAATATTGCTTTGATGGATAAGGAATAAAGTAGGGAGAGATAGGGTCCTTATGCCTTGTATATTCATTACTATTATTCTTGCATGCATACATACATAGATACATACATACATACATACATACATACATATTTACATACATACATACATACATACATATAAATATACATATACATATATATATATATATCACTCATTTTATATCGAAATAAAATAATCTCAAAATAAATGTAATTTCCTTAATAAAGATTGTAAATAAATGAAAACATAAAAATAATAAAATAAAGTAAAGAAATTAGACGGTATACAAACATACAACACTTATACTTCTATATATATATTTATTTATTTCTTTTGTAAAAAATCTAAACATATTTTGTATTTTTGACACTTTTATATTTTCCAAATAATTATAAAAAATTGAAATAAAATTCACAAAAGACAAACTAAATTAAAAATAAAATCCTCTCTTCCTTTACAAAGTGTCACACATGTATATATTATATATAACACCTATTTGTTTAACATCTATAATTATTTTGTAAAAATCACATAAAATACTTTCTTATCGTTAAATTTTTTTTAATTAAATAAAATATAAACATAATATATTTTGTAAAAATAATTAAATAAATCTATACTTATATAATATATAGGTATATTATACATGTACATAGTACACTACAATATATACAGTATTTCTTTATTATTATAAATAAATAAAAAATCATTGAAAAATAGTATAAAAAATAACAAACATTTTTTATTTTATTCATTTTTTGTTTTAAAATCATTTACTATCTTTTATTCATTATTATTTGCTTTTTGAAAATCAATTATTTTGATTAGTCCACCCGGGTCTGTTGACCCGGGTCAACCTTTCCCCCAAGTCAGATCAGACCTGACTCCCCTTCGACGGAACCAGCTTCTCCCCTTTTCCAGCTCGAATCTGACCATATTTTCCCTTGACTCTTGTGCCAGAATTTCCCCTTAGGAGCCTTGATCTTCGAGGATTCCCAGATACGAGCGAATCTTTTTAGGGTTTCGTTCATTCATTCGATCTTTCTAGACTCCCCATGACCCTATAATTAATCTCCTCCAGCCTCCACAGTGAGGTAGCTCATCCCTCACGCATCCTCTCCTCCATTTGCATCTCTAGGATCGTGACAGGGTTTTTTTAGCACCCTTTGGAGCTCGAGTTGGTGGCAGATTGGATCTTGCTCGCTTAGTGGCTGGATCTCCATCACGATTAGCCTCTCTTGCCTTACAGAACATGATTGAGGCTAGGACCTTGTCCCAACCTTCACCTGATGACGCTGATCTTTTCGGTAACCTCAGGTATCACTCTCTCCTTTCCTTTTTGCAGTTCCACTTTGATTTAGTCCGACAGACACCGCCCGTCATTTTAATTCTGACCATCGAATCAGAGCTCCATCTCCATGATCATTCGCACCGATATCACTGTCACATCATTTCCCATCTTTTCACACAACCTCAACTCCCTACATCTCACTCACTGGAGCGAGATTAGGACTGATCCCCTTTCTTCATGTCTGTCGAAGATCAACTTAGCACCCACCACTATTTCTCATGTTTTCGGATACAATAAGCCCTGGTCGAGGCTTCATCTTCGAGCTGTGATACCCCCTATAGGTTTAGGAGCATCAATGGAGCACTAATTGATCCCCAGCTGCTCAGGTGGAACAACTCCAGGCGATAACCCTTTCAGATCCTCATCCAGGTATATACAGAGCCATCTTTGGCTTTCGTCTGACGCGCATCCACTCCGTCGACGTGTTGAACATCTCAGCAGAGCACGTCAAGCTCTATAGCACATGGAATACCCGATTAAAGCAGCCCCGACGAGTCCTTCTTCAAAGTTCATCCAGCGCACCTCTTCACCGTCGGATGTGGAGACTTAAGTCCAGATACGATCGAGGCCATCGATCCATGCCCAAAAGCTGACTATTAGATCAGCTTTCCATCAAATCTATAATTCACATCCTAGACATTCTCTGAGTTGTCCGATCCTTCCTAGACATCATCCGGACCATACGTTTGCATCGTGCCTAAACCGTCAAATCCTGCCAGTGCCATTTACGACAAACACCTACAAGGGTATATTGCATTTTCTACCCTGTTGTTTCCTTTATTTCTCTTTAGTCTAATAAATGTAATAATTAGTTAAAAACATTTTGCACTAAGGACCTCATACTTTTCCTATTTGCACTTTAGTCCATTTAAGCCAAACTCACACGTGTCCTCATGTGTCTTTCTGGTGTATTTGCATATTTTTCGCTGAGATTTTAACTGAGTAATGAAATAGTAGATATTTTTTTGAATTTGCATTTATGCCCCTACGAGTCTGAATCACGTGAGACACATGCTTTCTCTTTGATAAATTGCACTAGGGCCATTAGATTTTTACGGTGTGTTATTATTTAGTAGTAGAAGTAAAGTTATTTGAAGATAGGTCCTTTGTTCACTGTTTTAATTTCTTTCTTTTTTATTGGTTGCAATAAATAAGAAAATCACTCCAAAATTGCCCAAAAATTACTTGTAGCTCCTGCTTGCATGTTTTATTTATGTTAATTATTTATGATATGTTTCTTCTATTTACTATTTTAAAAATTAAAAAATCAACTAAAAATGCTTCTTTATCTTATAAAAATCATGAAAATTTGAAAATGGTTTAAAAATTCAAAAAAGTTAATGTACTATATTAGTTACTGTATAAATTTGGCATGAACATATTTAGTAATACCCTAAAATTTGCAAAACACCAAAAATCTCATAAAAAATATATATAATAAAACAAAAATATAAAAAATGCATTTTCAATCCTTTTTTTAGATATTTCCTTATTTTTCTTAAAAAGTTAGCATCTAGATGTTTTGTCGCATTTTGATTTTTTTACTTTTGTAAAATACTCCTAAGTGTTCATTATTTGCTTGTTTCCCTAATTTTTTATTTTTATAAAATTCCAAAACACTAATAAATTCCCCTAAAACCCATAAAAATAGTATAACTCCTATAAAACACAAAAATATTTTTATTTGAATTTTTTGAGTATTTTTATAATATTCGAAAAATACAAAAAGAGGTGTGAGTTTGCTTTTTCTCCTTTGTCTTTACTTGCCTTTTTATGAAAATTAAAAATTTCCAAAATTAGAAACCACTAAAAAACAATAAAAATCCGTTGATTCTTTGAGTCATCTACCTTGTTTATAATAATGCTACATGTGTTTGACTCTGGTCGCTATACCATGATAATAAAATAGCTATACCACTTGTGTGATTTCCTTGATTTTGTTAGTGGTTAAATAATTTTCTCGATTGTCACATATTATGCTTGGGTGACTATGACACTTTAATTAATCAGCTTAATCCGAATCGAATTTGTGCTCATCAGAATGGTGTCGCTCCGAGCACAACTAGGTAGTTTGGATTATTTTATTTTTCTCTATTGTTTGTTTTAATTATGTTGCCCTCTTTTTCCTTGTATTTAATTTGTTTTATATAAATGCCTCTAACATATTTTTGTTTCACCCTTGTTGTGAGGGCTCACAGACCGAGGTAGGTGATCTTAGGAGAACCGATACACTCGAGCGAGGCGGAGTGCGACCGTTCTACACAAACCGATAAGAGAGAGCTTCCGAGGAGTAGCAGGAGGAGGAGGAGACGTTTGTAGATTTTAGATCAATTTTGGTGTTATTATTTTTGCATGGACTTGAAATAATCTTCGAAGATTCTTGGACAATCAAGGTATGTTTCATTGAGTGCTGGTGCAATCAGGGAACCTCACCGATTTTCTTCCCTTTATTTTATTTTATTTTTGTGTGTGAGCCCAAAATTTTAGCTTTTATTTTGTTGGGCCATGTACTGATTAGGAACATACACCTAAAAGAATATATGTTCTTATAGAATCGATTAGACTTAGTAAAATAATTCAATTTTTAATTATTTGGATTTGAGACCGCACGTCGAGAGAGTTACACACAATGCTTGCAGAATCCGTTGTGTTGGGCACCTAGTTGCATCGAATCTCATACCTTGGTCTCACTTTTGAATAGTTTACACCTCTTTCTTCCCATAGTAGAAGTTATTGTTTAGGATAATATATCCGTACATCATATAGATAGTTTATTTTCTATTTTTAAATTTATGCACTTATCATATTGCATGTAGACTACAAGAGCAAGGTACGCCTTCTATCCCGTGCATGCATCATTGATTCCATCGTGCATAGGCTTATTCGTCTTCCTCCCCGTTTTTCATATACTTAGGAATGAAAAGGAAATCGGAAAATTTCGTTAGATTTGTCTCTATTGAAAAAATTGATAAATAGATGATAACCCATTAAAATCGTGGCTGTTAAACAAACTTGATCCTAAAACCAACAAATAGATCACATTTCATTATTTTGGGGAGAGTAACCCCCTCATTATCTGAATTTATTTGTAGAGTGAGCGAGAGATGAACAATAGTATAGAGCCACACCTTGATTATCTTTTAGACTACTAGTTCTATAAAAATGATTAGCTACTTCTCAGTGAGGGAATGCAAGTAGAGGGTAAATGGTCCGTAATTTCATAGCAGAGTGGGTGGTTTAGATGACTCTATGTAAGGCTCCATCCTCAAGTAACGAGTAGCAAATAGTGGTTTGTACTTATACCTATATTGGTTGAAAGTAGGTGCAACTAGTCGTAAGAATTAAGGCCAGTCTTTTGGGAAATACGAGCACCTAACAACCTGCTAACTCTTTTCTTAAAATGCATGATCACCAAACTCTAAAAATAGAAAAGATTAATGACTGAGCTTTCACAATCATCATCATGTTGAGTTGGTGAATTGGGGGTTTGATTTGTTATCATTGTTTTTAGTCTAGATCTAATCTTCATAAATTCCCAAATCACGATGATGGGCAGGCGATCTCTTAGGCTACCTTTGGTGACACCGCTTCTCAGCACCTCTGTTTATTCAACTAGAGCAGCTTCAGAGAGCTCAGACCCGCTCTCTGAACCCAAGTTCGCTTCCACCCTGTTCCCCCTTGACCACCATTCTACATCACCAGAGGCACAACAAGAGAAACCAACACGACTATAGGTTCACTTGACAACACCTGAGCTCAGTACTTTTACCTTTGTAGAGACCGACAAGATGGACAATGATGAGAGAGTTGATGAGCAACTACCATCCTCTTCCTTTGTCATAGATTAGGCAACCATCAACAACACCCTCCTAGCACCCCTTGAGAACATGCAGAGATAGATAAGAGACCATGGGATGCTTATGGCAAAGGTGAGGAAGGGGATGACTCAGATGAGAGATGGGAGAGCAAATGCAACAGATGACAGACCAAACAGTGGAGAGATTTTGAGACATGAGGATTGAACAGATGAAAGATGCCAGGAAGAGGCTTGTGATCCACAGAGACCCGTGCGCACCATGAAAGCATTGCACAACCCTAGTGCAACCCTCACCCACAGGTGGATTCAACTGCCGACCATTCGTGGTTATTTGAATCTACAACCCAGATAATTCAGTTGTTGTCCATGTTCCATAGGCACGCCTCAGAGGAGACCCATCTACATCTCCAGGAATTTGAGATGATCAATAGCACAATCCATGATAGATTTGTGGACGAGGACACGATCAAGTTGATAGACTTCCCATTTTCACAGATTGACAGAGCAACCTACTCGCTGAAGCATTTGGGGAGGGTTGTCACCACTTGGGAGCAGTTGAGGACCAAGTATCTTAAGAAATATTATTCACTCGATCGAATGAATGCAGCTAGAGCCATAATCAACACTTTCACCATGATCCCCAATGAGTAGTTCCATGAGACTTGGGGTCGATTTAGAGAACTCATAGACAGGTGTCCGCATCATGACATCAGCAAGCCCAACTTAGTACAGAGTTTCAATTGTGTTCTTGTGGAGAGTCTTATTTCTCCATGGATGACGACCAGGTTTGGGCCATCTATGAGGAGATGGCTGAAAACTACAATGTGATGACCCAGGCCTGTGTCTACACTCAAGGAAAGCCTACCCCACATGCATTGTCTCACCACAGAGTTGCATGCATTGAGGCAGGTCCATCTTCATCATCTTCAACCGTAACATTAGAAGAGTCATTAGCTATGGACATGGGTATCATTAGCCAGATGTTGGATTGCATGAAAATCATCGAGAAAAAGATGTGTCAGGACCTAGACAAGCTCAACAGGATTGATGAGTTGGCCCAGACTTTGACTCAAGAAACAAATCATGTGCCTCCAACAGGCACATATGGCTTCCACGGTATAGTCTAGGTCACATGCTGATCAAGTGAGCCGATCATCATAGCCGTCCTCCTCTTATCGACAAGTTCATCATATTACATCAGAGCACATTTAGCCAACCCCCTAGTACCTGTTGCTGCCACCACCTTCTCCAGACACACAAATAGTGATATATTAGAGTGATCAACAATTGGCGTCCCTTCCCCCACCGTTACATGAGCAGACAGATTTGTTGTTGGATGTCATGGGGATTTGGTATGGCGAGTACCGACTGCATCCCAGTATCCGCAGTGATCACCCATGTTTCAAATTGTCCACTGGAGGTACTCAATCCCAGCAGCAGCCTCTAGCATAGTCAGGGAAGGGTACCCAGCAGCAACAACCCTAATACTCCCATCACACCGTTCCTCGACCCCAGTATTAGGGTCAATAGTGGAAGCAGCAACATCCTCATTCTATGTTTCACCAGACTCCCCATCATTCTTACCCGCAGCAGCAACAGCTCAGTAAGCCTAATTTCTAGCGAGGCAACCCATCTGGATCTCATGCACCCTCATATGATAACGCAATACTAGACAATCTCACCCATATGCTTACATAACAGCATGCTACTTTCAGGCAAGAGATAGATGAGTTCAGGCAGGAGATGAGGGAGATCATTAAAGGCATAGCAATCATACCTGCACAGATTGAGCCCATCCCGAACAACTTGATGAGGAAATTGATGAAATCTTTAATTCTCACTCTCTATTATTTTATTTTAGCTATTAATCTTAGCAAAGCATCATGTGAATAGGTGTAAATACAATAAGATCGCATTTGGCATGCATATGTTAATAGTACATATTTAGCATGCATTTGAGCAAAAATCAGAATAAAGGAAAAGAAAAAGGAAGGAGGTATTTAGAATAAATACAGAGTGACCCGAACCCCAAGAGAGGGTCAAGCAATGACCTGATCGCCAAATAAAAAAGTAGAGAGAGATAGGGCCTACTCTATACTATATATACTACTTGTATCTATAAATAATTATTTTTGACAAAATCAAAATAAAATGTTCTTTTACCTCATTGTATATAGTCCTAAAAACAAAAAAATAATAAAAATAAAATAAAAATAAAAACAAAAAATAAAATCCTTTTTACTTGTGCAAAATACATGTATATATGTCTTACTCTCTATTTATTAGATACCTGTAAATAAATAATAAAAATAAAATAAAAAATTTTTTATACACCAAAAATTATGTTGTATATAAATAAAATATAAAAATTGGGGTATTTATGTAAAAATAATGAAATAAAAATAATTGTACAAAATACATAGGTATATTACACCTGTTTCTAATACATTATACTATATAAAGAATAATTTATTTTCATAAAAATGAATAAAAATCATAGAAAAATAGTTTGAAAAATAATAAATATTTTTCATTTTATACACTTTTTATTTTATGATCATTTGTTTTTTTATTGAATATGTAAGTATTTTGTATATTCTTATTTTTGGATTGGTCCAGGAGGGTTTATTGACCTCGGTCAATGCCCCCTCCTAGCTCGGGTCTGGTTGAAAACCCGTCGCCAAAGCCTTTTATCTGATTTCTCCCGCCCGAATCCAAGATCCTCTCTCCTCGAATCTTGGACCCTTGATTTCTCTGACCTCCATGATCCTTGTGGATTCCTTGGATGATCTGAATCGCTCTCTGGTCTCGTGCTTCTTGTTGATCCTTTTAGACCCTTGAGCTGCCTATATAGATTCTCTTCCTCCTCCACAGTGCCCTACCTCATTCCTCGCCTATTCTTCCACCCCCAGCGACCTCAGATTGATGATAGCTAGCAGAGGCTCACCTTGGATTGGAGATTGGTGGCCAGGAGATGCAGCTCAGCTACGTGGTCGGCGATCGCCACTGCGTTCAGCCTCCCCATCTTCCGCAGCGTGGTTGAGGCCACTACCTCGCCGACAACATTCGCCTGGAGCTCAGGAACACGATCCCTCCTCCAGGTATCCTTCATTTCCAGTTCATTTCTCTATTCAATCCATTCTTCTCATATATCACCACCGCGCATCCACCTGCTCCGACTAGTTGGTCAGAGAACCGATATCCACACCTATCTGCTCCGATTGACGTACATAATCACCCTCCATCTTCCGCCATAGTCTGATAATCCTTAAGATCGACCATCGGGTCAAGATTAAGGCCGAGATATCCTCCCTCACCTTCGCCAGAGATCGAACCTCGCCCCATCGTTGCTTCTTTCCGTTTTTGCTCAAATAACCCTGACCGAAGGTTCGCCCTGCATCGAGGTTGCCTCCGCAAGTGTTTGCGCATGCAGGGACTCTAGTTCCAACCTCTAGGGGGTCTGCCGGAGTAGATCCATGTCCATCTTCACCGCCACAAACATTCGGCCAGTAGCTTCCTCATTCGACGTGGGTGGCTTCCACGACCTTGCCGGGCCCTTCGGATTGCTCGTCAGAGTCGCAGAGCACATCTGAGGCTTTGGTGAAGTTCACCGGGGTCCTTTTCTTTTAGACCCCCTCTATTCCGTTGGATTGGCCTGCCTCTTCCTGATCTGATCCTAGGCACCAACTGATGCAGCCTTTGGGCCGTTGGATCTGACGCCTGACTTATCTGAGCCCCACGACCCCGACATTCCCTGAGGCGTTAGATTTAACACAACAGAAGATCTGAACCGCACGTCCCCGCTTCCACCAGAGCTCTCCACACTTCCACCATGCGTACCGCATGCACCCGTCGAGGGTATTTTACATTTGCTTCCATGTATCTTTATGTTTTACTTTTTAGTCTCTTAAATAAAGTTGTAGTTCAAACTTTTTGCATATCAGTCCTTTAGATTTCTAGTATTTGCACTTTAGTCCTTCGAGTCTGGATACACGAGGTTGCTCAAGTGCTTTTTTGGTGATTTGCATCTTATATCCTACATTTTCTTATTATTATATTGTGAATGGAATGTTTCTGTTAATTGCAAAAACACCCCTGTACGTGATTTAATGAGCATGTGCACGACTGTTGTGGGCTTTTTAAACTAAGGCCCCTGGACATTTTGCATGCGTTAATGTTTGGTCTGTAAACTTTAGGATAATTGCAATTAAGTCCATACAACCCGTGTGTTTGATTTTACATTAAATAAATATCATTTTAATTTCAGAAATTCTGCAAAAATTTCGATGAGCTCCTGCTAGCTCATAGAAATTATTGTGATTTTTGGGATATTTTTATTTGGTATTTGATTTTCTAAAAATAAAAAACCCTTAAAAATTTGTCTGTCTATTTTAGAAAATATCAAAATATAAAAATTGTCTGAAAAATTCTATAAAAATTTGTAAGTGCTTATCTTTGTGTGTTACTACTTCATTATCATCATTGTTTCATTATCTTTTATAAAAACCCAAAAAAACTCAAAAGACTAAAAATTATATAAAAATAATTAAAAATTCTACAAAAATAAAAAAAATGAGATTTTTATGCCTGTTGTTAGATCTTTTATTTTTCTTTATCATAAAAATCCAACGAGGACATCTGGGCAATTTTAACATTTTAAATTTTCCTTTTGGTCAAGGTTGTACATTCTTTCTCTATTTTGTGTTTGTTTCATTTTTATAAAATCATATAAAAATATGAAAAATTACCAATAATTACCAAAATCATTTGCATATTTGAAAAATAAAAAAATGTTTTTTATATAATTTTTGAGCATTTTTAGTATTAATAAAAATTGTTTAATCTTTATTTAAAATCTTTATCTTTTTATTTGTTTTCCAATTCAAAAATATTAAAAAATTGCAAATTAAAAACTTAAAAATATATGCCTTTTATTTTCTGATTACCGACTACTTTGTACATTTGTATGCTACTTATGTTCCACCCCGGTCGCTTTACCAATGTTAAATAAATAGCGGAGACTACTACACTGATTTTTGTGCTAGATTATTTTAATTGTGGCCTTGAATTTTCTTGTTGACCCCATCATGCTGATCGAGGTCGCCACGATCCTTGATTTATATTGATCCTTAACCCTAATCGGTAGGTCGCTCATAAGAATGGCGCTGTTGCCGGGTTGCATGGCTTAGTGGTTGCTTTTAAATTTTCTTTCTCTTTTTATTTTTATTATTTTTATTATTTTTGTCTCTATTTGTTATAACTTCTTTTTGACCCATTTCTGTTTCACTTTTTATGCGAGGGAACCGTCCGAGGATGCTTTGGAGGATACCCATACTCGAGGAGCAGGAGTAGGAGCAGAATTAGTTGTAACCGATAGAGCATAAGTAGATTAGTTTATTTTCCAGACTTATTATTATTGTAATAATACAGGGATACTCAGACTTGTTTGGTCACTTGGCATATATCGAGGTATATTTCGCCGAGCACTGGTGTGCTCGGAGGACCTCACAACAGTTTTTCGCTGGTTTCGATTTTCTCGCCTTTTCTTTTCTTGGATTCTCAAAGAATTTGGCCCCTAGATTTAGGAATTTCTCTGATTGTGACGTAACTGCAAGGCACAATCCCTAACTATTTGCATGTACCTATAGTTCGTAATTGGACCTACTTAATAAATCATTAATAAAAAGTTAACTTGGTTGCTTTATAGGTAACGTGCAGCTAGAGGCCGTATACTGCACGTGTAGGATTCATTGTGGCAAACAACGATAAACATTAGAGACCGGACTCTGACCTCTCGCTCTCTCTAACCAGTTAACTAGAGTTCTTCGCAATTAGAAATTGCTCATTTAAGGTTGTTTTCTTCTTGAATCATTTAGATTAGTTTTATTTCTGTCTTTAAATTTATGTGCAGATCGTCCTGCATGTAGAGTGCTGGAGTCAAGTATGCATCTCTTACTTTGCATGCATCATCGTGTTTGCTCACGCATCGGCTTTTTCGACTTCTCTCCCTATTTATGGACTTTAAATAACCAAGAGATCGAAAAATTCATTAGACATTTGTTTGCTTATTAAAAAACACAATAAAATGTGATAAACATAAAATTGGGATTGCTAAACAAACTTGATCCTAAGAGAAACCTCAATTAAAAATCTGTCTTGGGAGAGCAATCCCCTCATTGTTTGGTTTGCTTACGCGAGAGAGTGACCCGCACACTAGGCTAGAGTTATACCTTAACTTTCGTTAGACTGCTGGTCTTGGGGTTAGTCGTTCTCCAGTGAGGATTGCTCCGGTCTCCAGTAAAGCGGGTCGTGATATCCTTAACAAAGCGAGTTGATTAGGTAGCCGATAAACGTTCCGCAACTTGTACTTGCTAGGAAAGATCTAGCTTTAGGATTGGGCCAGTCTCCTGGGAGAATTGGGTTCCTACCAGCTTGCTTAATCGCCCTGCTAGACTGAATTATTTCCTAAATAAAGTTGACAAGATAGAAGATCGAACTTTTACGGTCATCAGCTCTGCGTTGCGTAAGTGAATTGGGGGTTTGATTGTTGATCTTGTTTGTTTCTAGATCCCATCCACATTCTCTCTACATCACGATGATGGGACGGGGGTCCCTTAAGTAGCCCTTGGCTGCACCACTTTCGAGCACTTTGCCCCACTCATCTAGGAAGGTTCGAGAGATCTTAGACCCACTCTCCGAACTTGAGTTTGATTACACCCTATTCCCCCTAAATCATCCTTCTTCCAGTCCCAAGGTGCGAGAGCAGAGACCAACACATATATTCATTCACTTAACGACACAGAGTTCGGGTCTTTTGCCTTTGCAGAGACCCAAGAGATGGCCAGCAGCGAGGACCGCACTGATGGTCAGCTCTAGAGTACCAAATATGTTCTAGATTAGGGTGCCATCAAAAACACACTATTAGGCTCCCTGGAGACGATGTAGAGGCAGATTAGAGACCATGGAGCCTTCATGGCGGAGGTGCGCCGAGAGATGGCATAGATACAAGCTGACCGAGGAGAGCCAAACCGAGCAGGCGGTGGAGAGATACCAGAGTTTGTAGGAGGAGATGGAGGACATACAGAGGAGCCACAAAAGCCAGTCCGACCAGCTAGGACGATGAGCGAGTTGCACAACCCTGTAGCAACTGTTACACACCGTTAGATTCAACTCCCCGTGATTTTGGGAGATTTCAAGCTCCTCTCTCAAACTATTCAGCTTTTTCCCAAGTTCCATTGGCTGGCCACTGAGGTGCCGCATCTTCATTTGCAAGAATTCGAGATGGTCTGCAGCATTGTCCATGACATATACGTGGACGTGGACACCATCAAGATGATGGTGTTTCCATTCTCCCTCGTAGACAGAGCAGCCTACTGGCTGAAGCATTTAGGAAGATATGTCACTTCGTGGGAGCAGCTCTGGACCGAGTACATGAACAAGTACTATCCACTCGTCCAGACAAATGCAGCATGAGCTCTGATCAACAAGTTCTCCATGATTCACAATGAGTAGTTCTATGAGGCATGAGATCGTTTCCTTGATCTCATTGACCGGTGTCCACACCATGACATTTCAAAGCCCAACCTAGTACAGAGTTTCTTTTGTGGGCTACCACTGGAGTGCATGGGCTTGTGAATGCTTCTTGTGGGGATTCCTATTTTGCCCAAGAGGAAGACCAGGTCTGGGCCATCTATGAGGAGATGGTCGAGAACTACACAGTGATGTCTTAGACCAGGATATACACTCAAGGGAAGCCTCCACCCCAGGTCGTGACCTATCATAGGATATCACGGGTTGATGCGGGAAATTCTACCTCTTCTTCAGCTGCCGCAACATAGGCAGAGTCGTCGGCCGCTGATATGGGTATCATCAGCTAGAAGCTGGACCGCATTGAGATCATCGAGAAGAAGTAGTGCCAGGGCATGACTCAGATCAATCAATTGGCACGGACTTTGAGTGACCTGAAGACTCGGATCACGTGTCTCCAAGAGGCACATACGACTTCTCAGCCCCGTCTCAAGTCACGGGCTAATCCTAGCAGTAGCTCGTCCCAACACCCCGCCCCACTTCGTCAGGTTCACCACGTCTAGATGGAGCCATACCAGCAGCTGCAACACTAGTACCCTGAGCCACCACCATCTCGAGATAATCAGATGGTGGTGTATCAGTATGATCAACCACTGGCAGTTCTTCCTCCATCCCCTTACGAGCATGAGCTGTTGTTGGAAGTCAACAGGATTTGGTACGACCAACAACATCCCAAGATCCACCAAAATCATCCTAGATTTAGGTAGCCGACTAGAGGCACCTCATCCCAGTAGGAGCCTCCAGCTCAGGCTGGGCAGTTTGGCCAGCAGCAGCAGCAACCCAAGTTCTCACATTATCCACAGTAGCAGTTCCAGCCAGGTCCACTTCCCTACCAGCAGGGATAGCAGTGGAGGCAGCACCAACAACAGCCTCAGCAGTATTCTCAGCCTCCCCCTCATCAGTTCCAGCGGGATCCTCCCTTTCACAAAGGCAACCCATCCGGGTCTCTTTGGCCAGCCTATGAGAACCCTGCTCTTGATGATCTAGCCTGCCTACTCTTTGACCAGCAAGCCACATTCAGGCAGGAGATGGATGAGTTCCTCTAGGAGACGAGGGATATCATCAAAGGAAAGGCCGCCATACCCTCTCAGATCGAACCTAACCCAAATAACCTAAAAAGGAAATCTGAGCATATACAGTTTAACAAGACCACCACTTCTAGTGATTTGTTGGGCGACATTGCTTCATACACATTTGATGTAGATTTTGTGTCACTTAGGAGTGGTAGGATGCTAGCTGGCGGTACCTCATCTGAGCGACGACACCACGAGGATGCAGGAATGCCAGACGAGGAGGATAATGGTGCTGATGCTGCTAAGGATGACAATGATTACGCTGGTTCTGACGCCACCAAGTACGTGGATCCAACCAACAGTACTGAGGCCGTCACTTCTCCATATATAGAGGGTGGTACTGATGCCACTAGAGTTCCAGTTGCTGAGCCAGAGTGCGGTGCTAATGCCACAACACTTGATGCCATGTGTGGTGCTGAGGCCACCCCTTCCATTCCAGTAGTATTTTCTCCAATTGTTGTATCTCGGGACTTCACAGAAAATATCAAAAAATAATAATAAAGGACATGATTCTTCATCTTCGAGTCCATATGTGATGCATGATGATACTTGTATGGATTCTATTCTTTCTCAGCAATAGGAACCCATTTTTAGCCCTCTATTTGAGGAGGGCCCAGCCATCCCCTTCCCTCAAGCACTTCGCTCGCGTGAAGGCGAAGAAAATAGAAAATCTAAAAAAATCACAGCAGTCAGAGTTCGGCCGTCAGATGATTGATAGATTTCAGATTCAACTGACCCTACAGGAGGCACTTAAGCATATTCCTCTCTTCCAGAAGAACTTGAGAGACAAGACCACCATTCATTGGAAGAAGAGGAACCATAATGCAGAAATCCATGTGCTCACTCGTGCCACCTGCTTTGCCATCTAGAAGCGTCTGCAAACCAAGAGGCCAGATGCAGGAGAACCCTATGTCACGTGCCATATTCATTTCCGGAGGTTCGACTGTACTCTATTAAACATCAGTTCTTCTATAGACATCCTTACGGAATCCTTATTCGACTGATTCGAGTTTGGCCCTCTTTGACAGAGCATGAAGTCCTTCAGTTTGCTGACAGATCTGTCAAGAGGCCGAAGGGGTTGTTGAAGGACATGGTTGTCAGAATTGCTGGCCTGAAATTCCCCTTAGACTTTATTGTGTTGAACATGGAGATCCCTAAATTTGTGACTGATACCCCCATCATTCTTGGACGTCCATTCTTGGCCACAATCAAGGCGGTGTCTGACCATGATAGCGGGAAGGTGTACTTTCACGTTGAGGGTGAGAGTATACAAATAGAGACAATCGATGAGACTTGAGCGCGAGACTCAGCTTGCTCAGAGCAGTTTAGTGATGCAGAGCATATGACAAAGGTAGAGCGAGAAATCTACCAAGAGTGCAACTTTGTGATCACTGATGATGAAGCCGCTTAGTCTGATCTCATTTTACAAGCACTTCTCTTACCGTCAGATGCTACAGATTCGCAGATCCCAACAGAGGAGAGTTTGGAGAGCACACTCTAGACAGAGGACACATTCAAGGCTGAAGAACGTGTTCAAGATAACAAAACAAAGTAAATTTCATGTGATTCAGATTCATATCCCTCGAATTCAGACATAGACTGGGCAGAGTTTGATGATTTCTTACCTTGTCAGATGTACACAAAGCCAGCAACTACGATGGAGACCGTGCCAACACCGAGTGCAGATATCACTAGTTTTGTATGATCAGCGAGAGTTTTCTCATTCAGATCTGGTCGCATTCACTCAAACCTTTCAAAGGCCAGATTTGCCAGCTCCCAGTTTCCTAGAACTGAAGCCTTTGCCGTAGTCGTTGAAGTATAGGTTCCTTGCAGGTGAACATGAGATGTACCTAGTCATTATCTCAACAGACTTGATTGGAGAGCAAGAATCTCGATTGATGGAGGTTCTTGAAAAGAATAACAAGGCAATAGGATGAAGCGTAGCTGATGTCTAGGGGATAAGTCCGGCTCTGTGCTCCCACCACATCTATCTCGAGGAGGACGTGAAGCCGTCGTGTGAGTTCCAACGACGACTGAACCCTAATCTTCGAGAGGTAATCATGAAGGAAATATCAAAGTGGTGGAGCATCGATTTTATCTACCCCATCTCCGACTGCAAGTGGGTTAGTCCATTACATGTGGTGCCCAAGAAGATGGGCATCACTACAGTTGTGATAGAGTATGGAGAAGAGATAGCTACCCGGGTACCCACTTCTTGGACGACTTGTGTGGACTACAGACGAATAAATCAGGCTACCAAGAAGGATCATTTCCTGCTGCCTTTTATTGATCAGATTATAGAGAGGCTATCCGGGAAGAGTCATTAATGCTTTCTTGATGGGTACTCTGGCTACAATTAGGTGGCCATAGTGCCCGAAGACCAGGACAAGACACATTCACCTGTCCATTTCGGGCTTAAGCTTTCAGACGGATGCCCTTTGGTCTATGCAACGCCCCGATGACGTTCTAAAGGTGCATTTTGTCCATATTCTCGGACATGGTGGGTGACTGTTTAGAGGTCTTAATGGATGACTTTTCAGTCTATGGCGATGGGTTTAATACTTGTCTTGACTGCCTAGATCATGTTCTTCAACGCTGCATAGATGTTCATCTTGTTTTATCTTGGGAGAAGAGTCATTTCATGGTGACTCAGGTGGTGGTGCTTGGTCATATCATCTCCAACAAGGGCATGGAGTTTGATCCGAACATGGTGGATATCATGAGGAAACTCAATCCACTGTCCAACCTGCGATAGATCCGGTCTTTTCTGGGGCATGTCAGTTTCTACCGATGTTTCATTCATGACTTTAGCAATATTGTCCAACCATTTAAGGATTTGGTTATAAAATACACCGAGTTCATTGTAGATGATAAGTGTCTTACGTCATTTGAGACTCTCAAGAACTTAGTTGTTGAGTCTCCTATCCTTCAGCCGCCTAAATGGTCTCTCCCATTTGAGATAACGACGGACGCCTCCGATTTTGCCGTAGGGGCTGTGCTGCAACAGAGGAGGGATGGAGTACCATTTGCCATTCACTACGCTAGCCTTACATTAGATGCCACACAACGTAACTACACTATCACGGAGAAAGAGATGCTAGGTGTTGTCTTTGCCTTGGACAAATTTTGATCATATATTCTTGGATCCAAAGTGACTATCTTTACTGATCATACCGCCATCAGGTACCTTATGGATAAGAAGGATGCCAAAGGGAGATTGACTACATGGATCCTTCGACTCGAGGAGTTTGATACTGAGATTAAGGATAAACCTGGAGACGAGAATGTGGTGGTGGACCATCTCTCTCGATTAGAGAATCTTGAGGAACCTGAGAAGAATAATCCAATTTCAGAGACCTTCCCAAATGAGGTGATCCTTGATATCACCTCGCTCCCATGGTACGATGACATTGTGAACTATCTTGTTGCCAAGAAAGTTCCACAAGGTTGGCCCAGGCAGCGATTTGAGACCTTCATTGTGAGGGTCAAGTTCTACCACTGGGAAGATCCCATCCTTTATCATGAATGAGGGGACAACATCTGTCATCGGTGCATTCCTAAGGAGGAGCACCACAACGTCCTCACAAAATACCACAAGCTTGAGGCAAGAGGACATCAATATAGGAGGATAATAGCACAAAAAGTGCTCCAATCTGGCCTATGGTGGCTTGCCCTCTTCAAGGATTCTGATGAATTCATAAAGAGGTGTACTGACTATCAGAGGATGGGTACTTGTGGACATTGTGATATGATGCCAATGCAACCCATTCACTTCTGTGAAGTTTTTGACGCATTGATTTCATGGGTCCATTCCCTAAGAGTCAGGGATTCAAGTACATTCTCTTGGCTGTTGACTATGTGAGTCATTGGGTTGAGGCCATACCTACCCGAACTGCAGATGCTAGGATTGTTTTCAAATTTTTAAGGAAGAATATCATTTCACGGTTCGGGGTGCCTAGAGTATTGATATCTAATGGGGGGTCTCACTTTATCAACGGTAAAGTAAAGACCCTTGCTAACGAGTTCAATATAGACCATCGAGTTGCCACTCCATATCATCCTCAGACCAATGGTCTTGCTGAAGTATCGAATAGGGAGATCAAGATATTGCAGAAGGTAGTCTGCCCAGATAGAAAGGACTGGTCACAGTTATTGGACTCGGTCTTGTGGGCATATCGGACTTCCTTCAACACTCCTTTGGGTACGTCAACCTTTCATCTCGTTTATGGAAGGCCCTTCCTTTTACCTGTTGAGATCAAGCATACGACACTTTGGGTTGTCACTGATATATTATTGGATCCAGAGAGAATAGGTGATCAAAGGAAGGCAGAATTGGAAGCCCTGGAGGAACTTAGAGACACAACCTTCTCAAATAGCCTAAAGTATAAGGAGCGAGTAAAGATATGGCATGATTCTCATATCAGCCATAACAGTTTGAGCAAGATCAGAGAGTATGGTTTTTTGATGCCATGGTTAGATTATTTCCATGGAAATTGTAGAGCAAGTGGAAAGGACCATACTTGGTCTGAAAGGTGCATGATAATGGTAGTATCAACATATCAGAGATGTCATCTGAGTCCACCTTTCATGTTAACGGTTAGCGCATCAAAACATATCTAGATCATGAGCCCCTGATCGTTGACATCACCCTGATTCATTTTGCATGAGATGTGATCTTTGACTCACATCAGTTGCATCTCATGACTGATTGTCACCATCTCCCACCTTGTATAGATCCAGATGTCCATATCATCTCATTCTTTAGTCTAACACCCCATGCGCATCTTTTGATTATGCTATACTTAAGGTGTGCTTTACCCTAAGTATAGGGGGGTGTCAGATCTTTGTTCATTCTTTTGATTCTTCTTACCTCTATTTTACTGCCTATACTTAGGCATAATTTAACCTATGTATAGGGGAGGTAGACCCTGTACATCCTTTCACTCGATTTTCCCTTTATGTACAGTCTGTTATACTTAAGATTATTTGACCCTTAGTATAGGGGGAGTCGTCGAGATCTCTTCTTTGATTCAGTGTTGTAACATAGCATTCCTTTTCACTTTTGTATACTAAGCATGAGTTATGTCTTCGTCATCGCACTTTGTTAACTCTGAGGACATAATTCGAGCTACGTATATGGGGTGTCGTATATATTACATATATGCTTTAGCCATAACTCGTACTTTGTGTGAGTGTGCTAATAAATAAGATGGCTAAAATCCTTTATCTAAAAATGATTAAAATTGTAATTTTTTTCATGTACATAAAATCCTTTCATTCACATACATAGCTATATATAATAATTACTTTTGTACAAATGTTTGAAAATATGCTTTGTTAGTAAAAAGTTTATAAATACTTGTGTATAAAAATTATGTATGTAGTATAAAATTTGTGTTAAATATCTGAAAAATAAAAGTTCGTAAAAACCCTTGTGTAAATGTTTGTAAATAGTATGCAAAACTTCTGCACTCATGCATGTATTCGAACGATTTCAAAAATTTTGCACATTTTCAAAAAATTTTGCATAAAAATATTTTTGTATATATTTGTATATTCTTATGAATCATAGTTGACATTTAAACTAGCATGCAATTAAATTAGAAAATGGAGCTTGGTTAAGACCTTAATCCACATAAATATAAGAGGAACCTTATAGGATTTGGGGTTCATACTTTTCACGTCCATTAGTGACTGAATTCATTGAGTCCTCTAGCCTATGATCACATGTCATCTTGATGAGCCAATGTAGAATCAATGCACACATGACTCTCACAGATAATGGCTTTACTTGCACCAGCCCTGTATACATAGCTCTCTACGGATGAGGTGGTGAGGAGGCAGTTTCCTTTCGCTTTGGGTAGCATACGAGGGTAGTACTTCTAGGCAGAACATCTCATCTTCCTATAGGGAAGGAACTGCACCTCAACTTGGTCTGGCGGTGCTGAGGTCTAAAGACAGGAGTTGTGGGTGGCAATAATGCTTCAAAAGAGCGATAGTCTACTGGCTCAAGAGGAAAAAGTCATTATGTATATATGTTGCACCATGTAGATATGTTGTACATATGCACATAAAAAAATATGTGCAAAAGAAAGAAAAACTCCAAAAAGTGGCAGGTCAGATAGAAAAATGAAATACCTGCCGGAGTGTACATAGTCAAATAAAGCAAAGCTTATGTTACCCACTCTTATCTCATGAAGCTTGCAACGAGAGACTTAGCTACAATGGTTAGGCTCACAGGGATACATGGCTACACTTGTCATGGTCCATTCTCTTCTTACCCCCTCTTCTTGAGCCGGTTGAACATGAACTTAGAATGGAATACCCTGCTCCTCGGGGAAAGAGCTGTTAAACTAGGGCATTAGAGTTACCTTGTTGAGGGTGGTTGTTGCCTTGTCATTTCTGAGGCGGGGAGCTACATATCACTAATAACGTACAAGAAAAGATTCATGGCCATTAGAGTTTATGTATGTATACTTGTTCAGATCTGGATTATTGAGGAGTCCTGACCATAGAGTGGTGGAACTTAGAGGATATTGAGTCTTAAACCTAGGTCCAAGTAAGGTTCGGACTAACTAATAATACAAAGGTCTGACTGAACTCCATACTTCAATTTAATGAAAACAAGTTTAATAATCAATTGTGATTCTCCTCCTTTTTCTTTTCCTCTCCTTTTCACTTCTTTTTCAAATAAGTGTTTGCTGAGGGACTAGCTAAGGTAAAGTATAGGGTGGTGATGAATCTATGATTCTCACTCTTTATTCTTTTATTTTTGCTATTTATCTGAGCAAAGCATCATGTGAATAGGAGTAAATACAATAAGTTAGCATTTGGCATGCATATGTTAACAGTACATATTTAGCATGTATTTGTGCAAAAATAAAAGAATAAATGAAAAGAAAAAGGAAGGAGGTATTTAGAATAAATACATAGTGACCCGAACCGCAAGAGAAGGTCAAGAATTGACATGATCACCAAATAAAATAAGTAGAGAGAGATAGGGCCCATTCCATACTATATATACTACTTGTATCTATAAATAATTATTTTTGACAAAATCAAAATAAAATGTTATTTTTACCTCCTTGTTTATAGTCCTAAAATAAAACTAAAATTAGAAAAATAAAATAAAAATAAAATCCTTCTTACTTGTGTAAAATACATGTATATATGTCTTACTCTATTTACTAAACATCTATAAATAAATAATAAAAATAAAATTAAATTAAAATTATTTTATACTAACAAAATTATGTTGTAAATAAATAAAATATAAAAATCTGGGTATTTGTGCAAAAATAACTGTACAAAATACATTGGTATATTACACATGTATACAATACATTATACTGTATAAAGACTAATTTATTTTTCATAATAATAAATAAAAATAACAGAAAAATAGTTTGAAAAATAATATGTATTTTTCATTTTATACACTTTTTATTTAAAAATCATTTGTTATTTTTTATTGAATTTTTAAGTATTTTGTATATTCCTATTTTGAGGTTTGGTCCGGGAGGGTTTGTTGACCCCGGTCAATGCCCCCTCCTAGCTCGGGTTGGGTCGAAAACCCGTCGCCGATGCCTTTTATCCAATTTCTCCCGCCCGAATCCGAGCTCCTCTCTCCTCGAACTTGGACACTGGATTCCTCGGACCTCAGTGATCCTCGCGGATTACTTGGATGATCCGAATCGCTCTCGGGTCTCGTGCTTCTTGCTGATCCTTGTAGTCCCTCGAGTTGCCTATATAGTTTCTCTTTCTCCTCCACAGTGCCCTAGCTCATTTCTCGCCTCTTCTTCCATCCCCAGCGACCTCAGGTTGAGTGACAACTACCAGAGGCTCACCTTGGATTGGAGTTTTGTGGCTAGGAGACGCAGCCCAGCTACGTGACCGGCGACCGCTGCCACGTTCAGCCTCCCCGCCTTCTGCAGCGTGGTTGAGGCCACTACCTCACCGACCACCTCTGCCCGGAGCTTAGGAACACGCTCCCTCCTCCAGGTTTCCTTCATTTCCAGTTCATTTCCTTGTTCAATCCATTCTTCCCATATATTGCCGTCACGCATCCACTTGCTCCTACTAGTTGGTCGGAGACCCCCTCCATCTTCCCCCATAGTCTGATCATCCATAGGCTAGACCATCGTGTCGAGATTATGGCCGAGATCTCCTCCCTCACCTTTGTCCAAGATCGAACCCCGCCCCATCGTTGCTCCTTTCTGTTTTTGCTCAAATAACCCCGACCGGAGCTTTGCTCCGAGTCGAGCTCACATCTGCAGGTGTTTGCGCACACAGGGATTCCAGTTCCATCCTTTAGGGGGTCTGCCGGAGTAGCTCCAGGTCCATCTTCACCGCCACACATATCCGTCCAGTAGTTTCCTCATCGGAACCGTCCATTCGATGCGGGTGGCTTCCACAACATAGTCGGGCCCTTCCGATCGCTCATCAGAGTCACAGAGCACATCTGCGGCTCTGGTGAAGTTCGTCAGGGTCCAGTCCTTCCAGACCCCCTCTGCACCGTTAGATCGGCCCGCCTCTGCCATATCTGATCTATCCGCCTACCGTGCGGCCTTTTGGCCGTTGGATCTGACACCTGATGTATCTGAGCCCCACGATCCCGATATTCCCTAAGGCATCAGATTTGACACAACAGAAGATCTGAACCACATGTCCCCGCTTCCACCGGAGCTCGCCACGCGACCCCCACGCACACCACATGTGCCCGTCAAGGGTATTTTACATGTGCTTCCCTGCATCTTTATGTATTACTTTTTAGTTTGTTAAATAAAGTTGTAGTTCAAACTTTTTGCATATTAGCCATTAAGATTTCCAACATTTGCACTTTTGTCCTTCGAGTCTGGACACATGTGCCTTCTCACGTGCTTTCGTGGTGATTTGCATCTTATATCTTGCATTTTCTTACTGTTATATTGTGAATGGAATGTTTCTGTTAATTGCAAAAACACCCCTGTGCGTGATTTAATGAGCATGTGTGCAAATGTTGTGGGCTTTTTATACTAAGGCCCCTGGAATTTTTGCATGCATTAATGTTTGGTCTGGAAACTTTAGGATAATTGTGATAAACTCCCTATAACTTGTGTTTTTGATTTTGCATTAAATAAATATCACTTTAATTCCAAAAATTCTGCAAAATTTCTATGAGCTCTTGCTAGCTCAAAAAAATTATTATGATTTTTGGGATTATTTTTGTTAAGTATTTTATTTTCTAAAAATAAAACCCTTAAAAACATGTCTGTTTGTTTTATAAAATACCAAAAAAATATAAAAATTGTCTGAAAAAATCTATAAAAATTTGTGTCTGCTTGTCTTTGTGTGTATCTACTTCAGTACCATTTTAGTTTCATTATCTTTTATAAATCCTTAAAAATCCCAAAAACTAAAAATCTTATAAAATCATTAGAAATTCTATAAAATAAAAAAATGTGATTTTAGTTCCTGAAGTTAGATCTTTTAATTTACTTTATCATAAAAATCGCAAGCAGGAATCTGGGCAATTTTAGCATTTTAAATTTGCCTGTTTGTTAGGGCTGTACATTGGTTATATGTCTTGTGTTTGTTTCATTTTTATAAAATTATATAAAAATCTGATAAATTATCATAAAATAACCAAAAACATATGCACATTTGAAAATTATAAAAATATTTTTATTTCTAATTTTTGTGCATTTTTAGTCTTAATAAAAAAATGTTTAAGCTTGATTTTATTTATCTTTTTATTTGTTTTCCTATTCAACAATAAAAAAATGGCAAATTAAACCAAAAAACTATGCCTTTTATTTTCTAATTACCGACTACTTCATACATTTATGTGCTTCTTATGTTCGACCCTGGTCGTTATACCAGGTTAAATAAATAGCGGAGACCACTACATTGATTTTTCTGCATGATTGTTTTAATTGTGGTCTTGAATTTTCTTGTTGAACCTATCCTGCTGATTAGGGTCGCAACGACCCTTGATTTATATTTATCCTTAACCCTAACCAGCCGGTCGCTCATCAGAAATCTAAGCAGATACAATCTACAGAGTCCAATGCTCCTAGTGAGACAATTTCAAGCATGAGATGGATGAGATCAGGCAGGACATGAGGGAGATTATTAAAGGCAAGGCTGTCATACATGCATAGCCTGAGCAACCGGCTACTTTCAGGCATGAGATGGATGAATTCCAGAAGGTGATGCGGGAGATCATTAAAGGCAAGGTTGTCATATCTGCACAGATTGAGCCCATCCCGAACAATCTAAAGAGGAAATCTTAGCTAGTACAGTCTGCAGAGTCCGATTCTCCTTGTGAGATACTTGATGACATGCATTATTTTATTCATGCTGATTTTGTGACACTTATGAGCGGTAGGAAGCCAGTCGATGACAACTCATCTAGGTGACATCTAGATGCATATTTCAAAGTGCCAGATGAGCGAGAGAGCGGTGGTGATGCCACTGATATTGATGGTGGTGATTATGCCACCCACTTTGAGTATGATCCAGTTAAAAGTGTGGATGTTGTCCCTTTTCTAGCCGCTGCAGATGGTGGTATTGATGCCACCGATTTCCCAGTTGAAAGGACATAGCGCGGTACTGGTGTTGCAACTTCAGATGTTGTCGATGGTGCTGATGCCACCAATATTGTATGTACATATACTCCTGTTGTGTTGACTCATACTTCAGTACCAGAGGATGATTCTCTAAGAAAAATAAAAAAATGGAAAAAAATTGAAAAACAAAAATATCAGTAAAGGAAAGGTTTATGTATATTCTCTTGGTTCATCTATTATGATTGATGATGATCATATGTATTCCAATCATTTGCAAGCTCAGAGACCTTTTTCTACTCCTGACCCTCTAGTTCTCGAGGAGGGTCCCTCTATCCCCTTTCCACAAGCACTCCGCTTTGGGAACAACCAAAAATAGACAATCCCCAAAAAAGACAACAACTAGAGTTCAACGAGCAGATGATAGACATATTTCATATCCAGCTGATGAAGGATATGGTGAAATCCTTAAGCGAATCACGGAAGCGTGATGATCGCATCGTATACTATCAGGAGCAACAAGTCGCACTAGTTGCTCGAGGCAGCGGAAATTTAAAATTTTCATGCGATGAAACCACATGATCTAAGAACACTTCTCAGATCATTTCATCTAAACCACAAAACAACTATTAGGTTACCTCTTAAAGCGTGGTTGCGATTGTATCTCTAAACTAAGAGACCTCCTGTCTCATGTTCGATCCGATGAAGGAGATGCTTGCGAGAGTGTTGATGAAACATGTGCTCCTCGCAATCCTTGTTGATGATCCAAGAGGGGGATCTCCTGGTCTCGACACATGAGATCCGACTTCTTCTTCATGAGCGAGGCACACCGAAGGAGATGGAGACCCACGAGCAAATAATACAGCAATATAACTCCGATGCTGCGACGATGGAGACTCTCTCTAGGGCTTCCATGGTGGATGACCATATGAGAGAGAGAGAGGGCATGTAGATAATGAGAGAGGGAGAGAGAGCATATGTTGTGTTGTTGTAACCAAGAAGAGAAAGGGGTGCCTTACCTTTAATAATATTTTGGGATCCATGGATCTCAATCCATGGACAACACAAATCCAATGCCTCACATTGATTTGTGTTTCTTTTAATGGACAAGATTTTGTTGGTGAAAACTATCAACAATTCATCAAATTTCGATTAAATATATATCAATAAATCAATATATTTTAGTCGTAAATTAAATCAGTCAAGCATGGAGATTATGGAATGAAGATTGCCTCCTTCCATTATATGGGATTTGGGGGCAATTTCATATAATCTCATGAGATCTCATGAGATTACAGTATTCCTTAGAAATCTCCAAGATTTACAACAACACTTGTTGTAAATTATTCAACAAAAATAATTCATAATTATTTTGTGAATATTGCAATCTTTCCATTGAAAAATTGTGAATCACATTCACAATCCAAAATAAAATGTAAATTACATTTTCAATTAATTGTCCAATGTGAATCCAATTGACATCAACATTTAATTAACAAATGTATATTACAAATAGCTCTCTCTTATATATCATAAATCACATTTGCAATATATATGATTAATATGGATAGTGCTATCCACATTATTCATATCCATGATAATTAAATCACATTTAATCACCTTTGATCTCTATTCTCATGTGCCCAAATAAAATGAATCACATTCACATTATTCACATCTTTGATAATCAAATCACATTTAATTATCTGAGATAACTCTCTCTCTCTCTAATATGAAGTAAATGTATATTATTCACGATAATTAAATCACATTTAATTATCCAAGATAACTCTCCTTATAATATGAACCTAATTCATATTATTCATGATAATTTAATCATATTTAATTATCTATTTTCTGAATTCTTGGATACATATATCAACAGTGAAATTATCCATGAACTCTTTCAAGGATAATGCGCTTTATCCATGGATACTTAGAGATAAGGATATGGCAATTGTATTGTTTCACGTATACTGACTTGGATATTGAGATCACATCTCAAATCCAGATCTTGTGTACCTCACATAGATGCTTGATAAAATCATGACCACAAATCTAATATTCTCATTGCATATGAATAACAATCAGATCAATGTCCAACATTTGGACCAAGATCAGATTACTTCTCTACTGAGAGGTGTCACTGAAATCCTGACCCATTTAATCACTCCCTAGGAATGGAAGCATCATGGTTATATAGTCATTTATGATCACAACACCCTCAGATATTCCCAATACATGTACATCCTGCATACTCGAAGACAAACAATAAACCCGAAGTTTAGATCAATTTCACACTGTCTATTTTAGGGTTTTTATAATTAAGTTTTTCATTTGACTATTGGGTGTTGGTATCGATCATATACTTTCCAAAAGCATATATCATACCTAGGTGTTGATCGTATACTTTAAAAAGCATATATCAAACCTACAAATTCAGTCAAGCTTCCAAAGCGAGACGACTGTGCACGGAATTTGATTCTTCCTAATATCTCATGAGTGAGCTCATGTCTTCCTATCCGAGAAATGAACTTGTATGATCCCTTTGAGAGATCGTATTACTCACATGCCCTTGCATGCACACCAGCACGCTGCTGCATAGACCTTGATTAGGTCATCTATATCGATCTGCCAAATGTACATACTCAGACATATAGTAAATCATCTCTCTCCGTTCAGAGGGTGTGTGCCTATATCGTGACAACATACAATACAGGACTTTGGTTATCTCGTTCTCGTTATGTCAACTCTTTGACTTAACTTATCCAACACCTCTGAATCTCTATTCCTATGTAGAGGACCTGCGTCAAGAGCTCGGTGGTCAGATATCAGCCTTTGGAGAAAGGATTGCCATCACCTTCTCATGCTAGAGATCATATTTTAATAATCATTTGACCGTGCTTGATGAGTCCTCAATGTAACTCTTTACATATTCATCCAAACACCAGCCTCTATGATTCAATAATTAAATCAATAGTTGTGTGATCATTAAGATGGCCATGGTACATAACCCTAATTATATTTAGGGACCTATTATGCAAATTATTTATTCTTCATTTCAGATCATGGAATGATATTCACAATAACATTTATTGCATAATGGTCGCTGTGGGCTCGCACTTCCAATAATCTCCCACTAGCCCAAAGAGACATTAATGGGCTAACCATTTAAACCCACACTCATGTGACAATCATAGGCCATTTAGAAAAATAGCTAGGTAAGCTGATCAGTCACTCTGTTCCAAAGAGACTATGCCAAGTCCTTTAACAACACTTGTGTATCTCCTGGTAACAGTGTTCACATCCAATGCGAAGGTTGTATGTTATGCAACCATTACTCGATCACATCAGTCATAGTGTCCTTGACACTACACCTCAATAATTATTATAACCCATTTGTAATTTCCATTATCCTTATCAGAATACCGTTATTCCTGGAGATCTCTATATCCCAAGGTATTTGTAGTTAATACCTTTTAGATCTTCATCTATAAAGTCTTAATTTCTTGAAGATAAGACTTAGAGATCACTATCTCAAAAGTCTTGTCATCTTTGAAGATATTGTTATTACTATAATCAAGTGTTTTATCTCCATAGTAGGATTAGTAACAGTTTACAACTCCTGCTTTATGACAGACATCTGGCTTTTGTACACATCAAGCATACACGCGGCTTCTCGTAACTGATGCATAAGGGCAACCAGTCGAAGCATTCACTTCCTCATCTCTTTGAGGTGCTGTCCCTTTAGATAGGTCAGTACCATATCTTAAGGGAATGAAGCCTTTCTTGGAATTTTCTAGAATATGTCCAAGGTGTACCACTAATGCGACAGTCCCAATACCCTCTTTCTTTACTTCTAAACAACTTCAGAACTAATATCTAAGAGGTACCCATGAGATCATATCTCAAGGTATGGAACAACCAGATTATAAAACACTTATTATTATTATTATCCTTATATCATTCCAAATGATTAGGATATTATCTACATTTATCACAATGAACACAATGACACTCCCACTAAGCTTCACATGGTTCATCAAGATTCTATTTGAAATCATAACAATTTATAATCTCTTAAAATATGATGTTCCAGCTACAAGAAGCTTATTTGAGTCCTTAGATGGAGTTTCTTTAGCTTGCACATCTTTATTTCCACAACCATGAAGCCCTGGGTCTATTTCATGTAAATATCTTTAGAGAGGTATTCATAGAGGAATGCCATCTTGACACACATCTTAAAGATGTCATAATCAAGTTGTGTATCTAAAGTTAGCAATAATTTTATGGGTTTAAGCATGGTCATTGATGGACATGCGAGCCCACGGCGAGCCATTATGCAATAAATGTTATTGCAATTCACTCCTTAATCTGAAATAAAGAGTACATAGTTTGCATAATAGGTCCCTTAGTACAATTAGGGTTATGTACCATGGCCATCTTAATGATCATACAGTTGTTGATTCAATTATTGAATCATAGAGGCTGGTGCTTAGATGAATATCTAATGAGTTAGATTGAGGACTCATCAAAGCACCGTCAAATGATTATTAAGAGATGATCTCCAGCCTGAGTAGGAGATGGCAATCCTTTCTCAGTTAGGCTGATATCTGACTGACTTCTTGATGCAGGTCCTCTGCATAGGAATAGAGATTCGGAGGTGTCAGATTAGTTAGGTCAAAGAGTTGACTTAATGATAAGCGCTCAAAAATCGAGTTTCGCGGCTTTCACTTTGTATTTAAAGAAGTGTCGGTTGTAGCAGAAAGCCGCGAAACAAATTTCGATTCTTAAACCTATCAAACAAATTTACGGTTTCCTGTCGGAAAACCGTTTCACTAATATTTAACCAGGCAAGTGTTCCTGGGTCGAACTCAAGGAGGCAGAATATATTCCCTAATTTTTCTTCTTCGTAATTTTATTTTAGTTCTTCTCTAAGTCAGAATACCTTTTTAGTGGTTTTTATTTTTGTAATTTTTATTTGATTTTATTCTTTTCAAATTTTTATTTAATTTTCAAAAAGGGATATTTTGCAAAAGATTTATTTATTATATAGTAGGTGAATAGAATATAGATGATACTATATAGTAGAGGTGAACGAGGTTCGAGCCGCGTACTCGAACTACACAAGAAAACGAAACAAAACGATGTGGTTTTCGAGAAAATCAAAAAACATTGAAAACTTGTCGAAAAGCCGCGAAAACTTTATACGAGGTAGCTAGGGTAGTTGTGTAACTACCCTCCAAGAATCGTCGAAATCCGAGGTCAAACAGACAAGATATGGCCCCTACAGCCCAGGGGCATAAGCGTCAAAAATACTAATTAAAATGTTCTCAAAAAGGTCCAAAAAGGACTGTTCTGCAAGAAAAACTAACAATTATTACACTTAGGTCCCTGCGAAGGGACCTAATTGTAATTTTACAAAACTTAAGCGGCGGGGTGGAATTCTGGAACTTCACTGGGCTTAATACGCAATTTCTCCACCGTTTCGCATTCAACGGCCGCGATTAAAACATTCCAGGCGCGATCGGATGGCTACGGCGCAGCCACGTGTCAGAAGGCTGTACTCCCTCTGTTCTTGAGCAGTTGAAGATCCTGGTGGCGTCGCCTCCTTCTCCGAATTATAGCGGCCAACCTCCGGCGTCTTGGACTCGCCTGTGGGGCCAGAGGGGTGGCTCCTCCACCCCTCGAGCTTGCCCACGGTGGAAATGGTGGTTGCGCCGCTCCGAGCGACGGCGGTGGCTCGATGAAGGTGACGGATCGGCACTGGTTACGTGAAATCTGTTCTGGAGCTCCGACTTCAAGATCCAAGATCGGCGATGTCGTAAGCCCAATCTTCGATACAATTGCTTCGTGAGATACCTGGACCTACGATGAAGATCTTCATGTGCTCGATTCGTAATGAGTCGGCCAAAATGTTAAAATATAGAGCTTCAAAGTTGAGGAAAAATGCATATAAATCCAGCCAAACTACCAGAACGTGAAGAAGATGAGAATTCGATGAAGGATTTGAATCAATTTGGAAACGAATCGAAAGGAAGTTTTGATATGGCGTTAAAGACTGATCATTATTCTACCTAAAAGCGTGATTAGCCACGCTAATCGTGGCTCTATTCTAGAGAAAGAAAAGTGCAAAATGAATGAAGTGGTCTGGGGAGTTTCCAAGTATATGACCTGGAAGAAGTTTGCTCGACGGGCGACCTCGCCGGAGCTCTACGCAGCACTTGGCGGCGATGCAAGGCGAAGCTCCGCCTTGGATCTCTTCTCCGACGTCTCCTCTTCCTCGCGGACCCTTCCAGTGGAGCTGTCACCTCCGGAGTTGGTTGGAATCGAAAGGGGAAGTTGGGTAGTCGGTTAGCCTGGAGCTTGGTAGCTGGAGGTGGAAGATGATGTTGTTAATGGCGGGTCTTGGAGGCCTTTTATAGGGAAGATGCGTGGGCTCCAAGTAGAATCGGAGGGTTGGCGGGTGAGAGGGTTGTTAGGAGTAGGAGTTGGAGGGTTGAGATCGGTCAGAAGCTTCAAGAAATGAGCGGGAAAAATCCATGAAGTTGGGCAGTTGGAACAGAAGGTCGGCAGACCTTCTTGGGGAAGAAGGCTCCAGGTGCTGACACGTGTCAGCACCTGGTTGGCCCAGATGCTATAAATACTTATAAATTAAATATAAATTAGTAAATGATGTTATATTAAATAGGTATAAATACAAGAAAGTTAGATAAATTAATTTTCTAAATTATGGTATAAGTATTTTTAATAAATAATAATTATTATTTAAAATATAAATATTTTATTAATAAATATGTATTAATTTAATAGGTTTTGTATTTTTATTTAATAAATAATTAAGTAAAAATTAATTTTATATTTTCTTAATTATTAGGACATTAAATAAGACTTATACAAATTCTTATGGATTTTTATGAATTAATTTATATATTTTAATAAATAGAGGAAGTGTCTTTATAGTTCAAATGTACCTATATTTTGAGGTATTTAATTTTATAAAAATAATAAATAGTCTCCAAAAATTATGAAATAATTTATGGTGAAACTAGAGGATCATGAAATAATTTAGAAATTATAAAATTAAGAAAATAATAAATAAGGTGTGTTACATAAAATAAATAGCCCAGAAACCCCTTTGTCTTTTGGTCCCAAAACCGACTTTTTGCAAACGGACTCTGAATTCAGTGAAACCACCTTCATTAGTTAGATAATATTATTTTATGAACTTTAAAGGTGAGTAGAGTGAAATTGGAGTTCGTATGAGGAAGTTATGATGTTCGGAAGTTGAGATTTTGACAATTTGTAAACTGGATTTCTTGGCATATTTACAGGGTAATATTTTTAACTTATTTTTATATTTTTATTTACATTTTTATGAATAATTAGGAGAAAGATTTGATGAAAAATAAGTTAAGATGAAATAATTAAAATTCTTTGAAGTTTTGTATTTATTTATAAATATTGAAGAATGTATATACATGAGATAGATTATTTTTATTGGGTTTTCTTTCCTTATCTCCCCCTACTTTTTGGTTTGTCAACCAATCCATGCTGACTTGGTCTCGGGGGTTAGGCTATAAATATATCTTTCAGTTATATTTATAGTTTAAGTAATATTACATATATATACATATATTCCATATTCCTTTTTCTTTCTTTTTCTGGTTCTTTGTTTATTTACATGAAGTTAGTGGTTAAAAGTGAATATTTACACATGAATGTGGTTTTGTTAAAATATGAGAATTAGTGAGTATTTACATGTATTTGTTAAGGGTTTTAAGACAAAATGCGACAGAAAAGTTAATGAATCATGGATTCATCAACCCCCTATACTTAAACTTTGCTAGTCCCCTAGCAAACACTTATTTTGAAAAAGTAAGTGAAAAAGAAAGAAAGTTAGAATGAATTTGTTTTCCTAAACCAATTCATGAGAACAGACAAAGGACAGAGCTCGATCGGGCCTGAAACAAGCATTTTGTCGGAACCTTAACTAGGATTAGGATTTCATCCTCAACAGTCTTCAAGTTCCATAATCCTTACTCAAGATCACTTCATCGGCTAGTTCAGACTCACTTATTCATATCGCAAACTCTATCATCCTTGAAGTCAACTTGTACAGTGTGTGAATTGATTTAGCTCTTCCTGCTTAGAGAACCGAAGAAACCGTCAATCCCGGCTATACACTCCTATGGCTTCCTCATCCCGCTACTCTTTCCTCGGGGAGGGAGGTATTCCCTTCTGAGTTCAGTTCTGCTATGTCCACAATCGAATATAGGGAGAAGTTAGAAGAATGAGAAAAGAAGTGGAGTGCGACCAGTGTAGACGCATCTCCTTGTGAAGCCCAACCGGTGTAGCTGAGTCTCCACTAAGATGTGCAGGCATATTTGGTGGAAGCTTTGACCAGTTTGGTCTTATTTGGTGGCTTCTGTTTTGCTTTGACTTTGTAATTTGCTTGCACTGCATTCATCTCTTGTGCCTCGACGGTTATAGAATCTTTTTAATCCGTCCATTTTTGAGGTCTTAGAAAAATTGTGTCAGCAGATCCTTCCCTCATCCGAAGCAACTATCGCAACCCCAATCTCTCCCGTCTTTAGACGTCAATGCCGCAAAGATAAGGATAAGAATGCACTACCAAGGTGTACTGTCCTTCGGAACTCCATGCGAGTTAAGCTAAGTGCAGAGTGCATGTGTTCAAGATTGGTTCACTGGTGAAGAGTTGTACGGATGACTCCAAGTGGTCTACTTAAGCTCAGATGACTTGATTTCCCGAATATGGTCTTACGGAACCCAAAGATTTAAGTCACCAGACCTGAAGAGTCTAAATTCCAGTTCCTAATCAGACTCCTTACAATGAAAGTTAAAGGCCGTAATCAAGCTCCATCCTTTAGACTAGACTCAGTCCTTAGTTCCGGAAATCAAACTTATTCTGAAAAATGCGAATGCAAATGCAACCATGTTTTTGTGAAGTCTATTTTCTGGATTTTACTCATTTTTATGAATTTTAAGAATTTTGTAATTTTTACAAATTTTAGGACTTTGTATTTTTTATGTATTTTATGATTTTTATAAACAAGGTTTTATTTACGAATTTTTACAAGATAAATTTTATTTAAATTAAATATCTAATGTATTTTACAAATTTTATCTACAAAGTATTTTACAAGGGTTGAATGGCTTTTATACAAATTTTAATAAATAGGGTTTTAAATAAGTATTATACAGATTTTAAGTACAAAGTTTTAATTACAAATTTTACTTACAAGTTTTAAGCATATTTTACTTATTTACTAGGATTTTATAAATAAGAGAATGGATTTTAAATTAACCCGTACCCACTTTTTATGGATTTTATAAGTATAGAAAATACATAAAGTACAAGTTATGACCGAAAGTATATATACAATATATACGCACCCCCCTATACTTAGCTTGAGCTATGTCCTCATAGCGTCAAAAGAGAAAAAGGAGGGCATAACTCGTGCTAAGTAAAAGTGGGTGAAAAAGATATCGATGTCAAGTCAGTCAACCCCCCCTATACTTACGATCTGGTCATCATAAGTATTATGAGAGAGCAAAAACGGGATGACTGAATGAAAAGGATAAATAACGAAGAAATCAAAAGGAAGGAATATGAAATCATCGAAATCACTCGGTCCCCCCTATACTTAGGATAAGGCATCCTAAGTATAAAAAGAATGTAGCCAAAAATTGGGGATCAGTGATTCGTGAAAAAGAATGGCTATACAAAAGAATTAGTACAAAAATAAAACGTAAATCAGCGGGCAATCAGTCCCCCCTATACTTAGGATCTGGTATCCTAAGCATAGAAGACGAGCAAAAACGGGGACGATTGTGGTCTATGAAGAATATACAAGTGTGGTGAATCTCCCGAATGGCTCAAAAGGAATTGTACAAGAAGAAGTAAAAGAATGATTATGATTCCTGTACAAAATAGATCACTTCAGTACGGGCCAGATGATCAGTAGTCTCTACGTAATGCTTCAGCATCTGCCCGTTAACCACGAACGGTTATCTGATTACTCAACCAGGATCATACTGAATTTTCTGCTTCTCGTGTGTATACTGATCTTTGGCTGCAAAAGTAGAGCCTTCTCTGTAAGTGAACTCTGTACACGGCATAGCTCTCTTTTCTGAAATATGCGTCTCTGGAGTCGGACTACAGAAGGTGTCTATATGTGTCAATATTACACCATCCGACTCTCTATGCTGAATAGACTGTATGATCTATGCAGTGTATTCGATGGACTCTTGTGCTGTAATATTTGTTCTTTCAATCTGCGACACAGAGATATCTATCGCAGGTGACTGCTCATCTGAATCTGATATGAAATCTGTTTCTGTATGTGAACAATCATCTGAAGAACTAGGTATCAAGTGATCTACCCTATCCTCTTGTAGGATATCTTGGGTATCAAAATAAACACTTTCAAGATCAAGAGACTGTGTCTCATCTATGTTCTGGCAATTTTCCGCAAGACTAGTGTCCTCTGAAGTAAATGACAATACTGATCTAGGACTGCTACATTCTCTCTCCATCTCAATGTGTATTTCTCCGTTGTCTGTGCGGAATGATACTCTCCCAGCATCATAGTCAAAGAGTGCTCTTGCTGTCTGCAAAAAGGGTCTCCCAAGAATGATTGGAGCAAGGTGTAACTGAGTAGGGCATGTCATGTCTAGGACTGTAAAGTCCACGGGAAACTGTGAGCCCTGAACAGTCACGATAATGTTCCGTAACACACCTCTAGGTCTCTTAATAGATCGATCTGCAAATTGAAGAATCGCCCGTGATTTATAAAGAGGACCTAGCTTGAGCTTATCAAGCAAAGAGGATGGAAGTAAATTGATCGAGGAACCATTATCTAAGAGAGTTCGATGGAATGTAGTGTCTTCAATCTGACAGTTGACATAGTGAGCTCCCAAATCTCTCTTCTTCTTCGGTACCTTGTTCTGAATTGCACACGAAGTTGCCCTGGTTAAAATATGCTTCTCAACTCTTGATCTCTTTTTCCTACGAGTAGTACATCTGTTCCTCAACTGATTCTTGAGTGTAGGAAAACGATCCAAGGCATCGTGCAGTGGAATCTTCAGAAAAATGTGATCTTTGAGCAATTTTTCAATCTGTGGAGATTCAGGATTATTTTTGGTCTTTTTCTTTCCTTTTTCAAACAAAGCGTCGGGAAAAGGAATAAAGTCACGAGTCAAAAAATCAGAATTTTTATTCAAATCATTGGAATCAGCGTGTACATCGAGAGTCTCAGAATTATTTACAAAACTTTCTAAGACAGGGGAAGAAATGTTTTTGTCTGGGAATTCTGCCTGATCTGGCGTGTTATCATCATCGGAGTCGCCAGTGTCCATATCTGAACTGTTGGCATTGCTCCCGTCTCTTGATTCTACGTCCTCATCCTCTTGCGGTTTTTCCTCCTCGGCATTCGGATCATGCTCGTGCTCCTCTGGTTCCCTCTCCTCTCCAGTAGGTGTTTGCGGTGATCTACCGCTCCTGAGACGAATGAAGTTAGACAAAAATTCAGGAAATGAGATCTTACATGTAGTATCTACCTGATCTGGATGCCTCCTCTTGTTGTTCGGATTCATCTGAGGCTGGGCTGGGAGAGTGGTCTTCGGCACGGTTAACTCGTCCAGACGACGGTTAACCTGCTCCATTTCTGTCTTATGTGCAATTTGGAGCGTGCTGAGCATGTCCATGATCTGGTTGAGCGCTTGGGCCTGTGAAGACATCTCTGGTTCGGTATGGTGGCCCTGGCTTGCTCCTCTCTCCTGCTTTGGCGTGAAGTGCTGAGAAGTGGACGGCTGGGAGTAGCGCTGTGGTGTAGAGGAAGATTGCTGCGGCTGTTGAAAAGAATAGTTCAGTGAAAAATGGGCAGGGTGCTGATAAGTAGGCTGCGGTCTCTGATGGTAGACGTTCGGATGAGACTGCGGCAGCGTGAAATTCTGGCGGTGCTGGAATTGCGGACGTCCATGCTACGGATGATCGTACGGCTGTTGCTGCTGATGATTCGGTATACTCGGTTGCTGATGGTAGACGTTTGGAGTATACCAAATCCCATTGATCTCGAAAGTGGCTTGCGGCTCCACCTCCATCTCTGCAGTGCTGATGACCTGGCCAGCATTGGCATGAGACTGATCCTCATGCCAATCAATCTGCGGAATCTCGGGCTCGCTCTGAACATATTGTATCTAACGGGTGGGTGGAGCGGGTGCGATCCTCCGTGCGGGCTGTGAAGAAGTCTGATTCTGCTGGTACTGAAGTTGAAGTTCAGAGACCTTCTTCGAAAGATCACTCAGCTGCTGAGGTAGAGATGAATGTTTCTCCAACTCTCGTAGCGGCTGCAGGTCCTGGACTTGCTTATGAATCACATCCACCAATGTTAATTTCTCACCAATGAAGCTCATGTTGGTGTTGGATTCAGAGTCTGCTATATTCGCCACCTTGTGATGCTCTCGGTGATGTGGTGGCTGCGGGGCTTTCTGATATGACCGAGTAGAGTCTACAACTCTTGAGTTCTCGGCCATCCCTTCGAAGATGGTCCAAACTGACTCGGCATCTTTGTTCAAGTAACTGCCGCCACATGCGGCGCTAACTAACCCCTGGATTTCCGGCTGGAGTCCTCCGAAAAAATTCTGTACTAGCACCTTCATTGGTATCTCATGATGAGGACATCTCTCTGTCAGGTCCTTGAATCGATCCCATGCCTCATGGAATGATTCGTTCGATAATTGCGTGAAGTTGGAGATCTGACTCCTCATCATGTTCGTCCTTCCTAGAGGGAAATACTTGCGCAGGAAGGTGGACTTCAGGTCGTCCCAAGAGGAGATTTCTCTCCCTAGATGGCTTAGCCAATAAAGGGCTTTATCGGCTAAGGCAAAAGGAAAAGCCTTTAGGCGCACGGCTTCCTGTGTCACTCCTGGATAGCAGGCCGTTCTGCATATCATCTCGAACTGCTGTAAAAACGTGAACGGCTCCTCTACGGCATTCCCATAGTACTTGGGAAGCAAGGAGATGAAGGACGGTCGGAGTTCGTATGGCCCTTGATTCGGCGGTAGCCGAATCCAATGATGGAGCGTTCGTGCGCTCGGGTCATACTCGTCCCGTAAAGTAGCGGGAACCGCAGGCGGTAACTGGTTCCCGGCCCCTGCTCTGAGTGCGGCTAATTCAGCCTGCAACTCGGTCTGAACTCTAAACTGTTCTCGAATCTGTAGATTCATCTGCTGAAGTGTGTCGAGAATACCTGTCGTGACATCTCCGTTCAGATCTGCTCTTCCCTCCGGATGATCCTCAGCTGCTGGCCTCTCTTCTGCTGCCGATGCTTTCCCACGAGCCATCTGATCGTCTAGAAAATGGAAACTCTCGTAAGAACTCATCGAGAAATACTCAGGAGATTTGGATTCTGTATTGAGGCGAAGGTCTGCCTCAATGATCTGGCCTAGAGGCGAGGGAGTCTGGGTCTGACTCGCCTCGAGATCGGATGGGACCAGCTCGGGAAGAGGGTCATCCCGAGCCTGTGAAGACATACGCTCGACGGTGGACGGTTGAAAGCTCACAGAGTCTGAGCTGAAAAGCCGTCGAGACGTCATCTTCGATGTCAAGAGAAGATTGGGAGAGCACGTGTACGATTCAAGAGAAAAAGGAATGCGAAAGCCGCGGAAAACTCACGCCCCGCAAACAAACACAAAGCAAACCCCGTTTTCACCAACTCAACCCTGATGAAGATCGTAAGAGTTTGGTCTTTTATCTTTTCGTTTTTAGGGTTGTTTTAGCAATCGTTGCGGTTACGCGGGCTGAGCAAGCCAATAGGAGCCCGATAGTTTCTCCAAGACACTGGCCCGAATCCTTACGCGAGACCACTCGCACTCAGCCAGTATGGGAGTAAGTACGGACCGTTTCTGGCTACCCGTGTTACTTGAGGACGGAGCCTTGCGCAGTGTCCTCTAAACCTCCCACTCTGCTAAGTAAACCCGGACCGTTTCCGGCTACCCGAGCTTACCCACTGAGGAACAGCGATCAGGTGTATGGATCCAGTAGTATCCCGCAAGAAATACGGGGTTTTGTCTCTATCCTTAAGTGTCGGCTCTCAACTCGCGTACTCTGAGAAATGTGCGGGGGTTACTCTCCCCAAATCAATTGAATCGATTTTACGATTTTTTTTTACCAGATATTTTTAGCAGTCCCAATTTTTAATTTTTGCAATTTTTATGTATTTTCAAACAACGTCTATTTTTGTCTTTTTGTTAAAACCCTAGAGCAAGCACCTAGGTTGCAAGTCCTAAAACTAGCTACGAGGCACAAGCAGATAGAGCGAAAAATCCTAAGCAAGCATCTAGAAAACCGCGGAAAACCGATAAGCGATAAAAGTCGCGGTGGGTGCCCTGATTCACCAGATACACGGTATCCGATGAATCAAGCCCCTAAAAAAATGAAAATTTTATTAAGCTAGTACAACTCTCTCCCTTTCTCACTCAAATAAAAGGATACTAATTCTCTGCCCTCTGCAGTCGACTCGTTAAGAAGGAGCCGACCTCTGCCCTTTCAACTGACTCGGCTTCCGAAGAAACCGGTTGATCCTGCAGGCCCTGCAAAGATGATTAGCACAAAAGATCTGATCGAGAAAGCCGAGAGAGCCGTAAAGAAAACAAGAAAGGAAAAGTAAACACGAAAAAGCCGTACGAAAAACCGTACGAAAAACAAAGAGAAGAAAAATAAAATCACGAAAAACGAAAAATCAAGGGAATCTAACGCCTCCCCGGCCATCTTAATGATCATACAGTTGTTGATTCAATTATTGAATCATAGAGGCTGGTGCTTAGATGAATATCTAATGAGTTAGATTGAGGACTCATCAAAGCACCGTCAAATGATTATTAAGAGATGATCTCCAGCCTGAGTAGGAGATGGCAATCCTTTCTCAGTTAGGTTGATATCTGACCGACTTCTTGATGCAGGTCCTCTGCATAGGAATAGAGATTCGGAGGTGTCAGATTAGTTAGGTCAAAGAGTTGACTTAATGATAAGCGCTCAAAAATCGAGTTTCGCGGCTTTCACTTTGTATTTAAAGAAGTGTCGGTTGTAGCAGAAAGCCGCGAAACAAATTTCGATTCTTAAACCTATCAAAAAATTTACGGTTTCCTGTCGGAAAACCGTTTCACTAATATTTAACCAGGCAAGTGTTCCTGGGTCGAACTCAAGGAGGCAGAATATATTCCCTAATTTTTCTTCTTCGTAATTTTATTTTAGTTCTTCTCTAAGTCAGAATACCTTTTTAGTGGTTTTTATTTTTGTAATTTTTATTTGATTTTATTCTTTTCAAATTTTTATTTAAGTTTCAAAAAGGGATATTTTGCAAAAGATTTATTTATTATATAGTAGGTGAATAGAATATAGATGATACTATATAGTAGAGGTGAACGAGGTTCGAGCCGCGTACTCGAACTACACAAGAAAACAAAACAAAACGATGCGGTTTTCGAGAAAATCAAAACACATTGAAAACTTGTCGAAAAGCCGTGAAAACTTTATACGAGGTAGCTAGGGTAGTTGTGTAACTACCCTCCAAGAATCGTCGAAATCCGAGGTCAAACAGACAAGATATGGCCCCTACAGCCCAGGGGCATAAGCGTCAAAAATACTAATTAAAATGTTCTCAAAAAGGTCCAAAAAGGACTGTTCTGCAAGAAAAACTAACAATTATTACACTTAGGTCCCTGCGGAGGGACCTAATTGTAATTTTACAAAACTTAAGCGGCGGGGTGGAATTCTGGAACTTCACTGGGCTTAATACGCAATTTCTCCACCGTTTCGCATTCAACGGCCGCGATTAAAACGTTCCAGGCGCGATCGGATGGCTACGGCGCAGCCACGTGTCAGAAGGCTGTACTCCCTCTGTTCTTGAGCAGTTGAAGATCCTGGTGGCGTCGCCTCCTTCTCCGAATTATAGCGGCCAACCTCCGGCGTCTTGGACTCGCCTGTGGGGCCAGAGGGGTGGCTCCTCCACCCCTCAAGCTCGCCCACGGTGGAAATGGTGGTTGCGCCGCTCCGAGCGACGGCGGTGGCTCGATGAAGGTGACAGATCGGCACTGGTTACGTGAAATCTGTTCTGGAGCTCCGACTTCAAGATCCAAGATCGGCGATGTCGTAAGCCCAATCTTCGATACAATTGCTTCGTGAGATACCTGGACCTACGATGAAGACCTTCATGTGCTCGATTCGTAATGAGTCGGCCAAAATGTTAAAATATAGAGCTTCAAAGTTGAGGAAAAATGCATATAAATCCAGCCAAACTACCAGAACGTGAAGAAGATGAGAATTCGATGAAGGATTTGAATCAATTTGGAAACGAATCGAAAGGAAGTTTTGATATGGCGTTAAAGACTGATCATTATTCTACCTAAAAGCGTGATTAGCCACGCTAATCGTGGCTCCATTCTCGAGAAAGAAAAGTGCAAAATGAATGAAGTGGTCTGGGGAGTTTCCAAGTATATGACCTGGAAGAAGTTTGCTCGACGGGCGACCTCGCTGGAGCTCTACGCAGCACTTGGCGGCGATGCAAAGCGAAGCTCCGCCTTGGATCTCTTCTCCGACGTCTCCTCTTCCTCGCGGACCCTTCCAGTGGAGCTGTCGCCCTCCGGAGTTGGTTGGAATCAAAAGGGGAAGTTGGGTAGTCGGTTAGCCTGGAGCTTGGTAGCTGGAGGTGGAAGATGATGTTGTTAATGGCGGGTCTTGGAGGCCTTTTATAGGGAAGATGCGTGGGCTCCAAGTAGAATCGGAGGGTTGGCGGGTGAGAGGGTTGTTAGGAGTAGGAGTTGGAGGGTTGAGATCGGTCAGAAGCTTCAAGAAATGAGCGGGAAAAATCCATGAAGTTGGGCAGTTGGAACAGAAGGTCGGCAGACCTTCTTGGGGAAGAAGGCTCCAGGTGCTGACACGTGTCAGCACCTGGTTGGCCCAGATGCTATAAATACTTATAAATTAAATATAAATTAGTAAATGATGTTATATTAAATAGGTATAAATACAAGAAAGTTAGATAAATTAATTTTCTAAATTATGGTATAAGTATTTTTAATAAATAATAATTATTATTTAAAATATAAATATTTTATTAATAAATATGTATTAATAAATAGGTTTTGTATTTTTTATTTAATAAATAATTAAGTAAAAACTAATTTTATATTTTCTTAATTATTAGGACATTAAATTAGACTTATACAAATTTTTATGGATTTTTATGAATTAATTTATATATTTTAATAAATAGAGGAAGTGTCTTTATAGTTCAAATGTACCTATATTTTGAGGTATTTGATTTTATAAAAATAATAAATAGTCTCCAAAAATTATGAAATAATTTATGGTGAAACTAGAGGATCATGAAATAATTTAGAAATTATAAAATTAAGAAAATAATAAATAAGGTGTGTTACATAAAATAAATAGCCCAGAAACCCCTTTGTCTTTTGGTCCCAAAACCGACTTTTTGCAAACGGACTCCGAATTCAGTGAAACCACCTTCATTAGTTAGATAATATTATTTTATGAACTTTAAAGGTGAGTAGAGTGAAATTGGAGTTTGTATGAGGAAGTTATGATGTTCGGAAGTTGAGATTTTGACAATTTGTAAACTGGATTTCTTGGCATATTTACAGGGTAATATTTTTAACTTATTTTTATATTTTTATTTACATTTTTATGAATAATTAGGAGAAAGATTTGATGAAAAATAAGTTAAGATGAAATAATTAAAATTCTTTGAAGTTTTGTATTTATTTATAAATATTGAAGAATGTATATACATGAGATAGATTATATTTATTGGGTTTTCTTTCCTTATCTCCCCCTACTTTTTGGTTTGTCGACCAATCCATGCTGACTTGGTCTCGGGGGTTAGGCTATAAATATATCTTTCAGTTATATTTATAGTTTAAGTAATATTACATATATATACATATATTCCATATTCCTTTTTCTTTCTTTTTCTGGTTCTTTGTTTATTTACATGAAGTTAGTGGTTAAAAGTGAATATTTACACATGAATGTGGTTTTGTTAAAATATGAGAATTAGTGAGTATTTACATGTATTTGTTAAGGGTTTTAAGACAAAATGCGACCGAAAAGTTAATGAATCATGGATTCATCACTTAACGAGATCGAGATAACCAAAGTCCTATATCATATGCTGTCATGATATAGGCACACATCCTCTGACCGGAGACATATGTGTTACTATATGTCTGAGTATGTACTTTTGGCAGACCAATAGGTTGATGACCTAATCAAGGTCTATACACCGGCGCGCTGGTGTGCATATAAGGGCATATGAGTAATACGATCTCTCAAAGGGATCATATAGGTTCACTACTGAAGCGGAAGACATGAGCTCACTCATGAGATATTGGGAAGAATCAAATTCCGTGCGCACGGTCGTCTCGCTTTGGAAGCTTGACTGAATTTGTTGGTTTGATATATACTTTTAGAAAGTATATGATCAATACCGACTCCCAATGATCGAATGAGAAACTTACTGATAAAACCTTGAAGTAGACAGTATAAAGTGGATCTAATACTTCGGGTTTATTCTGAGTCTTCTAGTATGCAGGATGTACAGGTATTGGGAATGGCTGAGGGTGATGTGATCATAAACGGTTGTATAACCATGACGCTTCCATTCCTAGGGAGTGATGAAACGGGTCTGGATTTTAGTGACTCCTCTTAGTAGAGAAGTAATCTGATCTTAGTCCAAATGTTGGACATTAATCTGAATGTGATTCAGATTAAAATGAGAAGATTAGATTTGCGGTCTTGATTTAATCAAGCATCTATGGGAGGCCCGAGATCTAGATTTGAGATGTGATCTCAATATCCATGTCACTATACGTGGAACAATACAATTGCCCTGTCCTTATCTCCAAGTATTCGCGGAGAAAGCGCATTGTCCTTGAAAGATTTCATGGATAATTCTATTGTTGATATAATTATCCGAGCATTGAGAAAATGGATAATTAAATGTGATTTAATTATCATGAATAATATGAATTTGATTCATATTATAAGGAGAGTTATCTTAGATAATTAAATGTGATTTGATTATCAAAGATGTGAATAATGTGAATGTGATTCATATTATTTGAACACATGAGATAAAGAGACCCAAGATGATTAAATATGATTTAATTATCAAGGATAAGAATAATGTGGATAGTAATATCCAATTATTCATAATATATTATAAATGTGATTTATAATGTATTAGAGAGAGTTAAATATAATTTATATTAGTAGATTATATATTAATGTGTATTGGATACACATTGTCTAATTAATTGAAAATGTAAATTACATTTGGTTTTGGGTTGTGAATATGATTCACAATATTCCAAATATCAAGATTGCAATATTCCCAAAATTAATTGAGAGTTATTTTGGTGAATTAAAATACCAACAAATTGTTGTTGGAAAATAAGTAGAGAGAAATTCAAGGAGACGTGCAATCTCAAGGATTGCCATGAGATTGCCCTCCCTTTTGGAAAGAGGGGGGCGGCACCAATTTCCTTGTGAAATTGGTGGCCGTCCCCCCCTTCCAAAGAGGAAGGTTGATCTCTCTTTATTCCTCTATCCTTATTTGATTGATTTAATATGGTATTAATATTTATTTGATTTATCAAATATATTTTTATCAAATTAAATCACAAGTTGTTGGTTTTTACCAACAACAATCTTGACCATTGGATTGATATAAATCAATCTCATCCATTGATTTTATATGTCACATGGATTGAGATCCATGGATCCCAAGACCCTATAAATAGAGAGGCATACCATGCTCTCTATTTTACACACAATGCTTGAGAAGCATCTCTCTCTCTCTCTTTCTCTCAAGAGACGTCAGCCCTCTCTCTCCCTCTCATGGCCGTCCACCATGGATGCCATGGAGAGGTTCTCCATCGCCGCGGCATCGTCGTTATGCTGCCCGTTCTTCTGCTCGTGGATCTCCGTTTCCTTCGGTGCGCCTCGCTCTTGAAGAAGATGTCGGATCTCGTGTGTTGAGATCAGGAGATCCGCCGCTTGGATCATCAACATGGATTGCGAGAAGCATGCGGTTCATCCCCGCGCTCACAAGTGTCTCCTCCGTCGGATCGGACTTGAGACAGGAGGTCTCTTCCTTTAGAGACTCGATCGCAACCACGCTTCAAGAGGTAATCCTATTACTTGTTTGTGGTTTAGACGAAACGATTCGAGAAGTGTTCTTGGATCATGTGGTTTCGTCGTATAAAATTTTTTAAATTCCGCTGCATTGAGCAACTAGTCCGACTAGTCGCTCCTCGTCGTATTCGATACGACGCTCACGCTTCCGTGATGCGCTTGAGGATCTGGCTATATCCTTCAAGTGGTATCAGAGCCAGGTTGATGGTTTCGAATATGATTCGCTAACCGAGGACGACATGGGTTCGTTAAGGTCGCGAAAGTTTTCATCGCATTTGATTTCGTAGATCTGTTTAGTAAAGAAATTCGGCAATGTTGATATTGTTTAAATACGAATTTAATACTTGGATTTTGTTCCCCATTAAATAAGGAAACCATAGGATCTGAGTTTGCGTAAATCGGATTCGTATGCTCTAGATATGGTAGTTTTAATGAACATGTATTCACTGTTACGGGAATTGCGAATCTTAACGTAATTAAGGAGTTAATTACTGTTTAGAGACGCCTCGAAATGTGTGCAAATCACATAGGTTCTGTTGTAAATCAAGTTAGCAAACTATGGAAACTTACTTTGCTTAATTTGGATTTAAATTGATTGAGATATGCTAATTTTAGTAAGTAGGGGTCACTGCTGAAATTACTTTCCTAATCAAGAACCATGTGATTGTCAATTAGTGAAATTAATTGTTAATTTCATGGAATAATTATGGAAAATATTTGAGAAATATTGGAATATGATTATTTCTTTAATTGACTTGACCTCAACCAATTAATTGATTAGATTTGATCTAGATCATAATTGGAAACACAATCATCAAACTCCTTGCTTGAATAGGATTGGGAATTTGTCTAGCAAATTTCCTTATAATCAAAATTGTTTTGATTACTATATGGTATAATTTCGGTTGAAGAACCGATGATCATCTCAAATACAAATTAATCAATTTGGCATTATCCTTTCCCGAGGCGGATATGGTGTCTAGTCGGGGATCGCTGGGGTAGCAGGTTGCAACGTATGCGGTCCGTCCCACTCCCGCCGGTACTGGCCATGATAGCGGGTAGGGCCGGGATAATGTCCGAGGGATTAAGATGTATTTTTCTAATTATTAAAATACGAATTAATACGTACTTTGAGAATAATACCATATATATATATATTCAAGCATAAAATTAAGTTTGATTGATTGAATTGGATTGATAATTAATTTAATATGATTAAGTTAATTATATCCAATTGAGAATACTCTAATATGATTAGAGTTAATAATTCCCTTGGAAGAATTAATTATATGAATGTGATTCATAGTAATTAATTAAATTTGAATAAGAGGTGGAGGATCACATAAGTGACATCCATGGTCTCCCGTCAAGACGAAGGGTTTCCGTCGCCAGGGATTGTATATAGGAGACGCCTGTACGTAGTGACAGCTCCTATATACAAGCGCATCTAGGATCAGACTCTTTGCTTCTCGAAAGAGTAAGGCCATATGCGTAGTGACCCCAATATCGGATCCTCATATTATTGGGGCGATATTGGATTGCGCATAGCGAGTTCTATTCCTGTTGACGGTTGGTTCAATTGATGACGGGTCAACGTCAGCTTAGGGGTGGTGGGCCCGGGCATTAAGGACCGAATTGGGAAATGCAAGTTGGACTTGCGAGGCGGAATGTGTTCCCGCTTCTCTTTATTGGAGTTGCAGTTTCTCTTATTATTGGGATGTAACAAAGATAAAGAGGAGATCCCAGATCTTGCTGAGATATAATGGTAAGTATATCTCTTACATTGAAAGTGATTAAGGGAATGAACTTTCATTGTTGACATGGCAAGACAACTTTGATATAAAATTCCTAATTCAAAGTAAAACAAGTATATATATAAATATATACCCTTATGCAAATTACTTATTTCAGATAATCCTTCATTAAACCCACTCAATGTTATACTCATTAATAACCAGTAGAATATCATGGATTGGACCCTTGATCCAGATATTGTACTTGCAATTGAACACATAATGTATGTGGTTGCAATGTGCAAGTTTCCTCATAATAATGAGAAGTGATAATTAAATAAGACAATAGGACTAAAACCCTAGGGTTTGCGCATGTCTCTATAAGTCTTGATCTCATCGAATGTACATTGGAAGTGACATGTCGATGATGATCGCAATTGTCAAATAATCCTTATAAAATCAATAAAGATATTCTGGCATACATATGTGCTCTTGACATTTAATCATGAATGACATGGTTCTCTGCATCATGTAGAATGGTAGCTCTATAAGAGATGATGTATTCAAAATGTTTGAGTACCTATCTGAACCTATGTTTTAAGAGTTTAGATGGATGTAGTTGATGAGTGTCATCATTCTACTGTCTATACTCTAGTCATTCATGAAGCTTCATAATATTCATATTGTATGAATTGGGTGAAGCATGTATAAATGACAAAATGCTCTTACATTGAATTCTTTTGAATTTAACATAAGAGATCCTTAGTCTTAAGCAATGGTTGTTTATAGATAAAGGGAGCGCAGTGGAAGCATGGGTTGGACCCAAGCAAGAAGTTTAATCAAAGAGTTGATTGTACTTCTGTAACTTCCATATGACATTCAAAGAGTTGAATGAATGCCAATACTGCAATAAGTTGATGTGTTGATAGTATGACTATCAAATCTATCTAGAATCCTTAGAATAGGAATCGGATAGTACATCAGAAAAAACTACATATAATCATTGAAATTGACTTACTTATTTGATAAGATAAAGTCTAATAATTGTATCTCAATCTTCTAATGACACTTGCAATTGGTTGCATCTATATTAGAATATTAGAAATTTGATCTTAAGGTTTAATGGTCATCCATGTTGGAATTGATGCAATTGTTGCAATAATTTCCACCGGATGAATATACTTCATATTTTCAGTGGGAGCCCTTAGTCTTAGAGAATGTCTCTATGACCTAGATATTAGAATATACTCATTGTTTATTTCTAAATGTTGGGAATAAACATGAAATCTGGAATAGACCTATCATAAAGAGTTATGATGGAGATATTTCTGATAGTAATCTTACATCTAGTGGACTCCACTAAATTAGAAAATTAATGAATGGTTCATTAAGATTTCTAATACTGAAAATTAAACCTTTAAAGATCAATAGGAGGATAAAGATCATTTGACAATGATCTGACATAATGTTTTGGACATATGTCTGTTGATGAGATCAATGGACAAGTAAGAGATGAAACTTTAGAATGTCTAAAATTTCAAAACTTGCATACTTATGAATATTGTATTCAAAGTAAAATGTCCAATACACCCTTCTTTTGGAATGGTGTAAGATGTTAAGGTATTCAAGATCTCATACATATTGATGTATGTAAATCATCTATATCAGAATAAACATTATGGATATGTGATATCTATTAATGATTATGTATGATATGAGATTTCTTCTCTTCACTTAGAAAAATTTGAAATGTTCAGAGATTTCACAATTTTGGTTTAGAACCAAAGTTTGAAGGAAGATGAAATGAATTTGATCTAACCAAGGTAGCCTGTACCTATTAGATGAATTCAAGAAATGCCTTATGGAGATATGAATATCATTCCTATCTCAATCCTCCTAATGAACCTGAACTCAATGGAGTTGTAGGGAGATACAATTGATCATGTGTGACATGATTTAATCAATGATTAATCCTAGCATAATTATCTTTTAGTTTCCAAAGGTGTATTTGTAGTAGAGACTACATTATATACTTAATAAGGTTCCATGCATGTAAGCTGTAATCTAGCACTAGAGAGTGCTACTTCATTAGGAAAATAAAGGATGGTATTGTATACCTACTTTATGACCTTGAGATTCTTAAAAGATCACATCTTTGAGAATATGATTCTTATAGGATGACTCTCTTGAGAATCAAGATGAAAATGAAGTAAAGGAACTCATTTAATCTTGAAAAGATAATGAGGCTCCTGAAATCAGAAACTAAAATAGATAATTAAAGATTAAACATTAATACCTCTTCAAATAAGTTTGAGGATGGATTCCATGTGTCAGTTAAATCTGAAAATGATCGGACTTCATGTGATGAAGCTCTTGAGGATCATGACATGGAAAGATGGATTTTGGCAATAAAAGTCTAATGTAGACTTCATATACAAATGTTGTATACGGACCCTCGAGGATCCACCTATATGGGTCAGACCCATTAAGGTGTAAATGGATCTTCAAGAGGGAACCTGATAAGAAGGTAGAGACCTTCAAAGCACGGTTCGTAGTCATGAGCTGCACACCGAAGAGAAGACATCGCTCGCGATGAGACTTGCTCTCCAGTGACCTTGCTTTAACCCATCAGAATATTGCTAATTGTAGCTACACAAGTTGACTATGACTTCTTCATGATGAGAGTCAAGATTGCTTTCCTCTACGAATACCTCTCTGAGGATATTCATATGAAGTAGCCCCGGGGCTTCATGGTTGAGGAAAGCAAGGTATGCAAGCTGAAGAACTCCATCTTTGGACTCCAATAAGTTTCTTGTAGTTGGAACATAAGATTTGATGAAATTATAAATGTTATGATTTCAGATAAAATCTTGATGAACCAAGTGAAGCTTAGTGGGAGTGCCATTGTCTTCATCGTGCTAAATGTAGATATTATTCTAATCATTTAGAATGATATAAAAATAATAATAAGTGTTTTATATAATTTGATTGTTCTATACCTTGAGATACGATTTCGAGGATACCCCTTAGATCTTAATTCTGAAGTCATGCAGAAGCAAAGAGAAGAGCGTATTGGGACTGTCGCATTAGCAGTACACCTTGGACTTATTCCATTTTCTGGACAATTCCAAGAAAGGCTTCCTTCCCTTAAGATGTTGTAGTGACCTGTCTAGAGGGATAGCACCTCAAAGAGTTGAGGAAGTGAATGCTAGAACTGCTTGCACTTGTGCATCAGTTATGAGAAGCTAAATGTATGCTAGATGTGTACAAGAACCAGATGTCTACCATGCAGTGGGAGTAGTAAACTGTTACTAATCCTACTATGGAGATAAAACACTTGATTGCAGTAATAACAATATCTTCAAAGATGATGAAACTTAGAGATAGTGATCTCAAAGTCTTATCTTCAAAGGTTTAAGACCTTGTAGATAGTGATCTATAAGGGTCTTAACTGTAGATACCTTAGGAGATAGAGATCCCCAGGAATGAAGGTATTCTAATAAGGATTATGGGAATACTGGTTATGATAATTAATAAGATGTAGTGTCAAGAACACTATAACCAACAAAATTGAGTATGGGTTGCATGAGATGCAACATTCGCATTGGATGCGAGCACTGTTAATAGGAGATATGCAAGTGCCGTAAAAGGACTTGGCGTAGTCTCTTGGGAACGGAGTGACTGATCAGCTTACCTAGCTATTTTCTAAATAGCCTATGATTGTCACATGAGTGTGGGTTTAAATGATTAGCCCAGTAATGGCTCTTTGGGCTAGTGGGAGATTTTTGGACATGCGAGCCCACGGCGAGCCATTATGCAATAAATGTTATTGCGATTCACTCCTTAATCTGAAATAAAGAGTACATAGTTTGCATAATAGGTCCCTTAGTACACTTAGGGTTATGTACCATGGCCATCTTAATGATCATACAGTTGTTGATTCAATTATTGAATCCTAGAGGCTGGTGCTTAGATGAATATCTAATGAGTTAGATTGAGGACTCATCAAAGCACCGTCAAATGATTATTAAGAGATGATCTCCAGCCTGAGTAGGAGATCGCAATCCTTTCTCAGTTAGGCTGATATCTGACCGACTTCTTGATGCAGGTCCTCTGCATAGGAACAGAGATTCGGAGGTGTCAGCTTAGTTAGGTCAAAGAGTTGACTTAACGAGATCGAGATAACCAAAGTCCTATATCATATGCTGTCATGATATAGGAACACATCCTCTGACCAGAGACAGATGTGTTACTATATGTCTGAGTATGTACATTTGGCAGACCAATAGGTTGATGACCTAATCAAGGTCTATACACCGGCGCGCTGGTATGCATATAAGGGCATATGAGTAAGACGATCTCTCAAAGGGTTCATACAGGTTCACTACTGAAGCGGAAGACATGAGCACACTCATGAGATATTGGGAAGAATCAAATTCCGTGCGCACGGTCGTCTCGCTTTGGAAGCTTGACTGAATTTGTTGGTTTGATATATACTTTTGGAAAGTATATGATCAAGACCTAGGTATGATATATGCTTTTGGAAAGTATATGATCAATACCGACTCCCAATGATCGAATGAGAAACTTACTTATAAAACCCTGAAGTAGACAATATAAAGTTGATCTAATACTTCGGGTTTATTCTGAGTCTTCCAGTATGCAGGATGTACAGGTATTGGGAATGCCTGAGGGTGATGTGATCATAAACGGTTGTATAACCATGATGATTCCATTCCTAGGGAGTGATGAAACGGGTCTGGATTTTAGTGACTCCTCTTAGTAGAGAAGTAATCTGATCTTAGTCCAAATGTTGGACATTAATCTGAATGCGATTCAGATTAAATGAGAAGATTAGATTTGCGGTCTTGATTTAATCAAGCATCTATGGGAGGCCCGAGATCTGGATTTGAAATGTGATCTCAATATCCATGTCACTATACGTGGAACAATACAATCGCCCTGTCCTTATCTCCAAGTATTTGCGGAGAAAGCGCATTGTCCTTTAAAGAGTTCATGGATAATTCTATTGTTGATATATGTATCCGAGCATTGAGAAAATGGATAATTAAATGTGATTTAATTATCATGAATAATATGAATATGATTCATATTATAAGGAGAGTTATCTTAGATAATTAAATGTGATTTGATTATCAAAGATGTGAATAATGTGAATGTGATTCATATTATTTGAACACATGAGATAAAGAGATCCAAGATGATTAAATATGATTTAATTATCATGGATAAGAATAAGGTGGATAGTAATATCCAATTATTCATAATATATTATAAATGTGATTTATAATGTATTAGAGAGAGTTAAATATAACTTATATTAGTAGATTAATTATTAATGTGTATTGGATACACACTGTCTAATTAATTGAAAATGTAAATTACGTTTGGTTTTGGGTTGTGAATATGATTCACAATATTCCAGTGTCAAGATTGCAATATTCCCAAAATTAATTGAGAGTTATTTTGGTTAATTAAAATACCAACAAATTGTTGTTGTAAAATAAGTAGAGAGAAATTCAGGGAGATGTGCAATCTCATGGATTGCCATGAGATTGCCCTCCCTTTTGGAAAGAGGGGGGCGGCACCAATTTCCTTGTGAAATTGGTGGCCGTCCCCCCCTTCCAAAGAGGAAGGTTGATCTCTCTTTATTCCTCTCTCCTTATTTGATTGATTTAATATGGTATTAATATTTATTTGATTTATCAAATATATTTTTTTCAAATTAAATCACAAGTTGTTGGTTTTTACCAACAACAATCTTGACTATTGGATTGACATAAATCAATCTCATCCATTGATTTTATATGTCACATGGATTGAGATCCATGGATCCCAAGACCCTATAAATAGAGAGGCATACCATGCTCTCTATTTTACACACAATGCTTGAGAAGCATCTCTCTCTCTCTCTCTTTCACTCAAGAGACGTCAACCCTCTCTCTCCCTCTCATGGCCGTCCTCCATGGATGCCTTGGAGAGGTTCTCCATCGCCGCGGCATCGTCGTTATGCTGCCCATTCTTCTGGTCGTGGATCTCCGTCTCCTTCGGTGTGCCTCGCTCTTTAAGAAGACGTCAGATCTCGTGTGTTGAGATCAGGAGATCCGCCGCTTGGATCATCAACATGGATTGTGAGAAGCACGCGGTTCATCCCCGCGCTCGCAAGCGTCTCCTCCGTCGGATCGGACTTGAGACAGGAGGTCTCTTCCTTTAGAGACTCGATCGCAACCACGCTTCAAGAGGTAATCCTATTACTTATTTGTGGTTTAGACGAAATGATTTGAGAAGTGTTCTTGAATCATGTGGTTTCGTCGTATAAAATTTTTTAAATTCCGCTGCATCGAGCAACTAGTCCGACTAGTCGCTCCTCGTCATATTCGATACGACGCTCACGCTTCCGTGATGCGCTTGAGGATCTAACCATATCCTTCAGTCATTAGAAAGCAAGTCTCATCACAAGCGATGTCTTCATTATGTGTGTATCTTGAGGATACGAACCGTGCTTTGACGGCCCCTACCTTCTTATCAGGTTCCCTCTTTCTCTTGAAGATCCATTTACACCTAACGGGTTTACCTATATAGGTGGATCCTTGAGTATCCATATGCAACATTTGTATATGATGTCTACGTTAGACTTTTATTTCTAAAATCCATCCTTCCATGTCATGATCCTCAGGAGCTTCATCACATGAAGTCCGATCATTGTCAGATTTCTCTAACACATGGAAACCATCCTCAAACTCATTTGAAGAGGTATTAGCATTTATCTTTAATTGTTCTTTTAGTTTCCGATTTCAGGAGCCTCATTATCTTCTAATGATTAAATGTGTCCCTTCACTTTCATGTTCATCTTGATTCTCAATAGTCATCATCTAAGAATCATATCCTTAGAGACGAAATCCTTTAAGAATCTCAAGGTCATATAGTAGGTGTCCAATACCATCCTTTATTTTCCTAATGATGCAGCACTCTCTGGTGCTAGATTCCATGTTACTAGCATGGAACATTATTAAAGATATATATTGTAGTCTCTACTATATATATACCTTGGAAACTAATATATAATTATGCTAAGATTCATCATTGAGCATATCATGTCACACATGATCTAATAGTATCTCCCTACAACTATATCGAGTTAAGGTACATTAGGAGGATTGAGATAGGAATGATAATCATATTTCCATAAGGTATTCCCTCAATTCAGCTAAAAGGTACAAGATACCGAGGATAGATCAAATTCATTTCCTCTTCCTTCGAACTTTGGTTCAAAACCAAAATTGTGAAATCTTTGAACAATTCAAAGCTTTCCTAGGTGAAGGAAAGAAATCTCATATCACAAATAATCATCATTGGATATCACATATCCATAATGGTTATTATGATATAGATGATCCACATACATCAATATGTATGAGATCTTGAATACCTCGATATGTTACATCATTCCCAAAGAAGGGTGCTTTGGACATTTTCTACTTTGAATACAATATTCATAAGTATGTAAGATGTGAAAATTCAGACAATGTAAAGTTCCATCTCTTACTAGTCCATTGATCTTATCAATAGACAAATATCAAAGGTGTTATGCAAGATCATTGTCAAATGATCTTCATTCTCCTATTGATCTTTTAAGGTTTAATTTCAGTATTAGAAATGTTAATGAACCATTCGTTAATTTTCTAATTTAGTATATTCCACTAGATTTTAGATTGCGATCTGAAATATCTCCATCATAACTCTTTATGATATGTCTATTACATAATTCAAGTTTGTTTCTGATATTAATAAATAAACAATGAGTGTATTCTAATATCTAGGTCTTAGAGACATTCTCTAAGACTAAGGGCTCTGCCACTGAAAATAACAAGTCCATCTATCCAATAGAGATTGTTGCAAAAATTGCATCAATTTCCATGTGGATGACTGTTAAACCATAAAATCAAATTTTATAGTCTTCTAACACATATTCAACCAATTGCAAGTGTTATTAGAAGAATGAGATGCAATTATTAGACTTTGATCTTTTCAAAAAAGAAAGTCAATTTCAATGATTATATATAGATGTAGATTAATCTGATGCACCATCTGCATCCTTCTCTAAGAATCCTAGATAGACAAGATAGTCACACTATCAGTACATCAGCTTATTGCAGTATCGGCATTCATCCAAATATTAGATGTCATATGGAAGTCACAGAAGTACAGTCAACTCTTTGACTTTCCTTCTTACTTGGGTCCAACCCATGCTTCCACTGCGCTCCCTTTTTCTATAAAGAACCATTACTTAATACGAAGGATCTCTTATGCTGAATTCAAATGATTTCAATATAAAATCATTCCAACATGTATACATGCTTCATTCAATTCATACAATATGAATATTCTGAAGCTTCATGAATGACTAGAGTATAGATAGTAGAATGATGGCACTCATCATATCTACATACATCTTAACTCTTAAAGACTTAGGTTCAGGTAGATACCCAAACATTTTGAATACATCATCTCTTATAGAGCCACCATTCTGCGTGATGCAAAGAACCATGTCATTCATGATAAAATGTCAAGAGCACATATGCATGCCAAAACATCTTCTTAGATTTTATAAGGATTATTCGACAATTATAATCATCATCGACATGTCACTTCCAAAGTACATTCGACAAGAGATCAAGACTGTAGAGACATACAAACCCTAGGGTTGTAGACCTATTGCCTATTTAATTGTCACTCCTCATTATTATGAGGAATACTTGCACATTGCAACTACGTACAATATGTGTCCAATTGTAAGTGCAGTATCGTGATCATGAATCCTATTCATGAAATTTACTGGTTATTATTGAGTATAACATTGAGTGGGTTTAATGAAGGATTATCTGAAATAAGAAATTTGCATTAAGAAATATAAATATATATATTTTACTTTGATTTAGGAATTTTATATCAAAGTTGTCTTGCCTTGTCTACATTGAAAGTTCAATCCCTTAATCACTTTCAATGTAAGAGATATACTTACCATCATATCTCAAGTAAAATCTGGGATCTCCTTCCTTATCTTTGTTACATCCCAATAATATGAGAACCTATAAATCAGATAAAAAGAAGCATGAACATTTTTCGCCTTGCAAGTCCAACTTGCATTCTCAATTTGATCTTTAACACCTAGGCCCACCACCCCTAAGTTGATGTTGACCTGTCATTAATTGAACCAATCGTCAACCAGGAATACAACTCGCTATGCGCAATCCAATATCACCCAATAATATGAGGACCCGATGTTGGGGTCACTACGCATACGTCCTCACTCTTTCAAGAATCGAAGGCCTGATCCAGATGTACTTGCATACATGAGCAATCATTTTGGACAGGCGTCTCCTACAGAACCCTTTGCATTGACGGGAGACCATGGATATCACTTATGTGATTCTCCATATCATGTTCAAATTCTAATTAATCATTATGAATCATATTCATTATGATTAATTCTTCCAAGGGAAATCACAACTCTATTCATAATAGAGTTCTACAATTTAATTGGATTCCAATTAATCTAGTCATATTAAATTAATGATCGAATTAATATCTAACAAAACATTCTTTAATAGTTACTTGAAATATGGTATTATCTCAAATACATATTATTTCAAATTTTAATAATTAGAAAAATACATTGTGATCTCTCCTACATTATCGAGTCCCTACCCGTTGTCTAGGTCAGTATTGACGGGAGTGGGACATACCGCACATGGTGCATCTGCTACCCCAACACTCCCGACTAGACACCATATCCACCTCCGGAAAGGATAATGCCAAATTGATCATTGTATACTTGAGATGATAATCGGTTCTTCAATTGAAGTTATACCATACATAATAGTAATCCAAACATTTTTTATTAACATTATAAGAAATTTGCTAAACAAATCCCCAATCCTATTCAAGCAACTTTGTTTGTTGAAAGTTCATGTAACCAATTGTGATCTAGATCAAATCTAATTTATTATTGGTTAAGGCAATGCCATTTAAGGAAATAATTATCATAAAATATTTCGAAAATATTTATCCAAAATTATTTCAGGAAATTAAACCATTTAATTTCACTAATTGATAAATGACAATAACAATGTTCTTGATTAGGAATGTAATTTCTAGCAGTGACCCTCACTTACTAAAATTAGCAAATCTCAATCAATTTTAATACAAAATAAGCAAAGAATGTTTTCAAAGTTTTCTAATTTGATTTACAACATAATATAAGTGATTTTCATAATATAAGTGATTTTCACGCATTTCTTGGCGTTTTAAATCAGTAATTAACTCATTAACTATGTCATGATTCGCAGTCCCCGAAACAATGGATACATGTTGACTAATTTGATCATAACTTGAGCAAACAGATTCGAAATCATGCAAACTAAGATCCTTTTGTTTCCTTATTTAATGAAGAAAAAAATTAAATTTTATTTTTATATTTAAACAATTTAAACAGGGACTAAAATAATCAAAAAATATAGATGCGAAAATGAAATGCGAGAAAATTTTCGCAAACCCTAGCAAACCCAAGTCGCCTTAGGTTAATGGATCGTATCCGAAACCTTCGACCTATGGAACATATACCACTTTAAGGATATGGTGAAATCCTTAAGCGCATCACGGAAGTGTGAGGATCACATTGTATGCCATCAGGAGCGACTAGTCACACTAGTTGCTCGAGGCAGCAGAAATTAAAAATTTTCATGCGATGAAACCACATGATCCAAGAACACTTCTCGGATCATTTCATGTAAACCACAAAACAAGTATCGGGGTTACCTCTTAAAGCGTGATTGCGATCGAGTCTCTAAACAAAGGAACCTCCTGTCTCAAGTCCGATCCGACGGAGGAAACACTTGCAAGCATGTTGATGAAACACGTGCTTCTCTCAATCCATGTTAATGATCCAAGTGGGGGATCTCCTGATCTTGACACGCAACATCCAAAGTATTCTTCACGAGCGAGGAGCACCGAAGGAGACAAAGATCCATGAGCAAATGATCCGGCAGCATAACTCTGACGCTGCGACGATGGAGACTCTCTCTAGGGCTTCCATGGTGGACGACCATATGAGAGAGAGGGCACGTAGAGAATGAGGGAGAGAGAGAGCATATGTTGTGTTGTTGTAACCAAGAAGAGAAAGGGGTGCCTATCCTTTTATAATATTTTGGGATCCATGGATCTCAATCCATGGACAACACAAATCCAATGGCTCACATTTATTTGTATTTCTTTTAATGGCTAAGATTTTATAGGTGAAAACCAAAAACAATTAATTTAATATAATTTAAATATATATTGATAAATCAATATAATTTATCCTAAATTAAATCAATCAAGCATGGAGATTATGCAATGAAGATTTTCTCCTTCCATTATATGGGATTTGGTGGCAATCTCATATAACCTCATGACATCTCATGAGATTACATTATTCCATGGAAATCTCCAAGATTTACAACAACACTTGTTATAAATTATTCAACAAAAATAATTCATAATTATTTTGTGAATATTGCAATCTTGCCATTGGAAAATTGTGAATCACATTCACAACCCAAAATAAAATGTAAATTATATTTTCAATTAATTATCCAATGTGATTCCAATTCACATCAACATTTAATTAACAAATGTAAATTACAAATAGTTCTCTCTTATATATCATAAATCACATTTATGATATATATGATTAATATGGATAGTGTTATCCACATTATTCATATCCATGGTAATTAAATCACATTTAATCATCTTGGATCTATATTCTCATGTGCCAAATAATATGAATCACATACACATTATTTACATCTTTAATAATCAAATCACATTTAATAATATAAGATAACTTTCTCTATAATATGAAGTAAATTTCTATTATTAATTATAATAAAATCAAATTTAATTATCGAAGATAACTCTCCTTATAATATGAATCAAATTCATATTAATCATGACAAATAAATCACATTTAATTATCCATTTTCTCAATGCCCAGTTACATATATCAAAAAAAAACTTATCCATGAACTCTTTCAAGGATAATGCACTTTATCTATGGATACTTGGAGATAAGGATAGGGCGATTGTATTGTTCCACGTATAGTGACTTAGATATTGAGATACATCTAAAATCCAGACCTTGCGGACAAACCATAGATGCTTGATTAAGTCAAGACCGCAAGTCTAATCTTCTCATTACATCTGAATCACATTCAGATCAATGTCCAACATTTGGACCAAGACCTGAGTACTTCTCTACTAAGAGGAGTCACTAAAATCCAGACCCGTTTCATCAGTCCCTAGGAATGGAAGCGTAATGGTTACACAATCATTTATGATGACATCACCCTCAGGTATTCCCAATACTTGTACATCCTCCATACTGGAAGATCAAGAATAAACCCGAAGTATAAGATTAATTTTACATTGTATACTTTAGGGTTCTTATAATAAGTTTCTCATTTGACTATTGGGACTTTGTATCGATCATATACTTTCCAAAAGCATATGTCAAACCCAGCTATTGATAATATATTTTACAAAAGCATATATAAAACCTACAAATTCAGTCAACATTCCAAAGCGAGACAACCGTGCACAAAATTTGATTCTTCCCAATATCTCATGAGTGAGCTCATGTCTTCCGGTCCAAGAAATGAACGTGTATGATCCCTTTGAGAGATCGTATTACTCATATTCCCTTGCCTTCACACCAATGTGCCAGTATATAGACCTTGATTTTGTCATCAACCTATTGGTTTGCCAATTGTGCCTAATCAGACATATAGTAACATATCTATCTCCGGTCAGAGGATGCATGTCTATATTGTGACATCATATGACACAGGACATTGGTTATCTCGATCTCGTTGGGTTAACTCTTTGACCTAACTTATCCAACACCTCTGAATCTCTATTCCTATACAGAGGACCTACATAAAGAGCTCGGTCAGATATGAACCTTTAGAGAAAGGATTGACATCTCCTTCTCAGACTGGAGATCATATCTTAATAATCATTTGTTGGTGCTTGATGAGTCCTCAATCTTAATATTTAGATATTCATCCAAACACTAGTCTATATGATTCAATAATTGAATCAACAACTATATGATCATTAAGATGGCCATGGTACATAACCCAAATTGTACTAAGGGACCTATTATGTAAATTATTTATTATTAATTTCAGATCAGGGAATGATATTCGCAATAATATTTATTGCATAATGACTCACTGTGGGCTCACATGTCAAACAACTAACTCTTAAAGAGGCATCAGAGCAGTCTCTTTTAAATGAACCTTAGAGAAAAGGCCACAATCTGTAAAAAGAAGAGTTGAAACAACAATGCAGGGATGCGTATGCTCACATGTGCTACATGCTTCTCTATTCAGAACGGATCGCCAGCCATGATACAAGATGCAGGGGCTCCATATCTCAGATGCCACATTTGTGAGTAGTGGTTCGATTGTACTTTATTAGACATTGGGTCTACAATTAACCTTCTTCCGATATCCTTATTTGACCGCTTCGAATTTGGCCCACTACGATAGAGCAGGATCGTAGTTCAGTTTGCATATAAATCTATTAAGAGGCCAAAGGGGTTACTGAAGGATGTTGTCGTCACCATTAAGGCCTCAAATTCCCCATGAACTTCGTCGTGTTGGACATGGAGATCCCAGAGTGTGTGACCGATACTCTCATCATTTTAGGATGACCTTTCAAGGCCATAGCCAAGTTAGTGGCTGATCATGATAGTGGGAAGGTATACTTTTGCATCAAGGGCGAGAGTATACAAATAGAGACGATTGAGGAATTTAGAGCTTGAGATTCTTCTTGCTCAGAGTAGAGTTCAGAGCTAACGATAGACTCAGAGCTAGATGTCCAACATAAGTGTGATTTTGTAATTGCAGATGATGAAGAAGTTTGGGCAGACCCGATTTAACGAGCTAATGTCACAACTGCAGAGCCCATAGATTCGTCGATGCTAGTTGAGGAGATGTCGGAGAGCGCACTTGTGGCACAAGATATTTCAGAGGCTGATGATTCCAATCTGGTTAGCAAAGCGAATTTGGTTTCTTGTCATTCAGATTCAGACCCCTCAGACTCAAACATAGATTTTGATTGGCAGGATTTTGATGAGTATTTTCCATGTTTGATGTCTACATAGCCTACAGCTAGGGCAAAGATTGTGCTAGTGCAATGGATAGAGACACCAGTAGGACCATCTTCATCGAGTTCACTTGAGCAGCGAGAGTTCACCCATTCAGATATGGTAACCTTCACTCATACTTTTCAGAGGCTATATTTTCAAGCTCCCACATGCCCAAAATTGAAGACCTTACCACACAACGTGAAGTATAGATTCCTTGCGGGAGAGTTCGATATGTTTCCTATCATTATCTCAGTGGATTTGATTGATGACCAAGAATATCTTTTGATGGAGGTTATTAATTCTAATGTAAGGAAATTGGATGGTCTATAGCTCATCTCCAGGGAATAAGTCTGGCCCTATGCTCCCACCACATCTTTCTCGATGATGACGCTATGCCTTCACGTAAGTTCCAGCATAGGCTAAACCTGAATCTTCGAGATGTGGTCATGAAGGAAATATCCAAGTGGTGGAGCATCGATTTTATCTACCCCATCTCCAACTTTAAGTGGTTCAGTCCATTATATGTGGTACCCAAGACGACTATAATCACTACAGTTGTTAGTGAGTCTGGAGAGGAGATTGCTACCTGTGTACCCACTTCATGGAGGGTCTGTGTGGATTGTAGATGATTGAATCTTGCCACCAAGAAGGATCACTTCATGCTCCCATTTATTGATCAGATTATTGAGAGATTATCTAGAAAGAGTCATTATTTCTTTCTTGATGGGTACTCGAGGTATAATCAGGTGGCCATTGCACCTGAAGATCAGGATAAGATAATATTCACATGTCCATTCAGAATGTATGCTTTTAGACGTATGCACTTTGGTATATGTAATGTCCTAGCTACATTCCATAGGTGTATGCTTTCCATCTTTTCGGATACAGTGGGTGACTGTTTAGCGGTCTTCATGGATGATTTTTCAGTTTATGGCGATGGGTTTGATGCTTGTCTTTCTTTCATAGACTGAGTACTTCAGCGGTGCATTAAGGTCAACCTTGTTATATCTTAGGAGAAGAGTCATTCTATGATGACTCACGGGATGTTCCTTGGTCATATCATCTCAAATAGGGGCATGGAGGTCGATCCGGCCAAGGTAGATGTCATCGGGAAACTCAATCCACCGTCCAAATTGAAGCAGTTGTAGTATTTTTTGGGGCATGTCAGCTTCTACCGACGGCTAATTGAAGTCTTCAATCATATTTCCCAACTGCTTACTAATATTCTAACAAAAGACGCTGAGTTCATTATAAATGAGAAGTGTCTATCATCATTTGAGACTCTCAAGGATTTAATTGTGCAGTATCTTGTCCTTCAGCAGCCCGATTGGTCTCTCCCATTCAAGATCATGATGGACGCTTCTGATTTTTCCATAGGGGATGTGCTAGCACAGAGGAGGGATGGATTGCAATTTTCCATACACTATGCTAGCCATACATTGGATGTTGCCCAACGGAATTATACTGTTACAGAGAAAGAGATACTAGTCATAGTCTTTGTTGATAAGTTTTGATATTATATTCTCGGATCTTGAGTGACCATTTATACATATCACAATGCCATCCAAAACATAATGGCAAAGAAGGTTGCCAAGGCATGTAGACTAGATGGATGCTTCTACTCCAAGAGTTTTATATTGAGATTAGGGATAAACCTAGAGTTAAGAATATGGTGGTGGATCACCTCTCTCGATTGTATCATCTTGAGGATTCTGAGACTATCACACCTATCACTATTACATTCCCAGATGAGGCGATCCTTGCCATCACCTCTCTCCATTGGTATGCAGACATTGTGAACTATCTTGTTGCCAAGAAAGTTCCACAAGATTGAACCATGCATCAACTTGAGACTTTCTTAGCAAAGGCCATTTCGTACCACTGGGGTGATCCCAATCTTTACCAAAAAGGGGGGAATATTGTCTGGCGTTGCTGTATTCCTCAGGAGGAGAACCATAGCATCCTCACCTATTGCCAAAAGCTTGAGGCAGGAGGACATGACTCTGGGAGACAGACAACACAAAAGGTTCTCTAATCCCTCCTTTTGTGGCCATCAATCTTCTAGGATTTTGATGAATTCGCAAAGCGGTGTATCTACTGTCAGAGGATGTGTGGTTGTGGTCATATATATATAATGTTGATGCAACCCATTCACTTCTGTGAGGATTTTGATGCATGGGGCATCGATTTTATGGGGCCTTTCACTAAGAGTCAGGGATTCTAGTACATTTTGTTGGCTATGGATTATGTAAGTCATTAGGTTGAGGCCATCCTTACCCGAGCGTCCAATGCGAGGATCGTTTCTAGATTGGAAGAACATCATACCATGGTCTTGGGTTCCTAGAATTTTGATATTAAAAAAGATAGGGGGGAGGGAGTTATTTTATCAATGACAAGGTAACGACACTTGCTAATGAGTTTAACATAGACCATAGAGTTGCCACTTCATATCATCCACAAACGAATGGTCTTGTTGAGGTTTCGAACCGGGAGATCAAGACTATATTGCATAAGGTTGTCCGCTCAGACCGAAAGAATTGGTCACAACTTTTAGACTCGGTCTTCTGGGCTTATAGGACATCCTTCAAGACACCTTTGGGTATATCTCCTTTCCGACTCATTTATGGTAAGCCAAGCCCCTTACATGTTGAGATTAAGCGCAAGTCACTATGGACAGTCATTGAGATAATATTGGATCTTGAGAGTATATGACATCAGAGGAGAGCAGAGTTGGCATTCCTGGAGGAGCTTAGAGATACAACCTTTTCAAGTAACCTACAATATAAGGGTCTATTATAGATATGGCAAGATTCTCAAATCAACCATAAGCTGTTTTAGCCTGATTAGAGAGTATGTCTATTTGATGCTAGATTGAGATTATTTTCAAGGAAATTACAAGGCAAATAGAAAGGTCCTTACATGGTCAGAAAGATGCATGAAAATGGTAGTATTGATATATCTTAGTTGTATCCTGAGTGCACCATTTGAGTCAACGGTCAACGCCAGAAGCCCTTTCTTGATCATGATTTACTAACCGTTAGTGCTGCCCCTATCCATTTTGTATGAGATGTATTCTTTGACTCTCATCTTATGCATGTCAATACCTGAGTTACACTTCTTTCCGCCCCTCTATATATCCATATTGTCTATCATTCATTCATTCATTCATTCATTCATTCATTTTGTTTAGCACTCCATGCCTCATCATATGATTTTTGCTATACTTAGGATGCACTTTATACTAAATATAGGGGGGTGTTGAACTTGTGTTGTACATATATTTATTCACCATATTACCTCTGTTTTGCTACCTCTACTTAAGGACATCCGACCCTAAGTAGAGGGGAGGTAATATTTGTCTTCCCTTTCTTTGATTGCTTATTCACTTGTCCCCTAAATGTTGATATTCTTTTCTATACTTAGGGATCTTTTACCCTGAGTATAGGTGGGGAGAAGTCGAGTCGCTAAGTGCGTACATGCTCTTCCTTGGTTCTCCCCTTTTGTATAGATTTCTATACCTAGGATTACTTGATCTTAAGTATAGGGGGATGATAACGTGGCTCCGACCTGTGGTTAATAATGATGTTGGTGTAGAAAAGAAACAAAGAGGGATCCACGTTGATCAAACAAAAATCAATGAAAATAGGAGAGAGAGAGAGAGAGTGAAGTAAAAAAGTTTCTCCCTAATATTTTGGTCTACACAACTTATTTTACTAGGTATGTGTGCATGGGTCGAACTCATGGAGGCAGAATATTAAAACTTCAGCTTTTGATACAAGGAAGAAATCTCAAAAATATTCACTTTATTCTTGATTTTACAAAAAAGACTCAGAAATTGATTCAAAATGAACTCACGATTGCGAAAATCAAAGCAACACGACAAAGCGATGAAAAATCACGAAAAAATACAAGTAAAATATCTTGAGTAGTTACAAAGTCACCCTAAAGATATCGTAGAAAAATACAACAAAAATGATGTCCAAACAACCCCTACAAGCCAGGGGTATAACTACAAAATCAAGTTCTATGTTCTGTTACAAAAAGGTCCCTAGTAGGGACCGATGCAATGAAAATAAAATTTATTACATTTAGGTCCCTGCATAGGGTCCTAAATGTAATTTCTAGAAACATTGGAGCTCTTCTAAAATTCTGGAATTTCGGTGGGTTTAAGAAGCAATTTTCCACCATTTCGTAACCAATGGCTGAGATTAGAAGCGGCGGCTTGATCTGGAGCGTGTGTGGGGGACACGTGTCAGAAAACTGTAGAGTCTGATGTTCTTGCTCTGTTCTTCCTGTTAGCAATGTGAGTCTAAGGTGAACCATTCCTGCAATAAATTTTGATGTAATAAATGATTTATCAATAAAAGTTATTGATTGGTTTTCACTCCCTTTCTGAGATTGAATGAATGAATGCACTTTAAGGTCACTTTGTACAATAAGGGTTATGTACCATGTCCAACTTGATAATCATACAGCTATTGATTCATTGATTGAATCATAGAGGCCGATGCTTGTATGAATATCTAAGGAGTTAGATAGAGGACTCATCACGCATCATCAAATGATTGTTAAGTAATGATCTCCAGCATGAGTAGAAGATGGCAATCCTTTCTCTTTTGGCTGATATCTGACCGACCTCTTGATGCAGGTCCTCTGCATGGGAATAGTGATTCAGAGGTGTCAGATTAGTTGAGTCAATGAGTTGACATAATGAGATCGAGATAATCAAAGACCTATGTTGAATACTGTCACAGCATGGGCATGCATCCTCTGACTGGGGACAGATGTGTTACTATATGTCTGAGTATGTACATTTGGTAGACAAATAGGTCGATGACCTAACCATGGTCTATTCACCGGCGAGCGGGTGTGCATGTAAGGACATATGAGTAATACGATCTCTCAAAGGGATCATATAAGTTCACATGTGAACCGGGATACATGAGCTCACTCATGAGGTATTGGGACTGATCAATTTCCATGCGTGGTCATCATGCTTTGGAAGCATGACATGAATTTGAAGGTATGATATATGCTTTGGGAAAGCATATGATCTATACCAATTCCCCATGACAAAGATTGAGAAACTTAGTGATCAAACCCTGAAGATGACAATGTAAAAGTGATCTATATCTTCAGGATGATCATAGGTCTTCTAGTATGCAGATGTGCAGGTGTTGGGTATACTTGAGGGTGATGTGATCATAAACGATGGTATAACCATAACGCTTCCATTCTGAGGGAGTTATGAAACATGTTTGAATTTTAGTGACTCCTCTCAGTAGAGAATTGACCTAATCTTAGTCCATGTATTGTACATTGATCTGAATGAGATTCAGATGCAATGAGAAGATTAGGTTTACAACCTTGATTTAATCGAGCATCTATAGGAGGTCCATGAGATATGGATATGAGATGTGATCTCCATATCCAAGTCACTATACGTGGAACAATACAATCGCCCTATCCTTATCTCCAAGTATCTGCGGAGAAATCATACTATTTTTGAAAGGGTTCAAGAATAATTCCATAGTTAATTATATCTAAGCATTAAGAGAATGGTAATTAAATATGATTTAATTATCTTGATGCATACGTGATTTAATTTTTGTGGATAAGAATATTGTGGATAGCAATATCCAATTATTCATAATATATTATAAATATGATTTGTAATGTATTAGAGAGAGCTAATTATGATTTATATTTGTTAATTAATTATTGGTGTGAATTGGATTCACATTGTATAATTAATTGAAAATGTAAATTATATTTCATTTTGGGTTGTGAATGTGATTCACAAATTTCCAATGGTAAGATTGTAATATTCTCAAAATTAATTATAAATTATTTTTGAACAATAAATCACAACAAAAGTTGTTGGAAAAATAATAGGTATATGGAGATATGCAATCTCTTGAGATTTCATGAGATTGCCTCCGCAAGGAAACAAGTGGACGGCTACCAAGTCCTACATGGAATTGGTGGCTATCTACCATATTTCATGGGAAGATGTTATCACCGTGATGATTATGTCCTTATTTGTTTGATTCAATTTAGGATTTAATTGTATTTGATTTATCTAAATTAAATTATTAGTTGTTGGCTTTTTACCAACAACAATCTTGACCATTGGATTAAACATAAATCGATCTCATCCGTTGACTTTATGTGTCACATGGATTGTGATCCATGGATCCCAAAACTGTATAAATAGAGAGGTATATCATGCTCTCTAGGGTTATGCAATAGAGACATCTCTCTCTCTCCTTATTCCACACATCAACCCTCTTCTCCCCTTCCCCATTGGTGGCCGTCCACCAAGCCCTAGAGGAGGAGCTTCGTCGTCGCTTCGCCACCGCGCTGCCACCTCGACGTTCTTTGGTTCTCCATCTTATTTGCAATACTATGCTCGTGAATAAGGTGTTAGATCTCGTACGACGAGATCAGGAGTTCACCGTGCTTGGATCAACTTGTTGGATTGCGAGGATCACACAACTCATCCACGCGCTCGCAAGCGTCTTCTCCGACGATCGGACTTGAGAAAGGAGGTCTCTTTTCGTAGAGGCTCGATCAACCAGGCTACAAGAGGTATTCCTTTATTCAATATGTGGTTCTAGATGAAACGATCCAAGAATCCTTCTTGGATCATGTGATTTCATAGCATGATTTTTTTTTTAAATTCCGCTGCATAGAACAACTAGCCGACTAGTCGTTCTTTGTCGTATTCGATATGACGCTCACGCTTCCATGATGTGCTTGAGGATTATTCCATATCCTTCAAGTGGTATCAAAGCCCGGTTGAAGGTTATGGATACGATCCGTAAACCTAGGACGACTTGGGTTTGTTAAGGTTGCAAAAGTTTTTTGTCGCATTTGATTTTCGCACATCTGTTTAGTGATTAAATTGGGCCCTATTAAAAATGTTTAAACACAAATTAATCACTTAGATTTTGTTCTTCATTAAATAAGTAAACTATAGGATCTGAGTTTACGTAATTTGGATTCCATTTGCTCGAGATATGGTTGTTTTAATGAACATGTATTCACTGTTGCGGGAACTACGAATCTTAACATGCTTAATGAGTTAATTACTGTTTTGATCCACCTCGAAATATGTGAAATATCACTTAGGTTCTCTACTAAATCAAATTAAAAATCTTTGAAAATTGATTTTGTCTAATTTGAATTTAAATTGATTGAGATATGTTAATTTTACTAAGTAGGGGTCACTGCTGAAATTACATTCCTAATAAAAAACCATGTGATTGTCAATTAGTGAAATTAATTGTTAATTTTATGAAATAATTACGGAAAATATTTGAAAAATATTTAATGATGATTATTTCTTTAGTTTACTTGGCCTCAACTAATAAATTGATTAGATTTGACCTAGATCATAATTGGAAACCCAATCAACAAACAACTTGCTTGAATAGGATTGGGAATTTGTCTAGCAAATTTCCTTATAATAAAAAATGTTTTGATTATTACTGTACGGTATAATTTCGGTTGAAGAACCGATGATCATCTCAAGTACACAATGATCTATTTTTCATTATCCTTTCATGAGGTGGATATGGTGTCTAGTCAGGGAGTGTTGGGGTAGCGGGTCGCACGGGTTGCGGTTTGTCCCACTCCCGTCGGTACTGGCCAAGACAACGGGTAGGACTCGATAATGCCAGAGAAATCAAGGTGGATTTCTCTATTTATTGAAATTCAAACTAATACGTACTTTGATATAATACCCCATATATATTCAAGTAAAACCAATCAAGTTTGTTGATTGAATTGGATTGATAATTGATTTAATGAGATTGAATTAATTATATCCAATTAAAATACTCTATTTTGAATAGACGTGTATTTACCTTGGAAGAATTAATTATACGAATATGATTTATAATAATTAATTTATATTTTAATTTAAGGTGGAGGATGACATAAGTGACATCCATGGTCTCCCGTCAAGGCGAAGGGTTCCGTCGCCAGATATTGTATGTAGGAGACGCCTGTCTGAAGTGACAACTCCTGCATACAATCCATTTGGATCAGGTTTGTCGCTTCTTGAAAGAGTAAGGATGTATGCGTAGTGACCCCAATACCGGATCCTCATATTATTGGGCGATATTGGATTGTGCATAGCGAGTTGTATTCCGATTGACAGTTGGTTCAATTAATGATGGGTCAACATCACCTTAGGGGTGGTGGGCCCGGGTATCAAAGATCGAATTGGGAAATGCAACTTGGACTTGCAAGACAAAATGTGTTCCCGCTTCTCATTATCAGAGTCATAAGTTCTCATGTTATTGGGATATGACAAAGATAAAGAGGAGATCCCAGTTCTTGCTTGAGATATAGCGGTAAGTATATCTCTTACTTTGAAGGTGATTAAGGGAATAAACTTTCAAAGTTGTCAGAGCAAGACCAATTTGATTTAAAATGCGTTAAACAAATATCATAAATTTTAATGTATGATTATATGTTCTAATATAGTGCATTCTTAATTTCAGAAAATGAAGTCCATGAACCCACTAAGCAGGCTTCTGGAGGTCAACCAGTTGACCGGATTGAATTACTCGGATTGGATCTCTAATTTGGAGCTTGTTTTCTCGGTTGAGCGCATAAGCTATGTGCTCACAAAAGACAAGCATGAAAGCCCTAAATCGAAGGAAGAAAAGCAATACAATGACAAATATGATGAAGATCATATCTTGGCTAGATGTTATATCCTGGGATCTCTCTCCAATGTTCTTCAGAAGCAACATGTGGAGATGAGCACATGCCAGGAAATAATACAGAATCTGAAAGATGAGTTTGGTGACATTAACCGCACCCAGTGTTACAACATTATGAAAGAACTTGTTCGCTGCAAGATGCAGGAAGGAACTTCAGTCCGAGAACATGTACTCAAAATATTTGGGTACTTGTATGAGTTGGAGACCCTTGGGGCAGATATGGATGCAGAAATGCAAGCTAACTTCATTCTGCTGTCTTTGCCCAAGTCTTTCAATAAAATTATGGTTTCATTCCACAAGAACAAGTTGTACTTGAATAATGCTGAACTTCTTGGTGCATTAAAGTCTGCAGAAGATGTAATGAAGAAAGATGGTCCTGCTGGTAGTACAATGGTTGCACAGGTCAAGGGAAGCACGTTCGGAAGCAAGGTTCTCGGAAGGGCCCGACCCATAAGAGAAAGAAGAAGAGTCAAGGCATTGGCTCATCTTCCAATGCATCACATTGATAGCGTCGAAGAAAACCGACGCCTGTCACTACTGCACGAAGCCGGGGCACTGGAGTCATAACTGCCTGGAATACCTGAAGTCGGTCGACAAAGGTAAAGCCCCAGCAGGTATGAAATCTACTTTCATTATTGAAACTAGTTTTCTCATTGGACGAGAAGGAAGTTGGGTTGTTGATTCTGGTGCTTTTGTTCATGTATGCAATTTGTTGCATTTATTTTAGGAAACTAGAAATCTGGAAGAAGGGGAGATAGTCATCCAGATGGGATCTGATGCATGTGTTGCAGCAATCACCGTCGGGACATGTCGGCTATCATTATCTAGTGATAGAGTCCTAGTACTTAAAGAATTTCTTTATGTACCTGAAGTCAGAAGGAATTTTGATATATGTATCTAAGCTTCTTAGAAGCAGATATTCATTTCTTTTCTGTAATAAATTAGTCATAAATCATTATGATAAATATATTGCAGATTGTATTTTGACTTCTGGTAGACTCTATGAATTATGCATTAATGAGCATGTCATGAATGTTACAACCACTAATAAAATCCCTAAGAGATCCAAGGAGAGTAAAAATCATTTGAACATGATTTGGCATCAAAGGCTGGTCATTTATCTATTGATAGGATCAACAGATTGATAAAGGATGGATGTTTAGATTTTCTACATGTTCAATCTTTGCCTACCTGTGAACATTGTATTCGAGGTAAAATGACTAGGATGCCTTTCCGTAACAAGGTTACAAGATGCAAAGGTATTATTGACCTAATACAAAATGATGTATGTGTTCCCTTCAATACCGCGACTCGAAATGGCTATCGATATTATTTGACATTTGTTGATGACAATTACCGATACGGGATTATCTTCCTATTACGTCATAAATCCGAAACCTTTGAAAAATTCAAAGAATTCAAGGTTATGATTGAGAACCAAACCTATAGGAAGATTAAACGGATTCGATCAGGCGAGTACCTTTCAGATGAATTCAAGGAATACCTTAAAAAGAATGGAATTGTCTCCAATCTCCCTCCTCGTAGAACTCCCCAACTTAAAGGTATTGCTGAAAGACGCAACAGGACCATCATAGATATGATCCGTTTAATGATGAGCAAAGCACATTTACCACTTAGTTTCTGGGGATATGCAGTAGAGACTGCAATATATATCTTGAATAAGATTCCTGCCAAATCTGTGCCTAAGACTCCTCATGAACTCTGGTATGGAACCAAACCAAGTGTTAAAAACTTGAGGGATTGGGGCTGCATGGTCCATGCGAAGAACGCAAATGCAAGTAAGCTAGAAAATCACAGTCGTGAGTATTACTTCATTGGGTATGTTAAAGATGGTATTGGATACCAGCTCTATGACCCTGAGACCCAAAAGTTTTTTTTTCTAGAGATGTGAAATTTTTGGAGAATGATTTCCTTAAAGGTCAAGACAAAAGTAAAGTAGAGGAACTCATTGAATCCCCTGAGTATTCTGAGCTTCCTAAACAAGAAATTGAAGAGATAAGTAAAGATGAAACACCCATATTTCTTCGAAGGAGTTTAACGGTGGTTGCACCACATGAAAGGTATGGATTCCATGTGTCAAGTGAGACAGACAATGATCCTACTTCATTTGATGAAGCACTCTGATGAAACCCAATTTCATCATCTTTATTTTCCATAATTAACCCCCTTTCTTAAGGATGTGTCAATAGAATCCTGTTAAAGTCTTGTATTTATCAGAGTCCTTAACAAATTAAAAATCACAAAAAAAATGGCAAAACAAAAATCTGTGGTATTTTTAGCCTTAAAAATACCCTTAAAAATATTTTGTGACTTCGTTTTATATCATCTCCACTTTTGGTCAACATGAAACTTGTAGATCTCATCAAGATCTACAACTTTCATGTTTTGAGTTTTCTCAAATTCGGCCTCCTAACCCTTCAAAAATCCACTTTTCTCTCCCAATAATCTGATTGGGCCACGTGGCCCGTTCTGGGTGAGCCACGTGGCCCACCCGCCTTGCCTTATTCGCTTGCGCCCTCAGCCATCAGATCTCCCCTTGAGATCCAACGACACTAAGCTCTCCATGACCCGCTTCTTTTCCCTGCCGTCCGATTATCTCCCTCCTCTCATCATCACCCTCCATTCGTGCCTCAACCATATCACGACACGTGGCACATCTTTTCGCCATTCGATCGTGTCCCAGCCTCCTAATCTCCACCGTTCTTTAACGGCCTTGATATGGACCATCTGATCATCTTCCAGAGGTGATCCAAACCGCCCGATGGCACTCCGCCCGCAGCGTGACTCGTGGCGATCTCATCTGCCTTAGATCATGTCGCCTCGGATTTAATCTCACCCGTTGCTTCGCGCCCAAACGTCTGCCGTTGGATCTCCAGATCCAACGTCCAACGTTCGTCGTCTTCCTCCGGACCCCTTCTTCCCCACGATCTCCATCTCGCAAAGACCTTTCCCCCTTTCCTTTTTCTCCGCCACTCCAGCGACCATCTCCCATAGCCAGCTGCCCCACGATGGTCCCCCATCTTCCCTCTTCCTCGCGCATGCCTCCACGACCCACAAAATCCTCTCAGTTGCCCTATCTTCTCCTCAAAACCCACGTCGACCACCACCACAACTGCTACCTTCGCTCTTCAAATACGCCGCTCACCCCTCCGTTCGCCCTTGTCCATTTTTCCATGAGGCTTGGTCCAGCCCTCCGCCACCTCCCGGTGATAGGGGGAGGTGGCTGGATCGAGCAACGACGACCAATGCAATCGGTGAGACCCACCGACCTCCATGGCGGTGTTGTGGTGGCTCCAGCCCCGCTCGAGCTCCGAGGATTTGCCGATCTCGACGTGCGACGACCCCGAGCATCACCGTGATGCTCAGCCCAGGCATCCGCGCCGCCCGACTTCAGGTGAGACCTCCGACATCCTTGTGTATTTTCTTCCTTAGATTCGTAATTTTCTAGGCCTTTATACCCCGTCCTCGACCTCCATTAATCGCCTCCCGAGCTTCGCCTTTCAACCACCATTCACGCGCAACTCTCCGACTACTCCCCTACTCCTTCATAACCTCCATCACCCAAGCTTCCTCCTCCGCCGGAGGCGGAGGAGGACCCACTAAGGGCTTCGCCTTCTTCTCTCCACATGAGCCCTCCGTCCACCTCATCTCGCACGCACGCATGCCCTAACCCCCTTGCAGGTCAACCATCGCCAATGGACGGACCTTGGGCGGAGCCAGGTTCTAGAGCTCCGCCTCCGGCAATCGGGCGTCGACGACGCACTCTAGATGCTCCTGCAGCTTCTCGGAATTCGGATCTTCATCGTCGGATCTTCAGCACCAGTCCCCGAGCTTCATCGTGCACGTCGAGGCGAGGAGGAGCTTTAGGCCTCACGCCAGAGCTCCAATAACGCCGCCACCCTACGGAGGGGAAGACGGAGCAGATACCGTTGGATCTCGCCCCATGGCGGAGATCCAACGTCCTCAGAGCCGACACGTCGTCGTCCCGGAGCACGGAGGCTCGGTGGGACCGAGCCTCGCCCGAGGCAACCTCGAGCCGCTACGTGGCCCGATCCACCTGCTACGGCCCCCGAAGCTGCACCGAACCTCGCCCCCACCCGAGACTGAGCTCACGTGCCTCACGCACGTGAGTTCTGGGCTTTTTGCATCGGTGCCCTCGCTAGTTCTGCATATTGCAACCAGGTCTAGTGTCACGTCCGTTATACGCGCACTTGTGGGCATTTTGCATTGATGCCCTCGCGGGTTTTCAAATTTGCAAAAATGCCCATGTGCGTGGGGTAATTTACAGGGAAGTCCTGAACTTTTTCATAATTGCATTTTAGTCCCTCCCAGGGACCTGTTTGTAATTTTGTTTTCATGTTTTCTTTCACTTATGCCCCTGGTTACTTTCATGCATATCTAGAGCCTCGTAACTCCGATTGAGATGATTTCAGTGGCATTTTGAAGCTTGTTTGATGCTCTTCCTAATGTCATATAAAATTTCTTATTCTGGACATTTGAATTTTCATGTATTATTTTGTTAAGCCATGTGTCCCGTATGCCTTGTTCAACCTTCAAATCATGTAGGTCTTCTTAATTAAACCTGAAATTGATGTTTCTTAACTTCGCTCATCGTTCTGACCTAGGGCATATTTGTGATGCATTTCCATGCATGATTAAAATATAAAAAAATGCATGTTTTATTTTAATGCATTGTTGTGTCCCCTTGTCCTTCATGCATAATTTGACCTATATTGTCTCTCATTCAACGCTTAGTTTAATAGATAAAAATCTAACTAATAAGAGAAAGGGCGCGTGTCCCTGAGTTCAACCTTGGTTTCTTACCAAGTAAAATAAAATAAATACGACCATGTCATTTTGATATGCATATATCTAAATGAGATGGTCTTTGATGAGCCCAGCCGGCCCGACTGCGATGACATTATCAAGTGCTAATACAACATTATTAAAGGGCCGACTTTGCGGCTCGTCAAATGGCGCCGTTGTCGGGGACACGGCTCATTTCTTATATTTTTTTGGATTTTTGTTTATTTAATGTAGTGTTTCTTTTATATAGGTCATTTTGTCAATATGTCTTGCATCGTAACATTTTTCTTCTCTATGGATCTCTAATAATTGTTTTTGTGGCAGGGCCCTTGATGGTTCAAGGAGGTGAAGAGCAGGTTGCTACCCGCTGTGAGGAGCCGCAGAAACCCACATGGAGTACGTCGAGAAGAAAGAAAAAAAATTATCTTGCATTTTTATCTCCATGCATGAACTTGTAATAATTCGTCTTTTACAGCGGTCTTCGATCGAAGACTCGCGAATGTAATCGAACGATCGTGGTTGTGTGGGGATCGTCCCCACTTGAGTGTCGACCTAGGACCAGGCACGCGGCTTTTTGAGCTGTTTTTATTTTCCATATTTTTATGTGCTTGCACATAGGTAGGACACACTAAAATATAGATGCATGTAACATCGCCTCACTTAGCCAAATTAAAATGAAAAATTTCCCCGCTAATGGAAGCATGTTAGGTGCGGTTTTCTAATCGACTTGCATACATGAGTTTTGGTTTTCAAAACGGCCCAAGTTTTCACGATTTTTTCGCGAAGTCACTAAATATTTTTTTCTTAGCTTAGATCATAGTTTTCATCGAACATGTGGCTTTTTCTTGATTTCTTTTTCCTAACTTGATCACCTAGGATTAATGGAAAATGGAATGAACGGTAGACGATGATTGCTTGATTTTGTGCTAACCTTAATTCAGTGACAACATTAAATAAAAATTGGGACTTTTAATTGCAAGTCGAAACCATAAAATGGAGTAAAACTTTGGTTTTGGGAGAGCAACACCCTCGTTTACGCATTGTTTTCAAATCACATTTTTTCGCGTAAATATCAAAGGATTTATCACCAATAAAACTGACAAGATAATAAACCAACCTTGGTTGGTTTCATGTGTGAGTTGGTGAACCTGAGGGTCTTGCTTGCTTGATTGAGCCATGATTACTTCGATATACCCATAGAACCTTAGTCACTCCATCTATCTCCGTAGATTCAACCAATCACTTGTAAATCCATCCTTCTTCTTCGTTCCGCTTGGGTCCCTCCCAACATCAAATTCCATCTTTATACTTAGGCTAATCTCAGCCTAAGTATAAGGGGGACCCAAGTCCCCGTGATATTTTCTACTCTCCTTTCCTTGCCTTTATACTTAGGTTATTTCTAACCTAAGTATAGGGGGATCCCCTCTTAGCTCCCATATATTCCTATATATTTAAATGGACCTATGTACTTGTAACATCTAGTGCTATGAGGACATAGCAAAGTTTAAGTATAGGGGGGTATACCGTATATACCATAAACTTACTTTAGCTATAATCTGAAAATTTTGAAAATTTTGAAACTTTTTGGCTAAGGTAAAATTCTTTGGACTAAGAGAACTCAAATGATTTCATGGCTTTTCGATATTATGTTATGCTATTTTTTTAAAAATATTTTCGAAAATGATTTTTCCTTGTTCTGAAAAAAATCTTTTGAAAATGTTTTGAAAAAAACTTTTTATTTGTGTGACATAGTTTTGAAAAATCTCCATCTCTTTTCAAGGAAAGTTGGGTTTAACTTGTGTTTTAACCTTTTTAAAATCCATAAAAATGAGAAAAACGCAAAACCCTTTAGGAGCCGTTAGTGACTACTAAGCCTAATTAAGTAAGCCGCATTCAGTGAGGGTTCGCCCTTAGCAGATTGGATGGTTTAGAGGACATCGCGTAAGGCCCCGTCCTCAAGCAACGGGCTTCGGCCTGTACTTACATCCGTACTGGCTGAATTGCAGATGCTCAATTGAGTTTAGGCAGTTCTAATATCTCTTGATGCTAAAAAAAATCTTGTTTTTGAATGAAGAAGTTGGATTAATCCTCGACACTTACACTTCCACCCAGGGTCTGAAATGATCAAGAAAACTTAGCTTTTTGAGGTCTTTGAGTTTTAGGTTAACCAGCCTTAGCCCTCAGGGTCATAGACTTAATCGTCCACATTCCCCTAGGTTTCTAGATTTGCATGCTATATTCCATGCTTAATCTCAGGCAAAAAGTATATGATCAGCACATCACATGCACAACTACGGTTTTGATGAGATGAGTTGATTTTTCACTTGAGGAATTGGGATGAGGAAGTCAAGTTTGGATTTGATCTAATTATGCTCGAGGATGGGATAAAATCTTTGGAGGCTTCGTGAAACCTGAGTGTCAGCAATATTAGCCAATATGAGAACTTGGTTCATATATTAATCTCTTGATATTAACTTAAGTGCCAGGTGTGAATAAAATTAAAAAAAAATGTTGATCAGTGTGCGCCAACTCTTGCTAAAAGCAGTGGAGCTAGCCACAAATTATACAAGTCAATGAAATTCCAAAGAAAAGCTCATTCCACAAAGTTACATATCAAAGAGCTTCCACCAAAGGCGAGCGCTCCCAAACTTTTCAAAGTGTCCACTTGGACCACCGCTATTAGGAGCAGGAGTCGGGCTTGCACCAAAAAAGGGCTCTACATCGTAAATGCTACAAGTCTGGGTGTCGAAGGTACGATAGGTACTCAAAAGAGACACACCCCGGTGTACTCCCAGGAAAACAAGTGTAGACGGCTCCAACTTCTCTTGACGGACGCACTGATCAACACAAAAAAAATGAGTTGCGTAAATGGCACTAGAGAGAATCCTTGTTCCAATGAGAGGGAGAGAAGAAATGACACAATCCCATACCCTCCATTATTGGCCTGCCATCTACATTTTCTAAGTCTAACAACTAAATAGACGGTGGACAGAATGCAAGATTTGATTTATTCCCTAGTGTTGTGGATTGGGTCCTTAGTAGATTTTCTCGGACCAAGACTTTGGGTGACGATTTGACTCTACTCTCAGAATCGCAGTCAACACTAAAATGTCATATCCTTTAGATTATATGTACATTAGAGAGAGTCTGGAGAAGTAGAGGAATTGGATGCCTCTTGATTAAGGCTGGGTTAAACTCTCGAATTTTTGGATCTCTAAAGTCGAGTCAACTTGATCGGATTAGATCCTGTACTCACATGCACAAGGGGGTTAATCCAACTTGTTAATTCTTTGGTGCTCGAGGACGAGCATAGTGCTCGAGGACGAGCATCGCTTAAGTATAGGGGGGTGATGAAACCCAATTTCATCATCTTTATTTTCCATAATTAACCCCCTTGCTTAAGGTTGTGTCAATAAAATCCTGTTAAAGTCTTGTATTTATCAGAGTCCTTAACAAATTAAAAATCACAAAAAATGGCAAAACAAAAATCTGTGGTATTTTTAGCCATAAAAATACCCTTAAAAATATTTTGTGACTTCATTTGATATCATCTCCACTTTTGGTCAACATGAAACATGTAGATCTCATCAATATCTACAACTTTCATGTTTTTAGTTTTCTCAAATTCGGCCTCCTAACCGTTCAAACATCCACTTTTCTCTCCCAATAATCTGATTGGGCCACGTAGCCCGTTCTGGGTGAGCCACGTGGCCCGCCCGCCTTGCCTTATTCGCTCGCGCACTCAGTAGTCAGATCTCCTCTTGAGATCCAACGACACTAAGCTCTCCACGACCCGCTTCTTTTCCCTACCGTCTGATTATCTCCCTCCTCTCATCATCACCCTCCATTCGTGCCTCAACCATATCACGACACGTGAAACATCTTTGCACCATTCGATCGCATCCCAGCCTCCTAATCTCGACCATTCTATAACGGCCTTGACATGTACCATCCGATCATCTTCCAGAGGGGATCCAAACCGCCCGATGGCACTGCGCCCGTAGCGTGACACGTGGCACACTCATCTGCCTTAGATCATGTTGCCTCGGATTTAATCTCACCCATTGCTTCGCGCCCAAACATCCGCCGTTGGATCTCCAGATCCAACGGCCAACATTCGTTGTCTTCCTCCGGACCCCTTCTTCCCCACGATCTCCATCTCGCAAAGACCTTTCCCCCTTCCCTTTTTCTCCGCCACTCCAGCGACCATCTCCCATAGCCAGCTGCCCCACGATGGTCCTCCACCTTCCCTCTTCCTCGCGCATGCCTCCACGACCCACGAAATCCTCTCAGTCGCCCCATCTTCTCCTCAAAACCCACGTCGACCACCACCACAACTGCTACCTTCGCTCTTCAAAGACACCGCTCACCCCTCCGTTCGCCCTTGTCCACTTTTCCACGAGGCTTGGCCCAGCCCTCCGCCACCACCCGGTGACAGGGGGAGGTGGCTGGATCGAGCAACGACGACCAATGCAATCGGTGAGACCCGTCGACCTCCATGGCGGCGTTGCGGTGGCACCAGCCCCGCTCGAGCTCCGAGGATTTGCCGACCTCGATGTGCGACGACCCCGAGCATCACCGTGATGCTCATCACAGGCATCTGCGCCGCCCGACTTCAGGTGAGACCTCCGACATCCTTGTGTATTCTCTTCCTTAGATTCGTAATTTTCTAGGCCTTTATACCCCGTCCTCGACCGCCATTAATCGCCTCCCGAGCTTCGCCTTTCAACCACCGTTCACGTGCAACTCTCCGACCACTCCCTACTCCGTCATAACCTCCATCACCCCAAGCTTCATCCTCTGCCGGAGGCGGAGGAGGACCCACTAAGGGCTTCGCCTTCTTCGCTACACATGAGCCCTCCGTCCACCTCATCTCGCACGCACGCACGCCCTAACCCCCTTGCAGGTCAACCATCGCCAATGGCCGAACCTTGGGCGGAGCCAGGTTCTAGAGCTCCACCTCCGGCAATCAGGCGTCGACGGCGCACTCCAGATGCTCCTGCAGCTTCTCCGACTTCGGATCTTCATCGCCGGATCTTCAGCGCCAGTCCTCGAGCTTCATCGAGCACGACGAGGTGAGGAGGAGCTCCAGGCCTCACGCCGGAGCTCCAATAACGCTGCCACCCTACGGAGGGGAAGACGGAGCAGATACCGTTAGATCTCGCCCCACGGCGGAGATCCAACGGCCTCAGAGCCGCCACGTCGCCGTCCCGGAGTGCGGAGGCTCGGTGGGACCGAGCCTCGCCCGAGGCAACCTCGAGACTCCACGTGGCTCGAGCCACCTGCTACGGCCCCCGAAGCTGCACCGAACTTTGCCCCCACCCGAGCCTGAACTCACGTGCCTCACACACGTGAGTTCTAGGCTTTTAACATCGGTGCCCTCGCTAGTTCTGCATATTGCAACCAGGGCTAGTGTCACGTGCATCACATGCGTACTTGTGGGCATTTTGCATTGATGCCCTAGCGGGTTTTCAAATTTGCAAAAATGCCCTTGTGTGTGGGGGTAATTTGCAGGGAAGTCCCGAACTTTTTCATAATTGCATTTTAGTCCCTCCCAGGGACCTGCTTGTAATTTTATTTTCATGTTTTCTTTCACTTATGCCCCTGGTTACTTTCATGCATATCTAGAGCCTCGTAACTCCGATTGAGATAATTTCACTAGCATTTTGAACTTGTTTGATGCTCTTCCTAATGGCATATAAAATTTCTTATTCTGGACATTTGAATTTTCATGTATTATTTTGTTAAGCCATGTGTCCCCGTATGCCTTGTTCAACCTTCAAATCAAGTAGGTCTTCTTAATTAAACCTGAAATTGATGTTTCTTAACTTGGCTCATCGTTCTGACCTATGGCTTATTTGTGATGCATTTCTCTGCATGATTAAAATATAAAAAAAAATGCATGTCTTATTTTAATGCATTGTTGTGTCCCCTTATCCTTCATGCATAATTTGACCTATATTGTCTCTCATTCAACGCTTAGTTAAATAGATAAAAATATGACTAATAAGAGAAAGGGCGTGTGTCCCTGAGTTCGACCTTGGTTTCTTGCCAAGTAAAATAAAATAAATACGACCATCTCATTTTGATATGCATATATCTAAATGAGATTGTCTTTGACGAGCCCAGTCGGCCCGACTGCGATGACATTATCAAGTGCTAATACAGCATTGTTAAAGGGTCGATTTTGCGACTCGTCACACTCACAGATCATGACATGGATAGATGGATGCTAGCAATGAAGACAGAAATTGACTCCTTGTGTAAGAATGGTGTATGGACCCTAGAGGATCCACCTAAAGGGGTAAAACCCATTGGGTGTAAATGGATCTTCAAGAGAACTAGGGGACATAATGGGAAAGTAGAGACTTTCATGGCACAACTCGTAGCCAAGGGCTACACACAAAGAGAAGGCATCGACTACGATGAGACATTCTCTCCTGTGGCTATGCTTAAATCTATCAGGACACTGCTAGCTATAGCTGCATATCTTGACTATGACATCTGGCAGATGGACGTCAAGACGGCTTTCCTCAATGGATACTTCGAGTAGGATATCTATATGGAGTAGCCCCAGGGCTTCATAACCGAGGGTGGTAATGTATGCAAGCTGAGGAAATCCTTCTATGGGCTCAAGCAAGCTTCTCGTAGATGGAACATCAGATTTGACAAAACCATAAAGAGTTATGATTTCGTGCAGAATCCTGATGAACCATGTGTGTACTAGAAGCTTAGTGGGAGCGTCATTATGTTCATCGTGCTTTACGGAGATGACATCCTTATCATTGGGAATGATATAGGGATGATGACCAGTGTGAAGATTTGGCTATCCCATACCTTTGAGATGAAAGATCTTGGAGAAGCCTCTTACATCTTAGGCCTGAAGTTGTTCAGAAACGGAGAAAAGTGGATATTGGGATTGTTATAGCATGTGTAAATTAAGAAATTTCTTGAACGATTTCGCATGTCTAGTTCTAAGAATGGTTTCCTCCCCTTAAGAAATGGTATCCACCTGTCTAAAGGGATGGCTCCTCAAACTACTGAAGAAAAGAAAGCTATGGCTGGATGCCCTTATGCATCAGCTGTAGGAAGCTTAATGTATGCCATGATGTGTACTAGGCCAGATATCTGCCATGCAGTGGGAGTGGTAAGTTGTTACCAATCCTGCTATTGGGGAGCAAATTCACTTGTAATGCAGTAAAGAACACTATTCAAATATCTAAGACGGATGCAAGATTACATCTTGGTCTATGGAGATGGTCATCTCCAAGTCTTGGGATATACAGATTCTGACTTCCAATCAGATATTGATTATCGAAAGTTGACATCATGGTTTGTATTCCTGTTGAATGGTGGTGTTGTGAGCTATAGAAGCAAGAAGCAGGACTCTACAACAAATTCAACAACAAAAGCCGAGTACATTGCCGCATCAGATGCTGCAAAGGAGGTAGTGTGGTTGCGCAAGTTCATCTGGAGCTTGGTGTAGTTTCCGATGATACTCCCATCCTGTTACTATACGATAACACGGAAGCCCATTGTCTAGGCGAAGGAACCCATATGGCATCAAAAGAGCAAGCACGTGGAAAGGAAATACCACATCATTCAAGAGATTCAAAGCATGATGATATCATCATCACTATGGTGGCTTCCACCGACAATGTTGTTGATCCTCTAAACCAAACATCTGACACAGAAGGTTTTCGATCAACATGTAATGAGTATGGGTTTAAGGATTGCTCCTGAATGGTTTTGAGGACAACTGAGAGATGTTATCAATGTGAGCCGAGGCGAACCATTCCTGAACAAATGTTATTGTTATAAATAATTTATCAATAAAGTTATTGATTGTTTTTCACTACCTTTTTGAGATTGAATGAATGAATGTACTATAAGGTCCCTTTGTACAATAAGGGTTATGTACCATGGCCAACTTGATAATCATACAGCTGTTGATTCATTGATTAAATCATAGAGGCTGATGTTTGGATGGATATCTAATAAGTTAGATAGAGACTCATTAGGCATAATCAAATGATTGTTAAGTGATGATCTCCAGCCAGAGTAGGAGATGACAATCCTTTCTTTTTTGGGGATATCTGACCGACCTCTTATACACGTCCTCTGCATGGGAATAGTGATTCGGAGGTGTCTGATTAGTTGAGTCATGAGTTGACTTATAGATATTTAGATAACCAAAGACCTATGTTGAATACTGTCACAATATGGGCATGCATCCTCTGACCTGAGACAGATGTGTTACTATATGTCTTAGTATGTACATTTGGTAGACCAATAGGTTGATGACCTAACCAAGGTCTTTACACCGGCGAGTTGGTGTGCATGTAAGGACATATGAGTATTGCAATCTCTGAAGGGATCATACAGGTTCACATGTGAACCGGGAGATATGAGCTCACTCATGAGGTATTGGTACTGATCAAATTCCATCCATGGTTTGTCATGCTTTGGAAGCATGACATGAATTTGAAGGTAATATGTATGCTTTGGGAAAGCATATGATCTATACCAATTCCCAATGACCAAGATTGAGAAACTTAGTGATCAAACCCTGAAGATGACAGTGTAAAAGTGATCTATATCTTCAGGATGATCATAGGTCTTCTAGTATCAAGGATGTGCAGGTGTTGGGAATACATGAAGGTGATGTGATCATAAACGATTGTATAACCATGACGCTTCCATTCCGAGGGAGTGATGAAACAGGTTATGGATTTTGGTGACTCCTCTCAGTAGAAAGTGACCTATTCTTAGTCCATGTATTAGACATTGATCTGAGTGAGATACAGATGCAATGAGAAGATTAGGTTTACAGCCTTGGATATAAGTCAAGCATCTATAGGAGGTCCATGAGATATGGATATGAGATGTGATCTCAATATCCAAGTCACTATACGTGGAACAATACCAATCGCCATGTCCTTATCTTCAAGTATCTACGAAGAAATCACATTATATATGAAAGGGTTCAAGAATAATTCCATAGTTGAATTATATCAAGCATTAAGAGAATGATGATTAAATATGATTTAATTATCATGATGCTGTGGAAATTATCCAACATATGTCAATGTGATTTTAATTATTGTGGATAAGAATAATGAGGATAGCAATATCCAATTATTCATAATAAAATTATAAATGTGACTTATAATGTATTAGAGAGAGCTAATTATGACTTATATTTGTTAATTAATTATTGGTGTGAATTGGATTCACAATGTATAATTAATTGAAATTGTAAATTATATTTTGTTTTGGGTTGTGAATGTGATTCACAAATTTCCAATGACAAGATTGCAGTCTTCTCAAAATTAATTATGAATTATTTTTTAAAAATAAATCACAACAAAAGTTGCTGGAAAAATAATAGAGATTTTCATGGAGATATGCAATCTCATGAGATTTCATGAGATTGCCTCCACATGGAAACAAGAGGACGGCTACCAAGTCCTATATGGAATTGGTGGCTGTCCACCATATTTCATGGGGAGATGTTATCTCCATGCTAATTATCTCCTTATTTATTTGATTTAATTTAGGATTGAATTGTATTTGATTTCTCAAATATGTTTGATCTAAATTAAATTATTAGTTGTTGGCCTTTTACCAATAACAATCTTGACCATTGGATTAGACGTAAATCAATCTCATACATAGATTTTATGTGTCCCATGGATTGTGATCCATGGATCCCAAAACCCTATAAATAGAGAGGCATACCATGCTCTCTATGGTTATGCAATAGAGACATCTCTCTCTCTCCTTATTCCACACATCAATCCTCTTCTCCCCTTCTCCATTGGTGGTCCTCCGCCAAGCCCTAGAGGAGGAGCTTCGTCGTCGCTTCGCCACCGCGTGGCTGCCTTGACGTTCTTCGGTTCTCCATCTTCTTTCGAATGATATGCTTGCGAAGAAGGTGTTCGATCTCGTACGACGAGACCAGGAGTTCATCGTGCTTGGATCAACTTGTTGGATTGCGAGGATCATGCGAATCATCCCCACGCTCGCAAGCGTCTTCTCCGAAGATCGAACTTGAGAAATGAGGTCTCTTTTCGTAGAGACTTGATCAACAACGCTACAAGAGGTATTCCTTTATACTTTATGTGGTTCTAGATGAAACGATCCGAGAATCGTTCTTGGATAATGTGGTTTCATCGCATGAAATTTTTTTAAATTTTGTTCCATAGAACAACTAGTCTGACTAGTCGTTCTTCGTCATATTCGATACGACGCTCACGCTTCCGTGATGCGCTTGAGGATTATTCCATATACTTCACTTCCCCCTTTTTGCAATGTGGCGACGACGCTTACTTTTCTAACTTTTCTCTGATGACCTTTTCCGATCTTTGGCCTCTTGCAGGGCGAGGAGGGAGACTCCTTCTCCCTCCGAGCTCGCCTGTGGTTGAACGGCTCCGAGGATGATGGTTGGCAACGGTTAGGCATCGACAAAGTTTATGGTTAGGTGAGCATCAACAGACACCTGGAGGTTGAACTCATATTGAATTGTCTTCGATAATTAAGGTTCCAAGTGATTATTCAATGCTTCAGACAAAAGCTCGACCTACAAATAACATTTGTATGCTCGATTTGTAGTAGAAATCGACCAAGAATTAGTGATTTGCAAGTTGTATAATGAGTTTTCTGATATTAGGAAAACAATGGAAGTGGAAAGAAATGGAGATGATTTTAAGATGTTTTGAATGTATTTGAAGAGTACAAATGGTGCATGTCTAATGAGGATGTTCAAGTGTCCTAATGACGTGCTTAACAACACTAAACATGGCACAAATTTGAGAAAGAAAATAGCAAAGATGGAGGAATGATCTAAAAATTGAAATGTATTACCTCTGGTTGTCACTCGACAAAATACGACAGAAATGTTAATGAATCATGTATTCATCAACCCCATATACTAAAACTTTGCTAGTCCCTAAGCAAACACTTATTTGAAAAGTAAGTGAAAAACAAATAAAGTTAGAATGAATTTGTTTTCATAAACCAATTCATGAGAACAGACAAAGGAAAGGGCTCGATCGAGTCTGAAACAAGCATTTTGTCGGAGCCTTAACGAGGATTAGTCTTTTATCCTTAACAGTCCTCAAGTTCCATAAATCCTTATTTAAGTTCACTTCATGAGCTAGTTTAGATTCACTTATTCATATTGCAAGCTCTATCAACCTTGAAGTCAATTTGTACGGTTTGTGAATTGCTTTAGCTCTTCCTGCTTAAAGAAGTGAAGAAACCATCCATCCTAGCTATACACTTCCAATGGTTCCTCATCCAGCTCCTCTTTCCTCATGGAAGGAGGTATTCCCTTCTAAGGTCAGTTTTTGCTATGTCCACAATTGAATATAGAAAGAAAGTAGAAGAATGGGAAAAGAACTAGAGTGCGACCAGTGTAAACGCATCTCCTTGTGAAGCCCAGCCGGTGTAGCTAATTCTCCACTAAGATGTGCATGCATTTTTGGTGAAAGCTTGGACCATTGTGGTCGTATTTGTATGTGGTGGCTTCTTCTTTGAATTGGCTTTGTAATTTGCTTGCACTGCATTCATCTCTTTGTGCCTCAATAGATATAGCAACTTTTATTCCGTCCCTTTTTTGACGTCTTGAAAAAACTGTGTCAGCAGATCCGTTCATCATTTGAAGCAACTATCGCAATCCCAATCTCTCCTGTCTTTAGACGTCAATGCCGCAAAGACAAGGATAGAAACGCACTACCAAGTTGGATTGCCCTTCGTAGCCCCATGCAAGTCGAGCTAAGTGCAAAGTGCATGTGTCCAAGATTAGTTCACTGATGCAGAGTAGTACGGATGACACCAAGTGCTCTACTTAGGCAAATATGAGTTGATTTCCCAAATATGGTCTTATGGAACCCAAAGATTTAAGTCACACGACCTGAAGAGTCTAAATTCCAGATCCTGACTAGGCTCCTTACAATGAAAGTTAAAGGCCATAATCAAGCTCCATCCTTTCGACTATTCCCAATCTTTAGTTCTAGAAATCAAACTTATTTTGAAAAAATGCCAAAGCAAATGAAACAATGTTTTGTGAACTATATTTTCTGAATTTTACTCTTTTTTATGGATACTAAAACTTTTGTAATTTTTTATGAAGTTTAGTACTTTGCATTTTTATAGATTTTTAATTTTTATAAACAAGCATGTGTACAAGACTATTATAGGATATATTAACCATATTTTATTTGAACTAAATAGCTAATGTATTTTACAAATTTATATACAGGGAATTTTACAAGGATTACATGATTTTTACACATACTTTAATAGATAGGATTTTAAATAGGTATGATACATATTCAATACATATTTTAATAAATATTTTAAATTAAGTATTTTAAATAAAGATTTTTGACATATTTTTCTTATTTATAAGGATTTTATAAATAGTAGATAAATAAATAGATAGCTAGATGGATTTGAAATTAACCCTCACCCACTTTTTATGGATTTTATACATATACAAAATACATAAAAGTACAAGTTATGGATTGGAGTATATATGCAATATATATGCGCCCCCCTATCCTTAGCTTGTGATATGTCCTCATAGCGCCAATAGAGAAAAAGGAGGACATAACTCGTGCTAAGTAAAAGTGGGTGAAAAAGAATGAAAGAGTAGAAGTAAGTCGACCCCCCTATACTAACGATCAGGTCATCTTAAGTATAGTGGAAGTCAAAAATGAGGTGACTGAAGGAAAAGAATATACAATGAAGGAACAAGAGAAATAGAGAAATCGATATCAATGAAATCATTCGGTCTCCCCTATACTTAGGATAAGGCATCCTAAGTATTGAAAAGAATGTGGCCAAAGGTCCAATGATTCATCGAAAAGAAAGGATATATGAGAGAAAAATAAAAAGAACAAAATCGAAAATGCTAATCAACAGACAATCAGTTCCCCCTTTACTTAGGATCTTGTATCCTAAGCATAAAAGGCGAGCAAAAAATGGGGACGATTATGGTCTATAAAGAATTTACAGGTGGTGGTGTACTCCAAAAATCGAATGGCTCAAAGGTCTCTGTACAAGACAAAATGAAGTGGAATAGTAGTCATGAGTCCTGTACAAAGTAGATCGCCTCAACACGAGACAGATGATTAGTAGTCTCCACGAAGTGCTTCAACATCTGCCCATTCACCACGAATGGCTCTACACCAGGTGACACATCTGATATAGCTATGCTTCCATTGTTGTGTACAATTCTGACTATGTAGGGTCCTTCCTACTTGCTCTTTAATTTGCCAGGAACAATTCTCAATTGTGCATTGAACAACCATACTTTCTGCCCAGGAACAAAGATCTTGTGTCGAATATGTCTATCGTGCCATCTCTTCACTTTGTCCTTATAAATGAGGGTGTTCTCATATGCCTGATTTCGAATCTCTACTAGCTCATTCAAATCCATATTCCTCTTGGCTCCTGCTTTATGCATATCAAATGAAATCTCTCTGAAAACCCATTCAGATTTCTACATGATCTCTACGGAAAAATGGCATGCCTTCCCATAAACCAGTCTGAAATGTGAAGTACCTAAGGGAGTCTTATATGCAGTACGATATGCCCAAAGAACCTAGTCTAGAAGCTGTGACCACTTCTTCCTATCCGGTCGTACTATTTTCTGAAGAATGGATTTGACCTCCCTATTTGAAACTTCAGCCATGTCGTTCGTCTGTGGGTGGTAAGGAGAAGCTACTCTGTGATTAATGCCATAGTTCATCACTAGCTTTTTTACCTCCTTATTAATAAAATGGCTACCCCCATATGAAATAAGAATGCGTGGAATATCGAACCGTGAAATAACATGTTCCCTCTGGAACTTGCACACTATCTTACTGTTTGCGGCTCATGTGGGTATAGCCTCCACCCATCTACTAACAAAATCCACAACGAGAAGAATGCACTCAAATCCACTGTTGGAAGGAAACGATCCCATAAAATATATGCCCCATGCGTCAAAGATCTCGCATGTGACACCCCGTAATTTTCGGATTTTTCTGAAGTTTTAAAACCTATACAATATTGTACTCAAAAGAAGCGTCTCGTCGCAAGCTTTCCAACGAGCCCAAAAACGCGTAATTCCGAGTTCGGATGTGGGAGATATGCCTGTTTTGGTGAAGAGGGGTCATGGTTATTGAGGGGATTTAATGGTTACGAGTTTTGGTTAATTAATTACGGATTAGGGCTATTTTAGGGTTTCTAAAACTAAGGTTATAATCCTCAACTATATAAAAACCCACACCCTTCATCTCCCCTCATTCCTACTCCTTTCCAAACCCTAACCCCTTCTTTTCCTCCTCCCCAAGTCATTCTCTTATCCCTTTTTCCATCTCCTTCTCTAGAGAACCAAAGGGAGATCGGTGCAAGCTCCGAAGCTTCGCGACAATAGGAAAAGGAGGAGTGTCATCGCAAACAAAAGGGGCACTTCTCTCATCGGACTCTTGATAGAGCAATCAAGCACGCGGATCAGAGACGTGCGCTATCATAGGTAGCAGATCTAAATTTTTCTCCTTTATTTTTCGCGTATTTCACGTTTCGGGATTATTCGAACATTGATCTCACCCCTGGATCATCCTTTTGTTGTTGGTATCACGTGCCTCCTCATAAATTTTCATTCCTTTGGCTTTCACGTGATAATTATCCGCAACATCTTTTGTGTCTAGATCATTACTCTTCGTTGACACGAAGAGATTGATACCCTATACTCCTGTTCTAGTTTGAGTTGATAGATACCCTTGTGTTGAGACGAGATTAGATCTCCATTAAGGAGATAATACTTGATGTCTACTTAACTTCAACATAACAATCCGTATTATTTACGCTTCAATCCATTGCCATGGGATAAACAACTTAGTTTTATATGTTTAATAATGGATGGATGTTTCTAAATAAGATGTCTAAGGTACACTTTATCTTGATAAAATCCTTAGGCCATATATTTTATTATTATTATTTGTACTGATTAAGTTACCATGGAGTAGTTATGGCCCACTGACCATTTCCGAAACCAGAATCTGTTTTTGTCTTTGAAAAAAAAAGGATTAGAATATTCTAAGATAATACACGATGAAATTATTGACCAAGTTTGGTAAATTGTTAAAATCAAGTTTAGATAGTTGAAATTAATGATTTTATCCAAGAAAAATAATATTAATAGATGTAAAAAGTAGTTGGTAAGTGTATATATATATATATAGGTGTACTATATCACAGGTTAGACCTTATGTACCACAAACAGTAAGATGGTATAACAAATAAGAAGCCCAGGTGGTGAACATCAACAAGAATCACGAGTTCTACACATAGTTGTTTTCTTGATTAGTGCGTTTAAACTTCCACAGTACCTGTGAGTATGTGATATGTGCCAATAATTGTGTTGTGAATATCGTTGATCATATCATTTACATTTAATGATGGATTATACGATTGTTAGCTTCCAATCAAATACAAATAGTAGATCAACTTTGACATAGGATGGTTTTGATGCGCATAGAAAACATGGATATGATCAAAGGGATTATAGTTCCAATAGTATTAAATTAAATATATAAATATGGTCATTGGTCTTATAAACATGGGAGTATATCTAAGATCAATGTTTTGTAACCAGAGGTATTTATATACGTATCTCTCTAGTTGAGCTTTATGAACAAGAGTATGTGCGGACTATATTTATAACCTCACAAGCTGCGTGAGCAAACTCGTTGCCTTGAAATTGTGATGTTACATAAAGAGATACATTGGAAAAGCTTTACGGTGCACTATTGGATGACCCGAGGATCCTGCATATCAATGGCTCGACTTACTGATTTCCACAAGTCTCTATTGTATCCCAATGTTTATTTCTTCCAAGTTAAGATTTAATGCATGCTGGCTGATAAGTTAATACTACAAGGTGGGTGCACACCCTTGTAGTCCGGCTGAGCCGACAGTGAGTCACCCCCACTCGAGGGGCATCACAGAGTTGGTTGGTGGTAGGTACTCTGGTGGAATTGAGGTGGATGCACGCGTGCATTGCACCATGTGAATCCTTACTGTTGTACTTATTTTGGAGCGAGCGAGACTCCTCCGACAGACTCGATTAATAATAGTTATGACTTACTGGGATTGTATGCCCTATCTCGAGTGTCAGAGTACTACTAACTAGACTGACTGAAGGATCGCGTTTGCGCACAGGTTTTGGGTTGCACTTTAAATGAAGTGTTGCAGGCTCCATTTCTAGTGTAATCTTTCTCCTTTGACGGACGAGTCCGGGATAAGTAATGAAAGTATGGATTAAGATATGTCGAAGATTTTGTTAATCGCATGCGTATTAAAGGCCTAGAATATAAGCGACTGTATAGTGCTAGATGCTTTTAGAATGTTCTCTTATAAACTTATTAAGTTACTGCATTTGCATTGCCTACCTATACTCTCTTGTTTTATAATTTATTTTATCCTTACTGAGTCAATTGACTCATGAGTTACATTCTTTGGAAATCCAACAGGAAGTGTAGAGCAGGAGACAGAGGCTCACATCTTTGGTTGTGCATCTGCAGGACATTGTTAAGGTTGAGGACTAGTTTCTTAGTAGTTGTTGCTATCTTTTATTTCCAAGTATTTATGATGTAATAAAGAGACTCTGAGGATTTATTGCTATTCCTATGTGGACTTTTGTTATCAATGAAAACTTAGATTTTCTTTCCTATGTTTTTTTTTGTACAAATGGTATATCATGCAGGTTGTTTATGATTGTTGTTGGGTAATAATGTGAATGGGTGTTGAGATGCGCTCCCGTCGAGATGGGGCGCTATATCGCAAATAATAACAGATGGCATATGCATCACATCTCTAGCATTGACCATCCCTACTTCTCTCTGACAATCCGGGCAACTCTTCACAAATTTGCACGCATCTCTAGTAAGAGTTGGCTACCAAAATCCACTCTGAAGTACCTTCTGCATTGTCCTCTTCCTTGAATGATGTCCCCCTCCCTATAAGGAGTGGCACAAAGTGTGAATATTATTGTATTCCTCTTGAGGAATGCATCACCTATAAACACAATCCGGTCCCTCATGAAAAAGAATCAGATCCTTCCAATGGTAGTATCGTGCCTAAGAAACTAGTCTATCGACTCGATTCTTCTGCCAACCCAGTGGTCTTCTCAGTGTAACCAGAAGGTTCACTATATCTGCATATAATTGAAGCTCTGTAACTACAAAGATACTCTCGTCTGGAAATCACTTTGCAATCTCTTATGTGTACTCATCTGAAGGCTTCTCTATCTGTAATCGGGAGAGGTGATTAGCTACCACATTCTTTACCCCGAGTTTATATATAATGTCCAAATCAAACTCTTGAAGTAAGAGAATCCATCTAAGAAGGCATGCCTTGGCATCCTTCTTCTACATCAAAAATCTGATAGCTGATTGATCTGTGTAAACTGTAATCTTCGAGCCAAGAAGATGTGATCTAAATTTGTCCAATGCAAATACCATTGCCAACATCTCTTTCTCTGTGACTGTGTAAGTGCGCTGGGCATCATCTAAAGTCCAGCTGGCATAATGGATAGCAACGGGAAGTCCATTCCTCCTTTGTCCTAATACAGCACCGACCGTAAAATCTGAAGCATCCGTCATGATCTCAAAGGGAAGAGACCAATCGGGTGGTTTTAGGATAGGAGATAATCATCTCTTTCAATATGAGGAAGGCATGAAGACATTTTTTATCTAACAAAGACTATATGTCTTTGCCTAATAATTCAGTTAACGATCGGGCAATCTTGGAAAAATCCTGAATGAATCCTCTGTAAAATCCAACATGATCAAGAAAAGGCTGTAACTGCTTGATGCCGGATGGTGGTTCGAGATGCTTGATGACATCCACCATGGTAGGGTCAACCATCATGCCTCACATGGAGATGACATACCCCAACATGATCCCCTTTGTAACCATAAAATGGCACTTTTCCCACGACAAAACGAGATCTACCTCATAGCATTTCTGAAGAACCTGGTCTAAGTGGGCTAAACAATCGTTAAAGGACTCACCATAGACCAAAAAATCATCCATAAATACCTCTAGAAAATTACTAACCTTGTCTGCAAAAATGGAAAGCATACACCTCTGGAAAGTAGCAGGGGCATTGCACAATCCAAAGGGCATCCGTCTGTAACTGTATGTGCCAAAAGGACATGTGAAGGTAGTGTTCTCCTGGACTTCAGAAACAATAGTGACCTGGTTGTATCCGGAATGACCGTCAAGGAAACAAAAGTATTCCTTCCTTGCCAACCTTTCGATTACCTAGTATATAAACGGAAAAGAGAAGTGGTCCTTCTTCGTCGCGACGTTCAACTTCCTGTAATCAATGTACACCCTCCACGACGTAGTTACTCTCTTTGGAATATTCTCTCCACTCTCATTCTTAACCATTTGAATTCCCAGCTTCTTCGGGTCAGCATATAATGGGGCTAACCCATTCAGAGTTGGAGATGGGATAAATAAACCATGCGTCGCACCATTTCGTAATCTCTTTCTTAACAACATATCGTAAAATCAGATTCAGCCTGTGATGAAATTCTCTAGAAGGTCTGCTGTCATGATCGAGATAGATAAGATGAGAACACAAAGCAGGATTTTTCTCATAGAGATCGGATACTGTCCACCCAATAGCCTTGTGGTTTCTTTCAAGAATCTCCATCAGACAAGATTCTTGCTCTTCAATCAAGGATGAGCTGATAATGACTGGAAACTATCGATCTGAGCCTGTAAGGAAAGCATATTTCATATTTGGTGGCAATGTCTTCAGCTCTGGTAAGGTAGAATCTGGCTCTATTGTAACCTCATCTGTATGTGTAATGGAATCTGTGTTGGTGGTAGATGTGTCTGCAATATGGTTATCCACCATCTTAATATGCTCCAGAGTCGGACTACAAAAGATTTTAAAACATCAACCGACTCGCTACTATGCTCATACTCAAAATGACCAGAGGAAAATAACTCAGCTAAATGAAACTCAGTCTCTAAATCATCTGATGTGGAGGAATTATGTAAACTCTCTGAATATGAAATGTCTGCAATAAAATCATCAGGTATCTGTTACATCTACTCATCATCATCCATGCTAAAATATAATGTACCATTAGAAGAACTGCCAACTGTTGTCTTGGTCCCATCCTCTACTAGGAAATCCTAGGACTCTACTCGATACTTCTCATGGTCGTCAAGACGAACGTCATCCATGTTATCACAGGTTGCTAAAGAACACAAGATATCTGAACTGGTTGTAGATGCGACACTATATGTGTTTGACTCTCTCGCCACCTCTATATGTACCTTCTCTCCCTCGACGCTAAAAAGATACCTTCCATGTATCATAATCAAAGAGAGCCTTCGCAGTCTCCAAAAAAGGCCTCCCAAGGATGATCGGGGTCAGGTGCAACCGTGTAGGGCAATACATGTCCAGGACAGTAAAGTCCACTGGGAATTACAAGCCCTGCACGGTTACGATACCATTCCTCAATATGACCCTAGGTATCTTTACAGATCTATAAGTAAACTAAAGAATCGCGCGAGATTCGTAAAGAGGAACTAATTCAATCTTGTCGAGTAAACAAGATGGTAACAAATTGATTGAGGAACTATTATCTAATAGAATGCGATCGAATGCTGCTTGAGAAATCTCACATCTAACATAATGTGCTCTTGAGTCTTTCTTCTTCTTAGGCAATCTATTTTATATAGCATAGGATGTGGCCTTGGTCAAAACATGTTTCTCTATACTTGATCTCTTCTTCCTATGCGTGGTACACCTATTTTTCAATTGATTCTTGAGCATAGCAAAATGATCCAAGGCAACGTGAAGCAGAATCTTTAGGAATATGCGATCTTTCAATAATCGCTCGGTCTCTGGAGTAGCAACATTTCTTTTGGTATTTTTCTTTCGTTTTCCATACAAAGTATCGAGAAAAGGAACAATCTCAAGAATGATAAAATCAGCATCTTTATTCATATCAAAAGTGGAATCACCATGTACATAAAGAGTTTCATAATTATGTACAAAACTATCTAAAATAGGGAAAGAAACATAATCATCGAGAGTATCGGCATGGTCTGGCGTGATATTATCATCTGACTCGCCAGTGTCCATGTCAACTATCTCTGCAACACTCCCCTCACTCTAATCATCAAGATGGACATTCTGGTGGTCTTCATCATCGTGGTGGTCCTCCTCTCAACATCAGAATGTGTGTGATCATGGATTGGCTCTCGCTCCTCATCATGCTCCCTCTCCTTTACTCTATCAGGTGCTCGTGATGATATACCGCTCCTGAGATGAATGAAGTTAGATAAAAATTCAGGAAAAGAGATCGTACTTGTAGTGATGTCTACATGATCTGATTGCCTCCTCTTGTTGTTCGGGTTCATCTGTGGCTGGGTTGGGAGAGCGGTCTTAGGTTCGATTAACTCATACAGATGACGGTTAACCTGCTCCATCTCTATCCTATGTGCAGTAGGGAGTGTGCTCAACATATCCATGATCTGGTTTAATGCCAGGGCATGTGAATACATCTCAGACTCTGTGTGGTGACCATGGTTGTCTATTCTCTCCTGCCTAGGAATGTGCTGCTGTGAGGTGTAAGGCTAAGGACATCTCTATGGTGTGAAAGAAGACTATTGCTGCTGTTGGTAATGATGTGTCTGTGAATGTCTAGCAAGATACTGAAAAGAAAGTGGTCTCTGATATGCATACTGATGAGAGTGTTGCTGCGTATAAGGTTGTTGGTGCAGAAAATGTGGACGTCCATGCTGCGGATGACTTTATTGTTGTTGATGATGATGTACACTCAGTTGTTGAATCAGAGTGTACCATATTTCATTGATCTCAAGAGTGGCTTGAGGCACAACATCGATGTCTACAGGACTGGTGATCTGACCGGAATTGGCATGAGACTGGTCCTCCTACCAATCAATCTGCGGAGTCTTCGGTTCGCTCTAGATGAAATGGATCTGTCGGATGAGTAGAGCGGGTAAAGATCTCCTTGCTGGTTGTGAAGTCGAAGAAGCTTGAGCATGCTGATATTGAAGTTGCTGTTCCGTTACCTTCTTCGTAAGATCACTCAACTGTTGATGTAGAGATGAGAGTTTCTCTAACTCTCACAGCAGCTGCAAGTCTTGAACTTGCTTTTAAATCACATCTACCAACGTTAACTTCTCGCTGATAAAACCCATATTGGTATTGGATTCAGAGTCTGAAATGTTTTCCACCTTATGATGCTCTCGGTGATGCGGTGGCTGAGGGGCCTTCTGGAATACCCGAGTAGAGTCGACGACTCTCGAGTTTTCTTCCATCCCTTTGAAGATGGACCAGACAGACTCGGCATCCTGATTCTGATAGTTGCCGCCACATGCGGAACTCACAAGCCCCTGAATATCTGGCTGAAGTCCTCCAAAGTTGTTCTCTACAAGCACCTTCATCGGTATCTCATGATGAGGATATCTCTCGGTAAGATCCTTGAATCAATCCCATTCCTCATGGAAAGATTTATTCGGTAATTGTGCAAAGTTGGAGATCTGACTCCTCATCATGTTTGTCCATCCCAAGGGAAATATTTACGTAGGAATGTGGACTTAAGATCATCCCATGTAGAAATCTCCCTCCCTAAGTGACTCAACCAGTAGAGCGCCTTATCTGCTAAGGCGAAGGGAATGGCCTTGAGGCGAACAACCTCCTACGTAACTCCTGGGTAACTACCCATACCACAAATGATCTCAAACTGCTGTAAAAAGGTAAATGGCTCCTCTATAGTGTTCCCATAGAAATTGGGAAGCAAAGAGATAAAAGACGGTCTCAGCTCATATGACCCTTGATTCGGCGGTAGTCGAATCCAATTATGTAGTGTCCTAGCTCCCGGGTCATACTCACCTCGTAATGTAGCGGGAACCACTACAGGTGGTAATGGGTTCCCGGCTCCTACTCTCAACACGGCGATCTCAGCTTGCAACTTGTCTTGTATTCTAAATTGGTCTCGGATCTGAATATTCATCTCTTGTAGTGTATCGAGAATCCTTGTTGTAATATATGTGGCTGGATCCGGTCTTCCATCAGCATGATGCTCCTTAGCTGGCCTCTCCTCTACTGGTCCTTTTCCACGAGCCATATGCTTCAAATCTTCTGGAACGGAAAACTTCTTGTAAGAATTCAAAGAAAAATCGGCTGGAGAAAGTGACGATAGATTGATACAGGGGTCTGCCTCAAAAGACTAGCTGGGAGGCGAGGGAGTCTGAGTCTGACTCTCCTCGAGATCAGATGGGACCAACTCGGGAAGAGGGTCATCTCTATTTTGTGAAAATGTATGATAGACAGTGAAAGATCGAGAGCTCACGGAGTCTGAGCAAAATTGTCGTTGAGTCGTCATCTTCGCTATCAAGAGAGTAATCTGGAGAGCATGTTGTCAAATCAAGAGAGATGGGAGAAAGTGTATAAGATGCGATAACTCATGCCTCACAAGTAAACACAAAGCAAGCCACATATTCACCAACACAACCCGATGATGACCGTAAGAGTTCGGTTGTTTATCTTATCGGTTTTTGGGTTACTTTGGTGTAAAAGTATATCTACTAATTATCGCAAGCTGATAGGTACCCGAAATTTCCACGCAACATTGTCCCGAGTCTTTACAAAAAACCACTTGTTCACAGCTAGTATGGAAGTATGTACGGACCGTTTCCGGCTACTCGTGTTACTTGAGGATGGAGCCTTACGCAGTGTCCACTAAACCCCCCACTCTGATAAGTAAACTCAGACCGTTTCTGGCTACCCGAGTGTACCCACTGAAGAACAATGATCAGATGCATTGACTAAGTAGTATTTGGAATGGAACACGGACTTTGGTTCTAGCCTTAAGTGTCGTCTCTCACTCACAATATCTGGAGATGTACCTGCAGTTGAAGTATAGGGATTTCTCTCCCAAATTAAATGATCCTTACATTTATTTAAAGTCAGATACTTAAACAGTCCCGATTTTATTTTTGGTTTTTTCTTTTTTTGGATCTTTTTTAGACAAGCGTCTAACAAAAATCTTTATTTTTTATCAATCCTAAAATCATTCATCTAAGTTACGAGTCCTAAAACTATCTACGAAGGCGCAATCAGATAGGAAAAAATTGAAAACACCTAACCTTGCACCTAGCTTTGTGAAAAACCGCAGAAAACCGATGATGCAAGAAAAACCGTGGTGGATGCCCTGCTTCCCCAAATGCATGACACTCGGTGAAGCATACCATGAGAAAAAGGGAGGGGAGGTACAATTCGGGTTGCCCTTACGAGGCCCCTTTCTACAAAATACAAAAACACGGTCAAATGACCCCTTTTTTATATGTTTTTATACAAAAATATTATAAGTGAAACCGTAACTAATTCTGCCCTCAGCAACTGACCCGTGAAAGACATGATCGGTCTCTACACTTTCAACTGCTTCGGCTCCCGAAGAAGTTGGTTGAACCTACATGCCCTATAAAGATTAGTTAAAAAAAAGAAGCACACAAAAATCTGTAAAACTAATTAAATATTCAAAGAATTATGAAAATCGAAAAAACAGAAGAAAAATCCATAAATCGAATACCAATCGAAAAAAGAAAGAAATAAAATTTGTAAAATCAAGAATTTCAAGAATTTTCAAAATTAAAGTAAAAAACCGATGTAAAAAAAAAACCTCCCCGGCAATGGTGCCATTTTGATAACGCGGGTCTGACCTGGGTTAATAATGATGTCGGTGTAGAAAAACCACAAATAGGGATCCACGTTGATCAAACAAAAATCAACGAAAATGGGTGAGAGGGAGAGTGAAGTGAAAAAGTTTCTCCCTCCTATTTTCATCTACACTACTTATTTTACTAGGTAAATGTGCCTGGTCGAACTCAAGGAGGTAGAATACTAAAACCTCGCCTTTTGATTCAAGGAAGAAATCTCAAAAATATTCTCTTTATTCTTGATTTTACAAAAAAGACTTAGAAATTGACTCAAACTAACTCACGATTGCAAAAATCAAAGTGATATGACAAAGCGATGAAAAATCATGAAAAAATACAAGGAAAATATCTTGAGTGGTTATGAAGCTACCCTAAAGAAATCGCGAAGAAATACAACAAAAACGAGGTCCAAACAACCCCTACAAGCTAGGGATATAACTGCAAAATAAAGTTCTACGTTCTGTTACAAAAAGGTCCCTAGCAGGGACTGAAATGCAAAGAAAATAAATTTATTACATTTAGGTCCTTACACAGGGACCTAAATGTAATTTCAGGAAACTTTGGAGCTCTTCTGAAATTCTAGAACTTCTGCGGGTTGAAGAAGCAATTTTTCCACTATTTCGTAACCAACGTCTGAGATTAGAAGTAGCGGCTTGATCTGGAGCGTCCATGGGGGACACATATCAAAAAATTGTAGCGTCTGATGTTCTTGCTCTATTCATCCCCCCTTTTGCTATGTCGCGGCGGCGCTTCCTTCTCCGACTTTTCTACAACAACCTTTGTTGATCTTTGGCCTCCTGCAGGGCCAGGAGGGAGACTCCTTCTGCCCTTGAGCTCGCCTGCGGTTGAATGGCTTCGAGGATGACAGTTGGTGGCGGTGAGGCATCAACGAAGTTGATGGTTCGGTGAACTTCAACAGACACCTGGATGTTGAACTCTGATTGAATTGTCTTCGATAATCAAGGTTCCAGGTGACTATTCAATGCTCCAGACAGTTCAACCTGCAAATAACAATTGTATGCTCGATTTGCAGTAGAAATCGACCAAAAATAAGTGATTTGCAAGTTGTATAATGAGTTTCCATATATTAGGAAAAGAATGGAAGTGGAAAGAAATGGAAACAATTTTAAGTTGTTTCGAATGGATTTGAAGAGTACAAATTGTGCGCGTCTAATGAGGATGATAAAGTGTCCTAATGATGTGCTTAACAACACTAAACATGGCATGAAATTCGAGAAAGAAAATTGCTATTGAAGTGTATTACCTCTAGTTATCGCACGACGGTCGATCTTTGCCGGAGCTCCATGCGCGTGAAGCGGTGATGCAAGGCAATTGGTCGCCCTGGAACTCTCCTCCGATGGTCCTCGTTCTATGCAGGGCAGATCTCAGGTGCTGTCACCACCGTGGGTGGTCAAAACGAGGCTAGGAAGGTGAGGTATCGGCGATGTATCTGGAACTGAAAGTAGTTAGGACTGAGTTAGTTGTGAATAGCCGATGTTCAAGGGTTTTTATAGGAGAATCCAAGATGAGTTAGGTATAAATCAATGGTGGGTGTGGATTAGGATTGTTAGGAGAGGAAGATGGAAGGTTTGGATCGAAGAAAGTGGTTAGGGTTGACACACGAAAATTTGTTGAAAAGAAGGCGATTGAAGAGAAGCTAACAGCTTCTTGATGGGGAAGAAGCACCAGGTGTTCACACGTGTTAGCACCTGGTTGGCTGGAAGATGAATATATATTATAAATTATATAATAAATAATAAAAGACGTTATTTTAAATAGGTACAAAAATGAAAAATATAGATAATTAAATTATCTAAATTATTGTAAAATTTTTTTTATAAATAATAAATATTGTACGAAATATAAATATTGTATTAATAAATAGGTATAAATAATACTTAATAAATAGGTTTGGATTTTTAATTTGACAAAATAAAGAAATAAATATTAATTTTATATTTTCTTGATTATTAGAATAATAAATAAGGTTTTTATGAATTTTTATGGGTTTTAATAAATTAATTTAGATATATTACAAAATGCGGGTATAAGTATGTAGTTAAATTTCATCTATAAATTAGGCATTTGGATTTTATTAAAATAATAAATACACTCCAAAGATTCTGAAATAAATCATAGTTAGAATACAAGATCATAAAAAAATTAAAAATTAATAAAATTACAAATAGTGTGTTCTGTATAAAATAAATAACCCAGAAACCCCGTTGTCATTAGGTTCCAAAACCGACTGTTTGCAAACGGACTCTGATTTTAATGAAATCACCTTCATTAATTAGAAAATATTATTTTATGAACTTTAAAGTGAGTAGAGTGAAATTATAGTCCGTATGAGAAAGTAATGATGTTCGGAAGTTGAGAATTTGCCAATTTGAAAGTTAGATTTCTTGTCATATATACAAGATAATATTTTTACCTTATTTTTTATAGTTTTATATACATTTTTATAAATAATTAGGAAAAGAGTTTGGTGAAAAATAAGGTCATATGAATTAATTAAAAATCAATCAAGATTTGATATTTATTTGATAAATAGTGAAGAATGTGTGGAGTGTATATTTAATTATTTTTATGATTTTATTTCCTTATCTCCCCCTACTTGTTTGTTTGTCGACCAACACATAATACCTTGGTATCGGAGGTTAGCTTATATAAATATATCTTGCATCTATATTTATATTTTATAAGTCATATTGTACATATATACATATTTACAATCTGCCTTCTTTTCTTTTCTTTATTTTTATTTTTTTATTTATTTACATGTTTTTGATGCATAAAAGTGCATTTTATTCCTGAATGAGGTTTTGATAAAACATGGGAATTAATGGATATTTACCAGTATTTGTTAAGGGTTTTAAGACAAAATGCGACAAAGATATTAATGAATCATGGATTCATCAGGGAATCATTGACTTCTATTCATTTCAATTCCTTCATTATTGGAGTTGTTATAGTATAGGATTCTTTTCACTAATCTATACTTAGATTGAGTTATGTCATCCTTTATCGCTCTCTGATCAGTATGAGGACATCGTTCGGGCTAAGTATTGGGGGTTCGTATATTTTATATATATACTCTAGCCATTACTCGTACTTTGGGGATAAGAACATGGTGATTATTTATAAAATTGGTATAAAAATGTTTGTAAAAATGTGTGTAAACTTTTTTGCAAAAGTTTTGCATTTTTTTAAATAAACATTTGTAAAAAACTTTGTAAAAACTATTTTTGTACAAAATTTTGTAAAAATATTTTGTTTGAAAAATGTTTGAAATATATTTTGTGTATCAAAATTATGTATATAATATACATGTTTAAAAAATCTGTGAAAGAAAAAGGTTTGCAAAAATATTTTTGAAAAGTTGTTTGTAAAGTGATTTGTAAAATAGTTTGTAAACTAGCTTTAAAATGGTTTTGAATATAATTTGGAAAAATTTTGTAAAAATTTGTTAAATATTTTGTCAGATGGTTAATAAATAATGGGTACCAAGTAGTTGTATATATGTGTTGTAAATTCTTTGTAAATAAAAAATTATTTATTTGTAAACTTTGTATATAAACTATTGTGTATAAAATTCCTTTCCAAATTCTTGTATATAAAATCCACTTATAGAAACTGTATATGAAACTTGTGAATAAAACCCTTGTAACAATGTACATATTCATATAAATATTTTTGTAAAAACTTACTTTATTTTCTATCTTATTAAAAATACCATAAAATGTGCAAAAAATCTTTGAAAAACTTTTCAAAAAGATTTTTGTCTTTTCTCTTGTTTTAAAATGTTTTGTAAATATTCTTTGAATGCGCATACGCAATTTTCTAAATAACATTTACATTTAAACTAGTCCGTAATGAAATTGAAGAATGGAGGTTGGTTAGGACTTTAATCCACTTAATTTCAGAGGAATCTCATAGGAAATGGAGTTGAGACTTTTCAGGTCCTAGTGACTTAATTATTTGAGTCCATAATACTTTGTTCACATGTCATCTTGATTAGTCTAAGTAGATCACTTAACAATGCGGGCATGATTCTTCTTGATAGTGGCCTTAACTTGGGCAACCACTCTACATGCATCTCTTCGTGGATGAGGTGGTGAGGGGGCAGAAACCTTTGGCTTGGGGTAGCATATGGGTATGTAACAAGTAGTGGGAGCATCCAACTTCCTGTAGGGAGGGAAGTGCACCTCAACCTGGTCTAGTAGCATTTAGGTCTAAAGATAGTATGTCGTGGGGTTGCGATAATGCTTCAAAAGAGGGAAAGTCTATTGGCTCAAGAAGAAAAGCTCCTTATGTACATGTTGCACCTTGTAGATATGTTGTATATATATGTCATAAAAAATGCAAGAACTCTAAAAAAGGGGACATGCCTGATTGAAAATAAAATGCATGTCGGAGTGTATATAGTTGAACAAGCAAAGCTTATGTGATACATTGTCTCATCTCAGGGAAGCATGTAGCTAGACACTTGGCTACACTGGTCAAGCTCCAACGGATACGTGGCTACACTAGACACGGTCCATTCTATTCTCTTCCACTCGTCTTGAGCTATTTGCACTTGAACTTTAAAGGGAATACCCTGCTCCACCAGGAAAGAGTTTCTAGATTGAGGAACTAGAGTTACCATGTTGACGGAGGATGTTTATTTATTCATTTCTTAGGTGGAGAGCTATCTATCAATTATATAATACAAGTAAAGATTCATAGTCATAAGAGTTTGTGTATGTAGACTTGTTTTGATCTGGCTATTGAAGTGGCCTGAATAGGAGTCTTATGGAACATAGAGTTTGTTAGGTTCTAAGTCCATTTCCCAATAAGTTTCTTCCATACTAATAATCCCAAGGTCTAACCGAGCCTCATACTCCAAATTTATGAAGATAAATTTAATAATCAATATTGATCTAAATTCGTTGCTTTTTCTATTCTTTATTTTATCTTCACTTCTTTTTCAAATAAGTGTTCGCTAGAGGACTAGCTAAGGTAAAGTATAAAGGAATGATGAGTCCATGATTCACATTCTTTATTCTTTTATTTTAGTAAAATTCCCTATGCAAAATATATAAATCTTTATCAAATATAATAAAGTAGCATCGCACATGCATTTGTTAATATTGTGTAATTAACATTCTTTTTTACAAAAAGAAAAGAATAAAGAAGAAAAGAAAATGAATAAAATTAGAATTTAATTATACAATAAATGCAGAATAACTCGAACCCTGAGAGACGGAAAAATATTCGTCTGATCGAAATGGAATAAAGTAGGTAGTGATAGGGTCCTCATGTCTTGTATATTAATCACTATTATTCCTATATACATATACACATGCATCCCTAAATATATACATATATATATATAACTCAATTACCTTTAAAAAAATAATGTAAAAATAAATGTAATTTCCTTAAGAAAATTAGTAAATAAAGGAATAAATAAAAAAAAATAAAGGAATTAAAAGGTGTACAAAATACAACACTTATACTTGTATATATATTTATTTTGTAAATAATCTGTACATATTTTGTATTTTTGACACTTGTATATATTCCAAATAATTATATAAAATTTAAATGAAATTTATAAAACACAAATTTTTATAAAAATAATATCCTCCCTTCATTGTACAAAGTGCCACATATGTATATATTATATATACACCTATTTATTTAACACCTATAATTATATTGTAAAAATCACATAAAAATACTTTTTATCCTCTAATTTATTTTGTGAATGAATAAAATATAAAATCAATTTATTTTTATAAAAATAATAAAATAAAAATATATTTATATAATATATTGGTATATTATACATGTACATAGTACACTACAAAATATATAATGTATTACTTTATTATTAAAAATAATTAAAAATCGTAGAAAAATTGTTTGAAAAATATATACATTTTTTATTTAATATTTTGTTAAATAATATTTGTTATTTATCCATTATTCTTGATTTTTGAAAATTAATTATTTTGATTGGTCAACCAGAGTCTGTTGACCAAGGTCAACCTTTCCCCCAAGTCAGGTCAGACCCGACTCCCCTTCGCTAGAGCAGACATCTCAACATTTTCCAGCTCCGATCATCTTTTCCCTCAAATCCCATGGTCGAATGTCCCCATAGGATTTGTTATCCTCGTAGATCCTTAGGCACGATCGGATCTTGCTAGGGTTTCGTTCATTCTTTCGATCTTCCTAGAATCTCCATGACCGTATAAATAATCTCCTCTGGCCACCACAACGAGACAACTCATCCCTCACATCTTGTCTCCCTCATTTGTGTCTATAGGATCATGATAGGGTTCTATAGTGTCCTTTGGATCTCGAATTAGTGTCAGTTTACACGTTGCTGGCTTTGTGGCTGGAGCTTCGCCGCGATTAGCCTCTCTTGCCTTACACAACATGATTGAGGCTAGGATATCGCCTCCACCTTCTCCTGACGATGCTGATCACTCTGATAACCTCAGGTATCACTCTTTCCTTTCCTTTTCGTTGTTCCACTTCGTTTTTTTTCGACAGCCACCACCCGTCATTTTAGCTCCCACCATTGGGTCGGAGATCCATTTCCATGATCATCCACATCGATATTACTGTCACATCACATCCCACCTTCTCACGAAACTTGAGCCCCCTACATCTCACTCACCGAAGCGATATTTGGACGGATCCCCTCTCTTCATGTCCATTGGAGAGCAAATTAGTACCTACTGCCTCTTCTCTTGTTTTTAGCTACAATAACCCTTGGCCGAGGCTTCATCTTTGAGTTGCGATACCCCCTGCCATTTCAAGAGCATCAAAGGAGAACTAATTGATCCACAGCTGCTCGGGCAGAACAACTCCAGGAGATACCCCCATCAGATTCTCATCCAGCCAATACAGAGCTAGGCTCTCGTCCGATGCGCATCCACTCTGTCGATGTTTTGGACCTCTCAATGGAGCACGTCTAGCTCTATAGCACCTAGAATACCAGATTGAAGCAGCCCTGACGAGTCCTTCCTAGTTCATCTTGCATGCCTCTTCATCGTAGGATGACGAGCCTTTAGTCCGAACACAATCGAGGATGTCGATCCATACCCAAAAGGTGACGGTTCGATCTGCTTTCCATCAGATCTGTGGCGCACGTCCTACACATTCTCTGAGCTAACACATCCTTTCCAGATGTCTTCAGGACCATACGCCTGCACCATGCCTTAACCGTCAGATCCCGCTAGTGCCACATGTCACCCACACCAACAGGGGTATATTGCATTTTCTACCCTATTGTTTCCATTATTTCACTTTAGTCTAATAAATGCAATAATTAGGTAAAAACTTTTGCACTTAGGACCTCATATTTTTCCTATTTGAATTTTAGTACATTTGAGTCAAACACATGTTTGTCCTCACTTGCCTTTACGGTGTATTTGCATATGTTGCCCGGAGCTTTTAAAAGGTTGATGAAATAGTAGAAGTTTTTTTTGAATTTGCATTTATGCCCCTGCGAGTCTGAATCACGTGTGACACTAGCTTTCTCTTGGATAAATTGTACTAGGGTCCTTGTATTTTTACAGTGTGTTATTTTTTAGCTCAAGATGTAAAGTTATCTCCAAATAGGTCCTTTGTTTACTATTTTAATTTCGTACTCTTTTATTAGTTGCAATAAATTGGAAAATCACTCGAAAAATTGCCCAAAAATTACCCGTAGCTCCTACTTGCATGTTTTATTCACGGAATTTTTTATATGTTTCTTCTATTTACTATTACTAAAAATTCAAAAACCAACTAAAAATCCTTATTTACCTTTGAAAAATTACAAAAATTCGAAAAAAAATTTAAAATTTCCAAAAACATTTTGTAGGTAGTTTTTGTGCTATACTATTGATGGCTTGAAAATATTTTGTAAAATCTTAAAATATGCAAAAAAATAAAAAAACTTATAAAAATTATATAAAACCAACCAAAAATCTAAAAATTACATTTTCAATCCTTATTTCTAGATATTTCCTTATATTTCTTGAAAAATAAACATCCAGATGTTTGGATCCATTTTAATATTTTACTTTTGCAAAATACTCCTGGGTGTTCGTTGTTTGCTTGTTTCACTAAATTTTGGTGTTTAAAAATTCCATAATAATTTTCCCAAAAACCCACAAAAATAGTATAAAACCTATAAAACACAAAAATGTTTTTATTTGAATTTTCTAAGTATTTTGATCATATTTGAAAATACAAAAAGGGTGTGAGTTTACATTTTCTCCTTTGTCTTTACTTGCCTTATTTTGAAAATTAAAAATTTGCAAAATTTAAAACCACTAAAAATAAAATAAAAATCCATTGATTGTTTGAATGACCTTTATAGTTTGTGATAATGCTCCTTGTGTTCGATCCTGGTTGCTATACTAGGTTAATAAAATAGTTATACCACTTTTGTGATTTCCTTGATTTCATTACTGGTTAAAATAATTTTCTCGATTGTCACATATTTGGATTTGGTCACAACAATACTTTTAACGTGAGTGGGATTTGTGCTCATCACTAGACACTTGACTTGTTACATTCAAAATTGATTCTATGTTGTTGGGGAAGAGATGTGAGAAAACAAGTTCAATAGCATGATGCAAGATATTAACATTCCCAATAAGGATGCTTTCGAGTGGACCGTATCACAATATAATGTTGATAATAGTTATTGGGACTTAAGTCAAGACAATGAAAATCGATATGGACACATGACCACAAATTTGTCTGCAAGTTTCAATGGAGTCATGAGAGGAGCCTGTAATCTGCCTGTTATATCAATGATTTTAGCATTTTTTGAGAATCAATGGTTATTTCAACGATCGATATGATGAATCAAAGAGAATAACAACACACTTAACCAAGAAATAAGAGGAATTGCTTGAGTCAAATACTAGAGAAGACCAATCATGTCATGTCCCCAGATTACTCTAACGCAATTTCAAGTGTTAAATCGAGAAGGCTATGCCTTTAAAGTAAACTTAAATGTGAGGAAAGAGATTGCATGTGTGGATTTATGCAAATGAAGAAAATTGTTTGCCCTCATGTAATAGCCACAACCTCCCACTCACGGACACATCTAGATAACTACAACCTATGTTCACAATATATTTAAGTGTGTATTATCATCATACATACAAATTCTTTTTTCATCTGATTCTATATCAACGTTGTTGGCCAGAAGAAGACAAAACCATTATGTTACCCCCGATTATTGGAAAGAGGAAATCTAGATGCTTAATGCAAGAGAGAATTAGAAATGAAATGGATGAAATGTGTGTGAGATCGAAGTTGTGTAAAATCTTCAAGCAACCTGGTCATAACAGATTAAGTTGTCCACAGAAAAATAAAGAATCGTAACATATGATACGTACCATATAAGTTAATGTTATGTTAATTAAAGAACGATTTAATACACACTTTCTTTAAAAATAGTTAGTATTTTTTATTTATTAACGTAACACATGTTAAATGTAGATCGCACACATGGATAGAGTATTGGGTCCACTGGATGCATTTGTATTGTACATGCAAAGTGAGTACCGGTCTTCACAGCCTACCAGTTCAGTTAGTATTTGAATTTTTAAGAGTGCTTTTATTATTAACATATTGACTTATAATGTGAGATATTATAAATGATTAAATCCTGTGTTGTTAATTCTGTGTAGATTTGATTTTTTTAACACAATGAGATGTTAAATGAAATTCTTTAGAAGAAGATTACAATGATGGAGAGATTGCTTTAACTATTTGGATTTTCGTGCATAGTAAACAAGAGAAGGATATAGATGGACCCTTCCTTATTGACTAGTTTACTAGAGCGGTGGTGACCAGAGACTCATACATTTCACTTCCAATTTGGTGAGGTGACTATTACATAACAAGATATGGGATTGATTAGTGGTTGAACGTTAATGGTTCGCTAGTTACTGGCCCAGATGTTCTGTTTGGAGGATGGGAATCGCTTTGTTTTAGATTGTTAGGTGTTATTCTTACTGGCATAAAGTGTGTTAAGGTGAAGCTATCATGGATCAGAGAGACCATCTTTGGAGATGCTTACCCATTGTTGGATATTGAAGAAGAGTAGGAAGAAACACATAGGATGAGGGCCCTATTTTAACGTACAAACTGCGACACTAGTATTATACTGTAACGAGTTGGATACGCAGGAGGCTCATCATGTAAATATTGAAATAAATTACAAACTCATTATAACAATCGAGTTAATGATTAAATAACTTTCTTATTTACTGAATGTAGATAATTTGGATACCCTATGTCGATGAAGAAATCACACAACTGCATGAGCCTTGTTGAAGCAATCTTTCTATTTGGATGAGTAAAGTAACCTTGATATGCTATGATGTTATAGCTATGCATTTATTGGATCGAGTTATGTATCAATTTGGGATGCGACAACACATCCCGGCTTCTGTTGAGAGGATACACATTACCTCTCAACGAAATAAAACATGAATCACCGACATCCTAGATTGATCTATTCTACATTGATAATACGTAGATTGATGGAAGGAAAGAGAAGAATCGATAGTGCTTGCTCATGCAGATGCTTCATTGATGTGTACATACATTGGTACTGGAGCATAACAAGAAGGTGAATCCAGATGCAGATTCCTCTACCTACAATAGCTTACCTGCCTCATGGGCCATTTGAAAGATGTTTGGTATGTTTTATGTAATTATCTTTAATTTTACGATATTCTTTTTTATATATTGATTAATAAATTAAATAAATGGATGTAATTCTCCAAGGAAGAAACAATCATTATGAAAACGAACGATCAACATATTATCTATCTATGATGAAGGCAAAAGTTTAGGATACAATTGCATATTTTGATGACACAATAAATATGTTCTTTTTAACGTATCCATTCCATCATTATGACTAGCAATACATGCCACGACAAGAGCTACATACCATAAGAGCATCAAGTTTCGTCAATTCCTTAGATTTAGTAAGTTCTTTTTTGGTCGAATCATTTTGATAATTATATGATGTAAATCCATTTAGGTATTATATAAGCGGGATATAGAGGAGAGGGTTCTCAAAAACAATAACAACCAACATTTGATACTTCAGGTTCAACTTTTTCTTTATTTGATGATCTCAATAATTCGATTTAGATATAACTTTTTTTACTAATTGACTATAATCGAAATATTTTAGGTCTGCCTTATGTGGGATTCACCATATAAGAATTTCAACAACAACCAATATTTGAGACTTTAGGTATACATTATATTTTATTATCACAATAATTCGATTTATTTTTTACTTTTTTACAATATTCAATATAACCCAAATCTTATACATTATGATGAATTTAACGAACAAGGGTTGCCATAAGAGAAACCATCTTTTGGGTCTTCATGTATTAATTATGTTTTGTTATAACCATAATTCAATTTAGATTTTACTTTTTTTATAGTATTGAATGTGAATCTTATAGGTATGCATTATGAGGGATTTAGGGGACAAGAGTTGTCACACGAGCAACCACCTTTTGAGAATTCAGGTATGCATTATAATTCATTATCACAATAACTAAATTTAGTTTTTACATTTTTACAGTATTGAATGTAACATAAATCTTATAGGTATGCATTATGAGAGATTAAGCAGAAATGGGTTGTAACAAGAGCAACCTCCTTTTGAGACTTAACCACCTTTTGAGACTTCGGGTTGGGTTAATTTATATCTATAATTTTTTCAATAATTCAATTTAGCTTTTATTTTATAAATATTTGATTAATAGAGCATAGTTATTTCATTCTTATAGGATATATTGTAGCTTCGAGTCAGTCACAGTTTGCAGGACAGCTATATGCTGGTCCTTTAAGTCAACTTGACTTTGGACCCTCTCAACTCACACAAACAATTCAATACAATTCCAAAGGTCTTCAAGTTGAGATATTTTGCATGATTAGCCAAGCTGAGAGAACCAAGTTGGAGAGTTCCTTGGTGTTCCCATGATACCGCACGAACCTTTTGAGATGCCTCACATAAGTAGGGGTAATGATCAATAAGCCTACACAGATAGATCAAGTTACACAACTAGCTCCTTCAAGGATGTCCTCAGCTATGTCGCATGCTCCTAGGCATGTACTAACACATTTAGAATGAAATATCAAGAAGATGGCAAAAAGAATAGCACATGAATATAGTCATAAGAAGACGGGAGACAATGCTAAAGGAAATGACAAAAGAGGAGAAGGAGGGAGGAGCAGGTGGCGTAAAATGAATTCTAAGGAAATGGGTACCATACATTATTGTAAGCTATTTTAAAGTATTTATTGAAAAATTGCAATTGTTCCATGATTTTAATAGATTATATATTTCTTTTAATTGGGTAGATACCATAATGTGGAATTTTGAGATTATTAATATGTCAAGGTGAATGTCTTCATATTAAGTTTCTATCGATTATTTAAATTATATGATATAGAGATATTTATGAGATGTTGTACAAAATTTTAATATTCATTTTAGAAAAATACACTTCTATCGACATGAATCGAATAATACTATGTTATTTCCCCAATGATTCTTATCAATCTGAGAATGGGAAGAATTTGTTCATGATAAATATATATGAAATTGCGATATTAACAAATATTACCATGCACATGAAAAGGTGGTCATGAAAGTACATAACTTTTATGACAACTCCTCATCCAAATGAACTAACTTTATCACTCATGTTATCATATCTTACTACTCAACAAGAATGGTCCATGTTATAACTTTAAAGTGGGTGCATTGAAGACATGGATTGCCGTTTTATTATGTGCTCATATTAGCAAGAATTCATAATTGCTGTAGGAAAATAAGGGAAATCATGCATATGCAGAATCTCTGAAAAAGGATTGATTTAGAAAATAAAAAAATAAGTATATTTTTTAAAGTATATGTTCAAATATTTTATGTAATTAATTATGCAACATGCATGGGAAACTTTTTATATCAGCACTATATATATTTTTTTTAGAGTTTTGTCTCAACTAAGTTACTTTTGCTCGTTAGAGTAGGGCTAAATTTAAATTTATGGGAGGGAGGGGAGGGAAATGAGAAATGGTCGAATGGGTTGAGCCCAAATCAGCACCTGAGTTGCAGATTTGGACACTACAACCCCAATCGGTACATGAGGTGTCGATTTGGACATGGCACCCGAAATCGACACCTAAGGTGTTTATAGATGGTGTTTTTTTAAATTTCAAAAACCTCGTGCCTATTTAAATATTTTAGAATATTTTTATAATTATTTAAAAAAGTCCAAGTAAGGGGGTGTCAAATATATTGTATATATATTTTTCCCATAACTCATACCTTTACATCTTCTTAGTAGATAATACTCAATAAAACTCAGGGGATACTGTTAAAACACATGCAAAATATAAAATGTAAAACTTGTATAACTTTGCAAGATATGTAAAATCTTTTTATACACTTGAAAGATACCTATTGTTGTAAAACTTGTTTTAAATTTTGATATATATATAAAAAAATTCATTTTTTTTGAAAAAATATAATACATACCTATGAAAATTTTCAAAAATATGATTCTTGACACTCCCTAGTGAACTCAAAACTTGTTGTACATCATGCCACTTAATTCGAAATAGCTCTCAACTTCGAGAACCATGACTCTTATTCATTAGGGTCTTTGGAGTAAATGTATTTAAATACACTGGATTGAGTATATACATCTGACGAATATGTGATTCATTACTCTAAAAGATGAAAATAGATCTTCAATCCAAGGTAATTTATTATATTTATGTATCTCTATTTTATTTTTATCATTCATGCATATGTAAATAATATCCATATTTTCACATTAAAAATTTCACAAATAAGAAGCCAAAAATTACCGTACATTATCACATGTATATCACCACAACTTCTTCTATTTTTAACTATTTTTGTCAAACTCCAAATAAAATAAAACTTACCTCATTGTGTACATATTACTAATATTAATAAAGAAAAAATATAAAAAATACTAATTTTTATAATTGATCAATAACACCCAAACCTTAGTTTTGAAACAAATGTTGTAAATGTGAATATCTCTCTCATACAGTCTTCTATGAACCCCTACTCATTTTTAATTAATATAATTTTAATTATATACAAAACAAAATCAAATTTGAAAGAATTGGTGTTAATATGTGAAACTTAGGTTTTGGGACCTCATTCCATATTGCACATATACATATTGATTGATTTAACCCTATTATTTTATGTACAAAAATAAATCTTTACAATTTATTTATTTTGTTGTCTATTTTATTTGATTTATATATTAATAAATTGTGAATAAATCTAGATCAAAATGAAATAAAAATCAAAGAGAATAAGACAATTTGAGTCTATATATATGGTGTATATATATTTATGTCTCTCTTATTTTATTTCTTTATTATCTTACTTATTAAAAATACGAAAATTGGTTTTGTATGCAAATTTTTTTTATTTGATTTTATTTGGATTTTATTTTATTTAAAAATAAAAAAAATCAAAACTAAAACAACAAGTATTTTATATACATGGAGTACCATCAAATATACATTTTGTACAAACTATTTCTTTTGACTTTGGTTCCTTCACAAAAGTTTAGAGCTCGTATATATGAACAACCTTCATGAGGATTACTTTTTAATTTGACATAATTTTCTATTTTTTATTTTCTTTTCTTTTCTTTTCAGGAATTTCTAGGAGTGACACATGGCAGCTCCTGGAGCCGCAATGTGTCACTCCCTTATCATCCCCACCCATGTCTCCTCTACACGTTGGACTGATTCCTTTTCATTCATTTATTTATTTCTTTTCTTTGTGGTGAGCCTACGACCATTCGATCTCGACTGATTGAACAACCACAGATTTTCCCTCTCCTCCGCACTACATGTTGTCTGCCTCTTGCGAGATGCAATCACCTCTGTCTGTCCCGATTATGTCACCCAACTGCATGACATCCGCTTTCTCGCATCATCCACCGATCTTCATGGCTGCATACCCTCATCACTCAACCTCCCCCACCCACCTGCACGATCCCCTTGTCTCCTCCACCTTCTTAGCATCAACCTAACCTCTCATAAAAAGCCCAATTGTGGTCATCGTGACTCCATCCGCTGATATAAGAGATAGCGACGCCACCAGCCCTCAACCATTCCAGGTTATAGCTTGAAGGTATGTCGATAGTGCGATGACGATCGTGATTACAATAAAATCTGAGATCTCGTGGGATAGTCCATCGTAGCAGTTGTTTCCCATCAGCTACACAACCTCGAAGTTTTCCGCCGGAGCTTCTCGAGGCTTGAATCAGAGCTTACTCCTCGGTTCCATTTTAGGTGAACATCCACAACCCCGGTATCCTCCCTTTCCCCCTTATCCTTTTCGTCTACTTATTTTTCTCCTCCTCCTCATACTCGTCCTTCATCGTCTTTTTTTTCTTCTTCTTTCTTTGCTTCTTCCTTCTTCTTTGCATCTTCTTTCCTTCCATGAATCCCTCTACCACCCTTATTCTTTCGGCACCCCTTGTTACTAGCTCATTAATCAAGCTCCAACACAGCCTCGAGCGACATCACCTCACGTTCCATGGCCCTTCTCTGTAGCACTGCCTCACCGAGCTTCGTTTGCTTCCACGCCACTATATTATCTCTCTACCTCATTGAGCCCCTTCATCTTCACATCCATCTACTCCACCACGCTATCCTGCCACCACTATGATCGATCTGCTAGGCATGTGGTTTAATTTGCCTTCATTGTAATTTGTGTACGTAGCGAATCAGTCAGAACCGAGAAAAGAATCTCCGTGAAGAAGGCCTTAGCTTTAATTTATATCCCTGGGATGTCCGGGGTCGAACATAGGGAGGTAAAGGAACAACTTCGGGTTCAATTTAGAATAATTAAGTCTAGGTTTCTAAATGGTATTTTTTATTTTTTTCATGCGAATGTTAAATGCAGGTGAATTAATCCAACTAAGAAAGCACACAATGTAGCCAAATTAATTTTAATGTCAAATAAGTCCAATTTAGCCAAATTGTATTTTTCCTAGAAACATATCCAATTATGAATGTAGAATACATTTTTTGTAGTTTTAAGAATTAAAATGCAATGAGGAAAAATGAAAACTTCTATGGGCTTTTTTAATAATATTTCACAAAAATAGTATACAAAAATTATGAAAAAATTACTGGAATTAAAACATGATGCAATGATGCTATGTATTTTTTTGAAATTTCTGATAAAATATGTATTTTTGAAGGAATTTTTAATAGAAACAGAGTAATAGTGAGTAATTAATTCCTAATAAATCTACATTAACGAATTAGCCACAATGCGAATTATGTCACATATGTATTTATATAAGGAATCCAGGAGATTTGTAATTTTGCAATATAGATGTGTGTGTATTTAATTAAAAATCATTACAATCACCTTACAATTTATTTAAAGCACAAGACAACACCAAGTTTGATGAAATTGGGAAACTTATTAATGTTCATTGCAAAGCATCATTTCTGATTTTTATGGAATTTTTAGAGTAACTGAGAGTGAATTATGAATTTAAGACCACGGATTGGGTAAAATATACAATGTTTCACTTAAATTATTTTAATTAATGGACCAGAGCTCTGAAAAATACAAATAAATAATCAGATGATAGAAAATTAGTTGCTCTACATCATGACACTTTTAATTAATAAACAGATGCAAAATTGATGTCCAAATAAATATGTAAACACATGGGTATCTGTCCAAAATAGAAATTGAAATTAAACAACACAAACATATATAAGGATGTTTTTGTAATTACAGAAACTTTCAAGGATAAAGGTGCAATTTTCATAAAAAAATATATAATCAAAAGAAACCCGACCTTCTTCTCAAGAATAGAGGAGGAGGATCTGATGGGGAGGTGTCGGCAACTCATAAGTGGTGGCAGAGGTTGGCGGCCCAACCACGCTTGGGGCGACATAGTAAGAGCAGCGGCGGTCGGTGAGGAGGCGGATGAGATGGCAGCTTCGCGTAAGTGCATGGAGCGACGGCGTGGGGGCCTGATGGCGGTAGCCTTGTGGTGAAGGACAGCACGGGGGTCGGCGGTAGCGGCTGGAGGAGCCGTAGGCGGGACCGCGGTGGTCAGCGGTGGCTTTGAGCGCCAACGTGGGGTCGATCGCTGGCTGCGGGAGACCGGCTGGACAGGGAGGGGGCGGTAAGCGGTGCCTGCTACTTCTTTCCTTTTTTTATAGTTTTTTTTGAATTTTTTTATTGTGAATTGTGAATTGCTTTAATTTTTTTAGTTTTTTTGTTTTGTTAAATAGGGAATGCAAATGTTGTGGAAAAAAATATGATGTGGTGTTGGTGGTAAAGATGATGAAGTAGAACAAATTATGCTATGTAGGTGGTAATGTGGCGTGATAAAAAAAATGCAAAAATATAAACGATGTCGAATGATAAAAAGAGAACTTAGCTACGATGAACACGGGTGCCTATGGTGTGCTCACGATAAACACGGTCTTCGCTCGAATCGCCAGAGAGTGATGAGCTCGAGCAGCGCACGATTACGGCTGCGATGTTGGCCAAGAGGCCAACGGATCTCACCAAAGAGAGGGTTGTCGTCGCTCGACCGTGGTTGCGTCGCTTTTACTGATTCAACTCTGGGAACTAGGCTCTCCTCACATAAAGATGAATCAAAAGCAAAAATGAGGAGAATGGGATGTATATAAAGAAAAAAATGAGAAGTTATGAAAGTGGTGGAGGGGAGGTTAATAAAATGGTGGAGTTAAAATACAAGTTAGAAAATGGTGGAATAATGGAGGAGAATGGGTGGTTATTGTAGAAAATGGAAACTAAATAAACAATAAATAGTAAAATAAAGTAGGCTACTAAAAAACAATAAAATAAAGAGAAGAAAAATAGTGGATAATTTACAAAATAAGACAAACCATATGTACATGTATTTTTTACTTTTCTAATTTTGATATTTTTGTTTTTTTAATAAGAGATATTTATAATAGAAATATACAGTAAAATACTAGAAATAAAAAGACAACACAACAATGATTTCTTTTTTGATTTTTTAGTAATTTAAAAAATTAAATAAAGAATGAAGAATATATTAATATTTACATTATATACAAAGCAAACCTAAGTCCCAAAACCCATATTTTACAAACGAGCTCCGATTTTAATGAAACTACTTTCATTATATAGATAATTTTCTAACTTAATCTTTAAAAGTGAGTTTGGTGAGTTTGTAGTTTATATGGAGTGGGACTTTCGTCGGGAAGTTGGACTTTGCGGCTTTTTATCTTCGGGATCTTGGAGTATTTATTTGAGGTGGAATTTAATTTTTATGTATTTTTATATACATTTTTATGAACAAATTAGAGAAAAAAATAGCCAAAAAAGAGTTGAAATAAAATTTTAAAAAATACATGAAGTTTTTGTTTATTTATTGGTGAAGAACTCCTTAAATTTTGTGGCTTTTCTATTTTTAATTTATTTTTGTACAATATAATACACAATAATTAGTGTATTTTATTCACAAGAGCCATTTTGTTAATTTATTGATTTTATGGACATTTATTAGATACTTTACTCGGGAATTTTGCTAAAATTAATATATTGAGATGATGAATCGCGGATTCATCACCCCCTACTTAAACATTGGCAGTCCTCGAGCAAATGAAGAAAGAATAAGTTGGAATAACCCCTGAATGTGCATGTGAATACAGGACTTGATCTGTTCAAGAACTCCTGGTTTAGAGATCCTAAAATTCTAAGATGAACCAAGCTCTAGTCAAAAGATGTCCAATTTCCCTAATCATCAGACTCTCTTTGTATACATATATAGTAAGGATATGACTTTAAGTGTGGACTGTAGTTACAAGAGTAGAGTCACAACGTCACCGAGGGTTCCAGTCCAAGAGACTCTCCTTTGAACCCAATCCTCAACACTAGGGAATAAACCATTTCTTGCATCCAATCCACCGTCTCTTTAGTTGTCAAACTTGAAAGTGTAGATGATGGCCAGTTGATGGAGGACATAGAATTGTGTCATTTCTTCTCTCCCTCTCATTCGAACAAGGATTCTCTCAAGGGCCTTATTACTCAATGCATATTTTTGGTGTTGATCAGTGCGTCCGCCAAGAGAAGTTGGAGTTGTCTACACTTGTTTTCTTGGAGTACACCGGGGTGTGCCTTTTTTGAGTACTTATCGTACCTTCTACACCCAGACTTGTAGCATTTACGATGCAGAGTCCTTTTTTGGTGCAAGCCCGACTCCTGATCCTAATAGTGGTGATCCAAATGGACACTTTGAAAAGGTTGGGAGCACTCGCCTTTGGTGGAAGATCTTTTGAAAATTGACTTTGTGGAAAGAAAGCTTATTTCAACATTGATATTTCTTTGCATTATTTTTGGCTAGCTCCACTACTTTTACCAGGAGTTGGTGCACACTTATCAACATTTTTTTATTTTATCACACCCTGACACTTAGGTAAAGGTCAAGAGATAGTACAAGAACCATGTTCTTATACTGGCTAAAGGTGTAGACACACAGGTTTCATGAAGCCTTCATTGATTTTATCCCATCCTCGAGCATCATCAAAACAGGTCCAAACTCAAATCCCTCATCCCAGTTCCTCAAGTGAAATTTCAACTCATCTCATCATAACTGCAGTCATGTATGTGAGGTGTTGATCATATTCTGAAGGTAGAGACTAAGCATGCAATATAGCACATAAATCTTTCAAACTAGGGAAATATGAAGAATTAAGTCAAAGACCCTAATCACTAAGGCTGGTTAACTCAATATCTCAAGACCTCATAACCCAAGTGTTCTTGAACATCACCAGTCTTGTGTGAAAGTGTAAGTGTCAGAGACTTACCAATTATTAGTAAGTTAGTTTTTTTTGTGATTTTGATTTTTGTGATTTTTCTCAAAAAGAACGGAAAAAAAAAGGAAAAAGTTTTTTTTGGAAAAAGATTTCTACTTTTTTTCAAAAGTTTTTTTAAGAGAAAGGTAAATAAGAAAGGACACATATTTTTTAAAGAAAAAAAAATTGAAAGCTTTTTTTAATAGAAAGAGAGAGAGAAAATTTTGAAAAGTTTTTTTTAATAAGAGATTATATTTTTTTTGCCTTTTTTAAAACCTTTTTTTCGAAAAAGGAGAAGAGTTTTTTTTCAAAAAAGTAAAAAAATATGAAAAAGTTTTTTTGTTCTGAAAAGTTTTTTTAAAATAGTTTTTTTTACCAAATTTCCCACCCCATAATTATTGTAATATAAACAAAAAAACTTGAAAGTATGAGTTATGGGTAAAGTATATAAGTAATATATACACGCCCCCTGTACTTAGCATGTGCTATGTGCTCAGAGCACAAGAAGCAATAAAAAGACATAGTCATGCTAAGCATAGGACAACTAAAATAATAAAATGTACAGATGTCGATCCACCCTCCTATACTAAGGCTCTGGCTTGCTTATGTGTAGAAGAAGAGCAAAAATGGGACACTCGAGGTCACGAGGAGAAATGGATGAGTATTTACATATGGCGGACATCGGTCCCCCCATGCTTAGGATCTGGTCAACCTAAGTGTAGGACAAGAGCAAGTGTGAGAACCGATGTGATCTGGAGAATATACAGAGAAGGGAGAATATACAAGAGGAATGAATCTTTTGAGCTGCTGAATCCAATGTTGCATCTTCATGAAGAATAATACGATGTATCTGCTCTGTGCTCGCTCTGCATAAAGTTGATGACCTCGACTTGGACTAACTGCTCTTTAGAATCTACAAAATGCATCAATAGTTGTCCATTCTCCACATGAGACTGTGCACCATATGTGAGATCAGCTATCTCAACACTTCCATTCTCGTGTACTTTCTTAACAATAAAGGGACCCATCCACTTAGATTTGAGATTACCTTGGAACATCATCAACCTGGCATTGAACAACCATACCTTTTGTCCAGGCATAAAGTCTTTGCACCTAATGTGTTGATCATGCCATCTTTTTATTTTGTCTTTATAAATTAAACTGTTGTCATATGATCTGTTTCGGATTTCCATAAGCTCGTTCAAGTTCAAGTCTGGACAAAGCTTCCCTAGGTGACAACTCCAATTAATCTACTTAATTGTCCATTCAGATTTATGAATCAATTCTGTGGGCAAATGGCAAGGCTTTCCATAGATCATTCTAAATGGTGAAGTACCCAATGGTGTCTTTTAGGCTGTCATATAGGCCCACAGAACTTGGTCCAAGAGCTGGGACCAGTTCTTCCGATCGGGACGAATCAACTTCTGCAAAATACTCTTTACCTCTTTGTTCGAAACCTCTGCCATGCCATTGGACTGTGGGTGGTAAGGAGTAGTAACTCTATGCTCAAATCCATAGTCCTTAGCTAAAGATCTCACATCTCGGTTCACAAAGCGGCTACCCCCATCAGATATCAACACTTTTGGCACCCCGAACCTAGCAATAATATGGTCTCTCACAATCTTACCAACTGTCTTGATGTTTGTGATTCAGTTGGGATAGCCTCCACCCATCTAGATAGATAGTCAACCACCAACAAAATGTACTCATATCCTTGGCTGTTGGGAAAGGGAGCCATAAAGTCTATTCCCCATGCATCAAAAACATCACAAATAATCACCGAATGCATGGGCATCTAATCTCTCTGTCCAACTTTCCCTCCCATCCTTTGACAAATCGGGCATGACCGTTCAAAATCAATAACATCTCTAAATAAGGTCGGTCAATACAATTCACATCGAAGTACTTTGTGAGCGATTCTCTTTCCCGAATGGTGTCCTCCATCCTTAAGTAAATGACAATATGTGAGGACACTCGAGTACGCCTCCTGAGGAATACACCTTCTCCAAACACAATATGGTCCTTCGAAGAAAAGGAAAGGATTTTCCAAGTGGTATCTCCTCGAATCTGACATAAGTCGGTCAATGATGCTCCTAGTCCAACCATGGGGAATCTGATTGGAGACAAGATAGTTCACCATGTTGGCATACCACGGGAGTGAGTCAATAACACAAATTGACTCGTCTAGGAAGGTCTCTCTAATCCTGTCATAATCAAGTGAATCCTTAAGTTCAATCCAAGAAAGATGACCAGTCACAACATTCTTCGCTCCAGGTTTATCTTTTATCTCCAAATCAAATTCCTGGAGGAGTAAAATCCACCTAAGAAGACGTGCCTCCACATCCTTCTTTTCCATTAAATATCGAATGGCTGTGTGATCAGTGTAGATTGTTACCTTATAGCCCAAAATATATGACCTGAACTTCTCGAGAGCCCATACTACAACGAGCATTTCCTTTTTAGTCACTATGTAATTCTTCTGTGTAGGGTCTAATACTTTGCTGGCATAGTGGATCGCAAATGGGATCCCCTCTTGCTATTGTCATAACACATCTCCTATAGAAAAATTTAAAGCGTCAGTCACGATCTCAAATGGGAGAGATGAGTCATGAGCTTGCAGGATAGGCGAGGCATAAATCTTCCTCTTCAAGAGCTCAAAGGCCTTCAGACACATGTGATCTACGACGAACTCTGTGTCTTTCCCTAAGAGCTCAGTCAGTGGGCGGGTGATCTTTGAAAACTCCTGAATGAATCTCCTATAGAATCCAACATGCCCTAGAAAAGACCTCACTGACTTCACGTTGGTAGGTGGGTCGAGTTTCTTGATCACATCCACCTTGGCAAGGTCAACCTCCATTCCACTTTTGGAGATGACATGCCCCAACACGATACCCTCCGACAACATAAAGTGACTCTTCTCCAGGAGAGTATCATATTCAACTCTCTACACCTCTTAAGGACTCGATCCAAGTGTGCTAAACATGTATCAAAGGAGTCACCATGGATCGAGAAGTCATCCATGAAAACTTCCAGGAAGTCTCACACCATCTCGGCAAATATGGCAATCATGCACCCCTGAAATGAGCCCGGGGTATTGCAAAGCCCGAATGGCATGCGTCTGAAAGCATAAGTGCTGAATGGACTTGTGAATGTTTTCTTGTCCTGGTCCGCAGGGGCTATAGACACCTGGTTCAATCCTGAGTACATGCCAAGAAATCAGAAGAACTCTTTCCCTGTGAGTCTCTCCAAGATCTAATTAATAAAAGGCAATCGAAAGTGGTCTTTCTTGGTCACAGCATTCAGATGCCTGAAATCGACACAGACGCACTACGACATGGGTAATCATGTCGTGATCTATACCCCCTCCTCGTTGGTGGCCATCTGAATTCCTGACTTCTTCGGGACAACATGAAGCAGGGCCACTCATTTGGAGTCAGAAATAGGGTATATAAACCCTACTTTGCACCATTTTTCAATCTCCTTCTTCACTACTTCTCGTAGATTGGGGTTAACTCTCCTCTGGAACTCACGGGAAGGTCTCACATTAACCTCAGATAAAATATGGTGGGAGGAGAGAGTAGGGTTGATCCCCACGAGATCCGACACTGTCCGTCCTATTGCTTTGTGGTTCCTATCTAAAACCTCTAACAACCTAGACTCATGTTCTAAAGTCGAGTCTTTGCTAATGATAACAGGACATCTCTCTTTGGGTCCCGTAAGAAAGGCATAGTTGAGTGTAGGAGGTAGTGATTTCAGTTCTGGCAAGGTGGTGTCATCAAGCAAATCTGGCTAAACTAAATTTGAATCTGGTTCCGTGCTGCATGAAGGTGGGTTCAACTGTGTAGTACTCGCCATCAACTTAGAAGTAACTAGACTCGGATCGGAAAAGAAATGCAGTAATTCGGCCAAAGTCGTGTCTGACTCATCATCTATGTCCTATGATCGTTCCAAAGGGGATGGAACTGATAGATCCAAATGGATCTCTATGTCATCATGGGAATAGGTAGATGCATCTCTCACAATGTCAGACAACACCTGTCAAACAACATCATCCACTATGTCCTTTCCAGATTAAAGGGACTCGCTCTATTCTGAAGGAACCTTTCCCCGAATCCCAATTGTACTAATCATTCTACAATATGCCTCTGAAGATGAGTCTGTTCTACTGTCTTAATTGTGTCGCTGATACTTGGTTTGCTTCATCCCATGGTTCACTTCTTTGCTTGGAGAATAAAACTTCATCGTTCTCGTACCATAATCGAAAGTTGCGCCTGCGGTCCTAAGAAAAGGCCGCCCGAGAACGATCTGAGACTCTCTCCAATGATTGCGGGTCTCCATATCCAAGACTGTGTAGTCAACCTGATAATTCTGCCCCTCAATCGAGATAACGACGTTCTTCACTTCTCTCTTAGGTCTCTTCACAGAACGATCTGCAAATTGGAGTAAAGCTCTGGATTTGCGAAGTGGTCCCAACTCCAATTTCTGATATAATGCTAAGGGAAGTAAGTTGATCGAAGAACCGTTATCCAAAAGTGTGCGTGCAAACGTAATGTCGTCAATACGACTCTCCACATAGTGATTACCCTTGTCTCACTTTTTCCTTGGCAATGTTTGATTCTTGAGACAATATGTTGTGGCTACTAATAAGATGTGTGTCTTCACATATTGGTTCTCTTTCTTACTGCCATCTCCATTAGCAGATAAAGTTCAGGAGGAGCCTCCACTGGTTTGGGAGGTGAATTGAGTATGGTATACTCAGGATCCTTCCAAGAAGGGAAGTACGGGGGACCTAGAGACCTACCAGCGTTCCCCGACCTTTCATAACACTGCATTCACCTCCGTACCACCTACTTCACAGCAGAGCCCTAGATTCTAGCCACCCCAGCAGCAGCGACAGTAGTACCGACAATATGGCTGATAGGGCCAATACCAAGTGGGCCAGCATGGCCCACAATCTCAGCAGATTTCTAAGCAGTAGCAACATAGGCAGTACCTTGCCCAGCAGGGCCAGTCTTCCCGTTCTTTTTCCCATGCTTATCCCTCACAAATAACAACAAATTTAAGGCGCCTCTCAAGTAAGAATATGAAATCCTTAAAATGAAGATCTCAATTGATTTACTCATTAATAATGCTTATTTATTCAAATAGGCACCAGCTCCATTTACGAGAAATGGAAGAATGCGCTCAATTTGCTTGGGGTGCTACTGCATTTGCTCACATGTACGCAGAGTTGGACATGGGTGCAAAGATAAAGACATTTAGAATTTATGGGTTTTTTATAACTTTATAGGTATGCACGGTTTACAAAGAACGTCCATGTCACTCGATTTTTTTAAATTAACATGGATAACATACATGTTTGGACATGGGAACACATGCACATAAGGAAGCTAATTGCGAGACATCATGAAAGGATTCAAGGAGAGTCATTGGCCCTAAATGATTAACATGTTAAGTCATAAGGATGGAAAGACTAGGCATAGGACTGGTTCAGCTCCCACGGCTGGGGTTGTAAACATGGTGAACTCAGTATACGGGGACAGAGGGTGTAGTCACAATAGGTATCTTTATCTTAGATACCCTATCAGTCAACTCCTCCATTTGTTTTGGAATTTTGGTGATGCTCCGGTCTAATTCATCAAATCTCCTGTCAATCCTCTCAACAATAGTAATCTTGTCAGCAAGGAGCCCCATGCTAGGGATTACGTCCTGAGAGAGAGCAACTACAGCTGACTTTCCCCCTCCAAATGAGATGAACCGGGGGACGATGTGTAGGCCCTGCTGGCCATCTGTGAGCGGATTGTTTCAACCATCTGCTTGAATACCTTCCTGATGGTATCCGATCCTCGTAATGTATAGCTGCCTCCATAGGTAGCGCTCAATAAACCCTGCATATCAGGGTTGACTCCAGTGAAGAATTACTAGACCAAGATGTTGTCATCTAGATTATGACAGGGACACTTCTGCAGGATGTCCTTGAATCTTTCCCAAGCATCACAAAAGGCTTCATGGGTAATTGGGAAAAACTCATAATGTGCATCCTCATCATGCCAGTCCTACTCAGGGGGTAGAACTTCATTAGAAATAGGTCCTTGAACTAGGCATATGTGGTGATTGTAACTCCAAGATTTTTCACCTAGTAGTTGGCTTTTCCACCCAAGGCAAATGGAAGGATTTTGAGCCTAATATAATCCTATCTAACCCTAGGATGTCTAAGATTAGCAGATATGAGCTCAAAGACCCTTAGGAATGCATATGGTTCCTCAGAAGCATTCCCATTAAATGCGGTAACAAGTTCAGAAATTGTGGCTTCAACTCAAAATCTACTTCGTGTTCGACTAGACTCAAATAATTCTGAATTTGGTATTGTCCGGGATTATACGCCGCATCCATTGGTGGTTTGACCCCAATATTGAGCTGTCCTAACTGAGCTCTGAGTAGTGCTTTGTTGCTGTTCAAATGCAACTAGTCTATCTAGTACCATTCTCATCGGGTCCTCGGGGTGTTCTTCTTCCTCTTCTTTCTTCTTTTGAGGCATTTTACTTGAATCTTCTTTATGGCCTAAATCAACAATGCGTTGTTGATTAGAAGAGGATTTATGAATCAAAATATTCTCATCGAGGCGAAGGTCTTCCTCGGTGAGATGGGAAGAGGGGAAGGGAATGGTTTAAGAGTAACAATCCCGAGAGTTGGTGATCTTGGGATCAAGAGGGTCATGAGCCAAGGTTGGTCCATGTTGCACCTGGACCTTTGACGAGGTACTTCTTGGAGGTTTCAATGTGACATTCGCAAAGTCCGAATAAATATCCCCTAGTTAGTCATATTCGATGTCAAAAGAACCGATTAGAACATGATATTCAATGAGGCGCTAATTCTACGGTGCATGTAAATGTGCGGAGTAAACTCACAGAATACAAACGCAATTCAAACACTCAATTTCACCAACTCAACATGTGATAGTCGTAAGGGTTCAGCCTAATTATCTGGTCAATTTTAGCTGGTGATAAATGCAATATTGGAAAGATTAACGAGCTATTAGGTGCCCGCATTTTCCTACTGACTGGCTCGATTCTTACGACTAGTTGGATCTACTTTCACCCAATATAGGAGTAAGTACGCACCGTATAAATATAGCTACCTGTTCCTTGAGGACTAAGGAGTCCTCTAAACCTCCCATTCTGCTAAGGAAGTCCAGATCGTTTATCGACTACCCTTATTCCTCACTGAAAAGTATCTAATCGCCTAAAAATAAAGAACCCGTAGTATGTAAGAAATCCTTGCTTGGCTCTATCCTAGGGTCGTCTCTCTCTCACTTGCAAGTAAATCAAACAATGAGGGCTTTATATACGCGTTAACAAGGTTCTTTTTATTCCAATTTTTTTAATCGACCTACTCAATTCAGACCTAATTTTAGAGTTAGGTTTCACTTAAAATTTATCTGAACACACAAGCATGTCTACTGTCTAGTCCCAATTTTCGTTTTGACCTTAAGTTGTGAAACAAGAGGGGATACAGAAATCAGAATGCAAATGTGAAACGATGATGCATGCTCAGAAGAAGGTACACTTACAGCGAATCCTAGCACTCTCCATGCGTTATACAAAATTGAATTTTTAAAATTTACACTAAATGCAAGCAGATGGAGAAAACCACACCTAAAAAGTATACTATTAGTGAGGAAGAATTGATTTAATATGAGCTAAATAGTACGTGTTTATGTGCGTCTCATTAAGATTCTTATCAGATAAGTCAATTGTCTAAGATATGTGTGGCCAAAATTACGATGGGCACAAATAAATTTGATGCTATACTACCATGTGCCAGTCCTTAAGTTTGCCACTCTAGTCGAGCTCCACTCTCACCGGAGATTGAAAGAGGTCTCGACACACCACAAAATAAAGTCCAATTCTTTTTACACGTGCGATCTCTCAAACAAGAGCTGTTGTAAATAAGCAAATTACCTAAATAACTACAAAAAATTGCTCTCAAAATATTTTTTTCTTTCTCTTCAGAAGTTGGCGTGTTGTGCGTCTGTCAACCTTCGATGCACTCCATGTTTACTAGGCCCTCGCAAGGAAAATAAAAATTATGTTAGAGAGATAAACAACAAAATATATACAAAAGATGAGTAAAAAATTTGAGATAAAAAACTAGAATAAATACAAGGTGGCTCGGGTGTTAGGCTACCCGAATGAATGAAAATCTAAATTTAATTTTTTTAAATTAATCCATAAGCAGTTTACCTCCCCGACAACAATGCCATATGTTCGATACTCTAGACACGTGGTTTAATTTGCGTTCGTTGTAATACTTGTACTTAGCGAATCAGTCAGAACCGAGAAAAGAGTATCCTTGAAGAGTGTCTCGGCTTTAATTTATATCCCGGGCATGTCCGGGGTCGAACACATGGAGGCATAGGAACAAATTCGGGTTCAATTTAGAATAATTAGGTCTGGGTTTCCAAATGGTATTTTTTTAATTTTTTATGGGAATGCAAAACTCAGTGAATTCAGCCAACTAAGAAAGCACACAACGTAGTCAAATTAATTTTAATGTCAAATTAGTCCAATTTTGCCAAATCGGATTTTTCCTAGAAACTTAGTCCAACAATGAATGCAGAACACATTTTTTTTGAAATTTTAAGAATTAAAATGCAATGAGAAAAAAATGAACACTTTTAAGGGTTTTTTAGCAATATTTCACAAAAATGGTTTACAAAATTATGAAAATTTTACTGGAATTAAACCATGATGCAAGGATACTAAAATATTTTTTTTGGAAATTTCTGACAAAATATGAATTTTTTATGGAATTTTTAATGTAAACAGAGTGATAGTGAGTGATTAATTCCTAATAAATCAAAATTTATGAATTAGCTAGAATGTAAATTATGTCACATTGGTATTTTTATAAGGAATCCAGAAGATTTGAAATTTCATAAAATAGATGTGTGTGGATTTAATTAAAAATCATTTACTACAATCACTCTACAATATATTTAAGGCACAAGACAACTCCAAGTTTGATGAAATTTAGAAACTAATTAAAGTACATTGCAAAGTATCATTTCTGATTTTTGTGGAATTTTTCCAAAAACTAAGAGTGAATTATGAATTTAAAACCATGAATTGGGTAAAATATGCAATGTCTCACTTAAATGATTTGAATTAATGGACAAAAGCTCAGAAAAATACAAATAGATAATCAGATTATAGAAAATTAGTTGCTCTACATCACGACACTTTTAAATAAATAAACAGATCCGAAATTGATGTACAAATATATATGCGAACGCAAGGGTATCAGTGCAAAATAGAAATTGAATTAAACAACACAAACATATACAAAGATGTTTTTGCATTACAGAAACTTACAATTATAAAGGTGCAATTTTCACAAAAAATAAATAAATAAACGAAACCCAAAATTCTTCTTAGGCGTGAAGGACAAGGATCCGAAGGGGCGACGCTAGCGGCCCACGAGCGGTGGCAGAGGTCGGTGGCCCGACCACTCTGCGGGCGACAGAGTAAGAGCAGTGGCGACCGATGAGGAGGCAGAGGAGATGGTGACTTCGTGCGGGTGCGTGAAGCGCCGGCATGGGGGCCTGCAGGCTGCAGCCTTGAGGTAGAGGAAAGAGCAGGGGGCGGCGGTAGAGGCTGGAGGAGCCGCAGGAAGGACCGCGGCGGTCGGCGGTGGCATGGAGCATTGACATGGGGGGGTTTGCTGGCTGTGGGATTAAGGCTGGAGAGGGAGGGGGCGGCAAGCGACGCTTGCTGCCTCCTTCATTTTTTTATTTTTTTTATTTTTTGTTGTGAATTAATTTTTTTTATTTTTTTATTTTTTTAATTTTTTTGTTTTGTTAAATAGTGAATGCAAATGATGTGGAAATAAAATATGATGCGGTAATGGTGGTAAAGATGGTGAAGTAGAACTAATGGAGCAATGTAGGTAGTAATGTGGTATGATAAATGATGACAAATGTTAAAAAGAGAACTTACCTACGATGAACACGAGCACCTAGGGTGTGCGCACGATAAGCACCATCTTCGCTAGAATCTCCAGTGAACGATGAGCTCGAGCTGCTCACGATTGCGACTGCAATGTTGGCCAAGCAGCCAACGCATCTCACCAGAGAGAGGGCTGTTGTCGCTCGACTGTGGTTGCATCACTGTCACCGATTCGACTCTTGGAACTAGGCTCTCCTCACATAAAGATGGATCAAAAGCAAAAATGAGGAGAATGGGATGTATATAAAGATAAAAAAGAGAAGTTATGAATGTGGTGGAGGGGAGGTTAATAAAATGGTGGAGTTGAATAAGAAGTTAGGAAAATGGTGGAATAATGGAGTTGAATGGGTGGTTATCGTAGAGAATGGAAACTAAATAAATAATAAAAAGTAAAATAAAGTAGGCTACTAAAATACAATAAAATAAAGAGAAGAGAAAGAGTGGAGAATTTCCAAATTAAGACAACCCATATGTACATGTTTTTTTTCTTTTTTATTTTTCTTTTTTTTTGTATTTTTAATAAGAGATATTTATAATAGGAAAATAAAATACTAGAAATAAAATACGACACTATAATGATTTTTTTTGATTTTTTAGTAATTAAAAAAATAAATAAAAATCAAGAAAGAATCAATATTTACATTATATACAAAGTACACCTAGGTCCCAAAACCCATATTTTACAAATGAGCTCCGATTTTAATGAAACCACATTCATTTGATAGAAAATTTTCTAACTTATACTTTAAAAGTGAGTTTGGTGAATTTGGAGTTCATACGGAGCGGGAAGTTGGACGTTGCGGCTTTTTATCTTTGGGATTTAGGAGTATTTATTTGAGGTGAAATTTATTTTGTATTTTTGTATTTTTATATACATTTTTATGAATAAATTAGAGAAAGAATTATCCAAAATGGATTTGAAATAAAATTATTATAAATACACGACATTTTGGGTTATTTACATGTGAAAAACTCCTTTGATTTTGCGTTTTTTTATTGTTAATTTATTTTTGTACAATATAATAATAAAATAATTAGTGTATTTTATTTACAAGAGCCATTTTGTTAATTTATTGATTTTATGGACATTTTTTAGAGACTTCACTTGGGGATTTTGCTAAGATTAATATATTGAGATTATGAATCGTGGATTCATCACACTACATCAAACCACTCCACCACTCGGTGATCGCCCTCGACCACGGCTCCAACCCTTCTTACCTACGCTCGCCTTCTATCACAGTCGTCTTCGATCGTCTCACCATTAGTGCATAACCACCATTGGATCAAGTCAATGCCTTGATCCAACGGTCATCAAAGAGCGACGTCGCCACTCCAATCCACAACCCATACCATAAGGTTCGGGTTGACCCGAGCCTCCCTCCACTAGCCACATGTAGGCTCGAAAGCCCGCACGTTAGACTCGGTCTGAAGGAACTCCAAGGCTTAGCTGCACCACTCTAGTCTCCCCCTCGTATACCCCACACATTTGGTAGGGGAAATTCATGCCCAAGTACCCACAATTCACGAAAATTGCATAAAGAACCCCACTAAATAATATGCACATGTAACACATGTGCGTGTACGGAAATTTATAGAAAAGCCATCAGGGTATGGGTAATTCCTACGTAATCCTTGTTAATAGTTCTTTATTTAGTAATTTTATTTAATGTATTGCGTAGATGTGATGAACCAAAATCCAGCCCGTAGTTAATAGGGTTGTCAGTGTAGAAAGAACCACAAAGATAGGATTTCGGTCGATCAAACAAAATCTGGATAAAAAAGAAGAGAGAAAAAATAGAACAAGTAAAAAGAGTCAGCTTCTCTCCTATTTTATTCTTTAAACTAATTTTTATCCAGGTTAGTTCCCTTGAGTACAACTCGAGGAGGCATCGTAACTGTATTTTAGCTTTCGAGAAAAATAAAAGAACTTTGGAATTTTGTTTTTATTCCTAAAAATACAAGAAAGCACTCAAAACTTGCTCAACTTTACATAAATCAAAGAGAGAAAAATACACGACAAAAATCAACGAAAAATATGAAGAAACGTTTCTAGGGAAGTTGTGTAACTACCATAAAAAATTTGAGGAAAAACAAGATCAAAAAGATGTCCAAAATTATCCTAGCATACAAGAGTATAAGTGCAAGAAAAACTATAATTGTCTGTTACAATAAGGTCTTTGATCAGGGATTGATATGCAAAAAAAACTAAAATTTTTACATTTAGGTCCTTGTATAGGGACCTAAGTGCAAATATGTAAACTTGTTGGAGCGGGAATAGATTCTGGAACTTTGTTGGGTTTAAGTTGCAACATTCACACCCTTTCGAAATTGACGATAAAGATTAGAAGCTACAGGCGAATCCTGACCGTCCAATAGGGACATGTGGCGCAAACCTATGCACCAGAGATGTTCTAGCTTTGTTCATCCCTCCTTGCAAAGTCTGCGGCTGCATCTTTTTCTCTGATTTTTCTCTAGCGTACGACTGAATTCTTTGGCCTCCTGCAAGGCTAGAGGGGTGACTCCTTCACGCCTCAAGCTCGCCTGTGGGTGAGCAGGCTCCAAGGAGGATAGAAGCAGCGGTTGGATGTCGTTGAAGATGGCTACAGGAAAAACCGCAATTACATCTGGGACTTCAAGCGATTATGTGATTTTTGTTGACGATGAAGTTCCGAATATGCAAATAGTTGCTCTGGATCAAGAGGTGTACCTATAAATACGATTTATTGCTCGATTTGTGCAAGAATCAGCCACAATTATAAAGAATTGCATATACAAATATAATGTTTCCAAGAAATACTCGAAAATTTTAAATGGAAGATAAAAGGAGGGTGAATTTGAATTATTTTGAAGCGAATTTGAGGGTTGAATTGGGTGAGCGTTTAATAAGGTGAATATATGTACCTAATGACGCACTTAAGTTGGCTAATAATAGCACAAAAATCAAGAATAAAAATGAAAAAGAATGGAGGAATACCTGGGAATTGTAGGGTGTATGGAACTCTGTAGGTTGTCGCTCGACGGTTGGTACCTCAGAGCTGGACGCACACGTAGGTGGCCATGCATGGCGAGATGGGGCCTTGAACCCTCAACTGGATGTCCTTCTTCCATGGGGGGGGGGGGGCGGACCAGGGTGTTGTCACCATCGGAAGCAGCTGAAATTAAGCGAGGAAGGAGGAGGGGTCAATCTGTTAGTTCTGGAGTTAGGAGGAGTTATTGTGAATGGCCGAATTGATGGCTTTTTATATATTAATCGGAGGAGGGTTTGTTGAGCATCAATGATGGGGGTGTATATAGGTAATTTGGAGGAGTAAGTAAACAATTTAGATCGAAGTTAGGAGGAAGAAGTTTGTGTGTAGAAAAAGTTAAAGTCGGGTTGCTAGAACAACATGAATAGACGACCTTCTTGAAGAAGATGAACCTGGTGCTGACACTTGTGAGCACCCGGTTAGCTTATTTGTATAAATACGTCAATAAATAGATATTAAATAGTAAATAACATTATTTTATATAGTTACAAAAACAAGAAAGGTAAATAATTTATTTATCTAAATTGTTGTATAATTAATATTTATAAATAATAAATATTTTATGAAATATAAATATTATATTAATAAATAGGTATATAGAATACCTGATAAATAAATAATTGATTTTAATATAATAAATAAATAAATAATACTCCATTTTTATATTTTTTAATTAATAGAATTATAAATAGAGTATATGTTAATTTTTTTGGATTTTAATAAATTATTTTAAATATATCAATAAATATGGGAATAAGTTATATAGTTCAAATTTCCTATAAATTAAGGTCTTTGATTTTGTTAAAATAATAAATAAGCTCCAAAAATTATGAAATAAATTAAAGTTAAACTACAAGATAAGAAAATAACTAGAAATTATAAAATCATAAAAACAATAAATCATGTGTTCTAAATAAAATAAATAGCCACAAACATAGTTGTGGTTAGGTCCCAAAACCGACCTTTTGCAAATAGACTCTGATTTTAATGAAATCACTTTATTATTTAGAGAATATTATTTTATGAATTTTAAAGGTGAGTAGAGTTGAATTGGAGTTTGTATGAGAAAGTTATGATGTTCGGAAGTTGAGATTATGACAAATTACAAGTTGGATTTCTTAGCATATATACAAGGTATTATTTTTAACTTATTTTTATATTTTTCAATACATTTTTAGAAATATTAGGAAAAGAGTTTGTGCAAAATATATTCGTTTGAGTTAAATAAAAATTATTAAAGTTCTGATATTTATTGTTAAATAAAAATTATTGAAGTTTTGATATTTATTGGATAAGTAATGAAGAGTGTGTAGATTAGGAGATTAATTATTTTTATTTGTTTTCTTTCCTTAACTTCCCCTACTTATTAATTTGTCAACCAACCCATGCTGACTTAGTCTTGTGGGTTAGGTTATAAATATATCTTTCAGCTATATTTATTTTATATGTCATATTGTACATATATAGATATCTACAATTTGCCTTCTTTTTTATAAATTTTTTTATTTTTTATTCTTTTATTTATATATATTATTTTAATAAGTAAAAGTGCATTTTTATTCATGAGTATGATTTTGTAAGAAGTTTAAAATTAATGGATATTTACATATATTTGTTAAGAGTTTTTAGATAAAATGCAGAAAGAATGTTAATGAATCATGGATTCATCAACCCCATATACTTAAACTTTTCTAGTCCCTTAGAAAACACTTATTCGAAAAATAAAGGAAAAAGAAATAAAGGTAGAATGAATTTGTTTTCCCAAACCAATTCATGAGAATAAACAAAAGACATAGCTCTATTAGGTCTGAAATAAGCATATTGTCATAGCCTTAACTACGATTAGGATTTTAGTCTCAATAGTCCTCAAGGTCCATAAATCCTTATTTAGGTCCACCTCAATAGACAGTTCAGACCCACTTATTCTAATCAAAAACTCTATCAACCTTGAAGTCAATCTATACAGTGTGTGAAATGTTTTAGCTCTTTCCGCTTTAAAGAAGCGAAGAAACCGCCCATCCCAATAAAACACTCCCATTAGTTCCTCATATAGCTACTCTTTCTCAGGGAGGGAGGTATTCCCTTCTAAGGTCAGGTCGTCTTGTGTCTACAGTTGAATATAGAGAGAAAGTAAAAGAATGAGAAAAGAACTGGAGTGCGACCAGTGTAGACACATCTCCTTGTGAAGTCTAGCCGGAGTAGCTATGTCAACACTAAGATGTGCATGTTTTTTGGTGGAAGCTCAGACCATTCTGGTCGTATTTGTATTTGGTGGCTTCTTCTTTGAATTGCCTTTGTAATGATTCTTGCACTACCTCAATCTTTTTGTTCCTCGACGTGTATGGCATCTTTTCATTCCTTCCATTTTTTGAGGTCTTGGAAAAATTGTGCTAGCAGATCCTTCCCTCATCCGAAGCAAGTATGGCAACCCCAATCTCTCCTGTCTTTAGATGTCAGCGCCACTAGACAAGGATAAAATGCACCACTAAAATGGATTTCCCTTTGCATCCCCATGCAAGTTGAGCTAAGTGCAAAGTGCATGTGTCTGAAATTGGTTCACTGATGAGGAGTTGAACGGATGACACCAAGTGTTCTACTTAAGCACTTTCGAGTTGACTTTCCAAACATGGTCTCATGGAATCGAAAGATTTAAGTCAAAGATCTGAAGAGGCTAAATTCCAGTTCCTAACTAGGCTCCTTACAAAGAATGTTGAAGGCAGTAATCAAGCTCCATCCTTTAGACTTTTCCCAATCTTTAGTTCTAGAAATCAAACTTATTATAAAAATCGCTAATGCAAAAGCAACCATGTTTTTGTGAAGTATATTTTTCTGAATTTTACTCATTTTTATGGATTTTAAGGATTTTGTATTGTTTATGGATTTTGTACTTTGTGTTTTTTATGTATTTTTCCAATTTTTATGAACAAGTTTATGTACAAGAAATTAACATAATAAATAACCCATATTTTATTTTGATTAAATAAGTAATGTATTTTAGATATTTTTTATACAGAATTTCACATGGATTAAATGAATTTTACACATATTTTAATAAATAGGATTTTAAATAAGTATTATATAAATTTTAAATACAAATTTTAAATTAAGAATTTTAAACAAGGATTTCAAGCATATTTTTCTTATCTACAAGGATTTTATAAATAATAAATAAATAAATAGGTGTATTTTAAATTAACCCTGACCAACCTTTTGTGGATTTTATAGATATAGAAAATACATAAAAGTACGAGTTATGGACGAAAGTACGTATACAATAAATACACACCCCTATACTTAGCTTGTGATATGTCCTCATAGCATCATAAGAGAAAAAGGCGGACAATATTCGTGCTAAGTATTAGTGGGTGAAAAATAATGAAAAGGATAGAAGTCAGTCGACCCCCCTATACTTACGATCAGGTCATCGTAAGTATATTTGAACAAAAGTGAGGTGATCGAGTAAAAGGAATATACAAACGAAGGAACAAAATAAAGAAAGAAAAATGAAATGAATGAAATCGCTCGGTCCCCCTATACTTAGAAAAAGGCATCCTAAGTATGGAAAATATGTGGCCAAAAGTTAGGCACCAGTGATTAGTGTAAAAGAATGGAAAAAAAAGAGAAAAGTAAAAAGAAAAAAAAAACAAAATGCGAGAACCAACAGGCAATTGGTCCTCCCTATACATAGGATATGGTATCCTAAGCATATCAGATGAACAAAAAATATGGACGATTGTGGTCTACCAAGAATATATAGGGGATGTACTAAAGGAAAATCGTATGGCTCACAAGTCTCTGTACAGGATGAAATGAAGTGGAAGAGTAGTCATGCATCCTGTATAAAGTAGATCACTTCAAAACAGGCAAGATGATCAGTAATTTCCACAATGTGCTTCAGCATCTTCCCATTCACTACAAACGGATCTGCACCAGGTGACACATCTAATATAGCAATACTACCATTGTCGTGCACCATTCTGACTATGTACGGTCCTTGACACTTGCTTTTAAATTTGTAAGGAAATATCCTCACTCGTGCATTGAACAACCATACTTTCTACCCACAGATAAAGATTTTGTGCTGAATATATCCATCATGTCATCTTTACTTTGTCCTTATAAATGAGGGTGTTTCGTATTCCTGATTTCGAATCTCCACTAGCTCATTCAGATCCATCTTCCTCTTAGCTCCCTCTGTATGTATCTCTAGGGAAATCTCTCTAATAGTCCATTCAGATTTGTGCATGATCACTAATGGCAAATGGCATGTCTTCCCATATACTACTCTGAATGGTGAAGTACCTAAGGGAGTCTTATATGCATTATGATATTCCCAAAGAATCTGGTCTAGAAGCTGTGAGCAGTTCTTCCTATATGGTTGTACTAATTTTTGAAGAATGGATTTCATCTCCATATTTGCTACTTCAGCCATGTCGTTCATTTGTGGGTGGTAAGGAGAAACTACTATGTGATCAATGACATAGTTCATCACTAGCTTTTTCACCTCCTTATTAATGATATGGATACCCCCATATGTAATGAGAATATGTGGGATACCAAACCGTGATATAATATATTCCCTCAGGAACCTGCACATTGTTTAGCTATCAGTGGTTGGTGCGCGCAAAGCCTCCACCAATCTACTAACATAATCTACATGTATAAGAATGTACTCAAAGCAATTGTTGGAGGGAAATGGTCCCATAAAATCTCTGCCCCATGCATAAAAGATCTCGCAAATAATAACATGTCGCATAGGCATCGCGCCTCTAGCATCAATTGTCCCTAAGACTCTCTGACAATCCGGGCAACTCTTCACGAATGTACAAGCATCTATAGTAAGAGTTGGCCACCAAACTCTGCTCTGAAGTACCTTCCGCACTGTCCTCTTTCATGAATGGTGTCCTCCTACCTCTAAAGAATGGCATAGAGTGAGGACACTACTATATTCCTCCTAAGAAATACATCTATAGAAAACACAATATGGTCCTTCACGGAAAAGAATCGGATCATACCAATGGTAATATCATGCCTCAGAAATGAGCCTATCAACTCAGTCTTTCTTCCAACCCTATGGACTCTTCTGTGTAACCAGAAAGTTCACTATGTCTGCATACCATGGAAGCTCTGTAACTGTAAAGATACTCTCGTCTGTAAATCTCTCTACAATCTCCGATGTGTACTCATCTAAAGGCAACTCTAATGATAATCGGGAGAGGTGATCAGCTACCACGTTTTTTACTTCAGGTTTATCTCTATTTTCCAAATCGAATTCTTGAAGTAAAAGAATCCATCTAAGAAGACTTGCCTTAGCGGCCTTCTTCGCCATAAAAAATCTGATAGTTGAATGATAGGTGTAAACATTAATTTTTGAGACAAGAAGATAATATCTGAATTTATCCAAATCAAATACTACTGCCAACATCTCTTTCTTTGTCAACGTATAATTGTGTTGAGCGTCATCTAAAGTACGGCTAGCATAGTGTATAGCAACTCGAAGTTCATTCCTCATCTATCCTCGTACAACCCCGATCGCACAATCTGAAGCATCCGTCATGATCTCAATTCGTAGAGACCAATCAGGTGGTTGTAGGAAAGGAGCACTGATTATCATTTCTTTCTACGTGAGGAAGGAATTAATGATTGGAAATTGTCGATGTGGATGTGCAAGGAAAGCATATTTCATGTTTGGTGGTAAGGTCTTCACTTCTGGCAAGTTAAGGTCTGTTCTGTTATAACATCATATGTTTATGTGATGGGATCTGTGCTGGTGGTAGACGTATCTGCATTATAGTTATCCACCATCCCAATCTGCTCTAGAGTCTCATCACAGAAGATGTCGAAAAAATCATCCGACTCGCTACCGTGCTTATCCTCAGAATGATTGGAGGAGAATAACTCGTCTAAATGGAACTCGATCTCTGAATCATCTGAGGTGGAGGAATCGTGTAAATTATCTGAATCTATAATATCTGCAATAAAATCATCAGTTCTCTACTCCATGTGATCATCACCATCCATGGTGAAATAAAGGGTAATGTCAGAAGAACTATAGTTGTAGTCTCGGACTCATCCTTTGCTAGGATATCCTGGATCTCTACTTGATACCTCTCAAAGTCGTCAAAGAAAACCTCATCCATGTAATCATAGGTGGCTAAAGAACTCAAGGCATCAGAACTGGTTGTAGATGCAGCACTGGATCTATGTGATTCTCTCACCATCTCTATATGTACCTTCTCGCCCTCAGCACGAAAAGATACCTTCCCTGTATCATAATAGAAGAGGGCCTTCATGGTCTCCAAGAAAGGCCTCCAAAGAATGATTGGTGTAAGGTGTAACTGTATAGAATAATCCATGTCCAGGACAGTAATGTCCACTGGGAATTGCAATCCTTGCAAGGTTACAATAACATTCCTCGAAATCCCCCTACACCTCTTTACAGATCTATAAGAAAACTAAACTGTCAAACAAGATTTGTAAAGAGGATCTAAGTTGAGCTTGTCGAGTAAACATGATGGTAAGAAATTGATGGAGGAACAATTATCTAATATAGTACGATCGAATACGGCTTTGAAATTTCGCATCTGATATAATGTGATCCTAAATCCTTCTTCTTCATTAGAAATCTATTCTGAATATTGCACAATGTGGCCTTGGTCAAAACATGCATTTTGTACGTGATTTCTTCTTCCTACACATGGTTTATCTATTCTTCAGTTGTTGGTTGAGCGTAGGGAAGTGGTCCAAGGCATCATGGAGTGGAATCTTCATAAAGATGTGATCTTTATATAGACTCTTAGTCTCTGGAGTAACAACGCTATTTTTGTGTTTTTTTTTGTTTTTCCATACAAAGCATCGGTAAAAGGAACAAGCTCAGGAGCAAAACTCTCTTTTTTATTAAAATCGAAATTAGCTTGTACATCGAGAGTCCCATTATTATTTACAAAACTATGTAAAATAGGAAAAAAAACATCAGCTTCAGTAGTGTCTACAAGTTCTGGCTTGATGTCATAGTATGATTTTCCTAGGTCCATGTCAATTGTCTTGACATCACTCCCTTCTCTCTTATCCTCAAGCTGGACATCATGCTGATCCTCACATCATTGCGGTCCTCCTCCTCAGCATCAAGATGTGTATCATGGATCGGCTCTCGCTCCTCATCTTGTGCCATCTCCTCCTCTCGATTAGGTGCTTGTGATGTTCTAACGCTCCTGAGATGAATGAAGTTCAATAAGAATTCAAAAAAATAGATCGTACCAGTCATGTTGTCTACCTGATTTGGGTGCCTCCTCTTGGTATTCGGGTTCATTTGAGGTTGGGTTGGGAGAGTGGTCTTAGGTGCGGTTAACTCATACAGACGATGGTTAACCCGCTCCATCTCAGTCTTGTGTGTGGTATGGAGAGTGCTCAATATATCCATGATCTGATGTAGTGCCAGGGTTGTGAAGATATCTCAGGCTCTGTGCAATAACCCTGGCTCTCTATTCTCTCTTGCCTTAGAGTGTGTTGCTGCGGAGCGTACTACTGAGGAGATCTCTAAGGTGTGTATGAAGACTGTTGCTTCTATTGGTAATGGTATGGCAATGAATGTGAAGCAGGTTGGTGAAAAGAATGCGGTCTCTGATAGGCATGCTGGTGAGATTGTTGTAGCGTGTATTTCTGGTGGTGCTGAAAATGTGGGTGTCCATGCTGCAGATGGTTGTAGTGATGCAGTTGTTGCTGGTGTATGCTCCGAGGAGTATAATGTGATGAATGTCGAATTAGAGCGTACAATATCCTGTTGATCTCAAAGGTGTCTTGAGACTTAACATCAGCAACTCCATGGCTGGTGATTTGGCTTGAATCAGCATTAGACGGATCCTCATGCAAATCAATCAGTGGAGTCTCAATATGTTGCACCAGCTCACTCTGAACAAAGTGGATCTGTCGGATGGGAGGAGTAGGTAAGGATCTCCAAGCAAGTTGAGAAGTCGAAGAAGCGGGACGGGACTGTTTATACCGAAGCTGCAACTCCATACCCTTCTTCCTCAGATCGCTCAAATGCTAAGGAAGTGATGAGAGTGTTTCCAACTCACGCAACGACTGCAAATCCTGAACTTGTTTCTGAATTAAATCTACCAACGTCAATTTCTCACTAATGAATCTCATGCTGGTATTTGATTAAAAAACTAAAATATTCGCCATCTTTTGATGCTCTCGGTGGTGTGGTGGCTGCGAGGACTTATGGAATGCCCGAGTAGAGTCAACAACTCTCGAGTTCTCTGACATCCCCTTAAAGATGGACCAGACATACTCGACATCCCGATTCAGATAACTGTCACTACATGCAGTGCTCATAAGGCCTTGTACATCTCACTGGAGTACTCCAAAGTAGTTTTGTACAAGCACCTTCAAAGGTATCTCATGATGTGGGCATCTCTTAATAAGGTCCTTGAATCTATCCCATGCCTCGTGGAATGATTCATGCGATAAATACGCAAAATTGGAGATCTGGCTCCTCATCATATTCGTTCGTCCCAAAGTAAAATATTTATGCAGGAACACCTAGATAGCTATCCATACCGCAAATCATTTCGAACTGCTTGTAGAAAGGTAAAAAAATCCTCTATAGCAATCCCGTAAAACTTGGAAAACAAAGATATGAAGGACGGTTGTGGCTTGTATGGCCCTTGACTTGGTGGTATCCTAATCAAATGATGTAGCATCCTGGCTCCTAAGTCATACTCACCTCTGAATGTTGTGGGAACCAAGGCTGGTGGTGGTTGATTCCCAACTCCTGCTCTTAGTACAATGATCTCGGCTCGCAGCTCATCTAGACTCCAAACTGGTCTCTAATCTATAGATTCATCTCCTGTAATGTACCTAGAATCCCCATGGTAATGTCTACAGCTGGATTTGGTCTTCCATCTGTATGCTGCTCCCTAGCCATTCGGTCCTCATGTGGTCAGTCCTCAATTGGTCCCTTCCCTCGAGCCATATTCATCGAATCTTCTAGGAAGGAAAAGGTCTCATAAGAGCTAAGTAAAAATTGTGCAGGAGAAATAGACGATAATTTGATGCAGGTGTCTGCCTCAAAAGAAGGGCTGGAAGGTGAGGGAGTCTCGGTCTGACTCTCATCAAGATTTGATGGGATCGACTCGAGAAGAGGGTCATCCAGATACTGTGAAGAAGTACGACAGACGGTGGATCATCAAGAGCTCATGGAGTCTGAGCGTAAAAGCCATCAAATCATCATCTTCAATGTAAAGAGGATATCAAGATATCATGACGTCAAATAAAGAGAACGAGGGTATAGGCGAATAAGACATGGTAACGCACACCTCGCAAGCAAATAAAAAGCAACCCCAGATTCATCAACACAACCCGGTGATGGCTATAAAAGTTTGATCGTTAATCTTGTCAATTTTAGGGTTATTTCGCAAACATGTCTTATCATATATTATCTCAAGCTAATAGGTGCCAAACATTTCCCTGAAATAATGTCATGAGTCCTTACGGGAAATCACTTATTCTCAGCCAGTATGGGAGTAAGTACAGACCATTCTGGCTACCCGTGTTACATGAAGACCGTGCTATTGTGGTGTCCTCTAAACCTCCCACTCACCTAAGGAAACTCAGATCGTTTCCAGTTACCCGAAATTCCCCACTGAGGAACAGTGATTAAATGTACAGACTAAGTAGTATAACGAAAGAAACTCGGACTCTGTTTCTATCCTTATGTGTCGTCCCTCACTCACAAATCTAGAAAGTATACCTGCGATCCTTGTGGTGGGAGTTGAGCTCCCAAAACAAATGATCCTCTATGTCGATTTTATGTCAGATATAATAGCAGTCCTGATTTTATTTTGCGGTTTTCTATTTTTTTTGGATCTTTTTTTACAACACATCTAACTATCTTTTTTATTGTCCAAAATAAACATGCACCTAGGTTGCGAGTCTTAAAACTAACTATGAAGGTGCAAGCAGAGAGAGAAAAACGGAAAACCCTAAACAAACACCTTGCCTCGAATAAGTCGCGAAAAACCGATGATGTGAGAAAATCGTGGTGGGTGCCCAGCTCCCTCGAGTGCATTGCACTCGGTGAAACATACCCCGAGAAAGGAAGGGAGGAAGGTACAAGCAGGGATGCCCTTATTGTGTCCCTTCTACAAAAATAGATAAACGGGCAAGTTCCCTTATTTTTTGACAAAAATATTACAAGTTCAAAAAAAATCGAACTGATTCTACTCCTATGTTACAGACTCGTGAGAGAAAAAGTCGGTCTATGCACTTTCAACTGACTCGACTTCCAAAGAAGCTGGCTAATCTAGCATGCCCTGCAAAATTCATTGGAAAAAAATAAACTAAAAAAACCATAAAAAATAAAACAAACAAAATTCGTAAAAAATCAAAGAAATCAGGGTCGAACTTGAGGAGCCGAATAAAATTGATAAAATACGTAAAAAAATCAAACAAAAACCAAAGATACTCAGAAAAATCATACAAAACAAGAAGATCGTAATATCTCGAAATGGTGTCGAAAATTGAAGTATAGTTAACTCCTTCTCAACAAAGGTGCCATTTTGATGAACCGAAATCATGCATGCAGTTAATAGAGTTGTCAGTGTAGAAAGAACAGTAGAGATCAGATTTCAATTGATCAAACAAAATCCTGATAAAAATGAGAGAGAGAGAGAGAGAAAGGAACAAGTAAAATGAGTCAGCTTCTCTCATATTTTATCATTTAAACTAATTTTTATCCATGTAAGTTCCCCTGGGTTGAACTTGACGAAGCATAATAATTGTATTGCTTCTTTCCAGAATAGTAAAAGTATTTCGGTATTTTATTTTCTTCTTGAAAAGACATGAAAGCAATCAAAACTAGCACAACTTTAAAAAAATCAATGCGAGAAATAGACACGACAAAAATCCATGAAAAATATCAAGAAACGTTTCTAATATAGTTGTATAACTACCCTAAAAAATCGAGCAAAAACAAGATCAAAAAGAAGTCCCAAATTATCCTAGACTACAAGGGTATAAGTGTAAGAGAAACTAAAATTATTTGTTGCAATAAGGACCCTGACCAGGGAGTTATTTTCAAGAAAAACCTAAAAGTATTGCATTTAGGTCCCTACATGGGGACCTAAATGCAAATTTGGAAACTTGTTGGAGCAGGAATAAATTGTGGAACTTCGTTGGGTTTAAGGTGCAATATTCACACCCATTCTAGATCGACGGCCAAGATTAGAAGCTGCAAGAGAATCCAGACCATCCAATAGGGATATGTGGCGCGAGCATGTGTACCTGGGATGTTTTAGCTCTTTTGTTCCCTCTTTACAAAGTCTGCGGTCACATCTTCTTCTTCGATTTTTCTCAGGTGTACGACTGAATTCTTTGGCCTCCTGTAGAGCCAAAGGGATGACTCCTTCACCCCTCGAGCTCACCTGTGAGTAAGCGGGCTCCGAAGTGAATAGAAGCGGCAGTTGGACATCATTTAAGATGGCTACAAGGCAAACAACAATTAAGTTTGGGGCTTCAAGTGATTATGTGATTTTTTTTGAAGATGAAGTTCAAAATGTGCAGATAATTGCTTTGGATCATGAAATATACCTATAATTAATATTTATTGCTCGATTTGTGCAAGATTCGACCACAATTATGAAGAATTGCATATTCAAATATAATGTTTCCAGGAAGTACTCAAAAGTGAAAATGGAAGATAAAAGGAGGCTAAATTTGAATGATTTCAAAGTGAATTTGAGGGTTGAATTGGGTGAGTGTTTAATAGGGTGATTTCATGTACCTAATGATGCACTTAAGTGGGCTGATAATGGCACGGAAAACGAGAATTAAAATGAAAAGGAACTGAGGAATACCTTGGAATTGTATGGTGTATGGACCTCTGCAGGTTGTCGCTTGACAGTCGATTTCCCGGAGTTGTACGTGCACGAAGGTTTCGATGAACGATGAGATGGGGCATTGGAACCCTCCACCGTACGCCTTTCTTCCACGCGAGGTGGACCGGATGCTGTCACCACCAAAGGCAGCCGGAATTAGGTGAGGAAGGAGGTGGGGTTGGTCTGTTAGTTCTAGAGTTAGGAGTTAGTTGTGAATGGCATAATTGAGGGCTTTTTATAGATCTATCGGAGGAGGGTTTGTTGAGCATCAATGATGGGTGTGTATCTAGGTGGTTAGGATAACGAAGTGAAGGGTTTGGATTGAAGTTAGGAGGAAGAAGGTGGTGTGTAGAAAAAGTTAAAGTCGGGTTGTTAGAACAAGATGAACAGACAACCTTCTTGGAGAAGATGAACCAGGTGTCGACACGTGTCGACACCTGGTTGGCTGATTTGTATCAATACATTAATAAATAGATATTAAATGATAAATATCATTATTTTTAATAGGTATAAATTGAAAAATGTAAAAAATTATTTTATCTAAATTTTGGTATAATAAATAATAAATATTTCATTAAATATAAATATTATTTTAAATAAATAAGTATATATTATACTTGATAAATAAATAATTGATTTTAAATTTAATAAATTTATAAATAATATACCAATTTTATATTTTCTTTATTTTTATGATATGAAATAGAGTATGTGTTAATTTTTGTAGATTTTAATAAATTAATTTTATATATCAAAAAATATGGGTATACATTATACAGTTACAATTTACCTATAAATTAAGGTCCTTGATTTATTTAAAATAATGAATAAGTCCAAAAATTATGAAATAAATTAGGGTTAAAAAAAGATCAAAAAATATATAGAAATTATAAAATCATAAAAAGAATAAATCGTGTGTTTTAAATAAAGTGAATAGCCCAGAAACCCAGTTGTGGTTAGGTCCCAAAATCGACGTTTTGCAAATGGGCTCCGATTTTAATGAAATCACCTTTACTAATTAGAGAATATTATTTTATGAACTTTAAAGTGAGTAGAGTGAAATTGGAGTTTGTACGAGAAAGTTATGATGTTCGGAAGTTGCGATTTCGACAAATTACAAGTTGGATTTCTTGGCGTATATACAAGGTATTATTTTTAATTTATTTTTAAATTTTTCTTTACATTTTTAGAAATAATTAAGAAAAGAGTTTGATGAAAAATATGTTTATTTGAGTTATTTAAAAATCATTGATGTTTTGATATCTATTGGATAAATAATGAAGAGTGTGTAGAATGAGAAATTAATTATTTTTATTTATTTTCTTTCCTTATCTCCCCTTATTTATTTATCGACCAAGCCATACTGACTTGGTCTCAGGAGTTAGGTTATAAAAACCCCTTGCAACTATATTTTTTTTAGAAGTCATATTGTACATATATACATATCTACAATTGACTTCTTTTTATTTTCTTCATTTTTATTATTTTATCTATTTACATGATTTAATGCATAAAAGTGCATTTTTATTCTTGAATGTGATTTTGTTAAAAGAAGAAAATTAATGGATATTTACATGTATTTGTTAAGGGTTTTAAGACAAAATGCAGAAAGAATGTTATATGCCCATGTATTTAAGTCTTATTATGTGTGTTATTTTGTCATCATATTTTTATTTCTAAAATTGCATATTTCATAATACTTAATCATATTTCTTGTGTATCTTTACTATGATTTTTATGAGCATTGTTTGATTTATAATATTTAATGTGGTGAAATTTATCATATTTTCCCCTACCTGTGTTCGAAAATCGTAATAAATTTGCCATTGCTCAAAAAATTCTCAACAATTAACATTATGTACAATTAATCATGTTCTAACATGTGCCCATTAATCACTGCATTTGCATGTATATTTAGGTTAAGCATAAATTATGTTGTTATTGATGTAATTAATTTTTGGTTGTTTGTAAACTTAATGTTTTTAAATGTTAGAATCTTTCCTAATTAAATCTAGGATAATTTTAGTTCTGGAAAATAATAAGTTTTCTATTTATTAAAAATTAATTTGTAGAAAATTACTCAGTCTGCACTGTTTTATTCATAGAAATTCATTTTGCATCTAAAAATTCTAAAAATTATAGTAGGTTAATTTCATCATTTTTAATCTCTTGTAAACTTTTCATAATTTTTTATATCATATGCATGAAATTTGATAGGAAAAACTCTAAAAAGTATCCATTTTTCATGAATGCATTTTCTATCATAGAAATACAAAAAATGTGTTCTAAACTCTTCATTGCATAAAAAATTAAGGAAAATTAGCCTTCTAGATTTTTTATCCCAATTGCTAATTATTTTGGATTTTCTAAATAAGGCTAATTTGACCTTTTAACGATCATCTTGCATTTGCACTTCATTAATATTTGCATAAAAAATTTCTAAAAAAATCTCCTAAAACACATAACACCTTCATAATCTTCATCCTAAGGAGACAGTGGCCTCCCTGAGTTCGACTTGGGCTTGCCCAAGTAAAAAAATAAATTTGACCACTACACATTCAATTGAAAATTAATTAAGTGTTCCTTTCGATTAATCAAAATTTGCCCTATGCGATGAACACAGTGTTAATTCCACATATTTAGCAAGGGTAAATTCATGGTTCTTCAGATGGAGCTGTTACGAGTGGAGTCATGACTTAGTATAATTTTAGACAATTTAGAAATTAGGTTTTCCACCTCCCGAGTAGTTTAAACCACGAGCTTTCTTGTAATTATTGCTCTATATATTTTCGCATAATTTTATTTCAATATTTATTTTTTATTTGAGTCATCTCTATTACCACCACTTATTTTTTGTACAAGGGACCTGCTGCATCTGCAGTGGCCTTTCGGGATAGGTGCATTGGAGGCTGGCTCTTTGGAAGCAAGTCGATATAATGGACAGATTAAAAATTAAGATAAAGTCGAGTCATGAGAGTGTAGAGTCCTCGGGATTTTTTGCATTATATATAATTTTCGTAATATTTGTATTAATTGCATATTTATAGTGGTTCCCATTCGGGATCTCGAGTGTATAATCAGACTTTAATCATTTATCTTTGTGGTGTGTCGAGACCTGTTTCACTCTCGTGTTAACGGTGGGGCTCTATTTGAGTGGCTCGTAGGTTAAGACCTGCACTCATGGCTCTTAGAGCTTTAAATAGGTCAATTATCATTTGCTTGTGCTTATGTAATATAGGACCCCACATTTCATTCTTAATAATACGCATCTTAGAACGTTCTACTTAATTAAATTTAAATTCTTCCAGATTTATAGAAGTTCATGCTAGAAGTGGTTTCATTGCTTGCATTGCATATAGTGTAAAAAAAATCATTCTGTATTGCATCACGAATGTAGAGCGCGAGGATCACTATAAATCTACTAAACTAGGCATGCATCATTGACTTTATCGATTATATTGGTGTTTTCCGACTCCCTTCGCCTTGGTTTTACAACTTAGGATAAAAGGAAATAAGTACTGATTGTTAGGCGTGCCGTGTTTGGTTGATGTAATCAAGTGATAATCTAACTTCAAATCGAGGCTGCTAACTAGAATTGACCAAAAATTGATTAAAATTAACATTTGTTTTTGAGATAACAACCACATCATTGATCATAGATATCTACCTTTAGAGAGAGTGGGTGATGATGTACACACTAAGATTAGAGTCCAAATCCCTATACTTGCACCCTAAGTCTCCATGTCCGACTCTTACGGGCTCAGGAGCTGCATATGCTTGCCTTCGACCTTAGAGAGACGTTTTGGTGTATATCTTTTGACTATTGTAGTTAGGGGTGTGATATAATCTGGAAGCTCGGGTAGATCATCTCTTTGATTGGGATATAGTGGGATCGTACGTTTGATGTGAAGCAACTTACCTTGTGTGCTTGCATAACAAGATTGTTTTATAACTTATCTAAATTTGAAAAGGTAACGATCAAAATTTTGCTACCATCTCATTGTTATATTGGTGAAACTAAGGTTTGCTCTTGCGTTTGTTTGTGTGTCTGTCTGTGTGTGTTATCCTTCTTTGCAATTGCATGTTTTCGCCTCAATCAACTCTCTTTCTAAAGATGTTGGCTTATTGGTCCGTGTACTCAAACTCTACATATAACTTCTCCTTAACCAATTACCGACCATCTTCACCATCTCACTTCTCCATATACCCTCCTCCCCATTACAACTATGAAGTCAGAACTATGACCGACTTCTCCACTTCCTCACACTTATCACATTCACCATTCTCACATTCCTAATCCACGTGCATCCTGGGCTAATTCACCATATTCACAAATGCTTGCCGGAATCAAATAAACATTGGAAGCGTAAGCCACTACTAAAACAAATGACTAGCAGAGTTACTTACCCCCTCAAGCTTCGTTATATGACTAATGTAACTAGTCAACGATTCACATATACACATCCTAACTTGACCTTAGTGTATAACATGGTCGAACAAACAAACGGAATGGAGATACATGTACCCTACGATTTTTTTGATTTGATTGACCTTAGCGGTCAAGCTCGCAGTGACCAACCCTCATACCACCCATTCAGAGAGCCTACGCATACATGGTATTGAACCCATGAGCTCGATCTACAAGCCCCATGTCGACTAACTCCACCATATGAGGATCTGACCAAACCCCACGATATGGATGGTTTATTCTAAACCCAGCATTACATGCTAGAGCCTAGGTATGTTGAGTATGAGACCCCAAGTTCTCAACATTATCCTTTAACCGAGCAGAGTGCTCCCATGATTCGTCATGAGGAATTTTTGAAGGACGACATTTCTAGAATATTAAGAGATGTGTATTAATTAAGGATGAATTAAGAAATTTCACTAACCTACTAATTTCATTTACTGATAGCTCGATTATAAAAGTGGAGATTGAAATGAGGGATTTGATGTAGAAAATTAGAGGACATCAGGCAACCCACATACTATGTTTAAATGGAGTTCATTATACATCCCTATTCTAGCAACCACTTGACTTCCCATCTTGAGTCTGTACATTATCCTACTCCTCCTTTACCTTTCAAAATGATTAAAATTTGAAAAATCAGAAATTATCATAAAAATTGAAAATGAAAAAAACCTTAAAAAAATTAGATCCAGTCTTGAGGGAAGCATTCTCTATGAATCTAAGTTTATAGATTCCCTTAATAAAGGCCATAGATCACTTTCCCAACCACAAAAGATTTGTGAAGAGTAGATTGATGCCCAAGAGGTTGAGCAATAAGGGAACAAGGACTAAGAGACAACCAGTGTCTATGGCCACCTCCTAAGTGATGGGGAAATATACCAAGAGCCGCAGAGTGAAGCAGTTACCCCGAGTTTAGTGTGAAATCAGAGACACCATCTTTACCCATGCGAGAATATATGATGACTCATTTATAAATATCCTCCTTACCTCCATATTTGACAAGCTCAAAATCAGAATAATTAGGAAGTCAAGACCGATTGTTCAGTTGGTTGACCAATCCATCAAATGATCGAGAGAGATTATTTTGGTCATCGTTATTTTCCAAGGTGATCCACTTAGAGTGGACTTTATGGTCATTGATATTGAGCGCCGAGGAGAATTAACCAATCTCCTATTATTTTTGAGAAGATGTTATTAGCCTTCGCTAAGCCGACCATAGATTGCGATACTCGGTCGATCGATTTTCCAGCATTAAGTACATATCGACCGCGCATGACCTTTTAGAACACTCTCTAACCCCAAAGCGACCCAATTAGTCGCAGACAACCAGGCGTAAAGAGATAGATGAGTCCCCTCTCTCCTCTACAGTTTAGGAGATGACTCTCGAGCCGAACAAGACCAACACCACTAGGGAGTCTTCACATCCAAATGGGAAAAACTTATCATGAATAGAAATCATCCATATCCCCTCCTGGAAATCTCATATGTCACCATGACTCAAGTGCCAGCAGCTTGCCCAACCACTACTAGTGCTGCCCAAAAGGTGAAAAAGCAGAGAGAACATACATTCATTTCACCTGAGGTGGACACAGTCATTTCAGGCGTCCTTGATCCTTACTGTCATCCGATACATAAGCCTACCAAACCCATGCGAACTGAGAGCACTACCACATACCCGAGATGTGTGATGACTTTACGTGAGATATATGACATACAGGGTGACTCATCTAGTGAAGAACTCATGTCCAGCACCTCAGTAGCTCAGTATCAAAGGGCCACATCCTCAAGTTTGGTTTCAGGAGGAAAGAAGCACTCTGCTCCTTTCCCTCTCCATGCTTCAGTATCTAGCAAACCGACCAAGTACATCATGATAGACATGCCCGAGGATGCCACTCCTGGTTCCAGTAGACAAAATAGAATACCATTTTGAGACTAGTCAAACATGTCCTCACGAGAATATTCTTCGTCTGAGGTTGAGTTGGACAACCAAGTGAGTGGGCAGCCAAAGCACAATATTAGTTGGAGAGCCTCCACCATACACTACTACTCTTCTGAGGATGACTTTGACGATGGCTGGGATTATGCTTCTTCTTCCCTTCCACCTACTCCGCCTCCATATTCTCGTCCACCTCGGTCACTCAAGAAGGTTCATTACAAACCTTCTTGAGACTTGTATATTATTACTCCATCTTGTGTAGTTGTCTTCATTTTGAACCCTCCCTCTCATGTGATTCAATCACTCACCTCAGTTTCAAGTTGTTTTCATTTTTGTAGTTGTGCTTAGGTAAACCATATCTTAAGCATAAGGGGATAAGTGATCTGAGTCTCTCCATCTTTTACTTTTCAAATTTTTCTCTGTATATTCCCCAACCCCATCGATTCCAACACTTAATCCTTATTCTATACTTATGCGGACCAGAGCCTAAGAATAGGGGGGTTGATGCCCACTCTGTATATTCATTCATCCATTCATTCTTCTCTTGACCTCGACCACTCCATTTTTTCTCTTCTTCTACACTAAGGATGATCAGACCCGAGTGTAGGAGGGCGGGTCGATTTCTATATATCTATTCTCTTCACTCTCTTATGCTTAGCATGAGATATGTCTCTTCCTCGCTTTTTATGCTCTGATGACATTACACAAGCTAAGTACAGTAATACTTTCTCGTATTTTATGTATATAATATCCAATAAATACGGTATGGGTAAAGTAGTGTTCAAAAAAATAATATCGATAAAATAAAGATAAAATTGTATAATGTATATAATTTGTAAAGCTTGTATAATATTTCATATGTTGTGAAAATAATACTCTTTTTTGTAAACTTCTTGTAAAATCCTTATAAATAATACTTTCTTTGTAAAATTATTGTAAAATGGGAAGTATAAAAAATTGTCAAATAAAATTGGATTCTCATTCATTCATGACAAAAAATCGCCATCATTCAAAAAATGCGTACTTCATTCAAAGGCATTTCATGCTTCTGCATTTCATTTACATATCATGCATATGCAAAGTAGAAAGTCAATGGGCTCTGAACCGAGTAATGAGTAAAAATAAAGAATGGACTTGACCAGACCTTAATCTCTTTATGTTTCAGAGGAACTTCAGTGAGAAGTAGGATTTTAGAAACATCAAGTCATAGACATAATTCTCCAAGTTCACAAGGCATTGTCTTGACCTTGACTCTTAGTGTCTAACATGATCGCCTCGTTCTTAGTAGACTCTTGGATAAGGAAATAATCTGTACTCTAAATCATTGATGGACACGAAGATCGAGGAGGGATCCAATCGTCTGATCTTGGAGGGTCTACGGTGCCCGATAAGTCAGGTTTGACATTCACTGTGTTGACCGCTCTCTATACTCTCAAATATCATCAATCATGTGCATCAATAATTAAAAAATAACGATGCTCGAACAATAATTACAGTGATCTAAATTTATAATACCATACAAAATGGTATGTATAGTATGCAAGTGTAGGTGTTGAATCACTAAGGAGCAATGGGGATAGCCACATAAATTGATAAAAAGGGAAATAAATGGTTTTAAGTTTTTACAGGGATTTTTTGTGGGTTTTTAATTTTTTTTGTTTTGCTTTTTTCTAATTTTTTATATTTAGTTTTTCATTTTTAATATATATATCTAAGATATATGGATATAAGTATATATAAATAATATAGACACTATAATAGATATATAGGTTATAAATATATAAGATGTAAAAAATCATAAAAATACCCTAAAGTACTATATTTTTAATTTTTAAGGGTTTTTAAAAATTTAGGTTATTTTTAATATTAATAAAAATATAAGTATATAAAGCTATGTATATAATGCATGCTTTTATATTTATAGATATAGCTATAAGTACTCAAAATATATAAATAAAATATTTTGTCTTTATTATATTTTGCTTTGATTTTGGAATTTTTCTTACAATCATTGCTATTTTTTTATTTTTAAATGAATAAAAATGTCATAACATTAAACAAAAATAATAGGCTGGACTCTATTGGAATTTAAAAATAGGTAGAAATCTGAAAATTTTCCAAAATAAATTTCAATATATAATATAAGTAAAGTAGAGAAACAGAAAATGATTTTTTTGTACTTTTCAATAAATTCAATATTTTTAGAAGGTTTTTAAAGCTTTTCAATTTTTTGTGTTTTTCTTTTGAAATTTTTAGTGATTTTTAGTTTTTAAGTATAAATATAATAATAAAGATATAGTATTTTTTTGAATTTTAATGATGATTTTATATTTTTTGTATTTTTAGTTGCAAATTTGGATTAAGTGCAATGTTTTTGTATTTGTAAAAATATGAAAGAAATTTTAGTTGCCTTAGGAAAAAGATGTGCGATTTAAAATGAGTCATGTCACTTAAAAGAATTTTCCTATAACTTTTGGATCCATCATCGCATTTTTAATGATCAAACTACATGATATTAAAATTAATGTCCTGGACGCAACCTAAATGCAACTTAAAAAACATTTAATGCATTCTAAAAAATAAATCCAAATCTAGGGGCCTCTACACAAAAATCCAAATATATTCTATTTAATACACCTAAGAGAGGTATAAATGTAATATTCAGAAAAGTACCGGGCCTACATGCATTTTCTAAAAAAATATAACACTCAATCAAATATTCTATGGACTAAATAAGAACAAAAACCTGTAAGGGTTCCTGTGCGAAATGTTCAAGCACCTCACTTGTATGTGCACGTGAGATGACGTGGACAAGACCAAAATGTAAATAAAATAACCACGATGGGCAAAGTGTAAATATTATAGAAGCTTTTAAACTTCAACTGTAATTTTCTGTACTAAAATAAAAATACAAAAAGCATGGGGGTCAACATAAAATACCTCCATTATGCACGATTAGATAGTTGCGAGAGTTTCACTTTTCCACATGATGGCTCTGGGTAGCCTATGACACTTCAGCAATGAGTGGCTAACATCTGGTTGGGTGTGGCATCCAACATTTGAAGGCTGCAAGGATGGATCGACTGTTGTATGTTCTGGACTAGACGCATGATCAGACAATTGTGAAGAAATGTGGAAGAACATGGAAGAACATCAATTTGTTTGAACTTCGATCTGTCTCCCCTATCGACTCCGTTCACCCAAAGAGCTCGAAGGAGGTGCCAAAGGAAGCTAGTGATGATCCTCGATTACTGGAAGGCTTAGACAGGGTCCAGAGCTCAGTGATGGAGCCCTGGAGCTCTGAGAAGGTACGGGGCATATGGAGCTTCCTTTGAAGTCAAAGTCATCCCAGATGGGGTCCTTCTAGTCCCAAACGTACACTGTTAGGCTCACACAACAAAATAGGTGGTTTAAGGGTGGATTTGGTGCAGTGAGGAGCGGAGGAGATACACGACAGAGGGTCTCTGGCAAAAGGCAGAGGAAGAGACCATGATTCACATATCAGGACTCGATCAGGGGAGAGAAGGTGCCTGTGATGAAGGGAAGGCGATGGGGAACGCTGTCGAGGTGTGCGGTGGAGGACAGTTGGACACGGTGAAAATGATGGTCGAAACAAGAGCTTTAACGAACTTCGATTGAGTTATTTTACGAAATAGAAAGCAAAATTGATCGAAATAAAATGTTATACTACTGATGAATATCAATTTCATCAACTTTATTCTTTCATTTGGCTTTGAATCCCTAGCTAATTGCACATATATCCCATTAGTTCGGCAAGAAAAACACATGATAAATTGTACAAAATACTGTATAAAATAATACATACTTATTTCAATTATTTCCAAAATAAAAGAATAAAGTATGAAAAAAAACAAAATGAGACACCATAGGTGTTGAGTGAACCTAAACCTCGGGACCTGGTCATCATGATGACTTGATCGATAAGGAATAAATATGGGGCGATAGGGCAGATGCATTGTACAAAATATACATAAAACCCCTACTTTTTAATTCATCTATAATAAATTTTCAGGACCTATTTTATTCTTTATTGTTTATACCTAAAATTAATAAATTTTAAACAATAATATTGTAGATAAAAATACAAATAAAAATACACAATGTCCTAAAAAAATAAAGCATAGTATGCCCGGGACACACGAAATAAAAACTAAAAATATAAAGTTCACATACATGTATCTTCTCCAAACTATATCAAAATGGACTAAAATTATCTTTAGTTGTATATAACTTTTAATAATCTATTTAATGAAGGTGTTTTCATTTATTTTGCAGCTAAGATGTAAATTTTAGGTTTTTGACCCTTATTGTGCGATATACGTGAATATTTTATTCAATATATTTATTCTTCGAATTTTTTAAAATATTTTATTTTTCATAAATTTGTATATATTATTTAAAATATATGCACATAAGTTAAGTAAAATAAAATCATCAAAATAAAATTAAACTAAACTATACATATAAATACATAGGTATAATATACCTGTATATACCTATAATATATATGCACATAATTAATTAAATACACATACAAACTCAAAAAAATATAATAGAAATATCTAAATATGTAAAAATAAAATATAAAATATATAAAATATATAAAATACACGTATAAGGCAATAAAATATATATTACAAAAAAAATAAAAATACCCAAATGCAGGTATTTATACCTATATTTTACATGTGTAAATATTAACTTGTAATAAAAAGCCTCATAAAAATAAATAAAAATACATATAAAACACTGAATTAAATAACAAACATTTTTGTGTTTTAGTAAAAATTTAATTATATCATTTGTTATTTATTATTGATTTTACAATGATTTTCCTCACAGGAGTTTTCTATTTGGTCCGCGTGGACAAACCAGATTCCTCCCATCGTTGACCTGGGTCAACTGAACCTCTTCTCTATTCCTCGAGCATCGGTGTGTATAGAGATGAGTCTGCATTTCATCATCTTTATTCATTTATTTTAGCTTAAAATCCATTCTAAAATCCATGTATATAATATTAAATCCATATTCTTACTAACTTGCATCTGTGTGTAAATATTGTACATTTATTACTATTTTAACCTAAAATAAATAAAGAAAGAAAGAAATAAAGGAAAAAATAAAGAAAAAAAGAAAAATATTGCATATATGTAATAGATACAAGCTGATCCGAACCCCAAGAGAAGATCAAGACTCAATCTAATCAACCAGAAATAAAGTAGGGGGAGATATGGTCCTTAATCAAAAAATACAAAAAAAATGTTTTGTAAATACTTTTGTGTGTATATTTGTATACTTACATTATTTTATTTATATATAAATTGACCCCAAATTAAATATTTTTCAAAACAAAAGTTGTAAATTAAAATGTTTTCTAAATAATAAAAATAATGCAAAATAAAATCATGTATAGAATAAAAGCAACCACATCCGAAAAAATCCATAAAGTAATAATTGAAAGATTAATTCTGGCTCCATATGAATGAAAATTTGGCCAAACTCACTTCCATCGTATTTTAAATTAAATTTTCTTTAAAATTATCGTGTTTTCATAATTTTTGGAGTTATGGTTTGAAAAACGATTTTCTGGGTTGGTTTGTTCAATTTTACCATTATTTATTGTGTATATCCATATTTATTTTTATACATATTGTATTTGTAAATATTTTTAATAATTAGTTTAAATAAAAATAAAAAATAAAAATTTTAAAACAAAAAAAAAGTAATTTCCTTATTTAACGGTGTATACAAAGTACTATATGTATACTGTTTATGGATATAGTCGATATTCATAAATAACCACCACAAAAAATTAAATAATTAACATTTATTGTTTAATTAAATAAAGTGACTTAATTAATTAATTTAGTTATGTAGATAATGTAATTTTATCCTCCATTAACCTCATTCCTTCTTATCCTCTCTATTCAAATGTTTAAAATTGAAATTCAAATTCTGTTTTCTTTCTATTTAGTTGGCTCCTCCACCGTAATTTCAATTTGATTAATCTTTGGTGAGAGAAGCCTTATATCCGAGACCTTCTTGCAGTAGAAAGGTGCCTATCCTCCGAGCCTTCCGGTGACAGCGAATCAGCCTTCGTTGATGCCATTACATCATTTTCTGCTCCCATGGTGAGATCCATTTTTTCTCGTTTTTCATCTAGGTTACTCTTAGTTTAATTTTTGCATTTTTAATTTCATTGTCATTTTTAAAATTTCTAGATTGTAGTTCTTAATCATAGTTCATTGTTCTCATTTTCCAAACTGATCCGATTATCCACATCATCTTCTTGATCCACCCACGTTCTTCTACTACCTCATGCAATCTCTCATCTCCGGCCACATACAGTGGACGGAGACTCAGTTCCATTCCATCACTTACAATGGAACCCCTTCGTCCACTAATTCTTGTTTTATTTTTTTTATAGGGTGAGTCGTTGTGCTCGAGTCATTTTTCTATCCATATATTATTGGCAAGAATAAAGAAAAAGATTACAAAATAATAATAAACAAATAGAAATATATAAAAAAGGGATTCTGTAGTTTTATTTTTTAAAAAAATCAAAAAAGGTTTTTCCAAGTTATATTTTAACATTTAAAAAACAAAATATTAAAAATTTGGTTGCGGCTGCCTGCCGCGCTGCTCCTGACTTCCACCGCCCCCTCCCCAGTGGGCGGTCCTCCTCCTCCACGGGGCCGTCACCGTTGTCTTCTGCACAGCCGCATTCTTCCTTCACCGCCATCTGGAGCCGCGTACCTCTGCGACCACCGATGCTCGCCAACCGCTGGAGGCATGTGTCACCCAGGTCTACCTCTATCTCAAGGCTTCACCCCTGCTCCATCTTCACTTTCCTCCACACAGCTACACCGACTTCATTCACCGCAGCCCTCGATCGCCAGATCCACCACCGACGAGCTGGCACCTGCCGCCTTCACCGTCGGTCACGCCATTGCCAATCTGAAGCACATCCACAACCATCCTGCTCCTCGATCTGGAGAGGAGGTCCATTCACTGATGCGCCACCACCTCGGGCTGACCTCCGCACACTATTAGGTCCAGCAGCCCACCCACGAGCGTGCGTGCCACCTTCCAGTCCACACGCAGGAGGTCTTCACCGCCATCAGGAGAAGCCACGTACACCGCCCGTTGTGCTTGGGCGTGAAGGAAAAAAGGGGTAGTGCCCCCAATTAAGTGTGGAATGTAAACAGAATGAAGGTAGGAGTTGAGACCTAATTTTCGGGAAAATTATAAACAAGCCATGGAAAGTTTCAGAAATTACAAATCAGTTCCATCAACTTAAAGTCACATGCATTGCATGCACGCATTGGGAGCAACATGTGCCTTGCATGTTACTTTACCCCTGATTCTATCCAGATTTGCACTAAAGCCCTCGCTAGGGAGCAGCATGTGCCTTGCTTGTTTTCTTTGGGTAAATTGCTACGTTTTCCTATTTTTATTTCTTGTTAATTTTTAATATAAAAACTTTGAATAATTACTTTCAAGTATCGATTTTCCAGACTTTAAAATTGCATGTTCTTTTCATTGAAATAAATAGCATTTATGACCAATAAAATGTCCAAAATTCAAGTTATATTCCTACTATATTTATCTTCATTGTGTAAATTTTACATGGCATTTGTCATCATTTAATATTATTAAAAATAAAAAAACTCTTCATTTTTTTCATGTTAATTTGAAAAAATCATAAAAAATCAACTATTGCATAGAAAAATTCAAACAAAATTAGAGTTCTTTTTTGTGCATTTTATTTCTGTCCAATTTTCATGCATTAATTATTTATAAAAACTAAAAAAATTATAAAATACTAAAAAAATAAAAAATCAAAAAAATTGAAGAAAATTTTAAAAAAAGTCTTTGTTGATAATTTCTTCAAGTTTTTTTGGAAAAATAACTACAATGATTTTTATTTCATTTTATATTTTTAAATTGTGAAATAATCCTATTTGCTCACTCTTTGCATTTTCCCTATTCTTATTCATTTCAAAAAATTCCTAAAAATTCTAAAAATATTCGAAAATTTAAGAAATCATCAAAAAAATTTATTTGGACATTTTCTAGCATTTTTGTCGTATTTGAAAAATAAAAAAATGCTTCTCTTTTTTTGTAGAAATTTATTTTCAAAATATACTTTCGAAAATTAAAAATTTAAAAACTAAAAAATCATTAAAAAATTGAAAATTAAAAAATAGAAAAATAGAAATTAAAAAATTGGAAAAAAAATAAAGACAAAAATTTGACAAAAACCAAAGTGGTTAGCATTTGAGATTCCTTTTTCTTGTAATTGATTTTTCGATTATTTCTATAACCATCTGGAATCGTAGCCTCCTTGAGTTCAATCATGTTGCTATACAGGTTAATTAAATAGCAAAAATTCTCTTGCTACATTTTTTCTGTAATTATTGGATTGAGAAGAAATAATAATAATAATTTTTGTTGCGGGATTCTTTGGTTTGCAACGTCCACTGTGTATTCATTTCACAGCAATAATTTAAACCATGAAAAATGCCGGCCAACAAAATGGCGTCATTGTCGGGGAGGCACGACGAGGGTAGTTAGGTTTCTTTTTTAACCTGCTATTCTTGGTTTTACATATTTGTTTATATTTTTTCTTTCGACATTATTTTAATATTCATATTCATTGTATTTATTTCATTTTTACTGCTCATATTTTATAATTGTGTTTCTTACACAATATCTCTTTTCTTTCTTACGAGAGACCGCGGAGCGAAGGAGGCGTTCCTAGGAGAGCCGAAGCACCCAAGCAAAGCGAAGGCAGCTTGATTCATCTTGAAGTTGCAGGAGAGCGTGAGAGGAGGAGAAGAAGATTTAAAGGAGACCAAGCGTGACAGGAGAGAGCATTTGAACTCTTGTAAATGGACTTTCATTTGTTGCGGGGTCTGTTTTGCCAAGTGCTGTGCACATGGGTGACCTCACCGGTTTTGTTTTCATCTCCTTATTTTCATTTGTTTCACGCAGATTTTGTGTTCTACGTATTGATTGCTTTAATTAATTTTCTTGAGCCAGGTAATTAATTAGGTCCAAACACCCTAAATAAGAATGTATGTACCTTTAGAATAGAGAACAATTGGACTTAGTCAAATTTAGTTGGTTCTTGCCCGTTAATAGAAGCTATTGTTAAGACGATTTCACTTGCATCATATAGGTTATTTTTTTTCTTTACTTAAATTCTGTGCGGATCGTTTTGCATATAGGGTGCTGGTGACAAGGTACACATCTCTAAACCCTGCATGCATCATTGTATTTAATCACACATTGACTTTTCCTTTTCTAACTCTATTTTGTGTATATTGGAATAAAAATAAAATCAAAAAAATCGTTAGACATGTTTGTTCAAAAATATCAAAAAAAGTGAAAATTGAAAAATTAAAAATTGGGACTGCTAATATCACTTGGACTATTAAAATTAAACATTATTTATTCACATCATTATTTTGGGAGAGCAACCGCTCACGTACACATTATGTTAGTGCCCCAATCCCATAAGCCAACGTAGGTGTTTGTACAACTTGTGTTTGATCACCTAACTTTAAAATTGACATGATAATTGACCGAACCTTCACGATCTTCACATTTCGTTGAGTAGGGGAATTAGGGGTTTTGATGAATTCATGATTCTCACTATTTATTCTTTTATTTTAGCTCTTCTTTTAGGCAAAAATTCTTGTAAATACTTGTAAATTCAATAATTTAGCATGTTGCATACCTTTATTAAATATACACAATGAACTTGTATTTTTGCAAAAATAAAAGAATAAAGGAAAAGGAAAAAGAATGATGTATTTAGAATAAATACAATGTGACCCAAACCCCAAAAGAAGGTCAAGACATGACCTGATCGCAAAATAAAATAAGTAAAGAATGATAGGGTCTACTATGTATTGTATATATTACCTATACTTGTACATATTTGTTTATAAAACCAAAATTATTTTATTCTTTTATACCCTTGTATATAGTTTTAATAATATGATAAAAATAAAAAAAACGGAAAAATAAAAGAAAAATAAAAATAAAATCATCAAACCTTTGTATAAAAACACATGTACATATCACATCCACTGTTTAAACTAAAATTACTTGTACATAATACATAGGTACATTATACCTGTATATAATACTATACATTGTATATAATACACTATATTAATTTATAAAAATAAAGAAAAATCATAGAAAAATCTTTGAAAAATAATAAATATTTTTTATATACTTTTTAATTCAAATTCATTTACAAATACAATACTTTTTGTATATAATAAATATTTTTTATATACTTTTTTATAATACACTATACTTTTTATAAATTCAGAATATACAAACACATGTGGACCAATAGAAACACATGTATATTAATTTACTATTTTTTATTAAATTTCCTATTATTTTGTATATTCTGAATTTCTATTGGTCCACATGTGTTTGTTGACCCCGGCCAACGTCACCCGCCATGTTGGGTCGGGTCACTTTCCTCTCAACGGAGATTCCTCTTTGAATTTTCACGACAGAACTTGACCGCCTCTTGCCTTGATATTCGGACCCGAGATTCTTCGTACACCCACGATTCTTGAGGATCCCTAGCATCACCTAGATCCTCCTAGGGTTGCGCTCCATCTCTCGATCTTTCCAGACCCTCGGGCATCTTATAAAACATCTCTTCAGCTCCTCCATCCTGGCAGCTTGTCCCTCGCACCCCCATTCTTCCCTAGCCACCTTTCATGGAGTGACAGCTATACACGGAGCATGTTAGGATATTTAGGAGACGCTTGGAGGCTTGCTGCTTGCAACATGGCTAGAGCTCTACCGTGTGAAGCCTCTCTCGCCTGTCGAAGCAAATTGAGGCCAAGACTCATCTCTCAACCTTCGCCTAAAGCTCAAGAACTCCTCCAACCCTTTAGGTATTTAGCATTGCTTTCTTATTGCCCAGTTTGATCGTGTCTTTCCAGTTTATCACCACCATCACTCCTCTGCTCCGACCACTGGATTCGGAGCCCCGTTACTCCCCTTCACCCATTCCGATCGATGCTACACCTCTCACCGCACCTTCTCCTGCAATCTGATCATCCTTAGACTAGATCATCGGAGCTAGGTTCGGGTAGGATCTCCTTCCCCCATGTCTGTCGGAGATCGTACCTCATCCCCTGTCGCTTTCTCTTTGTTTGCATGAAACTAGATGACCGAAGCATAGCCCCTGAGTCGCCCACTTTCATTTGCAGGTACCATCACACAAGAGGAGGCTCATTTGGACTTCCATTTTCTCGGTGGAGCAGCTCCAGGTGGAGCACCTTCGCTCCGGCCATCTGACCGGCATCCTTCGCATTGACCTACTACATTCAACCCAAAGCACCCTTTCTGAGGTGTTGGACCCTCTGGATGCTTGATCAGCCGAACGGAGCAGTGCCAGTCCCTGATTAAAGTCCCACAACCACTTGTTCTTGCACCATTACTCTCCACCGTTGGATGAGAAGTGCAGTCCCAGTTCGTATCTGAGCCAACCGTCAGAACAACTTTCTAGTCTGTTGGATCAGACCTGACACGTCAGATCTGACTGTACGTCCCTGACATTCCCTAGACCGTCATATCACTTTACAAAGGGTTATCAGAACCGTTAGAGGCACCACGAGCGCCTCACGTGCCTTAGGGTATATTACATAGTCTCCCATGCTTGTTTTGCTTAAGTTTAGAAAATAAAATTTGTAGTTTAAAACATTTACAGTTTGGACCTTGTAATTTTTATATTTGCATTTGAGTCCTGTAGCATGTGTTGTTCATGGGAGTTTTTGGGATGTTGGCACTTTCTATCCCGCACTTTTCTACTATTACCGAATGAATGACATGTTTTTGTAATGTGCATATATAACCCTATGTGTTCAGTTTGGAGCATGTGTGTGAATTAAGTGGGATTTTTGCAGTATTGACCATGTACATTTTCTTAATGTTATCTATTGGTCCTGAAACTTATTGAATTTATGAATAGGTCCATGTGAACTGTTGCTAAATATTAAATTAATTTGATAAATTACATGAAAATTACCATTGGCTCTTGTTATTGTCTAATATTTATGGTAATTTTTGAGATTAATTTAATTGCATTTTCTATTTTAAAAATGCAAAAACTCCCAAAAATATACTTCTTTGCCTTATAAAAATTATAAAAATTCGAAAAAAGCTTTAAAAAATCCATAAAAATTTACATGTGTGACTTTTTGCTTTCTTGTCTTCTAGTTTTAAATTTGTTTCAAAATTCACTATAAGATCCCTAAAAATTACAAAACAACCACACACTTACATAAATCGTATAAAATCAAAGAAAAATAAAAAAATTGCAATCTCTTTTTCTGTTTATAGGTTTTAATTTATATTTTCTCATAAAATTACTGATCATGATTTAGGGCATTTTGATATTTTTAATTTGCAATTTAGTCCTGGCCGTGCACTATTTTGTGTGTTGGGCCTTGTTTGATTTTTATAAAATTATAAAAATATTTGAAAAACCCAAGAAAGTTACAGAAACACTTCAAAAACCTGAAAGCCCAAAAATTTTTTACTTTAATTTCTGACTATTTTTGGTTATTTAGACAAATCTAAAAAATTGTTGTCTTGCATTCCTTTATTTTTATTGTTTTATTTTCTTATTAAAAATAAAAAAATATAAAATTAAAAACCACTAAAAATTGTTTTATTTTAGGAAATTTGACTACTTCGTATTCTTTTCATGCTCCTTGTGTTCGACCCTAGTGGCTATGCTAGGTAAATAAAATAGTGAACCTCTTACATTACGCTTCGTTGTTTGATTTCTTTTGAGTGGTTTTATTTTTCTCGATTCATCGTTCTTGGTGCTTGGGGGTTACAATGACTCTTGTTTATTTGCTTACTTAACCCGAGTGGTTGGGCGTGTCATCGGGTTTGCATCATGTTTGTACGTCCTTGGTGTTGAGTTGGTTACATTCATTTTCTTAAGATCATTAGCAATCACTAAAAAGATAAAAAATCATCATCACTCATGTTTTCCTCCCCTCCTACCCTTCACTCTGAGGCTCATAATATGTCTAATATTTCCCAAACTCAGATCCCTTAACTCTGGCAGGTCAATGGTCTCTTTGATCTTGACCAAGATTTCTTTGAGCCTGGTATTCTTGATCCATTGGACATATTTTCTTTTACTTCGAGAGAGAACCCGTTATTTGATTATAATAATTCATTCTCACCCTCGAATTATCCTTATTTCTCACATCTCCCCGAAGGCTATCTACGGGTGGTATGTACCATGTACTAGTTTTAATCCCTGGTTGTGCATCTGATCTGTTGAATCACGAGATCGAGTCTTCAGAATATTCTAAGTGTTTTGATTCTTCCAAGACTACTAATCTTTTTAAGCTTGATCTTTCTTCTGTCCTTGACGACCCTCGCAAGGATGAGCCGACCATTGATTTATTCAATTCTACACCTAATCATTCTTCATTACATGCATCGGATATTGGCTTTCTTATTGAGTCTCTTAATCTTGACCTTCCATACATTTTCGAGACGGTGATTGACGTTGAGGATTCCATGACAGATCCTTCCTTCTCCACGTTCCATTTTTCGGCTACAACCATTCACTCCACTCTGACCATGACAGAAATATTTCTTTTGTGCTACCGATGCTCGATATTATCTACACATCTATTTACTAAGTAGCAGACACCCGCCTGTTTGCTTATCTGGGTGTCCTCGTTCACATTTTTTTACCACTTTATTGTTTTCCCACTGGGACAACTTGACAAGATTTTCCACAGTTTAAAATATGAATTTAAAGAATGTCATTGTGAATCGTGATTAATCGAGATCAAACAAGTAAAAGTACAACTACAAGCATGATGGAAATAGATGAGATGTATGGTGCAAGTAGAGGTTCGTATCCGTAGGGACTAAGAAAACTCACTCTTTTTGTTATACTTTAAAACTTGATTCGAATTTTTATCTCTTGCGATGAAAGAAAAATTATAAGAAAATATGATCTACGGTGAAAATATTTCAGACAACTTAGATTAAACGAATGCTGGTATGAGTGCAACTAAGTGAGAAAGTGGGGGTTGAATCGCAATTTAGTAGGGAAGAATTAAGAATCACTTGTAATATTTTAAGATATAATAAAAGATGTGAGTTGTTATGCGAATATCGAGAAACAAACTAGAGTAAATACAACATGTTACTAAATAGTTGTTTCATCAAATTTAACTTAAATAAGACACACAAATATAGTAAAATGCAAGAGGGATGTAAAAAATGAGAAAGGGATTGCTTCTCTATTCGTGTGCAAAATGAAGATGATAGCAACGACGACGATCACGAGACGAACACGCGGGCTGTTGGCGCACTAGAGTGGAGGAGGAGGCCATCAAGGAGGAGATGCATCACAGCAGCATGACAGGAGCTACTGTCCGTGCGTAGAGGAGGAGTGAGTGCATTGAGGGAGAGAGTTTGTTCAGTGAGAGGAGGGGCGCGGGGTTGTAGGTTGCTGGCCACACAAGGTGGAATAGGTGGCCGCACACCAGAGTGCAGGAGGACGAGATTCATGGACGAGAGAGAGAGAGAGCCTTCGGGGAAAAGGGATGAGAGATAGCGGGTTCGGCATGGCTTTTTATAGATGGCTTGTTCACTCCTGTAATAAAGAGAGATTCAATTCCCTTGCACATAAAGACAAAAATTCAATATCAATACATTTTTGCATGGGGAAGGGGAAGGGGAAGAGTAGTACGTGGGTGTCACTTATGCATGGGTAAAGGGAGAGAGAGAGAGAGAATAAAGAGGGAATTCATGCATATACATGGGTGGCTCATGGCATGATATTAAAGAGTGGAAATTTTACACTATCATCCCTCCCCTTTTCTTTCCAACAAAATGTAAGAGACATTTTGTAGAGCTAAAATAGAAGTGTTGGATTCTTGTCAAATTTAATGGTATACATATAAACCCCATACATTTTCTCTCTTACTAAAATATAGTTTGTTTTGTTTTTGTAAATAATTATTTATGGGTGATTATTAGTCTCAGTATTTAAATAATCCCACTGTATAGTTCATACTTAATTTATAAATTGAGATTTCTGAGAATATTTTATCCGGATATATCACCGTGATTAGTCAATTTATGCTATGATTTAATTAATTCTGTGTAAATAAGATGGTTTTCTCCGTTGTGCACATGGAATAAATAACATATGTATTGTGTGCAATTGGAGGTTTTATGTCAAATATTAAGGTTGTTCTTCACATAATTTGATCATAATATATCAATATAAAATGTAATCATCACACTTCCATGCCTAAATCTTGCTAGTCTCGAGCAAGAATAAGATAAATAATAATGAAGGAAGAGGGAAATAATCAAGATGGACCAGGTGAGGGTTTGCAGTAGACACACTCACAAAGTATTGAGTTTGTGGCTCCCAACTACACAAATACACAAACTTTAGTAGAGTCAACCCTTGGATTAAGGATTTGTTTGAATTATCAACTTGGCTTGAGTTTGTAGTTTCAACAACCTCTCAGTTCCGACAAAATCATCTGGTTTCAAAAATTCGATAAAGTCAGCTCATCCACAATCAACAAGTATTATCTTTGACGTTTAGTGGATATAAATGGTATTCATGATGTTTTAGCTTACGTGAGTCAAGAGAATGAGACAACAATACAATCTATTAAGGTACCAAATGATTCCTTACCAATACAGTCTCGGTTTTCACCTGAATTCATGCATATTCTCTTTTCACCCAAGTATGTAAGCATAAAAAATAGGTCATAATTCATATGGAGAATGGGACTTAATTTTCGGTGTTTTCCGTAGACCGCTTTAGTCCATTAATCTCATTCTTTTCCTTTGTAGAGCATAACCCTAGGCTGCTTTGGGCCTTTTTTTAAGAAATTACGTAGCATCATTGGGCTGCTACCATGGCTTGTTGTGGAGAAGGGTTATTTGGTGTTCTTCTTTCATTGCTTTTGCTTCACACTTCTTTGCATGATTGGTGGTTTTTGGCATTCTTGTGTATTGTGATATGCCTTATTGTGTTGTTTTTGCTTTGGATTTGGCATCAAGGAAGTATCATCTTAATATTGACTTTGGAGGCACGATACTGGCGTATTTGCTGACACACATAGACTAGAGAGATCATGTTTCTCATGAGTCAAGTTCCTTCACTAACCGTAGACAAGGTTCAGGCATTGGCACAACCAAGTGGACAACTCCTCACCTCAACTCGATTGTAACTATATCTCGTAAAACAAACTCAATCAAGCTAAGTGGAGTGTGCAGTTTTTTAATATCCAATGAAGAGTTTAAGAGTGCTACTAGTTGCTTTAGGTGATTTAGTTAGATACAGAAGTTTGTTCATAGTAGAGTTAGTAGACTGAGAGAATAAAGTCCATATGGACCTGAAGAAAGATTAAAAACTCATTCCTAGTGAAATTATGATGGAATTAAGTGGATTAGGGTCAACTCAGATCCAGTTTATGATCTGTGCAATGAAGAGCTGATTTCTCAAAAATTGGATAAAATGGGAAGGAAGGACATATTTTTGTCGGGTTTTTTTGAAGTATATGCAATTTTTGAAAAGTATGCAATTTTGAAAATATGCAGACACCCCCAGGTTTATTAGAAAGTATGTCCTCATGGTGAAGTCAGAGGACCGACAGATTCGGCGAGTGATGTGAAAACACATATTTATTTGGGTTTGTCGTTTTGTTTTGTTTGCTCTTATTGAAGTATGGAGGTGTAGCCTCATACTTATCTAATGCCATGCTGTCAAAATAAACATGTGAGAAATAAGAAGAAAAGATACCTGTGAGGAGAGACTCACGAGAATGCTTGGTTAATGCATCAACTTGGTGGAGTGTACTGCTCTCTATTCCTGTAGAAGGTATGTTGTACAAACAGGCATGGGACCAGAGGGTTCAACAACGCGTTTTAATCTTTGACCATTAACTTTGAAAGTGTCTTTAGTGTTTGGGTCAGATATTTCTATTGAACCATTATCAAAAACATGGGTTACAATGTATGGTCCTTTCCATTTTGATCTCAGCTTTCCTGAAAATAGTTTCAATTTTGCATCAAATAGACACTTTTTTATTCTCCTGAAATGTTTTCCTCGAAATGTTAGCATCATGACATGTCTTGATTTTCTCCTTGTAGATCAAGTTTTTATCGTAGGCTTGTGATCGTAATTCTTCCAATTCAGCGAAATCCAGATATCTTCTTTTTCCAGCCTCATCATAATCCAAATGCATTTTCTTTATCGCCCAAAGTGATTTATGGTGGATTTCAACGGGTAAATGGCATGGTTTTCAATAGACTAGTTGGTATGGGATCATTCCTAAAGGTGTGCGAAATGTTGTTCGGTGGTCCCAAAGAGCAGAAGTGTTGGGACCAATCTTTGCGATCGGATCGGACAATTTTCTAGAGTATGGTTTTAATTTCCCATTTAGAAATCTCAGCCATTCCATTAGTTTGTGGGTGATAGGCGGTCAAGACACGATGTTCAACTCCATTCTTTTTAAGTAGATTTCTCACTGATGCATTCAGAACGTGGGTTCCACCATCACTAATGACCACCTTAGGTAAGCCAAATCGAGAGAAAAGGTTGGTCAGGAATTTGATGATAGTTATGCTATCAGCAACGCGAGTGGGAATGGCTTCGACCCAACAGGAGACGTAGTCAGCGACAAGAAGGATGTGCTGGTAGCCATGTGATGTGGTGAAAGGTGCCATGAACACTATGCCCCAAGTGTCAAAAATTTCAACTACATGTACTTGATGGAGGGGCATCATGTTGCATCGGATCATTGTTCCATTTGTTTGACAGGAGGGACATGCTTGAGCAAAATGATGGGCATCTTTAAACAATGTAGGCTAATAGAAACCACATTGTATTACTCTAGCGGTTGTACGCTTCCCTGAGTGGTGTTCTCCACACCTAGAGGTGTGGCAGTGAGATAGGACACTAGAGACTTCATATTCAGGGATGCAATGTCTCCATATCAAATCAGTGCCCTTTTTGAAGAGTAGAGGGTCATCTTAGTGATAATATCAGGCTTGGGCTTTGGTTTTGTCTTTCTTATATCTCGGCCAATCGTCAGGTAATGTGGAAGTGATGAGGTAATTGACGATGACCACATACCAAGGGAGTTGAGAGACATATATTATATTCTCATCTGGGAAATTATCAGATATTGGGACCATGTTATTGATTGGTAAAGGTGCGAAGGAAGCATTGATAAGTGATTGTCTACGATATTCTTTCTCCGGCTTTGTCTCGAATTTCCGGATCAAATTCTTGGAGTAATAATACCCACCTAATGAGTCTAGGCTTGGCATCTTTCTTTGTGAAGAGGTATTTCAGAGCAGAATGGTCTGTGTAAATAATGATGTGGGATTCTATGATATAAGATCGGAATTTTTCTAGTGAAAACACAACAGCTAGCAATTCTTTCTCAATCACAGTATAATTCCTTTGGGCGTCATCAAGGGTCTTGCTGGCATAGTGGATGCCATAGGGCTTTCCATCCATCCTTTGTCCCAAATTTGCCCCAATAGTATAACCGGAAGCATAACACATGATTTCAAATTCAAGGGTCCAATAAGGGGGTTGTAATATGGGTGCCTCAGTTTTGATTTTCTCAGAAGAGTGAAAGACTCGAATACTTCCTCGGTGAACGTGAAATCTTGGTCTTTCTCAAGTAACTTAGTGAGTGGGTGGGCAATTTTCGAGAAATCCTTGATAAACCGTCAATAAAAACTAACGTGACCTAAAAAGGACCGAACTCCTTTTATATTAACGGAATGGCCTAGGTGGATGATGGTCTCAATTTTTTAAGGATCTACTTCCATCCCCTTTTTTTATAAAAGTACCCCATAACAATCCCTTGTCGCACCATGAAATGCAATTTTTCCCAAAATAATATCAAGTTTACTTCAATACATTTCTGTAGGACTTCATCCAGAAATCCAAGTGTTTCCTCAAAAGAGTCCCTGAAAATTGAAAAATCTTCCATAATTACTTCCATAAAAATCATCGATCATATCAGCAGAGATACCCATCATACACCTTTGAAAAGTTGTTGGAACATTACATAATCTGAATGGCATGAGTCAAAATGCATATGTTCGAAAAGGACAGGTGAAAGTGCTTTTATCTTTATCCTCTAGTGCTATAGCCACCTGATTATATCCGGAATATCCATCCAAAAAGAAAAATAAATATTTTTCGGCCAGTATCTGGCTGATTTGGTCAATGAATGGTAGTGGAAAGTGGTCTTTTCGTGTAGCTTTATTGAGTTTTCTATAATCGACACAGACTCTTTGATGTTGCTACTCGAGTAGGTATGTCCTCTTCTTTTTCCTTTTTTACAATGGTTAATCCAGCTTTCTTGGGGATGACCTGGAGAGGACTGATCCAAGGACTATCGACTATTAGGTAAATGATGTTGGTACTCGACCACTTGTATATTTCATTTTTCACAACCACACGTGTATTACGATTTCATCATCTTTGTATTTATTGAGAAGGTGTACTGTCATTTTCCAAGTATTTGTGGTGTGTACAAAATGTCGGGCTTATTCCTTTCAAATCAGTTATTTTCCATCCAATAGCTTAGGAATTCCTCTTCAAAACATCCATGAGTTGGCTTTCTTGAGTGTCATCTAGGTTGGCATTAGTGATGACTGGTAGAGTGTGTGCATCGTCGAGGAAAGCATACTTCATATCTTGTGGTAAGGGTTTCAGTTCAATAATGGGTGTTGATGGGGTCAGAGGAGCGGTTTCTTCTGATGTATTTATAGATGGCATAGTCATAAATGGTGGCTCCATCATGGGCATGATCATAGCTGAAGTCAATACAAGTTCAGTGTCTAGTGTGTCCCAGGCTTCATCTAACTCAAAAATTTCTCGACCAGTGAGAGGGCATTGTAGCGCTTCAAGTACAGAGTTCAGATTATATGTGGTAATTTGATGAGACATGTCCTTATAACTAGATCGAGAGGTGTTCAAACTAACATCCAAAGGATCTTTGGAAAGATGGATAGGGGCAAAGTCATTTTGTATATTAAGGACAATGCAATTCTCTATCCAACCACAGTCTTCAATTTCAGAGTCAATGGATATTGGAATGACAAGATCAACAGGGATGATCTTGCCATTGATATTAAATTGTACTTTCCCATCGTCAAAATCAAAGTGTGCCTTAGCTATGGCTAAGAATGGTCATCTGAGTATGATGGGTGTCTCACTCAGTGTATTGGTTGGATCCATATCCATTACAACAAAGTCAATAGGAAATTGATGTCCTTTAATAGTAACTATTACATCTTCCAGTAATCCTCTCGATCTCTTCACAGGAAGATGAAGCATTTGTAGAATCATTGAGACGGGTTTCAGTTTTCCAAAATCAAACTACTCCAGAATAGCGGTTGGGAGGAGATTAATTGAGGCACCATTATCTAGTAGAGTGCACTCGAATGTCAATTCACCAATTGTGCATTTAACTAGAGGTGCTCCTGGATCTTTCTTCTTGGTGAGCAGGAATTGGAAAATAGCATTTGATGTTGCTTGTGAGGGCAGTATTTTTCAATATTTTCTTGATCTTTCTTATTTTTTCCCTTTGATTTCTGCTTTGGTGTGCATTTTTCCTTCAAAAAGCGGGAGAAGATTGGGACTTGTTCGAGGGCTTCTAGGAGTGGAATTTCAATGATAAGGTCCGAAAATAATTTTTCCAACTCCAGATCGATAGTGGATGATCTCATGTTTTTCCTACGAAGTGCTTCAGGAAAGGGAACGGTTATGGTTGACGAGAAAGTAGGAGGGTTGGGTATCTCAGTTGGTTCCTCTTCATTGTTGATGTTCTCGTTCTCTTCGATTTGTCTCTCAATGGTCTGTGGTGCAATGTGAGCAGATGTGGTTTCCCATTTCGAAGAGTCACAGCATTGGCAGATTGGTTGGAATGGGATGTTATTTTGATACTTACGTGAGTCCTTGGCGGTTGTTGTGTACTCCCCTAGGTTGAATTATTGTTTTTTTTGTGGTGGGGAAGAAAATCCTTGATAGTGTGTTTTTGGGTGTGGAAAATACTTGACTGTGATTTTGAAATACAGGGGGTAAAGTGAAAGACCCTGCAGGTGGTGGGGTTTGGAGTAATCTAGATGAAGTAACCTTGTTGGTGTTTAGGTTAGGCAGTGGTTGATATGATAGTGCTGGGATGTAAGACATGATCTCGGCAAATTGTCTAGCATTTTCAGCATTGGCTTGTTGTTGGGCTTGGTTTGCTTGTTGTTGTGCGGCAGCAAGCTGCTAAATAGCCTAGGTGAGAGCATCAAAATTCACAGCCGAGGGAGGTTGAGTCATGGGAGGTCCCTTTGTTGTTTAGGTTGGTTGTGATTTTGAAAATGGTAATTGTTCTGTCCATTCCACCCCTTATTTGATAGTTCTCTCCATCCTGAATTTCAGGTGTTTGAGAGTCACCCGCCATGATTTCTTTGTATCCAATTTATTATTTCAGGAATCATTTCTTGATTATAGGTGAATGGTACGTGGCCAAAGTCAGACGTTATTCAGGACTTTATTCCAAGCCATGTCACCGATTGCCTGGGTCATGCGATCCATTTGTTTGGAGAGGATTTCTCATTTATCATGATTTTTCTTCGATGAGTCACTAGAGGATCTCTCCTGATCGACTAACTTAACTGGTCTTACATGCCCACTATATTGATAAGTGGAGGAGTTTTTCACCAAATTATCTACCATGTTTTCAAATAAAGTCCACATGAAATGTTCATTGCGGCTAATATAATTCTCGTCACATGAGCCATCTATAACTCTTTTGAATGATGTGTCTATGCCCTCATAAAATATTAGAACCAACATCCATTTGTGGATTGCATGATGAGTCCATTTCCTTTGCAATTCAATAAAATGCTCCCAGGCTTCAAGAATGGGTTCTTTGTTCTTTTGGGTGAAAGATGATATAGCTTGTCTCAGGGCATTAGCTTCTCTTACGGTGTCTCAGGAGGTGAAAGGGGTTCAATAATTTCGGTACCATTAGAATGCTCGTTCCTTGAGAGAGTGAGCGAAAGCTTTCATATAAATGTATTCCTTTTCTTCCCCAAGGATGCTCATTGTGTCACAGGCATATCGAAAGTCTTGTATGTGTAGGAAAGGGTCTTCACTCTCATTTCCAATAATATTTTGGTATCAAAGAGAGAGATGTTGGATTTATTTCAAAATCTCCTACCTCAGGTGGAATGTGGACCCAATGGAGTAAATCTTCCGCCATAGGGTTATAGTGTGTACTGATGGTTGGTGGTCGTATGAGAGGTACTATGGTGTGGCAGATTGTGGCATTTTCTTTTCTCAACAGTTGTAATTGTTTCAGTATGTGGTCCATTGGGATAGGTCGGTTGTCTTCTCCAATGTCCCCTAAATGAGGTGATTTCTCAGACTTCTCACTTGAACAAGATGGGTAGGGTTTTGTTTTATAGATAGGGTCGTAATTAACGGTTGTTGCAATTGATTTACGACGTAGCATACCCAGCACAAAAGCAAAACAATTTGTTGATTCACCAAATCCACACAAATTATCGCAGACGCAGTTATCTTTTCGATTTTAGATTTAGTTGCTCAACGAATATTATCAGAGAATTATTGGTCCTTAATGAAGAGGTGTTTGTGGTATATTGTCAGAAATCGATGTCCTCGTCTGGCTGGGGGATCCAGGGTGCCTACTCAGATCGAAGATCTGTTCTTCCTACAAGAACTTGTGCCCAACGCATATAGGAGTTACAACTTCACTCTACAATCCCATGTGGCATCAGGGATTTTTGTCTCTTAGGGTTCTATGTGCTTGTGAGTTTGTGTCTATCACCACGTGCGATTAAACAATCATTCAATTTTATTCGCTTTCTTTCGGATCAATGCGGTGATCTTTCAATCTTATCTTTTTATATGATCAAAATACGATTTTGTGGTCTTTGAATTAGATTGTCACAAAGGGTGAAGACTATGGAGATGATGCAACCAAGAACTCATTTTTTTTGAATTAATTCAATGCACAAGCAAATGCGTGAAATCTAAATCTTAAAATGGCTAATTGAAAAAGAAAGCTCATAGTGCTTGCACTTTCGGTGCTAAATCCGTAATGTTTTGTACTGTTGATGGTAAGGTTTTCTGATAAATAGTGACAAATTAATATTGCAAAATTTTTCTACTTAGAACAAATTACAAGTTCGTTAAAAAATGCATGGATCTTACTTTTTTATCTTTTCGGGGTTCAAGTACATGAAATAAAAAAATGCATGGATTAGTATATTTAAAATAAGTTACAAATGAAGAAAAAAATTGCAAATGTTGCCTAGTCTCTAGCAATGGCGGTAAAATGTTGACGAGATTTTTCTCGGTTTAAAATATGAATTTAAGGAATGTTGTTGTGAACCACGATTAATCGAGATCAAGCAAATAAAAGTACAGCTACAAGCATGATGGAAATATACGAGATGTATCGATCAAGTAGAGGTTCGTATCCGAAGGGATTAAGCAAACTCTCTCTTTTAGTTCTTCTTTAAATCTTGATTCGATTTTTTATCTCTTGCGACGAAAGAAAAATTATGAGAAAATGCGATCTACGGTAAATATCTCCCACAACTTCAAGTAAATGAATGCTGGTGTGAGTGCAACTAAGTGAGAAATTGGTGGTTGAATCGCAATTAGTAGGGAAGAATTGAGAATCACTTGCAATATTTCAAGATATAATGAAAAATGTGAGAGTTGTATGCATATATCGAGAAACAAACTAGAGTAAATAAAACATGTTTCAAATTAGTGGTTTCATCAAATTTAACTAAAATAAGAACCACTAATATAGAAAAATGCACAGGGATGTAAAATAATGAGGAATGCTTCTCTATCTGGGTGTGGAACGAAGACGATTGCAGCATTGATGATCACGGAGACGGACAGTGGACTGTTGGTGCACTGCAGTGGAGGAGGAGGCAGTCGAGGAGGAGATGCGTCACAGCAGCACAGTTGGAGATGTTGGCCGTGTGGAGAGGAGGAGCGAGTGCGTTGAGGGAGAGAGTTCGTTGAGGGAGAGGAGGGGCGTGGGATTGTAGGATGCTGACCACGCAAGGTGGAAGAGGTGGCTGCACACCAGAGTGCAGGAGGACGAGAGTCGAGGACGAGAAAGAGAGCCTTCGGGGAAAAGGGATGAGAGGTAGCGGGGGCGGCATGGCTTTTTATAGATGGGATGTTCCATCTTGCAATAAAGAGAGATTCAATTCCCATTCCCATAAAGACAAAAATTCATTATTAATGCATGAGAATTTAATTTTTGTACGGGGAAGGGTGATAATCGAGATTATCATAACTTATGCATTCCACACAAGGCGGGAACGCAGTCGATGCATGGACCGATGAAAACCTTGGTTAATCAACCTACAAAATGAATAAAGCAATTAAATCTCAAAAATGTGGAGTTAAAACTTATTATAACTCTGCATGCAAATGTGAATAGCGTGTAAGCAGGTGTAGAGGTCAAACACTGCGAGCAAACGGTTCGGGGGCAAAAATATGCGCACAAAATTATTCAATTCTTTTCTTGTCCATGTTATTATTCTTGTGGTTTTTAAATTTTTAAAATTTTCTACTTTATTTTTTATTTTATATTTATATATTTTATTTTTTATTTCTGATTTTGTATATTCTTTTTATATTTTTAACTATTTTTTTATATTTTCTTTTCTTTTATAAAACCATATAGCCTATATAAGGGTTCATTTGCACAATACATAGAAAAATATTTATAAATGCTATTAAATATAAACAAAATTCATAAAATAATTTGTTTTTGGGTTTTTACTATTTTTCTAATTTTTTATATTTTTCTAGAATTTTTTGCTAATTTAATGTATTTTTAAAGCAAAAAATATCCCAAATATAGGATTAATACATAATCTGAAATTAAATAGGTTTTAAAATAATAAATAAGTCCCACAATTACCTATATTAATTTTAATACATAAATATTAATATATAGATAATTATAAAATAAAAAACAAATTTTGGTATTTTTGTAGAATTTTTATATTTTTTATTTTATTTTGGAGCTTTCTGATTTTTTCAATTTACTTTTTCTTCTTTTTAGGGTTTTTTGTTTTATGGACTCAATAAATATCGAAATATACCATTTTTTTGGAATTTATCAAAAAGTTTTTATATTTTTTAGGTATTTTATAAATTAGACAGGGATTATTTAGGCTCCTTTTAATTTTTAATAAATATATTAAATGCAAAAAATGTAAAGTGGACACGTGGCGTGTAAATACAATACATGGAGCATCTAATCTTATTTCTAGGGATTTTTAGGAGATCATTAGCTCTTTTTATTAAATAGATAAAAGTCACAAAAATACAAGTCCTAGCAGGGGCATTTTCTAAATAAAGTAAATTCCAAGGTTAATATGTAATTTTCCCAACATAATAAAACATTTATTTATTTTTCTAGACTATTTTATAATATACAAAAATGCCAGGATTATCTATGCAAAGTTTGCACCGTCCGTGGGGACTGCGCCTGACCTGGCGAGGATCAAAGTGCAAATACATAAAGTTCAAGTGCCTAAATTCAAAATGACCTAATTATTTACAACGTAAACGTTTATTTATAGAACTAATTATTAAATACAAAAGGGTGGGGGTATATATGCAATTTACCCCTTAATAAGCGCGAACGGACGGCTGGATGATGTTCACTAATACAAGTGTAGTCCATCCGACGATCGATGATGATTCACCAATTTGTGGTGGAGATTAGATCCCTGGAGCGGATCTGACGGTAGAAACGCGCCTCGATCGGATGACTGAGAATAAAACTGGGCCCTCCTACATCATCTGAGTGTAGGGAGGGGCCGAGGAAGAACGAGGAATGAACTCGCCGCTGACGAGTTTCTCCCAGCGAGATCTCCCTCCCTAGTCGGTCTTCGGGCTCCCAAGGGTCCCAAAGGCTACCTGGCGAGGTTCTTTAACAACTGGAGTTGTCAGCATGAGTGGGGGTTCACTGGAGCATCGCAACGAGGTCTGGGAAGGCGGGGCATTCCAGGTACCTCCGATGAACTTCAAAATCGACTCCTAGTGTATCTTTGTAGCTCTAACCTGCACAGGTCAACAAAGGGCTGAGGGCAAAAAACCCTCAGCCCGTTAAACAGTGAGATGGAGGCACTGGATGGTCGAGGTAGTGGATTCTGACGAAGAGGCAGAGGAAGAACACGGATGGCTATATCCATAGAGATTCTAGGTGATTGGAAGGTGGCTGGATGCTGAGAAGCACAATGGAAAAGAAATGGAGGTGGAAGCGGCGACGGGGATAGTCGGAGTCATAGTGAAATGCTCCGGAGGGGAGCTCTGTCAAACTATGAATCATGTAAACTAAGCTAATCCTACGGGCTAATGGCTAAACTAAACACATGAATAAACAACTGGAATAAAAGACTACTTAAAAATAATAAAAACGCAGCTCGTACCTGGCCGGATGGCCAAGGAGCAAGGCCTTGCTGGAGCGGCGGTCGTGGGTGCACCTCCCGCCTCCTCGAGCATCCGCGAGCTCAGGGGACTCCTCCTATCACTAGGATACGCTCTTTAGGTAAGCTTCGAAGCTCTAGGGCTTGCGAAAATGACCAAATTCGCAACGGTAGGTGGAGTTCTCTTTTTATACACGATGATGGCACCCTTATTTGACTGACCTAGATCGAAGAGTCTATCGTATGTACGAGTTATACATGTCTGACGTGGAACCTGGAAGAATGATAAAGAAATCTTGTGAAGCGATCAAAGTCTCTTAATGGATAGATCGACCGGGAAAAATGCCCGAAATCGGGGAAAAATACACTTCTGATGAGTCAGAGATTGGATGGGACACTTGACCAGAGGTCAACAGTCCTCGGCCCACCATTGGTCCACGTAGCATCGCTATAGGACAAAATAGCAGTTTTATTCGAAAATAATTATTTTAAAAATTGTAAATGATTTTATTAAATTTTGTGAGTAAAAAATGTTTATTATTTTATGTTGTATTTTATTATGATTTTTATTTATTTTTTGGTTTATTTTATCACAAGTTTATTTTTAAGGGCTTATTTATAAGTATATTTACCTATATTTTGTTCAATTTATTTTTTATTTTTTATATTTTATTTTATTACTTTATTCTATTATTTTTTAAATTTGTAACTTATTTTTGTGAGCATAAATATATTTTTATTTTGTTTTTATGATGATATTTGTACACTTAAATAAATAGCTATGTATATTATGTATGTATATTTATATGTATTTTACCTATGTTTTATATACATCTTTTTATTTTGATGTATTTTTATGAGTTTTATTTTAGTTTTTTATATTTTTAATATACTATGTATAATATCTACAATATTATAAAATTATGAAAGTATAAAGAAATAAAGAATATATTCCCCTTTTATTTATATACATATAATAACATAGATGTTTTGTCTATGCTTTTACATAAACTTATTTTATTTTTTTATGTTCTTCTTAGTTTTATTCTGGTTTTAATAAACACATATATTATATATAATATTCACAAAATAAAAAATAATAATTTTTAAAAATAATAGAGAATGAATAAAATTGAACATTTTAATCGGTAGAGTGTACAATAGGGGCCCAAAACCTAACTTTTACATAGTAACTCCAAAAAATATAAAACTACCACCATTAAGTAGCTCGTGAAAAGTTATATAAATTAGAGTTGATTTTTATATGTTTTGAGTTTTTATTTGAAAGATATGGGTTTGTCAAGTTTGGTTTATGGCTTTTTATATGGTGTATAAATTGCACAAAGTGTATTATTTTTGTACAAACTCAATTTTGTATTTTTATTTACATTATTATCTACAACTTTTATGTACAAAGTTTCTTAATTTGATGAATAAATAATAAATGATAAAATAGGTGTCAAAATGCATAATTAAATTGAATAAATGGGATTTTTATTGTATTTTGGCCCTTATCTCCCCCTACTTTATTCCTTGTTGACCAGGTTAATTCTTGCCTTGGTCTCTAGGTTTATGGTCATAAAATATTTTCAATATTTTATTCCTTTCTCTTTTCTTCTCTTTATTATATAATTTTAGGATTAAAAACAGTGTTATTTATATAATACATATAATAAATGACGGATGCTATTTTGTAAAAAATAATGATATTTTCATGCATTTTCTAGGGTTTTTATGGCCAAAATGATAGAATAAAGGTGATGAAATGGATATTCATCACCCCCCTATACTTGCCTTTGCTAGTCCCTAGCAAACACTTATGCAATAAGTATCAAAAAGAATAAAGAAAAAAAGAAAAAGCAAAGATAAAGAATAAATGGAATTGATTTCAATAATTAAACTTGTCTGTATCAAATCAAAGTTTGGAGGTTAGGTTAGACCTTGACGTGAAAATGTGTGTGGAACCTGGTTGGGAACCAAATATAAAACACAATAGCCCTCAAGAGTTACAGAACTCAATTCAAATCTCCTCAATAGCCAGTTCAGAACTAGCCTACATCATACGCAAACCCTTATGACTATGGAGTTGACATGTATAGTGTAAATGATAGTGGATCTCCGCAATCGGAATGACAAAGGAACTGAGTTCTCTAGAATGACGACCCTATAATTCCCCAATCCAGATCTCTCTCCTCGAAGTGTGGGGTGTTCCTTTTAAGTTCAAGTGGTATCCAACTCAAGAGGAGGAGGTGAAGAAAAGAATGGATGGAAGCCATTGTAGCTACCTATCCTGGGATGCATGACCAGTGTAGTCAATTTATCCAGCTGCAGGCCCACACGGTATAACTTTGATGCTCAAGCGTACTAATTTTCCATACAACATCTATACATACTCCAGCAGGCATTTTATTTTCACACAGGCATGTCCCCTTTTTTGGAGTTTTTTTAAACAAACTATTGACAATAGCATTTACGTAAGGAGTTTTTCCTCTTGAGGCAGAAGACAATCCCACTTTTGAAGCTTTATTGCAACCCACACTCTCCTGTTATTCGACTTCATTGAAACTAGACCAGGTTGGGGTGCACTTCCCTCCCTAGACGAGGATGAATGTATCCACCCATGTGCATCTCAGACTGGAAAATCCAACCCCCTTACCACTCCAACTGTGTTGAGCCAAGTGAAAGGTGCAAGTGTCCAAGTTAGGTCACTACCGACAAGAGTCATGCATGCATCTCGAAAAGTTCTAGTTAGTCAGTTGAAGTGACTTGCACCCATACCTAAGTCTTAAAGAATTAAGTCCTATTGGACCTGAAGTCCTTTAAACCTAGTTCCCATAAGGTTCTAATGCGGTTAGGTGCAGTAACATCCAACCAAGCTCCAATCTTCAACTTTATCGGACTAGTTCAATCATCAAGCTCAATTGAAAAGAATAGTATGCAAATGCTATGCACAATGCATAAAGATGATGCAATTTTTCAAAGAATTTTTGAAAGTAACAAGAATTTTTACACAAAAAGAATTTTGAGAAATACAAAGAATCTTTTTGCACACAAAGTATAAAATATTTACAGCTATTTACACGGGCGTGCTTCTTTATTTTACAATGGTAAAGAATTTAAAGAATTTACAAGTTTTAACAAAGTAACTATTGTATATACATATATACAATTGATAAAGAATTTTATTTTCATTTATATACGCATTTTATTCCTATTTTGATGATACATGCATTCCTCAAATTTATTTGAAAACAATTTTCAAAACTATAGTACAAAATAATTTTTGCAAATATTTACAAAGATTTAAAAAGACATATTGCAAGGACTTCTCACAAAGTATATATACAATTTTCGAAAATATTTTTACAACACATTTTCAAAATCATATGCAAATGGGTTTTCAAATTTTTTATTTCACAGTGGGAACAGAACTAGTGTAACCTCGTGACACAAAAGAAGAGTGGGTATGTGGGCAGAGAAAATCAGTGTCCTAAGGGAGTTTCGCCATGACTCGGACCCCATACATATACTACAACTCAAAAAGAGGAAAAGAATTTTTACAAATAAAAATATTTTTTCAAAGGTTGAAATCATTTCACCAAAAGTTTTACAAACGGTTCACATCATTTTTCAAATATTTTTGCAAAAATATTTTTAACATGATTGATTAATCAGTAAATACAAAAACAATTGGAGGAATGATTACTATTATTAAATGATTTTTAAATGAAATATATTTGTATATATATAGTATATTTACCCATATTTATTATTAATTACACGAAAGTACAAGTTATGGCAAAAGTATATACATAGTATATGCGACGCCCCTATACTTAGCATGAGCTATGTCCACATAGATCGAAAAAGAGAAAGAGAAGACATAACTTGTACGGAGTATAGAAAAGCCTACACTACAACGACTAAAAGAATAAGGAATTAAAGAATGAAGAGATAGATGAATAAGAAGGTGACCGACCCCCGTATACTTAGGATCAAATTATCCTAAGGACAGCAAACTGTACACAACACATGGAGGGCCACGGGTGGGAATAAATGAAAATTTAAAATAAACATATCATAGCTTGGAATGTCTCCCCCTATACACAGGGTGACATATCTCTAAGTATAGCGGAGCAAATCAACAAGAGAGAAGATAGTGGAGGGGTTCACAGTATGAACGAATCCGGGTGCACACCCCCTATACTTAGGACAAGGTATGTCCTATGTACAGAAAACTAGCACAAAGTGGTGACACCTTTTTTGTAGAAAAAGAAAAATGAAAAGGAAAAAGAAGAAAAGACTGAGATATACAGATATATGAAAAATATGGTGGAGAATATATGCGTCACTCCCCCTATACGTTGTGTGAAATATCCCTAGGTATAGGCGACGACATGAGTGATGAAAAAGAACGGAAAAAGAACAACACGGTGTGTACCCCCTTTACTTAGGACAAAGAACGTCCTATGTATAGACACAAATATATGACAAAAGATCTGAGGTGCATATGACATGTGGGAGAATGAATGAATGAAAGACGAAATGCAAATATATACAACACGGTAGACTGGTGGAGTACAAGACGGTATCTGGTAAGCAAGTACCATGCAAATATATACAACAAGGTAGACTGGTGGAGAACGAGGACACAATCATTTATTGCAAAGACACACTGATGAGAAATCAAGTGGGTGTCAGCTACCGGTGAGAAGAGATCGAAAACTAAAGGAAGGACCGATAGCGAAAGCAGAACATCAGCTCATATGGAAGGAATGTGAGAACATAGCCGATACTGCAAGAACTGGAGGGAAAAAGGAACAGGATAAATTACTCTAAGTCAATTAGTTTCTCAAAAGATATGAACGGGTACACATGAGACTTTCCTAATGCAGTGGTGTGGTATCCGATGGGCATAAACTCAGAAGGTCACAAGAACACACCAAACACTACACACCAGGGCTCTACCCTTGCAAGGTCGTCAAGGTGAGCGGACTTAGATGAGTCTAAGATCCAAAATAAACAGAAGACTCAACTCCGTGCTCGTCCAGAAAGGAGACACAACCAGGGAGGAGACGGAGTACCCAAATCAATAGACTCGACTTTGTGCCCCTCTAGAAAGGAAGCACCGGAAGTGAAGCCGAGTACCTAAAATATGATATTCCCTCTCGCATATAACCCTCGGGGAGTAGTACATGCTAGTTGAAGAATAATTAGAATAAAGGCTCACGCTTGCGAGGGACTTCAAGGTGAGCAGGCTCAAAGGAGCCTGATCCATCAGACGGATCACAGAAGTAGTCTCAGCAGGCGACCGACCAGCTACCAGCAGAATAGACTAACAAATCCAGAAAATGTGACAATGTCCCACATACAACCCTAGGGGAGCGTATTGCCAACTAGCAAATGAATAATCAGAGATAAAGAGCTCTCCCTTGCGAGGACTGTCAAGGAGAGATGATTAAAAGGAGTCCAAGCATAGCGGTCCCACGATCAAATAGATCTGATAAATAACAAGGCATTGGAGACCGGGGAATATATCAGATGACTCGGTTCCATGCTCCCACATATTGGAGACACAATTAGCAATGGAAATTGAGCGTAAAGAAATTGTTGCATTTTCCCGTAGATAGTCCTCACGGAACAATGCTAACTAATCTTGGAATAGCTTATCAGATCTCATCACTGCAAGGGTTGTCAAGGAGTGTGGATTCAAAGGAGTTAATCAGAAAGGTCTTGGTAGACCTTAGATGGTATACGAGCAGAAGAGACCGCAGATCTAGCAAGGTGTCATAGTGTCTCGTAGATAACCCTCGGAGAGCACTATGAACTAGACATGGAATAATTAGAAAAGATGAAGATCATCCATACAAGAACCGTCAAGGAGAGAAGACTCAAAGGAGTCCCTGGAATTGGCCTCGTGCACCAACACATCAGGCGCACAATCAGCAATGGGAAGCCAAACAGTCAAATCGGATAATTCGGTTCCATGCTCCAACAGATAGGAAGTATTAACTGTAAGGGAACTGAGCTTAGAGAATGTGTCACATCCTCCTGCAGATAGTCCTCGGGGAGTAATGCGAACTAGTCAATCAAGTCTTGGGATTGCTGGTATCGAATCTCAGGTCCTCAAAAGCAATCAATCAATCAATCATCTGGAGGGCATAAGATTAATTGAGGTAGTCAATCAAAGGACATCCCTCAGTCAATCAATCAGCTGAGATGGCACCAAAAAAATGATCAGAAATCCTCTAGGTGCCACAGGTGGATAATAAATGCAGGAGATTGGGGATGGGTTAATCAAGACGATGAGTGAGATCATGTGGGTCCAGTCACCATCGCTATCAAACACAAATTTGAATAATCAATCAATTCTCAAATCAGAATGGATGGAACCTCGAAATAAATAGATCAATCAAAGTGCATGATATCATCATAAAATCATCAAAACACATCACATCCTCAATCTGGTGTGCGAGACCAAGGATCCTCAATAAAGAATCACAACTAATCATCGTGCATCATCAAAATCCTCAATAAGCTCTTATGCACGTATCGAAAGTCAAATCCACCGAGAGTAAGGTATCAATCTCAGCAACCTCGACAGTGTGCCCGACATACTCAAATCATAAATAGAAGTTGCAATCCTCGATGCGGGCTATCACTAAAAGCACAACAATCCCGGGTGATAGAACAGATGATACGGTGGACACGAGGAGGGTGGGTACGAAGTGAGACGAAAGATATGGCAAAGATGATTTAGATCAAGCGCCATTATCACGACTCAATACAAATGAGGAGATATATGTATAAGAGAGGTAGAGAGACTCAAAGATGAAAAATGGATGACACACGGACGGGACCGACAACTCAAAGAGAAAATGCAAATGGACTCCAAGTCACAATAAATACACAAAGCAAACCCTTGATACACCTACTCAATGCGATGAAGACCAAGATGTGGTCTTTTTTCTTGTCGATTTTAGAGTTAGGTGATCATAAAAAGTTGTACACACCGAAATTAGGCTTTGAGATTGGGGCACTAATCCTTAACAGGTACGTATGAATAAAATGCTCAGACAATGAGGGGGTTGCTCTCCCCAAGACAAGGGATCTAGTACATTTTATTTTAGGTCAAATAAAGTTTGCAGTCCCTATTTTATTTTGGTTATCACTTTTTTTGGTTATTTTTCAATGCACATGCCTAACAAGGGTCCAATTTCCATTAAGCATCCTAATTGTTTAAAATCAGAGGGAGAGGATCGGAAAAGCCATGCTAGTGGGAAATCCATGATGCATGCCAAGTAAGAAGACTTACAGTGCTTCCTAGCTCTCTCCAAGCGGGATGCAGAACAAAATTGAATCCTATACTATATGAGATGCAATCAGAGGAAATCGCCCTAGATACATGATGCTATTATCTTGAAGCACATATTGCAAAATTGACTATGTCCAAATCGTATCTATAGGTACATGCCGATATTAGGTGCTCGGACCTTAGTCTATCATCAAGCAATTCTAAGCTAGAGCTCATTCACACAAAATAATAAAAATTAAAATAAAAAGCGAAAAATGCCATCTAGGACCCCGAGGGAACAATACCTCAGGCAATGGACCTTGGGAAGTCAGAGTGTGATAGTCATGTATTATTACAATCCAAGTGTCACTCTCTCACATAAATTACAAATATATTATTTTTTCTTCTTCTTTTCCTTTTTTCTTTTCTATTTCTCTCTTTTTTTGAAATGCGAAATAAAATAAAGCTCATAAGCTATCTCAAAAAAGAATTCTTCTCCGTCTACCTTGGATGCTCTCTCCTATCAGCCTAGCATGAAAGGCTGACTTCGCCTTACTAGTGTGCAACGGTCATCCTAGGAAATCCTCCATCGCGCAACGGTCCCTCGCATCAAAGACAAACAGAGAAGAGGTAAGAAAAGTCACAATAATATCAATAAATAATGCAAATAAATAAATATGGACTAGACTGAAGAATCAAATAAATAATAAATATCTTAAACGATGTTGCTCCCCGATAGTGGCGCCATTTGATAATCGAGATTATCATCAGTCATGCATTCCACACAAGGAGGGAACACAGTCGATGCGTTGACCAATGAAAACCTCGGTTAATCAACAATTAACCGATAATATGAATAAAGCAATTTAATCTAAAAAATGTGGAGTTAAAATTTATCATAACTCTACATGTAAATGTGTATAGCATGTTAGCATGTGTAGAGTTCGAACACTGTAAGCAAACGGTTCGGGGGAAAAATATACGCACAAAATTATTCAATTCTTTTTTTGTCTATGTATTTATTTTTGTGTGTTTTTAATTTTTTTAAAAAAATTATTTTATTTTTATTTTATATTTTTATATTTGACTTTTTAATTTTCTGATTTCTTATTTTATTTTTATATTTTTATCTCTTTTTTTATATTTTCTTTTCTTTTATAAAAATCATATAGTCTATATGAGGTTTTATTTGCACAATACATAGAAATATATTTTTAAATGCTATTAAATAGAAAAATTCATAAATTATTTTGTTTTTGGATTTTTATAATTGTCTAATGTTTTTGTATTAATCCAGAAATTTTTGCTACTTTATTGGTATTTTTAAAGTCAAAAATATCCCAAATATAGGACTAATATATAATCTGAAATTAATTTGGGTTTTAAAAATAACAAATGAGTCCCAAAATTACCCAAATTAATTTTAATACATATTAATATATAGATAATTATAAAATATAAAAACATATTTTTGGTATTTTTGTATAATATTTATATTTTTTATTGGATTTAAAAGCTTTCTCATTTTCTTAATTTTCTTTTTCTTATTTTTAGAGGTTTTTGTTTTTTGGACTAAATAAATATCAAAATATACCATATATAATTTTTTGGAATTTTTTAAAAAGTTTTTATATTTTTTTGGTATTTTATAAATTAGACAAGGATTATTTCAGCTTCTTTTAATTTTTAATAAATATATTAAATGCTAAGAATGCAATGTGGACCGTGGCATGTATGTACATTGCATGGAATATCTAATCCTATTTTAAGGAATTTTTCAGAGCTCATTAAGTGTTTTGAATAAATAGATGAATGTCAAAAAAATACAAGTCCTCGAAGGGGCATTTTTGCAAATAAAATAAATTCCAGGGATCCAGATGTAATTTACCCAACATAATAAAATATTTTTTTAATTTTTCTTGACTATTTTACAATATACAAAAATACTAGTGTTATCTATGCAAAATTTCCACCGTTTCGTGGGGACTACACGTGACGCTAGTAGGGACCAAAGTGCAAATACATAAATTCAAGGGCGTAAATGCAAAATGCACTAATTATTTACAACATAAACTTATTTTACGGAACTAATTATTAAATACAAAAAAGCAAGGGTATATATGCAATTTACTCCTTAATAGGAGCGAACGGAACGCTGGATGATGTTCACTATTACATGTTTCGTCCATCCGACGACCAATGACGATTCGCCAATGAGCAATGGAGATTAGATCCCTGGACAGGATCTGATGGTCGAAACGCAGCTCGATCGGATAGATGAGAATCAAACTGGGCCCTCCTTCATCATCCGGCATTAGGGAGGGGCTGAGGAAGAATAGGTAAAGAACTCGTAGCTGGCGAGTTTCTCCCAACGAGATCTCCCTCCCTAGTCGGTCTTCGTTGCTCCCAAGGGTCCTAAAAGCTGCCTGGCGAGGTTCTCTAACAACAGGAGGTGTCAGCATGAGCAGGGGTTCGCTGGAGCGCCGCAACGAGCTCGGGGAAGGCAGGGCGTTCCAAGTATCTCCGACAAACTTCGAAATCGGCTCCTAGTGTATCTTTGCGTCTATAACCTCCAAAGGTCATTAGAGGGGCCGACGGCAAAATGCCTCGGCTCGTTAAATAGCGAGATGGAGGCGTAGGAGGGTCGAGGCAGTGGGTTCCAGCGAAGAGGCGGATCAAGAACCCAGGTGGCTCGATCCCTAGCGATTTGAGGTGAATGGAAGGTGGCTGGATGTAGAGAAGCGCAAGGGGAAAGAAATGGAGGTGGAAGTGGCGACGGGGACAGTCGGAGTCACAGTGAAATGTTCAATGGAGAGGAGCTCCGGCGAACTACGAATAACCTAAACTAAGCTAATACTACGGGATAATGACTAAACTAAACAGATGAATAAACTACAGGAAAAAAGGCTACTTAAAAATAATAAAAACGCAGCTCGTACCTAGCCGGATGGCCAAGGAGTAGGCCCTCACCGGAGCAGCGGTTGTAGGTGCACCTCCTGCCTCCTCGAGCATCCGCGAGCTCAGGGGACTCCTCCTTTCACTATGATATGCTCCTTGGCCGAGCTTCGGAGCTCTAAAGCTTGGGAAAATGACCAAATTTGCAATGGGAGGTGGAATTTTTTATTTATACATGATATGGCACCCTTCTTTTTACCGGCTTAGATCGAAGAGTCTATCGTATATACAAGCTATCTATAGGTCCAGTGTGGATCCAGGAAGAATTATGAAGAAATCTTGTGAATCGATCAAATTCATTTGATGGATAGATGATCGAGAAAAATGCCCGAAATCGGGGAAAATACACTTTTGATGAGTCAGAGATTGGATGGGACAATTGACCAGAGGTGAACAGTCCTCGGCCTGCCAATGGTCCACGTAGCCCCACTACGGGACAAAATAGTAGTTTTATTCAAAAATAATTATTTTTAAAATAGTAATTGACTTTATTAATTTATGTGTATAAAATAAGAAATGTTTATTATTTTATGTAGTGTTTTATTACGATTTTTATTTATTTTTTGGTGTATTTTATTACATGTTTATTTTTAAGGGCTTATTTATAGGTATATTTACCTATATTTTGTACATTTTATTTTGTATATTTTATATTATTATTTTATTCATTACTTTATATATTTGTAACTTATTTTTGTGAGAATAAATATATTTTTATTTTATTTTTATGATGTTATTTGTTTACTTAAATAAATAGCTCTGTATATTTTGTAGGTATATTTATAGGTATTTAACCTATGTTTTATATACATCTTTTTATTTTAATGTATTTTTATGAGTTTTCTTTTAGTTTTATATTTTAAATAGAATTTGTATAATATCATTAATATTATAAAAATATGAAAGAATAAAGAATTAAAGAATATATTCCCCTTTTATTTATATACATATAATAACATAGGTGTTTTGTCTATACTTTGACATAAACTTATTTAATTTTTTCCATTTTCTTCTATATACACGTATATTATAGATAATATTTACAAAATTATACTAATACGAATTTGTAAAAATAACAGAGAATGAATAAAATTGTATATTTTAATCGGTAGAGTGTACAATAGGGGCCCAAAACCTAACTTCTACATAGTTACTCCAAAAAATATAAAACCACCACCACTAAATAGCTCGTGAAAAGTTATACAATTAGAGATGATTTTGATATGTTTTGAGTTTTTATTTGAAAGATATGGGTATGTGAAGTCTGGTTTCTGGCTTTTTATTTGGTATATAAAATGTACACAGTGCGTTAATTTCGTACAAACTCAAGTTTGTATTTTTACTTACATTATTATCTACAACTTTTATGTACAATGATTCTTCATTTGATGAATAAATAATAAAGAATAAAATAGGTGTAAAAATGCATAAATAAAGAATGAATAAATGGGATTTTTATTCTACTTTAGCCCTTATTTTCCCCTACATTATTCCTTGTCGACCAAGTCAATTCTTGCCTTGGTCTCGGAGTTCACGGTCATAAAATATTTTCAATATTTATTCCTTTTTCTTTTCTTCTCTTTATTCTATAATTTCAGCATTAAAAACCGTGTAATTTATATAATACATGTAATAAATGATGGATGCTATTTTGTATAAATTAATGCTATTTTCAAGCATTTGCTATGGTTTTAATGCCAAAATGATAGATTAAAGGTGATGAAATGGAGATTCATCAACCCGCTATACTTTTGCCTTTGCATGTCCCTAGCAAACACTTATGCAATAAGTATCAAAAAGGAAAAAGAAGAAAAGAAAAAATAAAGATAAAGAATAAATGGAATAGATTTCAATAATTAAACTTGTCTGTATAAAAGCAAAGTTTGAAGCTCAAGTTAGACCTTGATGTGAAAATGTATGTGGAACCTAGTTGGGAACCAAATTTAAAAAACAACAGCCCTTGAGAGTCACAGAACTCGGTTCAAATCTCCTCAATAGCCAGTTCAGAACTAGCCTACATCATACGCAAACCCTTATGACTATGGAGCGGACTTCTACAGTGTAAGTGATAGTGGATTTCCCCAACCGGAATGACAAAGGAACTGACTTCTCGAGAATGATGACCCATTGATTCCCCAATCCAGCTCTTTGTCCTCGAGGAGCGGGGTATTCCCTTCTATGTTCAAGTGGCATCCAACTCAAGAGGAGGAGGTGAAGAAAAGAGGTTGCCAGTGTAGCTACCTATACTGGGATGCATGATCAGTGTAGTGAAGTCATCCAGCTGCAGGCTCGTATGGTATAACTTTGATGCTCAAGCTTGCTTATTTTCTATACAACATATTTACATACTCCGACGGGCATTTTATTTTCACATAGGCCTATCCCCTTTTTGGAGTTTTTTACATACTATTCACAACAACATTTATGTAAGGAGTTTTTCCTCTTGAGCAAGATGATTATCCCTCTTTTAAAGCTTTATTGCAACCCACACTCTCCTGTCATTCGACTTCATTGAAACTGGACCAGATTGGGGGGCACTTCCCTCCCTAGACGAGGACAAATGTTTCCACTTGTGTGCATCTCAGACTAGAAAATCCAACCCCCTTACCACTCCAATTGAGTTAAGCCAAGTGAAAGTTGCAAGTGTCCAAGTTAGGTCACGGCCGACAAGAGTCAGGTGTGCGTCTCGAAAAGTTCTAGTTAGTCAGTTGAGGTGACTTGAACCCAGCCCTGAGTCTTAAAGAATTAAGTCCTATTAGACCTGGATTAACTTAAACCTAGTTCCCATAAGGTTCAAGTGTGGTTAGCTGCAGTAAGGTCCAACCAAGCTCCAATCTTCGACTTTATTGGATTAGTTCAATCTTCAAGCTCAGTTGAAAAGAATAATTTGCAAATGCTATGCCTAATGCAGAAAGATGATGCAATTTTTCAAAGAATTTTTGAAAGTAACAAGAATTTTACACAAAAAGAATTTTGGCAAATACAAAGAATCTTTTAGCACACAAAGTATACAATATTTAAAGCTATATACACGGGCATGCTTCTTTATTTTACAATAGTTAAGAATTTACAGAATTTACAAGTTTTAACAAAGTTATTATTGTATATACATATATACAATTGGTAAAGAATTTTATTTTGATTTATATACACATTTTATTCCTATTTTGATGATACATGCATTCCTCAAATTTATTTGAAAACAATTTTCAGAACTATAGTACAAAATAATTTTTGCAAATATTTACAAAGATTTAAAATCCATTTTGCAAGGATTTTTCACATAGTATATATACAATTTTTGAAAATATTTTTACAATACATTTTCAAAATCATTTGCAAATTGGTTTTCAAATCTTTTATTTCACACCGAGAAAAGAATTTTTGCAAATAAAAATATTTTTACAAAGGTTGAAAACATTTCTCAAAAAGTTTTCCAATCAGTTCACACCATTTTTCAAATCATTTTGCAAAAAGATTTTTAACCTGATTTATTAATCAATAAATACAAAAACAATTTGAGGAATGATTGTTGTTATTAAATGATTTTTCTAATGAAATATATGTATGTATATATATAGTATATTTAGCCATATTTATTACTAATTATACGAAAGTATGAGTTTTGGCTAAACTATATATAGAGTATATACGACCCGCCTATACTTAGCATGAGCTATGTCCACGTAGATCGAAAAAGAGAAAGAGAAGACATAACTTGTACGGAGTATAGAAAAGCCTACACTACAACGGCTGAAATAAAAAGGAATGAAAGAATGAAGAGATAAATGAATAAGATGGTGACCAACCCCCCTTTACTTAGGATCAAATAATCCGAAGTATAGCAGACTGTACACACCGCATGGAGGGTCACGGGTGGGAATAAATGAAAATTTAAAATAAAAAGATCACAACTCAGATTGTTTCCCCCTACACTTAAGGAGAGATATCCCTATGTATAGCGGAGCAGATCACAAGAGAGGAGACAATGGAGGGGATCACAAAATGAACGAATCAGGGCGCACACCCCCTATACTTAGGGCAAGGTACGTCCTAAGTACAGAAAACTGACATAAAGGGGTGACACTTTTTCTGTAGAAAAGGAAAAATGAAAAGGAAAAGAAGAAAAGACTGAGATATATAGATAGATGAAAAAGATGGTGGAGAATATACGCGTCACTCTCCCTATACTTAGGGTAAAAGATCCCAAGGTATAGGCGACGACAAGAGTGATGAAACTGAACAGAAAAAGAACAACACGGTGTGTACCCCCTATACTTAGGACTAAGTACGTCCTAAGTATAGACACAAATATATGATGAAAGATCTGGGGTGCACATGACATGCACGAGAACCAATGAATGAAAGACAAAATGCATATATATATATATATATATATAACAAGGTAGACTGGTGGAGTACAGGACGGTATCTGGTTAGCGAGTATCGTGCTTTCATCGTCATCTCCCTGTGAGAAAGAGGACGTAGTCAGTTAGTGCAAAGAGACCTCGATGGGAAATCAAGTGGGTGTCAGCTACCGGGGAGAAGAGATCGAAAACTAAAGGAAGGACCGATAGCGAAAGAAGAACATCGACTCATATGGAAGGAATGTCAGATCATAGCCAATACTGTAAGACCTGGAGGGAAAAAGGAACAGGATATAGTCCTCCACATCAATCATTGTCTCAAAAGATATGAACGGGAAGACATGAGACTTTCCTAATGCAGCGGTGTGGTATCCGGTGGGCATAAAATAACACGGTCATAAGAACTCATCGAACACCTTACACCAAGGCTTTACCCTTATTGTCAAGGTGATAGGACTCAGATGAGTCTAAGGTCCAAAATAACCAGAAGACTCGACTCCATACTCCTCCATAAAGGAGACACAACCAGGGAGGAGACCGAGTACCCAAATCAGTAGACACGACTTCGTGCCCTTCCAGAAAGGATGCACCGAAAGTGAAGATGAGTACCTAAAATATGTTGTACCCTCCCGCAGATAACCCTCGAGGAGTAGTACATGCTAGTCCAAGAATAATCAGAATAGAGGCTTACTTCTCCGTTCATTTCCAATACTGATCGTGAAATACCATTAGTATCAGGATGTTGAGGTCCGAAATTCATAGGCAAGGGTCTTCAAGGTGAGCAGTCTCAAAGGAGCCTGATCCATCATATGGATCATAGAAGCGGTCTCGGTAGGCGATCGATCGGCTACCAACAGAAGAGATCGACGAATCCAGAAAATGTGACATTGTTCCGCAGACAACCCTTAGGGAGCATACTGTCAACTAGCAAATAAATAATTAGAGACAAAGAGCACTCCCTTGCGAGGATCGTCAAGGAAAGTGTATTCAAAGGAGCCCAAGCATAGTGGTCCCACGATCAAACAGTTCTGATAAATAATAATGCAGTGGGGAACAGGGAATATATCAGATGACTCGGTTCCATGATCCAACAGATAGGAGACACAATTAGCAATGGGAATCGAGTGTAAAGAAATTGTTGATTTTCCCGCAGATAGTCCTCAGGGAACATTGCAAACTAATCATGGAATAGCATATCAGATCTCATCCCTGCGAGGGTTATCAAGGACAGCGGATTCAAAGGAGTCAATTAGAAAGGTCTTAGTAGACAATAGATCGTCTTCCAGCAGAAGAGACCACAGATCTAGCAAGGTGTCATAGTCTCTCGTAGATAACCCTCGGAGAGCACTATGAACTAGGAATAGTATAATCATAAAAGGTGAGGTTCATCCTTGCGAGGACTGTCAAGGAGAGAAAACTCAAAGGTGTCCCTGGAATTGGCCTCGTGCACCAATGCATCGGGCACACAATCAGCAATGGGAAGCCAGACAATCAAATCTGATAATTTGGTTCATGCTCCAACAGATAGGCAGTATTAATAGTAAGGGAACCGAACTTAGAGAATGTGTTGCATCCTCCCGTAGATAGTCCTCGGGGAGTAATGCGAACTCGGTCAATCAAGTCTTGGGATTGCTGGTATCGAATTTCAGGTCCTCAAAAGCAATCCATCAATCAATCATCCAGAGGGCATAAGATCAATTGAGGGAGAAAATAATTAGGTCAATCACAAGACATCCCTCAGTCAATCAATCAGAAGAGATGGCACCAAAAAATGATAAGAAATAAGTTAGGTGCGACAGGTGGATAATAAATGCAACAGATCGAGGATGGGTTAATCAAGAAGATGAGTGAGATCATGTGGGTCCAGTCACCATCGCTATCAAACACAAATTGGAATAATCAATCGATTCTCAAAATCAGAATGGGTGGAACCTCAAAATAGATAGATAAATCAAAGTGCATGATATCATCATCAAATCATCAAAAGACATCACATCCTCAATTCGGTGTGCGAGACCAAGGATCCTAAATAAAATCACACCTAATCATCGTGCATCATCAAAATATTCAATGAGCTCCTATACACGTATCAAAAGTCAAATCCACCGAGAGTATGGTATCAATCTTAGCCACCTCGACAGTGTGCCTGACTTACTCAAATCATCAATAGAAGTTGCACTCCTCGATGCGGGCTATCTCTAAAAGCACAGCAATCCTGGGTGATAGATGAGATGACACAGGGGACATGTGGAGGGTGGGCTAGAAGCGAGACGAAAGATCTGGCGAAGATGATTGAGCTCAAGCGCCAATATCTTGACTCGATGTAAATGAGGAGATAAATGTATAAGAGAGGTCGAGAGACTCAAAGATAAAAAATGGATGACACATGGACCGGACTGATAACTCAAAGAGAAAATGCAAATGGACTCCAAGTCACAATCAATACACAAAGCAAACCCCTGATACACCTACTCAACGAGGTGAAGACCGGGATGTGGTCTTTTATCTTGTCGATTTTAGAGTTAGGTAATCATAAAAAGTTGTACACACCAGAATTAGGCTTTGGGATTGGGGCACTAATCCTTAGCGTGTACATATGAATAAAATGCTCAGACATTGAGGGGGTTTCTCTCTCCAAGACAAGGGATCCATATTTTAGGTCCAATAAAGTTAGCTGTCCTGATTTTATTTTGGTTATTACTTTTTCGGTTATTTTTCAATGCACATGCCTAACAAGGTTCCCGTTTCCGTTAAGCATCCTAAGTGTTCAAAATAAGAGGGAGAGGATCGAAAAAGCCTGCAAGTCAGAAATCCATGATGCATGCCAAGTAAGAAGACGTAAAGTGCTTCCCAGCTCTCTCCATGCGGGATGCAGAACAGAATTGAAACCTATGTTTATTTGAGATGCAATCCGAGGAAATCGCCCTAGATACAGGATGCTATTATCGTGAAGCACATATTACAAAATTGATTAAGTCTAAATCATATCTATTTGTACATGCAGATATAACGTGTTTGGAGCTTAGTCTATTGTCAAGCAATCCTAAGATAGAGCACATTCAAACAAAATAATAAAAAATAAAATAAAAAGCAAAAAATGTCATCGAGGCCCCCGAGGGAACAATCCCTCGGACAATGGACTTCAGGAAGTCGGACTATGAGATTCTTATATTATTACAATCCAAGTATCACTCTCTCACATAAATTACAAATATATTATTATTATTATTATTCTTTTCTTTTTATTTTCTTTTTCTCTCTTTTTTGAAATGTGAAATAAAATAAAGCTCAATAACTGTCTCAAAAAAAATATTCTCCGTCTGCCTTAAATGCTCTCTCTTGTCAGCCTAGCAAGAAAGGTTGACTCCACCTTGCTTGGGTGCAACGATCTTCCTATGAAATCGTCCGACGCGCAACGGTCCCTCGCATCAAAGACAAACAGAGAAGAGGTCAGAACAATCACAATAATATCAATAAATAATGCAAATAAATAAATATGACAAGAGTGAAGAATCAATAAATAATAAATATCCCAAACGACGTTTCTCCCTAGCAACGATGCCATTTGATAATCGAGATTATCATCAGTCATGCATTTCGCACAAGGCGGGAATGCAGTCGATGCATTGACCGATGAAAACCTCAGTTAATCAACAATTAACCCAAAATATGAATAAAGCAATTAAAACTCAAAAATGTGGAGTTAAAAATTATTACAACTCTACATGCAAATTTGTATAATGTGTAAGCATGTGTAGAGGTTGAACACTGGGAGGAAATGTTTCGGGGGCAAAAATATTCACATAAAATTATTTAATTCTTTTCTTGTCTATGTTATTGTTTTTATGGGTTTTAAATTTTTAATAATTTTTATTTTATTTTTACTTTTATATTTTTATATTTGACTGTTAATTTTATGATTTTGTATTTTCTTTTTATATTTTTATCTCTTTTTTATAATCTCTTTTCTTTTATAAAAACCATATAGCCTATATAAGGCTTAATTTGCACGATACATACAAATATATTTTTAAATACTATTAACCATAAACAAAATTCATAAAATATTTTGTTTTAGGGTTTTAAATATTTTTCTAATGTTTTTGTAGTTATTCAGAAATTTTAGCTATTTTGTTGTATTTTCAAAGTCAAAAATATCTTAAATATAGGATTAATACATAATCTGAAATTAAATTGGGTTTTAAAAATAATAAATAAGTCAAAAAATTACCCAAAATAATTTAGTAAATAAATAATAATATATAGATAATTATAAAATAGAAAACCATATTTTTTGTTAATTTTTTGTAGAATTTTTTATATTTTTTGTTGGATTTTGGAGCATTCTGATTTTATTAATTTTCTTTTTCTTATTTTTAGAGGTTTTTATTTTCATGACTCGATAAATATCAAAATATACCATATATAGTTTTTTCAGAATTTTTAAAAAGTTGTTATGTTTTTAGTATTTTATAAATTAGTCAGTGATTATTTAGACTCCTTTTAATTTTAAATAAATAGATTAAATGAAAAAAATGCAATGTGGACATGTGGCATGTAAGTACAATGCATGGAGCATATAATCCTATTTTTGGGTATTTTTAGAAGCTCATTAGCTATTTTGAATAAATAGATAAAAGTCACAAAAATACAAGTCCAAGCAGGGGCTTTTTTCAAATAAAAGAAATTTCAGGGTCCAGATGTAATTTACCTAATATAATAAAACAATTTTTTAATTTGTCTTGACTATTTTACAATATACAAAAATACAAGGGTTATTTATGCAAACTTTCCACCGTCATGTGTGGGCTGCATGTGACTCTGGCTGGGACCAAAGTGCAAATACATAAAGTTCAATGGCCTAAATGCAAAATACCCTAATTATTTACAATGTAAACTTTTATTTACAGAACTAATTATTAAATACAAAAAGGGTAGGGGTATATATGCAATTTACCCCTTAATAGGCGCGAATGGACGATTGGATGATGTTCACTAATACACGTGTCGTCCATCCGACAATCGATGATGATTTGCCGATGAGTGGTGGAGATTAGAACCCTGGAGATGATCTCACGATCGAAATGCGGCTCGATTGGACGGCTGAGAATAAATTGGGCCCTCCTTCATCATCCGACGTAAGGGAGGGGCTGAGGAATAACAGGGAAAGAATCCGTCGCTGATGAGTTTCTCCTAGCAAGATCTCCCTCTCTAGTCATTCTTCGCTTCACCCAAGGGTCCCAAAAGCTTCCTCGCGAGGTTCTCTAACAGCTGGAGGTGTCAGCATGAGCGGGGGTTCGCTGGAGCGTCGCAGTGTGGTCTGGGAAGATGGGGCATTCCAGGTACCTCCAGTGAATTTCAAAATCGACTCCTAGTGTATCTTTGCAGCTCTAACCCACACAGGTGAAAAGAGGGGCTGAGGGAGAAATGCCTCGGCCTGTTAAACAACGAGATGGAGGCGCAGGATGGTCGAGGCAGAGGGTTCCGGCTAAGAGGCGGAGGAAGATCCCAGATGGCTCGATCCCTAGGGATTCAAGGTGAATGTAAGGTGGCTGGATGTAGAGAAGTAAAAGGGAAAAGAAATGGAGGTGGAAGCACCGACGGGGACAGTCGAAGTCACAGTGAAATGTTCATCGGAGCGGAGCTCCGACGAACTACGAATCACCTAAACTAAGCTAATCCTACGGGCTAATGACTAAACAAAATGCGTGAATAAACTGTTGGAATAAAAGGCTACTAGAAAATAATAAAAACACAGCTTGTACCTGGGCAGATAGCCAAGGAGCAGGGCCTCACCAGAGCGATGGTCGTGGGTGCACCTCCCGCCTCCTCGAGCATCCGCGAGCTCAAGGGACTCCTTCTGTCACTAGGATGCGCTCTTTGGCCGAGCTTTTGAGCTCTAGGGCTTGGGAAAATGACCAAATTTACTATGGGAGGTGGATGTCTTTATTTATACATGATGATGGTACCCTTGTTTGACCAGCCTAGATCGAGGAATCTATCGTATGTACAAGGTATCTACAGGTCCGGTGTGGATCCTTGAAGAATGATGAAGAAATCTTGTGAAGCGATCTAAGTCATTTGATGGATAGATCGACCGTGAAAAATGCCCGAAATTGGGAGAAAATACACTTCTGATGAGTTAGAGATTGGATGGGACAGTTGACCAGAGGTCAATACTCCTTGGCTTGCCATTGGTCTACGTAGCCCCGCTACGGGACAAAATAGCAATTTTATTTGAAAATAATAATTTTAGAAATAGTAAATGATTTTATTAGTTTTGTGTATAAAATAAATTTTTTTATTATTTTATGTAGTATTTTATAATGGTTTTTATTTATTTTTTTGGCGTATTTTATTGCAAGTTTATTTCAAGGGCTTATTTATAAGTATATTTACCTATATTTTGTACATTTTATTTTCTTTTGTATATTTCCTTTATTATTTTATTCTATTATTTCATATATTTGTAACTTATTTTTTTTAAGCATAAATATATTTTTATTTTATTTTTATGATGATATTTGTAGACTTCAATAAATAGCTATTTATATTATGTAGGTATATTTAAAGGTATTTTACCTATGTTTTATATACATCTTTTTACTTTAATGTATCTTTATGAGTTTTATTTTATTTTTATATTTTTAATAGAATATGTATAATATCTACATTACAATAAAAAATATGAAAAAATAAAGAATTAAAGAATATATTCCCCTTTTATTTATATACATATAATAACATATTTGTTTTGTCCATGCTTTTACATAAACTTATTTTATTTTTTCATTTTCTTCTTAGTTTTATTCTAGTTTTAATATACATATATACTATAGATAATATTTACAAAATTATAAAAATAAGAATTTGTAAAAATAATAGAGAATGAATAAAATCAAATATTTTCATCGGTTGAGTGTATAATAGGGGCCCAAAACCTAACTTCCACATAGTAACTACAAAAAATATAAAACCACCATCATTAAATAGCTCTTGAGTAGTTATATACAATTAGAGGTGATTTTGATTTGTTTTGATTTTTATTTGAAATATATGGGTCTATGAAGTTTGGTTTCTAGCTTTTTATTTGCTGTATAAAATATACACAGTGTATTATTTTTTACAAACTCAATTTTTTATTTTTATTTACATTATTATCTACAACTTTTATATACAAAGTTTCTTCATTTGATAAATAAATAATAAAGAATAAAATAGGTGTTAAAAATGCATAAATAAAGAATTAATAAATGGGATTTTTATTCTATTTTGGCACATATCTCCCCTACTTTTTTCATTATCGACCAAGTCAATTCTTGCCTTGGTCTCGAGGCTTAGGTCATAAAATATTTTCAATATTTTTTTCCTTTTTCTTTTTTTCTCTTTATTCTATAATTTTGGCTTTAAAAATAGTGTCATTTATATAATACATGTAATAAATGATGGATGCTATTTTGTACAAATTAATGCTATTTTCATGCTTTTGCTATTGTGTTTAAGGCAAAAATGATAGAATAAAGGTGATGAAATGGATATTCTTCAAAGGGGAAGGGGAAGAGTTATACGTGGGTGACTCTTATGCATGGGTAAAGGAAGAGAGAAACAGAGAGAGAATAAAGAGGGTATTCATGCATGTACGTGGGTGTCTCTAGGCATAATCTTAAAGAGTGGAAATTTTACACTATCATCCCTCCCCTTTTCTTTCCAACAAAAAGTGAGATACATTTTGTAGAGCCAAAATAGAAGTGTTGGACTCTAGTCAAATATAATGCTATATATATGAAGCCAATACATTTTCTCTCTTACTAAAATAAGGTTTGTTTAGTTTATGCAAATAATTATTTATGGATGATTATTAATCTAAGTATTTAAATAATCCCACCATATAGTTCATAAATAATATGTAAATTGAGATTTATGAGAATATTTTATCCGGTTATATCCCCATGATCTGTCAATTTATTCTATGATTTAATCAATTCTGTGTAATTAGGATGGTTTTTTCCATCATGCATATTGAATATATAACATGTGAATTGTGTGCAATTAGAGACTATATGTCAAATATTAAGGTTGTTCTTCACATTATTTGATCATATTATATCAATATATAATGTAATCATCAACAACAATGACAATATGGAAGTAGCATTACATATGTCGTCCTGAACCTTGATACTTTTTGTCCTAGCCTTTGAGCCTAGCTAGGAGAGTAAACTCTAGTGCTTGTTGAGAGGCACCTCAAAGATGTCTACCATGTATGTATGTGTTTTGTGTTGATTTTTTCCTTCCTTCTTCCGTTTACCATTCGCCTCTTGTCTGTGTTTGTGTGCTATACATAGGATGTACTCTATCCTAAGTATAGGGGGGTGAATGATTCGAGTTGTTCATATTTGTCCTATTCGTCACTCTTGTTGTTGCATATACTTAGGGATAATCTACCCTAAGTACATGGGGTGATGTTATTATATCGTCTCTTTTTTTTATTCTTCTGTTCTCTCGATTGTCCCCCAACTTCTTGATATTCTATGCTTAGGGCTATTCTACCCTAAGTGTAGCTACGTAGGTCCAGCCATTGAGTCCGTACATTATAGTCATCGATTTTTCCCTTTTGTATAATCTTCTCTACTTAGGATTATTTGATCCAAGTGTAGGGGGGATTAACGACTTTGATTTTTTTCATCTTTCCTTTAAGTCGTTGTAGCATAGGAGTCTTTTCACTTTTCTATACCTAGCACGAGTTATGTTGTTCGAGCTAAGCATAGGGGGTGTCGTATATATTGTTTATAAACTTTAAACATAGCTCGTACTTTTAAAATTGATTATTTTTTGGATATGTATATAAATTCATAAAATCCACGTGTGTATATAGACTGTGATCACCTTTTTATAAGAAAAACAAAAACAATTAAAAAAACAAAAAATCCTCTTATACTGAAAAAAAACAAAAAAAATAAAAAACAACAAAAACAAAAACACCAAAAAATTTGTATAATCCATGTATATACTTGTATATATTTTACTAACCCTTTTCCTTTTAAAAAACCCTAAAAACTACAAAACCAAAAAGTCTATAATAATTTGCATAATTAAAAATTCAAAAAAAAATCTTTTTACATGTGTATCATTTTTTCAAAAAAATCCATAAAAAGTTCAAAATAAAAAAATATTTAAAAAATTTACTTTCTTTTTGCATTGTACATATTTTCTTACATTTTCATGTGCATTTATCAGGATAGTATTGACATTTAAACTAAGTCTGGAATAAAATTGACGAATGGATCTTAGTTTGACCTTAATTCTTGAGGAATCTTATAAGAACTGGAGTTAAGACTTTTCAGGTCCTAGTGACTTAATTCTTTGAGTCCATAAGACTATGTTCATATATCATCTTGATTAGTCTAAGTAGAATATTTAACAACACATGTAAGATTCATTCAGATCATGGCTTATCTTCGACAAGCACTTTACACGTATCTCTTCATGGAGGAGGTAGTGAGGAAGCAGAATCTTTTGGCTTGGAGTAGCCTACGCGGGTAGTACATCTATGTGGAACCTCTCATCTTCCTCTAGGGAGGGTAGTGCATCTCAACCTGATCTAGTAGCATTGAGGTCTAAAGACATGATGTTGTGGGGTTGCAATAATGCTTCAAGAGGGATAGTCTACTAGCTCAAGAGGAAAAACTCCTTATGTACATGATGCACCTTGTATATAATTTCAAAAAAAAAGAAGAGAAAAAATGCATAAACTCCAAAAGTGGACATGCTTGATTGAAAAGTAAAATGCTTGCTGGATTGTATATACAAGTATAAAAAAGGAAAAAACTAATAATAAGAGCTTCAAATTCAGATTTTTGTAAGCTTACGGTTGGATGACGTGGCTACACTGGTCATGCATCCAAGAATAGGTAGCTACACTGGTTACTGTCCATTATTTTCTCCATCTCCTCTTCTTGAGCGGGTTGTACTTGAACTTAGAAGGGAATATCCCCGCTCCTTGAGGAAAGATTTGCTAGATCGGGGGACTAGAGTTACCATGTTTAGAGAGACTATTTCTTAGCTACTTTTGTGATGGGGTGCTATATTTTACTTACACCATACAATTAAGGATTCATATTCATAAGAATTTATGTATGCAGACCTGTTCTGAACTCACTATTGAGGACACCTGAATAGGAGTCTTGTGGAACTTAGAGGTTATTATTTTTTAAATCCATTTCCCATTAAGATTCCGCCACACTAATAATCCAAAGGTCTGACAGAGCTCCATACTAAAATTTTGTGAAGATAAGTTTAATACTCAATATTGTCCTAAATTCTTTATTTTTCCTTACTTTTTCTTCTATTCACTTATTCTTTCAAATAAGTGTTTGTTAAGGGACTAGAAAAGGTAAAGCATAGGGGGATGACGAATATGCATTTTATCATCTTTATTCATTTATTTAAGCTTAAAATCCCTTATAAAACACCTGTAAATAATACTAACTCCATATTCTTACTAACTTGCATCTGAAAGATCAATTCCGGCTCTATATGAAAGTAAAATTGAACAAATTCACTTTCAACGTATTCTAAATTACCCTATCTTTAGAATGGTCGTGGTTTCTTAATTTTTGGAGTTACGGATTAAAAACGATTTTCTAGTGTGGTTTGTACAATTTTACAATTTATTCATCCATTTGCTGAGGAGAACAATGGAGATTTATCGAGCTAAAAGGAAGAATCTCCATGTGATCTTTATTGATTTGGAGAAGGCTTATGATTCTGTCCCACGAGAGATACTGTGGAGAGTTTTAGAGAAGAGACAAGTACCTGTCCTATACATTAATCTCATAAAGGATATGTATGATAGGGCTTTATCTTGTGTAAGGATCCCGACGGGGAAGATTGACTATTTTGATATCAACATTGGTTTACATCAAGGTTCAGGTTTGAGTCCATTTCTTTTTACTTTGATTATGGACTAGTTGACATGTCACATTCAAGATGAGTTACCTTGGTGTATGTTATTTGCTGATGATATTGTGTTGATTGACGAGACTAGAGATGGAGTAAATGAGAAGCTTGAGGTTTGGAGACATGCATTGGAGACTAAAGGTTTTCGTATAAGTAGGGCTAAGTCGGAATATATGGAATGCACCTTTGATGGAAGCAATGGTGAAGGAATCAAGGTGAAGATTGGTGACGATAACATTTAGAAGAGAGATTCTTTTAGATATCTGGGATCTATTTTTCAACATGATGGGGAAATTGATGGAGATGTTACTAATAGAATAAATGCAGGCTGGCTAAAGTGGAGAGGAGCCTCTGCTGTTCTCTGTGATAAGAAAATTCCTTTAAAAACTAAAGGAAAGTTTTACAAAGCAGCCGCGAGACCTGCTATGCTTTATGGTTCTGAATGTTGGCCTGTGAACCATAGACATGTGCAGAGAATGGCTGTAGCAGAAATGAAAATGCTAAGATGGATGTGTGGACATACACGTAAAGATCAGATTCGGAATGATGCAATCCGAAAGAAAGTTGGTGTAGCTCCGATCGAGGATAAGATGCGAGAAAACCGCTTAAGATGGTTTGGTCATTTGCAATGAAGGTCAACTGATGCACCGGTTAGGAGATGCGAGTGTTGGGATGTTGAGCCGGCTAAGAGAGGGCGAGGACGGCCCAAGAAGTGTTGGAAAGAGACTATACGAAGGGATCTTAGTTTTTTGGATATAAGTCCGAGATTGACCCAAGACAGATCTGAATGGAGGCGAAGAATCCATGTAGCCGACCCTACTTAATTGTGGGAAAAGGCTTTGTTGTTGTTGTTGTATCCATATTTATTTTTATACATATTGTATTTGCAATTTTTTAAGAATTATTTTAAATAAAAAAAATAAAACTAAAAAAACTATTTTCCTTATTTAACTATGTATATAATGTACAATATTCATATAGTATATGTATATAGTTGATATTCTTAAATAATCACCACCAAAAAATTAAATAATTGGCATATATTTTTTATAAATAAAGTGATGAAATTAATTAATTAATTATGTAGATATTTTAATTTTATCAACCATTAACCTCCTTCCTTCTTATCCTATTTATTCAAAATTTTTAAATTCAAATTCTAATTGAATTTTTCATTCTATTTAATTGGCTCCTCCCCCCTCATTTCAAATTGATCAATCTTTGGTGAGAGGAGCCTAATCTCTGAGAACTTCTTCTAGTAGAAAAGTACCTAGCCTCCGAGCCTTCCGGTGACAGAGTTAGCCTTCGTCAAGGCCATTACCACATTTTCATCTAGGTTAATCTTAGTTTAAATTTCCCATTTTCAATTTCATTGTCAATTTTTATTTCTAGATTGTAGTTCTTAATCTTAGATCATTGTTCTCATTTTCCGAACCGATCTAATTATCCACATCTTCTCGATCTACCCACATTCTTCTTCTACCTCACATGATCTCTCATCTCGGCCACATACGGTGGCCGGAGACTCGGTTCCAATCCATCACCTACAATATAACCCCTTTGACCACTAATCCTTGTTTTATTTTTTTATAGGCTTAGCTATTGTGCTCGAGTTATTTTTCTATCAATATATATTTTTTGCAAGAATTAAGAAAAATATTACAAAAAATTAATAAAAAATAAAATATATATATATAAAAGGTTTATGCTGTTTTTTGTTTTTGAAAAAAAAAATAAAAAAGGTGTTTCCAGTTTCTATTTATACATTTAAAAAAATAAAAATAAATAAATAAATTTGGGGGCGGAGCCATCCTGCACCACTCCAGACTTCCACCTCTCCCTCCACAGCAGGCGGTCCTCCTCTGCGGCAGGGCCATCACTGCCGTCTTCCGCCATGGCCGCATGCTTCCTTCACCGCCATCTACAGTTGCGCACCTCCACGACTGGTGATGAATCTATGATTCAGTAACTTTTCTGTCGCATTTTGTCTTAAAACCCTTAACAAATACATGTAAATACCCACTAATTCTCATATTTTAACAAAACACCACTCATGTGTAAATATTCACTTCTAACCACTAAAATCATGTAAATAAATAAAGAACCAGAAAAAAGAAAGAAAAAGACAGATTGAATATATGTATATATATACAATATGACTTAAAGATAATTATAGTTGTAATATATATTTATAGACCAACCCCCGAGACCAAGTCAGCATGGATTGGTCGACAAACCAATAAGTAGGGGGAGATAAGGAAAGAAAACCAAAGAAAAATAATCTAACACATGTATATATACCTTTCACTATTTATAAAATAAATACTAAACTTCAAAGAATTTTAATTATTACATATGAATATATTTTTTACCAAATCTTTCTCCTAATTATTTCTAGAAATGTATATAAAAATATAAAAATAAGTTAAAAATATTACCCTATATATATGCCAAGAAATCCATCCTACAAATTGTCAAAACCTCAACTTCCGAACATCATAACTTCCTCATACGAACTCCAATTTCACTCTACTCACCTTTAAAGTTCATAAAATAATATTATCTAATTAATAAAGGTGATTTCATCGAATTCGGAGTCCGTTTGCAAAAAGTCGGTTTTGGGACCAAAAGACAAAGGGGTTTCTGGGCTATTTATTTAATGTAACACATACTATTTATCATTTCCTTAATTTTATAATTTTTAAGATCTTGTACTCTCACCATAAATTATTTCATAATTTTTAGAGACTATTTATTATTTTAATAAAATAAAAAACATCAAAATATAGGTATAAATGACCTATTTAGATATTAACCCTATTTATTAAAATATGTAAATTAATTCATAAAAATCTATAAAAATTTGTACAAGTCTTATTTAATACCCTAATAATTAAGAAAATATTAAATTAATTTTTTCTTAATTATTTATTAAATTAAAATTCTAAAACCTATTTATAAATATATATTTATTAATATAATATCCATATTTTACATAATATTTATTATTTATTAAAAGTATTTATACCATAATTTAGAAAATTAATTTATTTAACTTTCTTGTATTTATACCTATTTAAAATAATGTAATTAACTATTTTATATCTAATTTATAAGGTATTTAAGCTTCTGGACCAACCAGGTGCTGACACTTGTCAGCACCTGGGTCGTCTTCCCCAAGAAGTAGTTCAGCCGGAGTTTGTTCAGCCGGCCGACTTCGCCCACTTTTCCCGCGCATATCTAGAAGCTTCTGACCTATCTAACCCGTCCGATCTCTTCCCCCAACTACCACCTCCATCGCCAGCCCTTCATCCCGACTTGGAGCCCAAGCTACTCTCCTATAAATGGCCTCCAAGTCCGCCATAGCCAACCAACTTTCCCAACTGCCTGAAGCCCCAGCTCCAGACTACCCGATCCCCCTACTTCCTAGCCCTATTCCGGCCAACCCACGGTGGTGACAACACCAAGGTGTAGCGCGCGAGGAAGAGGAGTCGACGGAGGAGGTTCCAAGGCCAAGTTTGGCCTTGCATCGCAGCTGTACGCCGCGTCGGAGCTCCGGTTGATGTCGCCGTCGAGCACATCGTCAAGGTAATACACCTTGACATTCCCAGGCTTTTTCCTCCATATTATTAGAATTTTCATCTCGATTCTCGTGCATTGATTAGCAATGCTAATCCCTTCTTTCGTTAGTCTAATCATTCATCCTCGACGCCATCTCGTAATACACATTCGATTCGTTTTAAATCCATCTAAAATCAATTGCAAATCATCATCTTCTTCACGCAACTGGAGATTTGGCTGGAAACTCTAAGTTTTTCCCATCTTTGGAGCTTAAAATCATTCATTTGTTGGCCGATTCGACACGAATCGAGCACATACATGTGTTCATTGCAGATCCAGGATCATCGCGAGCCATTTGCGTCGGACTTGGAGCCTTCGTTCATCACTGATCTTCTTCTCCAATGTCGGACAGCAGCACAGCTCAATCCCCAGGTGGTCGAAACCACCATCTTCATCACCGATTCACGGCTGCTTGGAGCGAACTCCGCCGGAACCCTTCAGCGGGCGAGCTCGAGGGGTGGGGGAGTCACCCCTCTGGCCCCGCAGGTGCGCCAAAGACATAGTCGGATGACCGCAATAAATCGAAGAAGAAGGCGCCGCCTCCAGCTGCCTGAATCGCCCAAGAACATCAGATGCACAGGCTTGCGACACGTGGCAACGTCTGAAACGTCCGATTGTGCGCGGAACTTCTAATCTCAAGCGTCCAAATCGAAACGGTGGGAAAATTGCATAATAAGCCTAGCAATGTTTCCAGAAGTTCATCCTGCCTCCAGACTTTTGCATATTTGCATTTAGGTCCCTCCGCAGTGACCTAAATATAAAGATTCTTGTTCTTTTTCTTCAGAATAGTCCTCCAGGACCATTTTGCAAACATTTTTAATAGTTTTTCTTGCGCTTATGCCCATGGGCTGTAGGGGTTGTTTCTTGTTCTTGTGACCTCGGATTTCGATGATTTCTTGAGGGTAGTTACACAACTATCCCAGCTACTTAGTATAAAATTTTCGCAGCTTTTTGACGAGTTTTCGACGTGTTTTGATTTTATCGAAAGCCGCCTCGTTTTGCTTTGTTTTCTTGTGTAGTTCGAGTTCGCGGCTCGAACCCCGTTCACCCTATTATATAGCATCACCTATATTTTATCCACCTATTATATAATAAGTAAATATTTTGAAAAGTATCCCTTTTTGAAAATTAAATAAAAATTTGAAAATAATAAAATCAAATAAAAATAGAAAAAGAAAAATCAATAAAAAAGGTGCTTTGACTTAGAGAAGAATTAAAAATAAGATTACGAATAGAAAAATCTAGGTAATTTATTTTGCACCCTTGAGTTCGACCCAGGAACACTTGCCTGGTTAAATATTAGTGAACGGTTTTCCGATAGAAAACCGTATTTGTTTGATAGGTTTAAGAATCGATTTTTCTTGTTTCGCGGCTTTCGGCTACAACCGACAACTTACCTTCTTTCAATAAAAAGAAAGCCGCGAAACTCGATTCTTTTTCACCTCATCAAAATGGCGCCGTTGCCGGGGAGGCGTTAGATTCCTTTGATTTCTCATTTTTCGTGATTTTATTTTATTTCTCTTCTCTTTGTTTCGTTTCTCGTACGGTTTTTCGTACGACTTTTTTTCCGAGTTTCTCTACGGCTTTCTCGGCTTTCTCGATCCACTTTTCTTTGCTAACATTCTTTGCAGGGCCTGTAGGATCAACCGGCTTCTTCGGAAGCTGAGCCAGTTGAAAGAGCAGAGGTTGGCTTCTTCTTCACGAGTCGACTGCAGAGGAGCGAAGTAGTTAGTATCCTTTTATTTGTAAAAGAGAGAGAAAGGGAGAGAGTTGTACTTAGTAATAAAACCTTTATTTTTTCGAGGCCTGATTCGTCGGATACCGTGTATCCGAGGATCAGGGCACCCACTGCGGCTTTTCATCGCTCATCGGTTTTCCGCGGTTTTCTAGATGCTTGTTTAGGTTTTCTTTTACTCTATCTGCTTGTGCCGCGTAGCTAGTTTTAGGACTTGCAACCTAGGTGCTTGCCTTAGGGTTTTTAATAAAAAGACAAAAAAATAGACGTTGCCTGAAAAAACCATAAAAATTACAAAACTAAAATCGGGACTGCTAAAAATATCTGACCAAAAACCGTAAATCAATTCAAGTGATTTGGGGAGAGTAACCCCCGCACATTTCTCAGAGTGCGCGAGCTCGAGAGCCGACACTTATGGATAGAGACAAAACCCCGTATTTCTTACGGGATACTACTGGGTCCATACACCTGATCACTGTTCCTCAGTGGGTAAGCTCGGGTAGCCGGAAACGGTCCGGGTTTACTTAGCAGAGTGGGAGGTTTAGAGGACACTGTGCAAGGCTCCGTCCTCAAGTAACACGGGTAGCCGTAAACGGTCCGTACTTACTCCCATACTGGCTGAGTGCGAGTGGTCTCACGTAAGGATTCGGGCCAGTGTCTCGGGGAAACTATCGGGCACCTATTGGCTTGCTCAGCCCGCGTAATCGGAACGTTTGCTAATCACAACCCTAAAACCGAAAAAATAAAAAGACCGAACTCTTACGGTCTCCATCAGGGTTGAGTTGGTGAAAACGGGGTTTGCTTTGTGTTTGTTTGCGGGGCGTGAGTTTTCCGTGGCTTTCGCATTTCTCCCTCATTTGAATCGTACACGTGCTCTCCCGACTTCCTCTTGACATCGAAGATGACATCTCGACGGCTTTTTGGCTCAGACTCTGTGAGCTTTCGACCGTCCACTGTCGAGCATATGTCTTTATAGGCTCGGGATGACCCTCTTCCCGAGCCGGTCCCATCCGATTTCGAGGTGAGTCAGACCCAGACTCCCTCGCCTCCTAGCCAGATCATTGAGGCAGACCCTTGCCTCAATACATCATCTAGATCTCCTAAGTATTTTTCGTTGAGTTCTTACGAGAGTTTTCACTTTACAGACAATCATATGGCTCGTGTGAAAGGAACAGCAGCAGACGAGAGGCCACCAGCTGGGGAACACCAGGAAGGAAGACCGGAGCTGAACGCAGATGTTACGACCGGCATTTTCGATACGCTACAGCAGATGAATCTACAGATTCGAGAACAGTATAGAGTTCAGACCGAACTGCAGGCTGATTTAGCCGCACTGAGAGCAGGGATCGGGAACCATTTACCGCCCGCGGTTCCCGCTACTTTACGGGACGAGTATGACACGGGTGCTCGAACGCTCCATCACTGGATTCGGCTACCGCCGAATCAAGGGCCATACGAACTCCGACCGTCCTTCATTTCTTTGCTTCCCAAGTATTACGGGAATGCCGCAGAGGAGCCGTTCACGTTTTTGCAGCAGTTTGAGATGATTTACGGAACGGCTTGCCATCCAGGAGTGACGCAGGAAGCCGTGCGCCTCAAAGCCTTCCCCTTTTCCTTAGCTGATAAGGCCCTTTATTGGCTGAGCCATCTGGGAAGAGAAATCTCCACTTAGGACGACCTGAAGTCCACCTTCCTGTGCAAATATTTTCCTCTAGGAAGGACGAACATGATGAGGAGTCAGATCTTCAACTTTACTCAATTGCCGAACGAATCATTCCATGAGGCATGGGATCAATTCAAGGACCTGACGGAGAGATGCTTGCATCATGAGATCCCTATGATGGTGCTAGTGCAGAACTATTTCGGAGGACTCCAGCCGGAAGTACAAGGGCTCGTGAGTGCCGCATGTGGCGGCAGTTACTTGAACAAGGATGTCGAGTCAGTTTGGGCCATCTTCGAAGGGATGGCCGAGAACTCAAGAGTTGTAGACTCTACTCGGGCATTTCAGAAAGCCCCGCATCCACCGCATCACCGAGAGCATCATAAGGTGACGAATATATCAGACTCTGAATCCAACACCAACATGGGCTTTATTATCGAGAAGTTGACGTTGGTGGACGTGATTCACAAGCAGGTCCAAGACCTACAGCCGCTGCGAGAGTTGGAGAAACTCTCAACGCTACCTCAGCAGCTGAGTGATCTTTCGAAGAAGGTCGCTGATCTTCAGAGTCAGTACCAGCAGAACCAGACTTCTTCGAACACACAGCCAGCACGGAGGATCGCACCCGCTCCACCCACCCGTCAGATACACTATGTTCAGAGCGAGCCCGAGATTCCGCAGATTGATTGGCATGAGGATTAGTCTCATGCCAACTCTAGCCAGATCATCAGCACTGCCGAGATAGAGGTAGAGCCGCTGTCCACTTTCGAGGTTAACGGGATTTGGTATACTCCGGTACAGCAGCCGAGTATACAGAATCATTAGCAGCAGCAGTCGTACGGTCATCCGCAGCATGGACGTCCGCAATTCCAGCACCGACAGAGCTTCACGCCGCAGCAGTCTCATCCGAATGTCTACCATCAGAGACTGCAGCCATCATAACAGCACCCTGCCCAGTTCTCACCGAATTATCATTTTCAGCAGCCGCAGCAGTCTTCTTCTACACCTCAACGCTACTCCCAGCCTTCCACCTCTCAGCACTTCACGCCAAGGCAGGAGAGAGGAGCAAGCCAGGGCCACCACACCGAACCGGAGATGTCTTCACAGGCCCAGGCGCTCAACCAAATCATGGATATGCTCAGTATGCTCCAGATTGCGCACAAGACAGAGATGGAGCAGGTTAACCGTCATCTGGACGAGTTAACCGTGCCGAAGACCACTCTCCCAGCCCAGCCTCAGATGAACCCGAACAACAAGAGGAGGCATCCAGACCAGGTAGATCCTACAGGTAAGATCTCGTTTCCTGAATTTTTGTCTAACTTCATTCGTCTCAGGAGCGGTAGATCACTGCAAACACCTGATGAAGAAGAGGAGAGGGCACTAGAGGAGCACGAGCATGATCCTAATGCCGAGGAGGAGAATCCGCAAGAGGATGTGGATGCAGAATCAAGAGACGGGAGTAATGCTAATTCATCAGATATGGATACTGGCGACTCAGACGATGATACCCCGCCAGATCCGGCAGAGAGCCCGGACAAAAACATTTCTTCCCCTATTTTAGAGAGTTTTGTAAATAATTCTGAGACTCTCGATGTAAATGTTGATTCTGAGTTGAATAAAACTTCTGATTTTCTGACTCCTGACTTTATTCCTTTTCCCGATGCTTTGTTTGGAAAAGGAAAGAAAAAGCCCAAAAATAATCCCGAATATCCACAGATCGAAAAGTTACTCAAAGATCACATCTTTCTGAAGATCCCTCTCCATGATGCCTTAGATCAATTTCCTACGCTCAAGAATCAATTAAAAAACAGATGCACCATGCATAGGAAAAAGAGATCCCGAACAGAAAAGCATGTATTGACTAAGGCAACATCCTATGCGATACAGAATAAGCTTCCAAAGAAGAAGAAAGACTCAGGTGCACATTATGTCAGTTACGAGATCGCAAAAGCCGAATTCGATCGCACTCTATTAGATAACGGTTCCTCGATCAATCTGATACCCGCCTCTTTACTCGAGAAGCTCGAGTTAGGTCCTCATTACAAATCTCGCGCGATCCTTCAGTTTGCTGATAGATCTGTAAAGAGACCTAATTGTATACTTAGGAACGTTATTGTAACCGTGCAGGGTCTGCAATTTCCTGTGCACTTCACGGTCCTAGATATGAATTGCCCTGCACAGTTACACCTTACCCTGATCATTCTTGGGAGGCCTTTTCTAGAGACCGCAAAGGCTCTCTTCGATTATGATACAGGGAAGGTATCTTTTCGCGCCGAGGGCGAAAAGGTACATATAGAGATGGCAAGAGAATCAAACACCTTCAGTGATGCATCTTCAGATTTTCAGAGTCTTTAGCCTCCTGCGATTACATGGATGAGGTCCGTCTTGACGACCTTGAAAGATATCAGGTAGAGACCCAAGAATGTCTGACAGAGGACGGGTCCGAGACTTTAGGAGGTAATTCTTCCGATGGGACATTATATTTCAGTTTGGATGATGATGAGCAAAGGGATCAGACTTTTGATGAAATCAATGCAGATCTTTCGGATTCAGAAACTATACATAATTCCTCCATCTCAGATGAATCAGAATTTTATCTTGCTGATTTATTTTCTTCTGATCATTCTGAGAAGTCGGATGATGTCTTGAACATCTTCTGTAGTCCGACTCTAGAGCACATAGAGATGGTGGATAAGCAGAATGCAGACATATCACCTACCGACACAGATTCCCATACAGTTACAGATGATGTTTCGGCAGATCCAGAGACTACCTTGCTAGAACTTAAGACTTTGCCACCAAACATGAAACACGCTTTCCTTGCGGGTCCACATCAACAGTTTCCGGTCATTATCAGCTCAACTTTGACCGATGATCAAGAATCTCGTATGATGGAGATTCTAGAAAGAAACCGCAAGGCTATTGGGTGGACTGTATCCGATCTCCGCGGGATTAATCATGCTTTGTGTTCACATCATATCTATCTCGATCATGACAGCAAACCCTCCAGAGAATTTCAGCGTAGGCTGAATCCGATTTTACGAGAAGTTGTCAAGAAAGAGATAAGGAAATGGTGCGACGCAGGGTTCATATATCCCATCTCCAACTCCGAATGGGTTAGCCCATTACATGTTGTCCCGAAGAAGTCGGGAATTCAGATGGTGAAAAACGAGAGTGGAGAGGAGATTCCAAAGAGAGTAACCACGTCGTGGCGAGTATGTGTTGATTACAGAAAGCTGAACACCGCGACGAAGAAGGACCACTTCCCTTTGCCTTTCATAGACCAGGTCATAAAACGGTTGGCAGGGAAGGGGTACTTCTATTTCCTTGACGGTTACTCCGGATACAACCAGGTATCAATTGCTCCTGAAGACCAGGAGAAAACCACCTTCACTTGTCCATTTGGCATGTATGCCTTTAGACGGATGCCCTTTGGATTGTGCAACACTCCCGCGACCTTCCAGAGGTGCATGCTTGTTATTTTTGCGGACATGGTCGGTGATTTTCTAGAGGTTTTTATGGATGATTTTTCGGTCTATGGTGAGTCTTTTGACGATTGTTTAGCGCACCTAGACCAGGTTATGAAAAAGTGTTGTGAGGTAGATCTCGTTCTGTCCTGGGAAAAGAGCCATTTTATGGTTACTCATGGTATCGTGTTGGGGCACGTCATCTCCCAGCGAGGCATGGAGGTTGACCCTGCCAAGGTGGACGTCATCAAGAAACTCGAGCCACCATCCAACATCAAACAGTTACGGTCATTTCTAGGGCACATCAGCTTTTATCGACGGTTTATTCAAGATTTCTCCAAGATTGCCCGACCGTTAACTGAATTGCTAGGCAAAGACATCGAGTTCGTTTTAAATGACAAATGTCTTAATGCCTTCCTCACATTGAAAGAAAAGATAATCAGTGCTCATGTCTTACAGCCGCCTGATTGGTTTCTACCCTTCGAGATCATGACGGATGCATCAGATTTTGCGTTCGGGGCTGTATTAGGGCAGAGGAGGAATGGACTTCCCATAGCTATTCACTATGGCAGCAAGACCTTAGATGATGCTCAGAGAAACTACACAGTGACAGAAAAAGAGATGTTGGCAGTAGTGTTCGCATTAGAGAAGTTTCGATCGTATCTACTTGGCTCAAAGGTCACAGTTTACACCGATCACTCAGCTATCAGATTTTTAATGGAAAAGAAGGATGCCAAGGCACGCATTCTTAGATAGATTCTCTTACTTCAGGAATTCGATTTGGATATCAAGGATAAACCTGGAGTAAAGAATGTGGTAGCTGATCACTTCTCCCGATTGCAATCAGATCATCCTTCCGATGAGTACACGCCAGAGATCGCAGAGAGATTTCTTGACGAGAGCATCATTGCGGTTACAGAACTTCCGTGGTATGCAGACATAGTGAACTTTCTGGTCACACAGAAAAGTCCTCAGGGTTGGCCGAAGAACAGAGTTGAGAAACTAGTTCCCGAGGCACGATACTACCATTGGGAGGATCTGATTCTTTTTCGCGAAGGACCGGATTGTGTTTACATGCGATGTATTCCTCAGGAGGAATATAATAGTGTCCTCACTTTGTGTCATTCTCTAGAATCAAGAGGACATCATTCAGGGAAGAGAACAACGCAGAAGGTACTACAAAGCGGATTATGGTGGCCGACTCTTACCAGAGATGCTTGCAAATTCGTGAAGAGTTGTCCAGATTGTCAGAGAGCTGTAGGGACAGTCAGTGCCAGAGATGCAATGCCGATGCGACCAGTCATTATCTGCGAGATCTTTGACGCATGGGGCATAGATTTTTTGCGACCGTTCCCTTCTAGCAGCGGCTTTGAGTACATTCTTCTCGCTGTAGACTATGTTAGCAGATGGGTGGAGGCTATACCCGCACGAACCGCAGACAGTAAGACCGTTTGCGAGTTCCTAAGGGGAACACATCATTTCGCGGTTCGGGATCCCTCGTATTCTTATCTCTGATGGGGGTATCAATTTCATTAATAAGGAAGTGAAGAAGCTAGTGAAACAGTACAGCATCGATCACCGAGTAGCTTCTCCTTACCACCCGCAGACGAATGGCATGGCTGAAGTCTCGAACAGGGAGGTGAAATCAATTCTCCAGAAACTAGTACGACCGGATAGGAAGAACTGGTCACTTCTTCTAGACCATGTTCTTTGGGCATATCGTACTGCATATAAGACTCCCTTAGGCACTTCATCATTCAGGCTAGTTTATGGAAAGCCGTTCCACTTGCCCATAGAGATCATGCACAAATCTAAGTGGGCAATCAGAGAGATACTGATGGATACGCAGAAAGCAGGAGCAAAGAGAAAGATAGATCTGAATGAGCTGGTAGAAATTCGAAATCAAGCATACGAGAACACACTTATCTATAAGGACAAAGTAAAGAAATGGCATGACAGACATATTCGGCACAAGAGCTTTGTCCCTGGGCAGAAAGTCTGGCTGTTCAATGCAAGGTTGAGAATTTTTCCCGGCAAATTGAAAAGCAAGTTGGAAGGACCGTACATAGTCAGAACGGTGCACGACAATGGCAGTATTGCGATATCAGATGTGTCACCTGGTGTAGAGCCGTTCGTAGTCAACGGGCAGATGCTGAAGCACTTCGTAGAGACTACTGATCATCTGGCTCGTACTGAAGTGATCTACTTTGTACAGGAATCATGATCATTCCTTCACTTCTTCCTTTACAAATTCTTTTGAGCCATTCTGGAGATTCACCACACTTGTATATTCTTTGTAGACCACAATCGTCTCCATTTTTGCTCGTCTTCTATGCTTAGGATACCAGATCCTAAGTATAGGGGGGACCGATTGCCCGTTGATTTACGTTTTATTTTCGTACTGATTCTTTTGTATAGCCATTCTTTTTCATGAATCACTGGTCCCTAATTTTTTGCTACACTATTTTCTATACTTATGATGCCTTATCCTAAGTATAGGGGGGACCGAGTGATTTCGATAATTTCGTATTCTTTTTCTTTTGAACTTTCATTATTTATCCTTTTTATTCAGTCATCCCGTTTTTGCTCCCCCTTGATACTTACGATGACCTGATCGTAAGTATGGGGGGGTTGACTGACTTGAGATCGATATCCTTTTTCACCCACTTTTACTTAGCATGAGTTATGCCCTCCTTTTTCTCTTTTGATGCTATGAGGACATAGCTCAAGCTAAGTATAGGGGGGTGCGTATATATTGTATATATACTTTCGGCCATAACTCGTACTTTTATGTATTTTCTATATCTATAAAATCCATAAAAAGTGGGTATGGGTAAATTTAAAATCCACTCTTTTATAAAATCCTTGTAAATAAGTAAAATATGCTTAAAACTTGTAATTAAAAACTTTGTACTTAAAATTTATCCTTAAAATATGTATAATACTTATTTAAAATCCTATTTATTAAAACATGTATAAAAACCATTCAACCTTTGTAAAATACTTTGTAGATAAAATCTGTAAAATACATTAGATACTTAACTTGAATAAAATATATCTTGTAAAATTTGTGAATAAAACCTTGTTTATAAAAAATTATAAAAATCCATAAAAAATACAAAGTCCTAAAAATTCGTAAAAATTACAAAATCCTTAAAATCCATAAAAATGAGTAAAATTCAGAAAATATACTTTACAAAAACAGGGTTGCATTTGCATTCGCATTTTTCAGAATAAGTTTGATTTCCGGAACTAAGGACGGAGTCTAGTCTAAAGGATGGAGCTTGATTACGGCTTTTAACTCTCGTTGTAAGGAACCTGATTAGGAACTGGAATTTAGACTCTTCAGGTCTGGTGACTTAAAATCTTTGGGTTCCGCAAAACCATACTCGGGAAATCAAGTCATCTGAGCTTTAGTAGACCATTTGGAGTCATCCGTACAACTCTACACCAATGAACCAATCTTGAACACATGCACTCTGCACTTAGCTCAACTTGCATGAAGTTCCGAAGGACAGTACACCTTGGTAGTGCGTTTCTATCGTTATCTTTGCGGCATTGACGTCTAAAGACGGGAGAGATTGGGGTTGCGATAGTTGCTTCGGATGAGGGAAGGATCTGCTAACACAATTTTTCTAAGACCTCAAAAAATGGACGGACTAAAAAGATTCTATACCCGTCGAGGCACAAAAGATGAATGCAGTGCAAGCAAATTACAAAGTCAAAGCAATACAGAAGCCACCAAATAAGACCACACTGGTCAAAGCTTCCACCAAATATGCCTGCACATCTTAGTGTAGACTCAGCTACACCGGTTCGGCTTCACAAGGAGATGCATCTACACTGGTCGCACTCCACTTCTTTTCTCATTCTTCTAACTTCTCCCTATATTCGATTGTGGACATAGCAGAACTTAACTCAGAAGGGAATACCTCCCTCCCCGAGGAAAGTGTAGCGGGATGAGGAAGCCATAGGAGTGTATAGCCGGGATTGACGGTTTCTTCGGTTCACTAAGCAGGAAGAGCTAAATCAATTCACACACTGTACAAGTTGACTTCAAGGATGATAGAGTTTGTGATATGAATAAGTGAGTCTGAACTAGCCGATGAAGTGATCTTGAGTAAGGATTATGGAACTTGAAGACTGTTGAGGATAAAATCCTAATCCTAGTTAAGGTTCCGACAAAATGCTTGTTTCAGGCCCGATCGAGCTCTGTCCTTTGTCTTTTCTCATGAATTGGTTTAGGAAAACAAATTCATTCTAACTTTCTTTCTTTTTCACTTACTTTTTCAAAATAAGTGTTTGCTAAGGGACTAGCAAAGTTTAAGTATAGGGGGTTGATAAATCTATGATTCATTAACTTTTCTGTCGCATTTTTAAAACCCTTAACAAATACATGTAAATACCCACTAATTCTCATATTTTAACAAAACACCACTCATGTGTAAATATTCACTTTTAACCACTAAAATCATGTAAATAAATAAAGAACCAGAAAAAAGAAAGAAAAAGACAGATTGAATATATGTATATATATACAATATGACTTAAAGATAAATATAGCTGTAAGATATATTTATAGACCAACCCCCGAGACCAAGTCAGCATGGATTGGTCGACAAACCAATAAGTAGGGGGAGATAAGGAAAGAAAACCGAAGAAAAATAATCTAACACATGTATATATACCTTTCACTATTTATAAAATAAATATAAAATTTCAAAGAATTTTAATTATTACATATGAACATATTTTTTACCAAATCTTTCTCCTAATTATTTCTAAAAATGTATATAAAAATATAAAAATAAGTTAAAAATATTACCCTATATATATGCCAAGAAATCCAGCCTACAAATTGTCAAAATCTCAACTTCCGAACATCATAACTTCCTCATACGAACTCTAATTTCACTCTACTCACCTTTAAAGTTCATAAAATAATATTATCTAATTAATAAAGGTGATTTCATCGAATTCGGAGTCCGTTTGCAAAAAGTCAGTTTTGGGACCAAAAGACAAAGGGGTTTCTGGGCTATTTATTTTATGTAACACATACTATTTATCATTTCCTTAATTTTATAATTTTTAAATTATTTCATGATCCTGTACTTTCACCATAAATTGTTTCATAATTTTTAGAGACTATTTATTATTTTAATAAAATAAAAAACCTCAAAATATAGGTATAAATGACATATTTAGATACTAACCCTATTTATTAAAATATGTAAATTAATTTGTAAAAATCTATAAAAATTCGTACAAGTCTTATTTAATACCCTAATAATTAAGAAAATATAAAATTAATTTTTACTTAATTATTTATTAAATTAAAATTCTAAAACCTATTTATAAATACATATTTATTAATATAATATCTATATTTTACATAATATTTATTATTTATTAAAAGTATTTATACCATAATTTAGAAAATTAATTTATTTAACTTTCTTGTATTTATACCTATTTAAAATAATGTAATTAACTATTTTATATCTAATTTATAAGGTATTTAAAATTTTGGACCAACCAGGTGCTGACACTTGTCAGCACCTGGGTCGTCTTCCCCAAGAAGTAGTTTAGCCGGAGTTTGTTCAGCCGGCCGACATCGCCCATTTTTCCCGTGCATATCTAGAAGCTTCCGACCTATCAAACCCGTCTGATCTCTTCCCCCAACTACCACCTCCATCGCCAGCCCTTCATCCCGACTTGGAGCCCAAGCTACTCTCCTATAAATGGCCTCCAAGTCCGCCATAGCCAACCAACTTTCCCAACTGCCTGAAGCCCCAGCTCCAGACTACCCCATCCCCCTACTTCCTAGGCCTATTCCGGCCAACCCACGGTGGTGACAGCACCAAGGCGTAGCCCGCGAGGAAGAGGAGTCGACGGAGGAGGTTCCAAGGCCAAGTTTGGCCTTGCATCGCAGCTGTACGCCGCGTCGGAGATTCGGTTGAAGTCGTCGTCGAGCACATCGTCAAGGTAATACACCTTGACATTCCTAGGCTTTTTCCTCCATATTCTTAGCATTTTCATCTCGATTCTCGTGCGTTGATTAGCAACGCTAATCCCTTCTTTCGTTAGTCTAATAATTCATCTTCGACGCCATCTCGTAATACACATTCGATTCATTTTAAATCCATCTAAAATCGATTGCAAATCATCATCTTCTTCACGCAACTGGAGATTTGGCTGGAAACACTAAGTTTTTCCCATCTTTGGAGCTTAAAATCATTCATTTGTTAGCCGATTCGACACGAATCAAGCACATACGTGTGTTCATTGCAGATCCAGGATCATCGCGAGCCATTTGCGTCGGACTTGGAGCCTTTGTTCATCGCCGATCTTCTTCTCCAAAGTCGGACAGCAGCACAGCTCAATCCCCAGGTGGTCGAAACCACCATCTTCATCACCGATTCACGGCTGCACGGAGCGACCTCCATCGGAACCCTTCAGCGGGCGAGCTCGAGGGGTGGAGGAGTCACCCCTTTGGCCCCGCAGGTGCGCCAAAGACATCGCCGGACGACCGCAATAAATCGGAGAAGAAGGCGCCGCCTCCAGCTGCCTGAATCGCCCAAGAACATCAGTTGCACAAGCTTGCGACACGTGGCAGCATCTGAAACGTCCGATCGCGCGCGGAACTTCTAATCTCAAGCGTCCAAATTGAAACAGTGGGAAAATTGCATAATAAGCCCAGCAAAGTTTCCAGAAGTTCATACCGCCTCCAGACTTTTGCATATTTGCATTTAGGTCCCTCTGTAGGGACCTAAATGTAAAGATTCTTGTTCTTTTTCTTTAAACAGTCCTCCAGGACCATTTTGCAAACTTTTTTAATAGTTTTTCTTGCGCTTATGCCCCTGGGCTGTAGGGGTTGTTTCTTGTTCTTGTGACCTCGGATTTCGACGATTTCTTGAGGGTAGTTACACAACTACCCCAGCTACTTAGTATAAAATTTTCACGGCTTTTTTACGAGTTTTCGACGTGTTTTGATTTTATCGAAAGCCGCCTCGTTTTGCTTTGTTTTCTTGTGTAGTTCGAGTTCGCGGCTCGAACCCCGTTCACCCTATTATATAGTATCACCAATATTTTATCCACCTATTATATAATAAGTAAATCTTTTGAAAAGTATCCCTTTTTGAAAATTAAATAAAAATTTGAAAATAATAAAATCAAATGAAAATAGAAAAATAAAAATCAATAAAAAAGGTGCTTTGACTTAGAGAATAATTAAAAATAAGATTATGAATAGAAAAATTTAGGGAATTTATTCTGCCTCCTTGAGTTCGACCCAGGAACACTTGCCTGGTTAAATATTAGTGAACGGTTTTCCGTCATAAAACCGTATTTGTTTGATAGGTTTAAGAATCGATTTTTCTTATTTCGCGGCTTTCGGCTACAACCGACAACTTACCTTCTTTCAATAAAAAGAAAGCCGCGAAACTCGATTCTTTTTCACCTCATCAACTGCCAACTGTCAGAGGCGTGTGTCGCCAATGTTTACCTCAGTCACGAGGCACCGCCATTGCTCCATATGCACTTTCCTCCACACAGCTCTGCTGAGTTCATTCGCCGCAGCCCTCCATTTCCAGAGCCACCACCGACGAGCCGCCCCCCATCGCCTTCACTGTCGGCCGCACCATCACCTATCTGAAGCACATCAACTGCCTTCTTGCCCCTCCGTCTTGAGAGGAGGTCCGTTCACCGATGCGCCATCCACCTCGGGCTGACCTCCAAATGCCATCAAGTCTAGTAGCCTACGCTCGCGTGCACACGCCACCTTCTAGTCCACACATAGGAGGTCTTCACCATCTTGAGGAGATGCCATGTCCCCCGCCCGCTGTCCTAGGGCATGAAGAAAAAAAGGGGCGGTGCCCCTCTTGAGCGTGGAATGTAAACAAAACGAAAGCAGTTTGGGAAAATTATAAACAAGCCTCGAAAGTTTAAAAAATTGCAAATCAGTCCCACCAACTTCAAGTCACGTGCATTGCACGTACGCATTATGAAAATTATAACATCGCCCCCGATTCTCTCCAGCTTTGCAATAAAGACCTTGCTAGGGAATTTCTTTAGGTAAACTGCTACTTTTTCCCTATTTATATTTCTTATTAATTTTTAATGTAAAAACTTTGAATAGTTACTTTCAAGTACCTATTTTCCAGACATTAAATTTGCTTGTTCTTTTCTTTGAAATAAATAGCATTTGTGATCGATAAATTCTCTAAAATAAATTTTATATTCCTAGTATATTTATCTTCATCGTATAATTTTTACATTGCATTTTATTACCATTTAATATTATTAAAAATTCAAAAACATTGTAGTTTTTCCTATTTGAAATTTGAAAAAAAATCATAAAAATTCAATTATTGTGTAGAAAAATTCCAAAAAATTAACGTAGTTTTAGTTTTTTATGTATTTTATTTTCTATATTCATGCATTAAATATTTATAAAACTCAAAAAATTTGAAAATGTTAAAAACATTAAAAAATCATACAAAATTGAAGAAAAATCCAAGAAATGTGATTTAAGTTCTTCTTTGTAGATAATTTATTCTAGTTTTTAAGAAAAATAACAACAATAATTTTTTATTTTATTTTATATTTTTTAATTACGATATATTCAAGTTTTCTCATTGTTTGCATTTTTACCTATTTTTATTCATTTGAAAATCCTAAAAAATCTAAAAATATTTTAAAATTACAAAAGCAATAAAATATCATCAAAAATAGAAAAAAGTTTATTTGGATATTTTTGAGTGTTTTGTCATATTTGAATAATCCAAAAAATGCATTTCTTTTGTGTAGAAATTTGTTTTGAAAATTATACTTTCGAAAATAAAAAATTTGCAAAACTAAATGTCATGAAAAATTTAAAAATACGAAAATAAAAAAATAGAAATAAGAAATATAAAAAATTAAAAAGATAAAAGTTTCACAAAAACCAAGGTAGTTAGCATCTGAGATTCCTTTTTCCTTCAGTTGATTTTTCAATTATATGAATAACCTTCGCGACTTCTAGCCTCCCTAAGTTCAATCCTTTTGCTATATAGGTTAAATAAATTGCAAAAAATCTCTTCCTACATTTTTTCTATATTATTGGATTGAGAAGAAAAAATAATAATAATTTTATTGAAGCATTCTTGGGATTGCAATGACCACTGCGCATTCATATCACATCAATAATTAAAACCTAAAAATCTCGACCAATAGTTAAACCTGGGTTTTCATCCCATTTTCCCACCAAATCCACTAATTGTTTGGCTCTATGATGACATTAAAAGATGTTGATCTGATATTCGTGAATTCCGTCCACATATTTGATTGAGCTAATCTTACTTGATCCGATCAAAATCCTCGATTGAAGTCACCACTTTTTGCAGCCTATAAAAATGTTCCTACAACTCTGCCTCACCTTTTGATCCTTCTTTGGTGCCTCTTAGCCCCTCAGAGATTGTTCATCCCGTTCCTCTTGGTGACAGCTTGAGAATCGGAGGTTTTGCAGCGTGGAGGAGGTGCAGAGGAGTGATCCACCACAACCACTGGAGGAGCTTCGATGACAGGTCCAACTTCCTTGAATCCAGTCAAGTTAAGGCCCCATGAGTTCTATCATACATATCTTATCTCTTCTATTTAGTTCCCGCATCTAATTTTAGCTTTAATCTAGTCGTTGGCTTTAATTTTGAAAAATCCCAATTGTTTGTAGCTTAAGCTCTAGGATATTTCACCGTCTCTCAACCAAATCAACATTCCTTCTTCTGCTCCATCGATCACTCTATATGTTCCCCCCAGATCCATCGTAGATCTGGTAGTCAGATCCCTACATCGCCCTTCGCCGGCGCTCCATCTCCATCTAATCTATATCTCCTTTTTTCTTAACTCTTAAGTCGAGGAGTTAGACATCGAACCAAGGAAGGTTTTGGTGCAGATCCGTGACTCCACGAAGGTGTTTCGAGACCTATTGAACATCCAGACCAACTCTAGGTCCTTAAATGCTATCTGAGCTCTCCGAGCTCCCCCGCTTTCATTGAAGCAACCCACTGCAAGCGGAGGATCCATAAGAAGTGATGCCAATTAATGGAAAAAGAGGAGACCGCCAAAGCACAGAGATAATTCAAATCAAAAGTTGTTGGCAGCAGCTCTTCGGTTGTTCTTTGAACCCCCTTCCCCGCCATCTGATCAAGAACACGACCCATATCTAATTTGGTTGAACCTATTCGAAAGGGTACATTAGGAGAATTGTATCCGCCGCATGGAAGCAGCGCAAACAGTTTGATTAAAGGCACAAAACATGTAAATGTTGCATCCAACCCCCTCCACCTTTTTGTTGTTTATAAATGATCCCGTAATTATTTAAATTAGTTCAAAACATTAGGAAATTTCGTAGATATTCCCTTGGTACTTTTTGAAATTGCACTTTAGTCCAGTGTCAGGTTACCTCACGTGGACCCCATGTGTGGGGACACTTTCCATGCATACACCCCAGTTTCTATATTTTAGTATTTAGTCTAAAAATTTCAACTTGTTATGTTAAACTTTGTGGTTATTTGGCACATGTGCCGTTGGAATACAACTTTTTTTGCAAAAATACGCCTACCAGTTGGATTTAATTTTATTTATGCATTTTTTATTAAAATTAGCTCTTATGCTCTTAAATATTATGCAAAAATAGGTGCATGTGCATTATTGGCTTATTGTTCAGGCTATTTAACTTATCTACAATTTTACATGCATTTATCATTTATTAAAAATAAAAAAAAGTTCTTTTATTCCCTAGTTGACTTAAAAAATACAAAAATATAAAAACTTTTTGAAAAAATTCTAAAAATTTTCCTACTATATATTAGCTTATTTTATAACTTCAGACCAAAAATCACAAAAAATATCAAAGGAAACTCTTAAAAATAACAAACATTAGCTAGCCCTAAAAAATCTAAAATAATTTCGAAAATCCCAAAAATATTAGTTTCCATTTCTCACTTTCAATATATTATTCTCTATCTATAAAAATTTATTTTGTGAAATTTGAAACCTTTTGTTATTTTTAAATTTCCAATCAATTCAACTTATTTAAAAAGTTCTTATTTTGCCTTATTTTTATTTTTAAAATACAAAAATTTAAAAAAAATCACCAAAAATTCATAAAATAGAAAAACATTTGAAAAATATAAAAAGTTATTATTTAGTTATTTTCACTAATTTTATCTATTTTTATAAATAGTACACTATATATCATATATAGATATATATTATTGTATATGGTTTATATTATTATTAAATATTTTAAATAACTTGTTTGTATTTTAAATCCTTAAAAAAATAAAAAGGACTGTTCTTTTTTGTTATTTTTTGTTTTTTTGGGTATGTATCTATATATTTTTATATATTAGTTATATTATATATATACCTAATATCATACTTATATAATCTTATATATATTATTTATATATTATAAAATTAAAAAGAAACTAAAAATAAAAAATTAAATATTAAAATAATATATATTAAAAAATTTATTTTATCTAATTAAAAACCTACATAAATATTGATTGATATTGTCATACTTATATACACTTTTGCCTTATTTATTCATTTAAATGATTCTTACTTGGTCCATTATTCCTCGTGCTCGACCCCTACCTGCTTGTCCACTTTACATATTCATCATAGGGTATAATAAATTTTGATCCACTCTTGGTTTGATTGCTTCATTGATTGATTGTGGGTTAATTCTTGAATTTAGCTTAAGATTCTTGGGAGAGGTCACTTCATCGATTGTACAACTCTCCTTGTGAGCGCACACAACACTCTCCTCTAGGGTTTTGCTATTTCAAATGTTGTCGTTGCTCGGGAGCAACAGATAGCATACCATATAAGCTTGCACCTTATTTTTCTTCTTATTTCTTCTTATTTATTTTTATAATGATTTGATCTATTTTGACACAGTTGTCTTTGTTGAACTTTCTTGCGAGTACCGTGTGGCGATGATCGACTCTTAAGATGTGGACACACCCGAGCGGTGAGGATGTGGGCTTTTCTACTTGTGAGCTAGCCATGAGAGAGAAGAGAAGAGAGAGGTGAAGGATAGCACACCTAGCATTTTTTTGTTTTATTTTGTGAGGAGAATTTTTATTTTCTTTTTGTAATATTATTTGTAATAACTTGGTCCCAGATGGGTGTTCACATGGTATCCTCATCGTCATTTTTTGTTTTTTGTCACATACTTTTATTTATTTCTCGTGATTTGAGCTTTTCACCTTTAATTTACTTTGTTTTATGTGATTTAGCCCCTGGATCTAGATTTGCTTGACTCGGTAGCTAGGTCCAAATCCCTGATATAAGCATGCACCTATAATCTCTTTCGCTTGGACTTAGTCAAAAAATAACTGTAAATTACTTGGATTTGGAGCCGCGAGCCATGAGAGACTCCACATAGTGCTTACAGGACCCATTGTGGCAGCCACCAAGTATTCTCCAAGACCAAACATTTGTCTCCATTTTTGAGTGATTTGCATTTGGTTCTTCCCGATAATAGTAATTCTTATTTAGGATGCTTTCTCGCTTGCATATCGCCATATAGTGAAAATATTTTAATTCTACCTTGCATCTCACTTTGAGAGCGGTACGAAGCACTGTGAGTCTTCTTACTTTCTATGCATCATTTGATATTAGAGTGAGAACTCCACTCTAGTGTCCACTTGCATTGCTTTTCCACTTTCTCCGTGTGTTTTATATCACTTAGGATTAAAATGAAAGTACAAAAAAATCATTAGGCTGTTTGCTGTGAAAAATAATCAAAACAATCGAAAATTCTAAAATTAAAACAAGGGGTCTGTTGATAATAGATTGACCTTAATATCATAATGCACATCCTTATTTTGGGTCCATAAAGCCCTCATTGCTTTCAGGTACCTTCCAGATCGAGTGAGACACAACCCCTATGGATTAGAGCCAAAAACCTGATCTTTGGCAGCCCTTATTATCACATGGATTGGTGAAGTAGTGGCGCTTCTATCATACGAGGGTGAGTAGGGCCTTGTAGACAACGGTGTTCGCACCCTGTGTCGAGCATCCTACTTGGTCCGAAGTATTGAGCATAGGACATGCCTTAAGGGGGGTTTCCATCTCATTCTCCTGCGACCAGGTGTCATGCTTAAGAAGGAAGTGTTAGTTTCACCTATTGGATTCCTCTCTTTTTTTTGTATGAGTAGTTGCCCAAACAAGAGATCAAGGACCGCAAAATGCACAGATCACATGATACATAGGTGGTGAAAGAAGTACAAGTTACTTTCTCGACAGTATACACACTCCTACAGGGATAGCGTTCATAAGGAATTGTTAAAAGGTTTGCCTGCAATGAAGCCGTAAAATTAAAAAGATAAAAATAGTTTACCTCTTACAGTTTCACTTGGGTTGAGTTGGTGTATACACAACTTGCCTGGTGTTTATATGATTTAACTTAAGGTCTATGATCAAGTCGTGCACACTTGTGCAAATTTTGACTTTAATTTTTCTTCTTTTATTCTCATTTGACCCGTTCTCGCTTTTGAGACGTTCTACTATCTTGCGCTTCTTTTATTTCTCGTTGAACTTCGTGTCATTCATCTGTTATCAATCTTCTCTTTAACCCTCGAGATGGCTACCCATGGATGCTTTAGTCGGGACTAAACCGATATCCACATCGATTCCATGTAGTTGACCACTCTTATAATTCGGTGCAGTTTTCGAGATCATGATTCGGACTCTGTGAACTGCTCTCCAGAATCCCTACCTTCTTCAATAAATCAGGATCACTCTTCTCCCAAAATATGATCATTTTGGATGGAAATTGATTACACACCATATACATCTCCAACCTTATTGAAATTATATGTTGACCATAACTCAAAATGATTCTTTTCATTTAGTGCTTCCATAGAGATTGATCGAGGCATCATTCATTGTGCAGATCATGAGCTAATCTGGATCCATAGATTTTGTCAGATTCTGATTCAGAGAAATAGATGGCTCCGAATGGAAGGGGAAATGGACCTCTACACCAACAACCATAGATAGGCTACATCAGAACATAATGAATGCACATCTTCTTGCCTCCACACAGTCAATCCAACAATAGCTCACCGATCTGGCATTAGCCCATGATATCAGGATGTGTGAATGATATCAGGAGAAGAAGAGACATCTAGGAGGATCAGAATATGAAGAAAGAGAAGATGGGCCCCATAGAAGTGGAGTCGATGAACCAAGAGGTGCGCAACCCAAGCCGACCCTCAAGGAGATATACAACCCCGAAGCTGAGCAAATGACGAAATGGATTCAAATACCAATTGTCCATTCCTATTTTGAGTTGAAACCCCAACTCTTGTCTCTGGTTTTGACCTTCCACATGAACACAAATGAAAAACTCTACATCCATCTCCAATAGTTTGGACGCATCTGCGGAACCACACACTACCCTAATATCCCATTAGGTGTAGTTAAAATGACTACATTCCCGTTCAGCCTTTAAGACAAAGCTCTCCACTAGATCAATCGTTTGGGGAAGGTCGTCACAACTTGGGAGGAACTAAAGTCCTCATTTCTGCATAAGTTCTATCCTCTCGAGTAGTTGAATCAGATGCATGCCCGTATTGCCAACTTCACCCATGCCACCCACAAGTCAATTCGTGAGGCCTGGGAGATGTTTACACATTTCTAAGAAAAATGTCCCCATCATGGGATGGTCCAACATTTCTTTGAGGGACTTACAATTGAGAGTCAGAATCACATCAATGCTGCTTGTGGCGGATCTCAATTTCAACAAATACGAGGATGTCGTATGGCAGGTTTTTGAACAATATGGTAAAGGAGAAGCTGCCCTATCATCATCTTGTGCATATCAGAGACGATCACAGATCCATCAGAAGGACATTCATATGGCAACCTTGCATGAGTTGGAGATGGGTGAGAGCTCAAATCTGGGCATTATTGGGAGCCACTTGTCCAAGGTGGATATTATTGAAAAGCGATCACAGAACCTCGAGAAGCTCGAAGAGATCGAATAAAGGACCCAGAATTTGGATAAATTGGATCAGATTACCATGTTGCTGGAGCTACTGATAAGAACAATCAACGTATGCCAGTCCATGTTTGCATCGGCTTCGACTCCAGCTGAGATAAAGGAGCCATCATCACCATAGCCTCCTTATCAGAGTCCTATACAACCAATAGTTCAAAATGTTTATTATATGTAAGCCTCAGAGCCATCATTGCCTCAACAACTGGTTTTATAGCAGTCAGAACTCCATATCCTCACCGATCCATGTTCTCCTCCACCAACTCTCATTCAGAAGGTGAATGGAGTCTGGTTAAATGATGCGTAACTGGCTCGTCCAGGCGGAGCTCAGCAGGGCCAGTCTGTAAACACCAATCCATTCCCTCAACAAAAAGGAGGGAGGGTGTCCAAGGGATCCAACGACCTCATTACCAGTAGTCTCAGCCATATCAGCAAGGCTGGAGACAACATCTATTCCAACAATAGCAGTAACGCCATCAATAATCTTATCAACAATACTCAGTTGTCCCATATCAGCTCCCTCCTCCTTATCACCATCATTATCAGTCTTTTTTCTCAATATCCTCTGCAACATTGCTTCCTACAACCTCAGCACCCTTCACAGTCTCAGCATGGCAAGAACATTTAACCATCAAAGGCCGCTCTTGTTAACCCTTCCCTTGACTTCTTGGCTCAGCTAGTCAAAAGCCTTGCAGAGATGAGTCAGAAGTTTAATGACCACACCACTGCCAAGATCACAACTCCAGCACTGGTGGATGATATTCACAATAATTTTCAAAGTGTGAGAAAGTACTTTGTGATGTCATATCCAAACCTACATAGTCAAATGTGCAAGATAATTTATTTTCTTATGAGGTTACTCTTAAGAGCGGTAGGACGTTGCAACCATCTACAACAATGAAGGGAAAAAATAAATCTTCCAGGGGTGAGTCATTATCTACTTAAGCATCAACCAAATCAGTAGCCTGCTCGGGTGAGGAAGAAAAAGAAGGAGAAGCACCCAAAAAAATTTAATAATAAAAAAAATTAGAAATGATAAAAATAGGACAGTAGTAACCAGAGCACCAGCCAACCAATGATAAAAAGGACAACAATTTCTTCTAATTTGAATCTTGCAAATGGAGCTCTGCCTGCTATTTTTGGATGCCCACCACCTTAGACAAATGAACATTCTCCTTTTTGTCATACATTTATACAGCCCGATGTGGGTATTTTTCTATAAATAAAAAAAATATTTCTACATTTGGTTCTATAAATATTCCTTTTCCAAAATATTTACAAAAATCGAAAAAAAATAAAAAATTGAAAATAGCTTTGTCAAATCTCGATGTTGTACAAATAATTCATATTCTTGTTCTAGAGATGCCTTTGTTACAAGACATCCAGTACATGCAAAACATCAAGAAGGCACTTAAAGAGGCATCAACTTTGAAGATATAATCATATCGAGCCATATAGTGAAACGTAAAGCACATCCCGATGATGATGACAGTCAATGCGACCAGCAATCTCCCGAGCATGAAGAAAGACATGGGAGCGCCTCTCATTAGTTTTTAGATATTTAATCAAGAGTTCGATCGAACTCTTCCTGATAGTTGATCCTCCATAACTCTGATGCGTACATCACTACTAAAGGAAATTGGTTTGGGACCACTCAAGTCCACAAGAATGATTCTGTAGTTTCAAATACAACGATCAAGCGGCCCTGAGGAATTTTGGAGTATGTCATCGTCACCATTTAGGGAATGCAGTTCCATATGGACTTTATTTTTCTTGATATGGACACCTCTGCTCCTCTTCCGCATACCCCTATTATACATGGACTACCATTCCTTCTAATAGCCAAAGCAGTGGTGGATTATGATGGCGGATAGATTACCTTTCACCCGAACAACTATACCCATTCAGATGATCCAGGTGCCGAAACAGATGAAATATTCATCAAGTGAGAGAGTGTCTTTGGAACAGACAAAAGACCGTGACTTTCTTACAGAGATCTGAGATACAGGCCTGTTCATGGACGACATCAAGACCCATGAATTCCTCTCTGTAGAGGAAGGAGTGGATAGCAAAGTCAACTTCCCCTCAATCATAGAAGATGAGATTTTGTTGATCTGTCTGAGGAACTAATTGATGGCCACTTGTCCTTTGCCAATGTAGAAGATATTATTGCAGACTTCTTAGAACAAGATTCCATCATTGAAAACTTTTTTGTGCATCTATAGATTCAGAGCTTATACCATCAAAGGTGGAAAATATAGAGTTGATAGATATGACCCCATCAATGACGTACACAGTTCCATAGGTTACCTCTGAAAAGATTCAGACACCGCCAAAGCTCAAGCAACTTCCAGCGAATATGAAGTACACCTTGCAGGTGAACCAAACATGTTTCCCTATCATCATCAACTCATAATTGACTTAGGAACAAGAATCTCATTTTCTCGACGTTCTACAAAGAAATCACACGACGATAGGCTGGAAAATTTCCTATCTCCCTAGTATTAATCCATCCTTGTGTTCCCATCACATCTACCTTAAAGAAGATAGCAAGTCATCTCGAGAATTTCAGCGAAGACTAGATTCGAATCTCGGAGAGGTTGTTATGAGTGAGATTACGAAATTATGTGATGCGAGCTTCATATATCCCATCATCGATTCATTATGGATGAGCCCCGTGCATGTCATGGAGAAAAAGCAAGGGATTACCATCGTGAAAAATAATAAAGGAAAGGAGATCGCTACTAGAGTTCCAACTTCCTAAAGCATCTGTGTTGACTACAGACACCTGAACTTAGCAAACAAAAAGGATCATCTCTCGCTTCCTTGCATCGATCAGACTGTTGAGAGGTTGGATGCGAAGGAGTATTTCTGCTTCTTGGAAGGATGTTGAATAAGGTTTTTCTTGTGTCTAATATGTGCTCACAAGGTGAAGACAAAGTCGTTGTGGCGACTCACAAAAAACCCTGATTCAGACAACAATTATCCTATAATATAAATCAAGCAATGAAAGTAAGTTGTGGAGATAAAATTTATTATAACTCTAAAAAATGTGTGTATAGGTGTAAGTATGTAGATTTTGAACAAAGGGAGCAAACGTGATAGACTGTGTAATGGAATGCAAAATTATCCCTTCTATTGTCTTTTTATTGTATTTTTTAGTGGTTTCTAATTATATATTTTTAAAATTTGGTTTGTATATTTTTAAAATTTATTGATTTTATATTTTTTCCTTTTTACTATATAACATAGATATATATATACAACTATATGTAACTATATATATGATATCAGATTATAATATTATAAATACAACTAAAAATAACTAAAAATTACATAATTAAATGTTTTGTGTTTAATATAATTTTATACTTTTTTTTATTTTTGGGAAATTTTTGCTAATTCATTGCATTTTTAAAGTTCTAGATATACAATATCAAAGACTATTTAAATAGGACAAAATGTTTTGGAATTTACAAATATAAAAAGTCTCAAAATTTTCCAAAATTATTTTTAATAAATACTATATCATAAAAGGAAAATATAGAAATGGAAATAAATATTTTTGGATTTTTAATGATATTTTATAATTTGTTTACTTTTCTTGGAGCTTTCTAGTTTTTAGTGATTTTCATTCTTAAGGTACAAACCATAACAATAAAAACTACAATTTTTTTGTTATTTTTAATTATATTTTTATAAATTATTTGAAAATTTTAAAGAGAACAGAAGATAAAACATATTCTTCTGATTTTTAGTAAATAGGAAAAATTCCTAAAATACAAATCTAAATTTATACGTGAAAGAGCATACAAAGAAGCACAAAAGCCTACTTTTCAGTGATTTTTGGAGCACATATATTATTTCTAGAAAATAAATAATAAAAAAACCAATTGAACTAGCCAGGGTATATTTGCAATTAAAATAAAAGATATTGGTTAAAGTGTTACCCAAAAGTTTTCAACTAATATTTATAGTTTGATAATTAAATATCTATTACAAAAATCCGTAGGGGTAATAGTTCAAAATGCCCAGCTCATGTGGGACGACATGTAAGCTGAGCTGTACTGGACAAAAATGTAATATTCAATAGTTCATGCGAGGGTCACGTGCAAATAACACATAAAATATTAAGCATAATAATTAAATTACACTACTAAATTAAAATGCTACAAAAATCGGGGGCTAAATGTGAAATTTACCCCCTAAAGGCATTGATCGGATGGCTGAGGGTGCCTCACTTAACACATGTCACATAGTGGCCGTACTATGATGCTTCGTTGGAAGCGGGTGAGATTGGATCCCAGGGAAGAGATCAATGGTCGATGCATGGCTTAATATGTCGTCTTCTGTACAATCTAGCAGTGTCCTCTTAATCCAACCATAATCGAGGGTGGTGGAAGAACTAGGGATGCACTCGTCCTCGGTGAGTTTTGATCTGGTGTATCACGCGTCTCTAGACACCACACTCACCGCCTATAATCTCCTCGTGCTCCTGAAGTTGTTGCGTGATGAATCCACATTTCATCGTCTTTATTCTATCATTTTGGCCTCAAAAACCCTTGCAAATGCGTGTAAATATCCTTAATTCCCGCATCTTAGCATTCATGCATGTGCATGTGTATAAAATACGGTATTTAAAGCCAAAATTATAGAATAAATAAAAGAAAATAAAAATAATAAAATATTGTAAATATTTTATGACCCGAAACCCCGAGACCTAGGCATCTTGATGAATTGGTCAACAAGAAACAAAGTAGGGGGAGATAAGGGGCAGATACCTATTCTTTTTATTCTTTCTTTATTCATTTTGGGACCATTTTTGGATCCTCTTTCTATACCTCAAATAAAGAAACTTTGTACATGAAAGTTGTCGATAATTAAATAAAGAAAAATACAAAATTTATTTCATGTAAAAATATTGTACAGATAAAAACTTATAATCTGAATAAAATTCCAGAATCCCAACTTTCCAGACCTGTATCACCCAGATAAAAATTCCAAATGTATCAAACTCACCTTTAGTTGTATATAATTTAAAATAAGATATTTAGTGAAGGTGGTTTCGCATTTGGCGGAGCTATGGTTTGAAAGTTGAGTTTTGGACCCCTATTGTATACTTGTACAGAATAAAATATTCATTTTATTATTTGGTCATTATTTTCATAATTTTATATTTTTATTTTGTAGATATTGTTTACAATAATTTTGTATATTAAAATCAGAATAAAAGACTCAAGGAAAACACAAAATAAAATATTTGTATAAATAGCATACCTAGGTATAATACCTATACATATACCTATAGAATTACTATTTATATTTTATTAAGTGTACAAAATACCTCAGAAAAATAAAACAAAAATATATTTAAGTATATAATAGTATTTTATAAAATTATAAAATAATAAAAAAAATAAATTAATTAAATATACAAAATAAAAATAAAATAATAAAATATATAGATATATATACCTATATAGGGCTTAAAAGGTAACTTATAATCATATACGTCATAAAATTAAATACAAATCACCATAAAATTCTTTATAAAATAAGAAACATTTTTTATTTTATAACCTAAAATAAATAAAATCATTTACTATTTTATTTTGATTTTTCAAATAATTATCGCCTTGAATTTCTTTGTTGGTCCACGTGGACCAACCAGGAGCGGTCAAGTGTTGACCTCGGTGAACTGCCTGACCGAGGTCTGCCACCTTCTGATAGCGAGATTTCTTCCTGATTTCATCCAATATTTGAGCCTCACCCTTCCATCTTTTGGCCTCGATCCCTTCTTGGGAATTCTTCCTTGATCATCACTTGGCCACGCCATACCTTCAGATCACACAAAATCTCCATTATTTGCGCGTGGCCCTAGCTTGAAGAAGACACCAACACCATGAATATATTTGACCCACCATCTTCGAGCTAGGATTTGAACCCTTCTTGGCCACCAATCCTCCTCCCTGTTGCGCTCTTCACGTTGCTGGAGTAACCACCCCTCAACCGTACCCTCAGGCAAGTCGAGGAAGCCTCGAATTGGCTCCACCATCTCCGCCGACCTCCGGCGTCGAGGTTCCCCCTCCTCTGGTTCTGACAATCCAGGTACCCCCTTTCCCTTCCTCCTTTTTGTTTCTTTTTGATCCCTGTAGCCATAGAAGTAAAATAGCACCTTTAGATTCGTCCGACGTTAGCTATCTCGCCCATTCGCATTCCATCGCTGGCGCGCACCGCCGGCCGAAGCTCCTCCATTTCCCATACACCATCTTCGATGCCTATTCCGCCTCCACGGGGTCTAGGCACTTTGCCCTGGTCCCCTTCACCCCTTTTTGCTAGTCCAAATGCAGTCAACACACTTGGGGACCATTTTGAAGCGTTCGTCGGAGCTACCTCAAGCTCCAAGCACCGCCACCCTCGCATCAGCACCTCCGACCTTCTACGACGACGTTGAGTACCGGGCACGTAGAGGGACCTTCCAAAAGCACGCCCATCCGCTCTTCACGCTTCCAGACCGTCGGAGACCCGAGAGCTAGCTCGGGGAAGTTCGCCTCATCGGCGTTCTTCCCCATTCTTCCCCTTGGCCTCTCTGTCATTCGATCAGGCCATCGCTCCAGTTTTTATATCAGCCGTTGGATTGCGTCGCGCCATCACCGTCAGATCTTCGGCAGAAGATCTAATCTCCACCGTTCAGCTGCGAACCGTCATCGCGCGTTGTGCGCGCGCCACGTGGATAAGTGATCGCATCCCAGCCATCCGATCGCGCACGAGGAATTTAGGCGTGGGTATTTTGCACCTACACCCTCGCAAATTTTGCATTTTATTTTTAGTCCATGAACTTTTATTTCTAGCTTAAATATTTTTGTAATATTTGCATCCAGACCCCCATAGTTTCCATATTTGTGCTTAGGTCCAGTCCACGTCACCTCACGTGACCCGTGCACGTGGGGTGGTGGGAATTTTGCAGGGACCCCTCTAGGGGTTTGTCTATTTTGGTTTAGTCCATGAACTTTTTATTTACATTCTAATATTTTGGTAGATCTGCATCTGAGCCCTTGGAACTTTGTGAAATTGCAAAAATACCCCTGCTAGAACACGCGCCTAATGTGCGTGAGTTTGGACATTTTGCAGCAAACCCCCTCCGGGTTTGGGTATTTATTTTTAGACCATAAAATTGTATTTAACATTATATTTTTTTGGAAAAATTGTAAGCAAGCCCTTGGACTTCTGCGTATTTACGTTTATGCCCTTGCCAGCACTGTATTTTTGCTTGGATGTTTGCATTTATTTCATGCATCATTTTAACTCGAAAAATTACCAAAAAATACCATAGGCTCCTGATGCATTTTAGTTTGGCACAATATTTTTAGTTTTCATTGTTATTACATTTTTGTATTTAATAAAAATAAAACTCATGCATTTTCAACACTGTCTACATTAGAAAATACATAAAAATTTTAAAAAGACTTTGAAAAATTCCAAAAAAATTATATTTCATGTGTTTTAGCTATTTTATTTTTGACCAAAAATCAGTAAAAATTTCAAAACAAAAACCGTAAAAATTAGAAAACCCTAAAAACCTTCATGAAAATCTAAAAAATTCAAGAAAAATCCTAAAAATGCAAACTCAATTTATGTAGTTTCTCTTATTTATTCTCTTTATTTTAAAATTAATTTGAGGAATTTTGGACTATGATTTCTATTTTTCATCCTCATATTAATCTCATCCAATAGCTTAATTCATTGTTTTCTAGTATTTTTTATTTTTAAAATACCAAAAAATTCAGAAAAATCTCCAAAAATCGTAAAAACATTATGAAATTATAAAAGACCAAAAACATTTTATTTTCTGATTTTTTGAGCATTCGTTCCTATTTTTATAAATACCTTATCTTTCTTTTTCTTATATTTTATAAATACTTTATTTTATCTTTAAAAAAAGAAAAAGAAAATACAAAAAAATATAAAATTTAAAAAATCAAAAATTAAAAACCCACAAAAATTTGCATATTTGTAGGCAATTGATCATACATTCACATTTTGTGCATTTTGCCTTGTTCTATCTTCCTTGCTCCCTGAGTTCAACACTGTACACATACTTGCACTATACACACTTTTTGTAGAGTTATAATAAATTTTAACTCCACCTTGCTTGTCATTGTTTGATTGATATTGTGGGTTGATTGTTGATTTAATCGGGATTTACTGAGGGTCACCGCAGCGACTTTGTCACCGCCTTGTGTGAGACATTTAGACCCCTGTGATTTTCGGTTAATCAAATGGCACAGTTGCCGGGGAGCAACAACGTATAGAGCATTCTTTTGTGATTGATTGTGGATAATTGCCAATCTTTTTACCTATCTATTTGATTATATTGCTTGACTGGTCTAATCACCCTTTTCGTTGGATTTTGTGCGAGGTACCGCTGAGCGAGGGAAGCGCTCCTTCTTAGGCGCTTGGGGCACCCACATGAATGCTCGCTTAGCACCATAGAGAATTTGGAGGCTTGAGAAGACCATCATCTCTTGTAGATTTTTTGTAGTTTAAAAATTTGTAATTTGAAGTGAGAGAGAGACTTAATTTGTACTAACTTGGACTCTCTAGGACACTCGGGACTAATATCTAAGTGTTTGTTCACTTGGGGGCTCACCGCGGTTTTGTGTTGTTTACGACTTTCTCGTCTTTATTTTATTTGTTTCCCAATGATTTAGCCCCTAAACAGGAATTTTTGTTGACTGTGATGACTTAAGAAGCTAAGACCCAATCCCAAATATCTTGCCTGCACCTATAGATCGTAATTGGACTTGGCTAAAAATCAACTGAAAAGGCTATTGCTATGGACTAGAGACCCCTTGCCGAGAGGAGTCGTATACAGTGCTGGCAGGATCCACTGTTGTGGACACCGATCGGCTCCCGAGACCGGACTTCGGACTCTCTTCCTAGTCGTAGCTACTTGTTCTTCACGTTAATAGAAGTTACTCATCTTAGGGCGATTTCCTCATGCATGCATCTAGGTAGTTTTATTTATTGTCTTTAATTTATGCGCGGATCACTTTGCATGTAGAGTGCTGGCGAAAAGGTACGCATCTCTATCTTTGCATGCATCATTGATTTTGACCACGCATCGGCTTTTCCGCTTTCCTTCCCCAAGTTTTGTTGGACTTTAAATAACAAGGAATTTGGAAAATTCGTTAGATAATGTTTGTTCAAAAAAGTACATAAAAAGTGAAAATCATAAAATTGGGTCTGCTAATGCAAACATGATCTTAAAACTCATCCCACCGAAAACTTTATCTTGGGGAGAGTAACCCCCTCCTTGTTTGATTTACCTGTTGCGAGAGAGTGACCTGACACTAGGATAGAACCACACCTAAAATTCTGGTTGACTACTGATCGTGGTTAGTCATTCTCCGGTGAGGATCTCTCTAGTAACCGGTAAAGCGGATCACGACATCCCTAGCAGATTGAATTTGCGGGAACAACCGGGATACGGTCCACAATTCATACTGGCAGGGAAAGATCTAACGTTGATCGGGAGAGTAGGCTGGGAAAGTAGGTTACCTAACAGCTCTCTCTAATGCTCTAATAGATTGACTGATCACCTAATAAAATTTGACAAGATAACTGACCGAACCTTCACGGTCATCAGCTCAAGCATTGCGTAGGTGAACATGGGGTTTGTATTTCACATCTTGTTTGCATTCCAGATCTCATCCACCCTTCTCTAGATCAAGATGATGGGAAGGAGATCCCTTAGGCCGCATTCGGTGGCCGCTATCGAGCACTCCTCCCTTTTTATCTAGGTCTGCTTCGGGGAGTCCAGACCCACTCTTCAAGCCTGAGTGTACATCCACCATGTACCCTCTCGACCACCCTTCTTCTTCTATTAGTCCAGTGGTGTCAGAATTTAGTACAAAATAAAGTTCAAAATTTGATGGCACCTGAGATGGATTCTTTTGACTTTACAGAAACACCAGAAATGGAAGGCAGAGAGGAAAACCCCGATGAGCCGAGACAACCTCCATACGTGTATGATCAGGCGACCATCAATAATTCACTATTAGCCTCCCTAGAAACAATGCAGAGACAGATCAGAGACCAGGGATTTGTCATGGGTGAAATCATGAGGGAGATGCGTGAAGGACGATAAGAAAGAAATGAGGGCGGTGAAATACCAAATGCAGAGGGCGGAGGAGGAGATCCCAACCAGGAGAGGCCGCCTCCAAGGACCATGAGGCAGTTGCACAACCCTGGTGTTACCCTCACACACCGATGGATCCGACTCCCTCCCATCTACGTTGACTTCAAGCTTCGCCCACACACCATTCAGCTACTGTCCAAGTTTCATGGGCTGACCACTGATGAACCTCACCTCCATTTGCAAGAGTTCGAAATGATATGCAGTATGATCCATGACAGGTTCGTAACTGAGGATACCATCAAAATGATTGCCTTCCCCTTCTCCTTGGTTGATAGAGCAGCTTATTGGCTTAAACATTTGGGGAGGTACATCGACACGTGGGAGCAACTCCGGAAAGAGTACTTGAATAAGTATTACCCGCTCGGTCGGACAAATGCAGCTAGAGTAATGATCAGTAATTTCACTGTGATCCCTAATGAACAATTCCATGAAGCGTGGGATCGCTTTAGAGAGCTCATTGACCGATGTCCTCACCATGAAATATCACATCTCAATCTGGTGCAAAGTTTCTTTTGCGGGCTGACATCGGAGCTGTAGGGGCTTGTCAATGCCTCGTGTGGGAGATCTTATTTCTCCAAGGATTGCAGAAGCGGTCTAGGCCATCTATGAACAGAAGGCAGAAAATTCTACGGTGATGTCCCAGTGACGCATCTACACAAATTCCAAGGTCCCGACACAAGTTACTTCTTACAACTGCATTGCCAGGATCGATGCTGGGAACCATACTTTGTCAGCAGCAGCAGCCCAAGATGAATCGTCAGCAGCTGACACGGGCATAATCAGTGAGAAATTGGACCGCATCAAGATTTTGGAGAAGAAGCAGGTCCAAGGTCTGACACAGATAGACCAGTTGGCTAAGACCATGAGTGACCTAAAGACTCACATCATGAGTATTCAGGAGGCACACTCATCTTCACATCCGCCTCCCAGGTCACTGGCTGACTCCAGTAGTAGCCGTTCTACCCCACCACCTCCAACATACCACCAAGTTCACCATGTCCAGGAGGTGCCGATGTAGTAGTTGCCACAATATTCACAGCAACCACCATCTCAGGACACTCAGATGGTGGTCTATCAGCTGGATCAGCCTTTGGCAGTACTACCACCTTTCCCCTTCGAGCAGGAGCTGTTGATGGAAGTCAATGGGATATGGTACGACCGGTACCCCCAGCAACCTGGGATTCGTCGTGATCTCCCAGGATTCCGTTGGTCCACCGGAAGTGCCTCATCCCAACAGCAGCCTCCATCTCAGGGCGATCACAGTAGCCAACACCAGCAGCCCCAATAATCCCAGCAAGAATAGCAGAATTACCAGCAGAATCCTCATCACACCTATCAGGGACAGCATTGGAGGCAGCGACAGCAGCCTTACCAGCCGTAGTACTCCCAATCTCACCAGCAACCTCAGTTTCAGCAAGGGAACACTCCCGGTTCTTCCACACCGTCTTGGAGAACCCATCACTTGATGATCTCGCCCGCTTGCTCTCCGAACAACATGCATCCTTCCACAAGAAATAGATGAGTTCCGGATAGAGATGAGGGACATAATCAAAGGGAAAGTCGCCATATCTGCACAGAGCGAGCCAAATCCGAATAACTTGAAGAGAAAGTCCGAGCAGGTACAGTTTACAGAGGATACCACTCCTAGTGCTTATTTGAAAGTCATACATTCTATGTTTGATACTCACTTCGTGTCACATAGGAACGGTAGGGAACCAGCCGGTGGTGGCTCATCTGAGGGACAACACCATGGAGGTTCTAGAGCCCCAGATGAGGAGAGAAGCGGTGTTGATGCCGCTAACAACGATGATGACGGTTGTGCTGATGCCACCAAGGATGACCTTCCAGACAACGGTACTGAGGCCGTCATAGAACCAAATGCAGACGGTGGTACTGAGTTCACCATTTTTTTGAAGAACCAGAGCGCGGTACTGAGCCTGCAAAGGAGGATATTTTGGGTGGTATTTATGCCCCCATTTTGAGTCCATCTGTATTCCAACCGTCTATTTTGCCATTCTCTGTATCCCTGGACACCAGGAAAAAGACCAAAAAATGAATAAAGGAAAGGTTTCTCCATCAATTCTGAATCCATGTGTATTGACTGATGGTGTTTGCATGGATTCCAGTCCTTCACAGGGCCTGAAACCTTTTCCTAACCCTCTGTATGAGGAGGGCCCCTCCATCGCATTCCCTCAAGAACTCCGCTCGGTGAAGGGGAGTAAAACAGAAAATCCCAAAATGAAGGATCAGTTAGAGTTCAGCCAACAGATGATAGACAGATTCCAGATACAGCTGATTCTACAGGAGGCGCTACAGCACATCCCTCTCTTCCAAAAGAAACTGAGAGAAAAGACCATTGTACGCAGGAGGAGGCAGAACAATAGTGGAGACATCCACGTGCTCACCCATGCCACATGTTGTGCCATTCAGAACCAGTTGCCAGCCAAATGACCACATGCAGGAGCTCCATATGTCAGATGCCGGATTAATGAGCAGCCATTCGATCGTACTCTATTAGACAATGTCTCTTCTATCAACCTCCTTCCGGCAGCCTTACTCGACCGATTCGAGTTCGGCCCGCTCCTTCGGAGTCGGACTGTCCTTCAGTTTGCTGATAGGTCTATCAAGAGGCTGAAGGGGTTGTTGAGAGATGTGGTCATCACCATTCAGGGCTTGAAATTCCCTGTGAACTTTGTAGTATTGGACATGGAGATCCCTGAGTCGGTGAACGATGCCCCCATCATACTAGGACGCCATTCTTTGCCACAACCAAGGCAGTGACCGACCATGATAGTGGGAAGGTGTACTTTCACGTAGAGGGCGAGAGTATACAAATAGAGATGACTAACGAAACCTGAGCGAGAGATTCAGCCTGTTCAGCGCCATGTAGTGACACAGTACAACTAACAGATGCAGAGTTAGACGTCCACTGAGAGTGTGATTTTGTGAGGCCCGATGATGAAGCAGTTTGGGAAGATCAAGAAGCACGAGCCCTCGCCTTGTCTACAGACTCAGACTACCCACCTTTTGAAGCAGACGAGAGTTCGGAGAGCACACCCTTGGCAGATGACACTATAGAGGCTGACAATTGTGTGATTATTAGAGACACTGATGATTGTTCAGATTCAGATCCCTCGGAGGCAGACTTTGATTGGAAAGACTTTGATACATATTTGACATGTCTGTTTCCTGATGAGCCGACAGAGAGGACGTAGAGCGAGCCACCACAGATGAAAGACACATCAATAGGGCTCCCTTTGTCAGAATCACAGGTACAACGAGAGTTCTCACATGCAGGCCTGGTTTCTTTCATGCAGACATATCAGAAGCCTGATTTGCCAGCTTCTACCAAGCCAGAATTGAAGCCTTTACCGTAGTCGCTCAAGTATAGATTCCTTGCAGGAGAGCCAGATATGCATTCAGCCATTGTCTCATCAGACTTGACTGGAGAGCAAGAATCTTGTTTGATATAGATTCTTGAACGCAACCGCAAGGCATTTTCATGGAGTGTGGATGATCTCAATGGGATAAGTCCGGCCCTGTGCTCCCACCGTATCTACCTTGAAGAGGACGCTAAGCCATTGTGTGAGTTCCAATGACGACTGAACCCGAATCTTCGAGAAGTAGTAATGAAGGAGATATCTAAATGGTGGAGCACCGATTTTATCTACCCCATCTCTGACTCTAAATGGGTTATTCCTTTACATGTGGTACCTAATAAGACGGGTGTCACTACAGTTGTGAATGAGTCTGCAGAGGAGATCACCACCCGGATACCCACTTCTTGGAGGGTCTGTGTGGACTACAGACGATTGAATGAGGCCACCAAGAAGGATCATTTCTCGCTACCATTTATTGATCTGATTATCGAGAGGCTAGTTGGGACGAGTCATTACTGTTTCCTTGACGGGTATTCCGGATACAATCAAGTGGCAATAGCGCCCGAAGACCAGGATAAAATGACATTCACCTGTCCATTTGGGACTTATGCATTCAGACGGATGCCCTTTGGTCTATGTAACTCTCCGGCGACATTCCAGAGGTGCATGTTGTCTATCTTCTCGGACATGATAGGTGATTGCTTGGAGGTCTTCATGGATGATTTCTCGGTCTACGGCGACGGGTTTAATGCTTGTCTTGACTGCCTAGACCAAGTACTTCAGCGCTGCATAGAGGTAAACCTTGTACTATATTGGGAGAAGAGTCACTTCATGGTGACTCAGGGGACGGTCCTTGGTCATATCATCTCCAACATGGGCATGGAGGTTGATCGGCCAAGGTGGATATCATTAGAAAACTAAATCCACCGTCCAATTTGAGACAGTTGAGGTCTTTTCTAGGGCATGTCGGTTTCTACCAACGATTCATTAAGGATTTCAGTCGAATTGCCCGACTGCTTAGAGATTTGTTGACTAAAGACACCGAGTTCCTCGTAGATGATAAGTGTCTAAAGTCATTCGATACTCTCAAGAATTTAGCTGTCGAGGCTCCTGTCCTTGAGCCACCCAATTGGTCTCTTCCATTTGAGATCATGACAGACGCTTCTGATTATGCCATAGGGGTTGTGCTTGGACAGAGGAAGGATGGATTACCCTATTCCATAGACTACGCTAGCTAGACGTTTGATGCAGCTCAGAAGAACTACACAGTGACTGAGAAAGAGATGCTAGCGGTAGTCTTTGCTTTAGATAAGTATAGATCGTACATTCTTGGATCTAGAGTGACAATATTCACAGATCACACTGCCATTCGATACTTGATGTCGAAGAAGGATGCCAAAGCCAGGTTGACCAGATGGATCCTTCTCCTCCAAGAATTTGATATTGAGATTAAGGATAAACCTGGAGTTACGAATGTTGTGGCAGATCACCTCTCCCGCCTAGAGAACTTGGAGGAATCTGATCCCATAGCACCTATTACTGAGACTTTTCCAGATGAGGCGATCCTTGCTATCACCTCTCTTCCATGGTATGCCGACATTGTGAATTACCTTGTTACCAAATCTATTCCACAAGGTTGGCCCAGACAGCGACTTGAGACCTTCCTTGCGAAGGCAAAGTCGAACCATTGGAAGGACCCCGTCCTCTATCATGAAGGAGGGGATAGTATCTGGAGACGATGCATTCCTCAAGATGAGCAACATAGCGTCCTCACCTACTGCCACAAGCTTGAGGCAGGAGGACATCATTCTGGGAGACGGATAGCACAGAAGGTGCTCCAATCCGGCCTTTGGTGGCCTACCCTTTTCAAGGATTCCGATGAGTTCGTGAGAAGGTGTACTGACTGTCAGCAGATGGGTACTTGCAGACAGAGAGACATGATGCCCATGCATCCCATTCAATTTTGTGAGGTTTTTGAGGCATGGGGGATTGATTTCATGGGCCCATTTCCTAAAATTCAAAGGTTTGAGTACATTCTGCTCGCTGTGGATTATGTGAGTTGTTGGGTTGAGGCTATCCCCACCCGAGACGCAGATGCTAAAACCGTATGTCGTTTCTTGAGGAAAAATATTATTTCACGGCTCGGGGTACCTAGAGTCTTGATTTCAAATGGGGGTCTCACTTTATTAATGACAAGGTAAAGGCCCTTACAAATGAGTTCAGTATTGACCATCGTGTTGCCATACCGTATCACCCTCAGACTAATGGTCTTGTTGAAGTATCGAATAGGGAGATTAAAACAATTTTACAGAAGGTAGTCCGCCCAGACCGAAAGGATTGGTCACAGCTTTTGGACTCGGTTTTGTGAGCCTACTGGACTTCCTTCAAGACACCATTAGGGACATCTCCCTTTTGTCTCGTCTATGGCAGGCCATGCCATTTACCAGTGGAGATAAAGCATATGACACTTTAGGCGATTACAGAACTATTATTGGATCCCAAGAGTGTAGGAGAACAAAGGAAAGCAGAGTTGGCAACCCTGGAAGAACTAAGAGATACAACCTTCTCAAGTGGCCTACAGTATAAGGAGAAAGTGAAAGTGTGGCACGATTCCCGAATCCGTCATAAAAAATTTGAGCAAGATAACCAAGTATGGTTATTTGATGCCAGATTAAAATTATTCCCAGGGAAACTACAAAGCAAATGGAAAGGACCATATGTGGTCCGGAAGGTGCATGATAATGGTAGCATTGATATATCCGAACCATCATCATCTTCCACTTTTAGAGTCAATGATCAGCGCTTGAAACCATATCTAGATCATGATACACCAACCGTTGATGTTTCCACGATTCATCTGGTATGAGATGTGTTATTTGACTCACACCTTCTGAATCTCGTACGTGATTATCACTTCTATCTTCCTCTATATAGATCCATTTGTCTATATCATTCAGTCTTCCGTTATGTTTGTCACCCCATCTTCATCCTATGATTTTTTTGTACTTAGGACACGCCTTGTCCTAAGTATAGGCGGGTGCACACAATGAGTTGTGATGAATTCCTTTTCTATCTTCTTTATTCTTTGATCCTCTCCATTGTCTCCTCTTCTTGTCTTTACTAAGGGATATCTAACCCTAAGTATAGGGGGAGACAATCGTAGGATGATTTGTTCATTCCCACCCTTGACCCTCCCTGCATTGTGTACAATCTGCTATACTTAGGATTATTTGATCCTAATTATAGGGGGGACAGTCAACTTCTTATTCATTTCATTAATTTATTTATGTCTTCATTCTTTAGACTTATCTATACTTAGTAAAAGTTATGTCTTCTCCTTTCTCTTCGATCTATGAGGACATAGCTCAGGCTAAGTATAGTGGGGTCGTATATACTCCGTATATATTTTAGCCATAACTCATACTTTTGTATTATTACTAATAATTATGTCTAATTATATGTGTTAAAATTCGTTAAAAACTTTAATAAAAAGATGCTGATTATTCCTTGATTTTTTTTGTATTTACTGATTAATAAATCAGGTAAAAATATTCTCTGTAAAATGTTTTAAAAATAGTTTGAAAATCTGTGTGAAAAATCTTTTGAAAACTATTTGGAAAATGTTTTTTACACATTTTCAACCTTTGTAAAAATATTTTGGTTTGTAAAATTTATTTTCCTTGTGTGAAATAAAATGTTTGAAAAATGATTTGCAAATGGTTTGAAAAATGGTTGCAAAAATATTTTGAAAAATCTATAATTAATGTTTGAAAAACCTTTGCAAAATGATTTTTAAATATGTATACATGCTTGTAAAATATTTGTAAAAACTATTTTGGACTATAGTTTTCAAAATTATTTGTAAAAACCTTTGTGAAATAAGTTTGAGGAATACATACATCTCACATAAAACTTTCTATGTATACACTTATAAAATTGATTACTTACGCTTGCAAATTCTTAGAATCCACTTCTTGTAAATATAAGAAGTATCCCAGTGTAAATATTTGTACCTAGCTTTATCCAAAATATTTTTGTTTCAAAAATCCCAAAAACATTTGCAAAATTAAAAAATATATCAAAAACATTTGAAAAATCTTTTTGAAAAATACAAAAAATGCATATGCATCATCTTTTCAAAAATCCTTAAAAAGTTCAAAATAATTACATCACAAAAATATATTCTGAATTCTTCATAGCATTTTTATAGCATTCACATTTTTCGAATTGAGTTTGATAGTTGAACAAGTCTAAATGAAATCCGGAGATCGGAGCTTGATTGGACCTTAAAATCTACCTAATAACAGGAACCTTATAGGAACTGGGTTTAAGGTACTCCAGGTCTAGTTGACTTAATTCTTTGAGAATCACTAGACTTGGTTCAGTGGATTCTTGACTGCCTAAGTAGAGTATTTCGGAGCACGTCCACGACTCTTGTTGATAATGACCTAACTTGGACACTTGCACCTTTCACATGGCTCAACTCAGTTGGAGTGGTGAGGGGATTGGATTTGCTGCTATGAGACGCACACAAGTGGAAACACTTGTCCTCCTCTAGGGAGGGAAGTGCACCCCAACCCGTCCAGTGATGAGGAATTCTAAAGACAGGAGAGTGTGGGTTGCAATAAAGCTTCAAAAGAGGGATAGTCTACTGGCTCAAGAGGAAAAACTCCCTATGTAACTGTTGCTATGAATAGTATTCCAAAAAAAATTGAGAGGCATGTACAGAAATAAATGCCTGAAAAGTATGTAAATATGTTTTATCGCCAATAAGCAAGCTTGAGTTCCGAAGTCATATCATGTGAGCCTGCAGCTGGATGACTTGACTACACTAGTCTTGCATTTTAAGATGGTAGCTACACTGGCTACCATCTATTCTTCTCTTCACCCCCTCCTCTTGAGCTGGTTGCCACTAGATCATAGAAGGGAATACCCCGCTCCTCGAGGAAGGAGTCATTGGATTGGGGAATCATTGGGTTTTCATACTGGAGAAGTCAGTCTCTTTGCCATTCTACTTAGGGAGAGCCACTATCACTTACACTGTACGAGTCAAATTTATAGTCGTAAGGGTTTGCGTATGAGTTGAGATATTTTTGACCTGGCTATTAAGGAGACTTGAAGAGAGTTTTGGAATTCTCACAAACTGTTGGATTTCAAATTCGGATCTATTTAAGGTTCCACCCGCACTAAAATTCCAAAGGTCTAACATAAGCTCCAAACTTTGATTTTGTGAAGACAAGTTTGATATTTAAACTAAATCCCCTTTCTTCGTTTTCTTTTCTTTAATTTTCTTTCTCCACTTATTGCATAAGTGTTTACTAGGGATTAGCAAAGGCAAAGTATAGGGGGATGATGAATCCACATTTCATCATCTTTATTCTATCATTTTGGCCTCAAAAACCCTGGCAAATGCGTGTAAATATCCTTAATACCCGCATCATAGCATTCATGCATGCGTATGTAAATAGTGTATAAAATATTGTATTTAAAGCCAAAATTATAGAATAAAGAGAAGACTAGAAAAAGAATAAAAATATGTAAATATTTTATGACCCGAAACCCCGAGACCTAGGCATCTCGATGACTAGGTCGATAAGAAACAAAGTCGGGGGAGATACGGGCCAGATACCTATTCATTTTATTCTTTCTTTATTCATTTTTGGACCCACTTTTGGTTCCACTTTTGTACGTCAAATAAACATACTTTGTACATGAAAGTAGTAGATAATTAAATAAAGAAAAATACAAAATTTATTTCATGCAAAAATACCGTACAGATAAAAAGCTATGATCTGAATAAATTCCAAAATCCCAACTTCCCAGACCTGTATCTCCCAAATAAAAACTCCAAATGTATCAATCTCACCTTTATATGTATATAAATTAAAATAAGCTATTTAATGAAGGTGGTTTCGCATTTGGTGGATCTACGGTTTGAAAGTTGAGTTTTGGACCCCTATTGTATACTTGTACATAATAAAATATTCATTTTATTATTTGGTCATTATTTTCATAATTTTATACTTTTATTTGTAAATATTGCTTACAATAATTATGTATATTAAAATCAGAATAAAAGACTCAAGGAAAACACAAAATAAAATAGTTGTATAAATAGCATACCTAGGTATAATACCTATACATATACCTATAGAATTGCTATTTATATTTTATTAAGTGTACAAAATACCTCAGAAAAATCAAACAAAAATATATTTAAGTATATAAAAATAGTTTATAAAATTATAAAATAATAAACAAAAATAAATAAATAATATATACAAAATAAAAATAAAATAATAAAATATATAGATATATATGCCTATATAGGGCTTAAAAGGTAACTTGTAATCATAAACATCATAAAATTAAATAAAAATCACCATAAAATTCTTTATAAAATAACAAACATTTTTTATTTTATAACCTAAAATAAATAAAATCATTTACTATTTTATTTTGATTTTTCAAATAATTGTGGCCTGGAATTTCCTGGTTGGTTGAAAAACGATAAAGCGAGAGCCGCTAAATAGTGGTCTGACAAATCAGACTCACTGTCGCTGATACGACTACTCAAGCCTCCTCGTTCGTCAACAATTAACCCACACAATCAATTAGGTAATCAATAGCAAGGATTAATATTTATTATACCCTACTAAAAATGTATAATGGCAAGCAAGTAAGGGTCGAACACAAGAAACAAAGGTGCAGAGTAGACAAAGTCAAAATCAAGAACTAATACACCACTTAGCCAATAAAATTTGTTGTGGGTTTTTAATTTTTATTTTTATTATATTTTTTTGAATGCTTTTAATTTTGTGTTTTGATTTTTAATTTTCTGATTTTTATAATTTATATTTTTTATATTTTTTTTTCTTTTTTAATATTGGAATAAGCTAGCAATATAATAAAAGACAAGATAAAATATGTATAAAAATATGCAAAAAATAGTCAAAAATTCAGAAATAAAATATTTTTGGTCTTTTTATAATTTTTTACTGTTTTTGTGATTTTATGGTATTTTTCAGAATATTTTTGATATTTTTAAATAGCAAAACAAAGCAAAACAGTGAATAAGCTACTGCCTGGGGATAAAATGGGAATTAAAAATAACAAACAACCTCCAAAATTTTCCAAACTAATTTTAAAATAAAGAGGATTAAATATAGAAGAAACAAGAACTAAGTTTATATTTTTCTGAGTTTTCTATGGTTTTATATATTTTTTGAAGTTTTTAAGTATTTTTAAATTTTTAAGGTTTTTCTTTTGAAATTTTTAGTGGTTTTTGGAGAAGATAAAGTAGGTCAAAATACACAATAGGGAATATTTTTGGAATTTTTTAAGCCCTTTTAATATTTTTTTGGTATTTTCTAAGCTAGACAGTACATAAAAAGCATGTTTTTGATTTTTAATAAATATTGAAATGCGACAAAAATGAAAAATAAAAATATGGCGTGTAATGATAAGCTAACAGGAGCTTAAGTTCAATTTTTGAGAATTTTTGGACTTAAAATGATGCGTGAAATAAATAGATCAAGCACACAAAAATCCTAAGCCTAACAGGGGTTTATATGCAATTATAGAATCGTAAGGGGCTTAGATGCAAATTTCACCAAAAGATACGCGCAAGGCACGTGTTCTATCATTGACAGGGGCATATTTGCAAATAAAAGAAACCGGTAAGGCATCAATGCATTTTTCCGAAAAACATATTTAATTAACTACGCACAAGGGTAAACTGCAAATACCTAAAAGTTCGGGACCAAAAATGCAAAATACCCAAAAGTCACGTGCCCCTGTCACGTGAGGTGACGTGGCGTGGACCAAAGCGTAAATATAAAAAGTATGAGGACCTAAGTGCAATTATTACAAATGTTTTTAAACTGCAGACAAAAGTTTTAATACTAAAAAGTAAATACAAAAGCACGTGGGTCGAAGATGCAAAATACCCACGGGGATTGATCGTGCGGCCGATGGAGCTTCACTTGGACATGTGGCGAGCATCGAACGGCTGGTACCCCTTCGTCCTTGACGGCTGAGATTAGATCTTGGGCTACTGATCCAACGACGGGGAGCACTAGGCGATCCGACGGCTGGTGTGGCGCCTGGAGGGTGCTCCTGATCCGACGGCGGGGAGATGGTCATGAAGAACACCTCCCCCGGTGAGCTTCGGGTGGTGATTTCGGCCGACACACGGCCGCTCCGGCCCTAGGATCAGGGGCAAAATGATCCTGGGGCCCCTCCGCGTCAGCAGGTGGTCCCAGGCGAGGCAGGGACGGCGTGAGGTGCTCGGACGGTAGAGGCGACCTAGGCGGCTGGTCCAGGAGTCGTCGAAGGTCTATGGAGCCTTCTCTTGAACTTGGACCTGCAAGGTTAGGTGCGCAAAATCCAGGCGAACAAAAAGGAGGGTTCTGATTGGTCGATGGAGACGGAGGGTGGCTCGGGCGAGTAGCTCCGGCGAGCGGCGGAGAGGGGAGCTCGAGCGACTCGATCTAGGCGAGATCGAGGTGAATGGATGGGTGGAGCTGAGCGACGGAGTGAAGGGGAAGAAGATGGGGGTGACAGGTGATCAGATGGAAGCGTGTAGCGACCGGAAACGATGGGCGGAGCTCAGATCCGCCGTGGCTTCGATCAAGGAATCACGGCGATTGACGAGACGAAAAGCAAAACTGCTATAGACCTAACCTAATCTAAGCTAAGGCTACAAGAAAATGGAAAGAAAAGGGGAAGAAGCTCACCAGAGACGACGGGCTGCAAGGCGCGGCGGAGCTCCGGCGAGGGATGGATCGCTTCAATTCTACACCAGACGACTCGAACCCCGGGTCGATTCGACTCCTACTATCACCAGGAGCACGAGGAGGTAGGGGTTTCGGGTGAAAATGGCGGAAGAAGGATCAAATTTGAATCGAAGTCGGGGGTCTTCTTTTGTAGGGTTGACGGGCGGCGTGGAAGACGAGGGTCGAAACGCCTCGATCAGTGGTCTTCAGCCCCAGATATCACTAGGGCGTGAATCACCACTAATCGAGGAGCAAAAATGCAGAAGGCGTCGTCATGGATTGGTGTGACACCCCTAGGATCCGGGTACTCGGCAAACCAGTCCATGCACATATATTACACATTTGAATATTTGACATTCACAAAAGCAGGAGAAAATAGAAACATGCAAGGGATTTTTTTCTCTTCCCATTGTATTCAACCTTTTCACAAGCACATGTACTTCCATTCACCAATTCCATTACATTCTATTATCCATTTTCATGTCCACAAAAAAATACATTTAAGGATAAATATAGACGTCAACAAATATATATTACATGCCATGTCTCTCAGAAAGAAACTACAAGTAAAGAAGACAGTAAAAACTACTACCAACTGTGCTACAAGAAGTGTAGTGAAGCTGCACTAAACGTGATGTCTCCAACTGCTCACTGCTGAGGACCTGCGGATCCACACGTAGGTACGTTATGAGCAAAGTTGAACAATACGAATTAGATAAAACTATACAACAACAAGTAGGATATAATTTAAATGTGTACAAAAGAGAAAGAAACTAGGTAACAGATCTCACAAAGAATCACATTTTTATTATGGTTATTATATATGGATATGAGTAACCAAGCTTCATGGATAGTCTGTGGTCTTGGTATGGATGAGACCTCACATTATGACTCTAAGGCAAAAACAATACCTTAGGGTTGGGGTGCCTCCATAGGCATGCGGTGGGGTACAATGCATCCTAACTAAGTTCCCAACACGTCCACTTAACTCCACTTCACTATTGTACTTCTGATTCGGAAAATAGATTCCAACCGACGAATCTTCGCGACTAGCCCAATCCTCCTTATGCACAGGAGATTCACATCTCATTCCCAACTTCATTAACCACATTTCCCGGAACTCCCCTCTTAGCGCTCCCACTCGGAATACCGACCAATGTGGCCTACATTGGTCCGTACACGAGTGTTAACTCTAAGTGACAAGCGAAACACTAGCCGACCAATCATGACTACTTGGCCCGCGCTCGAGCACCGGGTTAAACCACGCAAGTGCCGGGCCAACACCGTCAGATCAGCACCTCGGTATGCCAAGCAACATGTCCCCCAACCATCACAGCTACAGTAGCAGTTGGGATCGCGGTCAACTAGGCTTCTACCCGGGGCCCCAAGGGTGCATGCCCCTCCCTTGGCGGCAACTACTCCATCTACCCATTCATCATGAAAATCATGTATAATTACTATTACCAAGCCCTTTCAAATCATAAATGGGCTCGCTACATGTATTCTTCGCCTTCAAGTGTATTTGATTGGGACCACGAGATGATCAAGTACTATAGTTTGATATCGAGGAATATAGAGTAGGTTATAAACTCTTTCGTAATGATCTCAAGTATGAGGGAAGCTGGAATTTGTTGAATCCCATCAAATTTTGCTTCATGAAAAGAATGCAATTAGGGCTCATGGAACAAGTCCAATCTAAGGATTGCCACTATCACCTCCAAAGATTCAAGACCATGAAATTTTTGAATGCGAGTGCAACTCACCAGGCTGACCAAAAAGGGGGCCCAACTTAATCCTCAATTGCTAACTCCCTGGAGTTATCAGCTATCATCTTCCCATCACTGTCGACTTCCAAATTATAGTAAATTGTCGAATTTATAGGTCACACTATTGTTTAGATGGAGTACCAAGAAATGATACAAAATTTTGAAGAGTTCTTGTTCAAGGACATCATTGTGTATGTCCTATAACGATGAATCTGCCATTTAGAATGCGTACTCTTGTAAGAGACATAATACTGTTCATATACCTTACTCTTTAAACCCCAAACATTCAAAATAATACCAATGCTTATAAGCACACATCCTATAAAGTGCCTACATGTAAATGTGGTTAGAACTACTAATGTTTACTTCAAATGTGCATATATGGTTTGGCACCTTTGCAATTTGCATTATGTCCATCATACAAGAAGTACGTGAGAAGTATAGCTTGAGATCACACGTTCCATTAAGATGGCCAAATTATGAGAGGGGATGTTATTTCCCTAAAAAAATCCATGGACCACTCCCACGATATATTGAGATTTTAGAGCCTACAGGTATTTAAATCCTCGACATTGCATATGCAAATTGGACAATCTAATTGGTAGCTTATCTTGTGTAATTCAGTGAGTTGTTGTGGGACTTCCTGTGCAGTAAGATAGCCTCATTACCAATCAAAAGGGGTTCTGTTTTCCAGTGATGACGTGATATAGCCTGAACAGATATAAAGGAGTAGCCCATGCACTTGAGGTTTCTGATATCACGAGTGTAAAGTAAACTTCCAGTTCAACTTCCAGCAAGGTTTTGTCTCCTAGAATATCCTAAATCTCAGGGACCTCATTTCATCTTCCAAAAATGGAGTTTCAAAACAAAATAAAATTGTCCACACGTAGCCTCATATACGAACATGTCTCCATATTTAGGATGACATCCAGAAGGACTGCAATATGCCAATGCCCACCAACAACGGCCATCAAATTTCCCCTTTTTTTGTTTGTACACCCCCTCCTCCTTTTCTGTATAACATGAAGTAAGAAAATATATGCATGCATACCTTTCCAGAACAATGCAACAACTACCATATCGGATCCGTCAACGAAGCTGCAGTTCCGAATACAATCACCCAAAATTTCATAGTACACGTATGCTAGGGCTCTAATGGTATTCGAATATAAGAAGAAAAATAGTGTGAAACCCACAGCAAGAGGAAGGAGACGTCGTACCTCTAAGATCTCGCTACCTCAGTTTCTTCTCCTACGGAGAACGTCACGGTTGGTGCTCCGATGACGACGCACAACGCACATGGAGATGCCGTGGACCTTTTCTATGCCATTGCGGCTTTGGATCGCTGATTCAAAGCACTCCGATGAGCTCCGGTGAGGGGAAAGGGCAGGGGGGGAGCTGCTGGCCCAAGGGGAGAGGGTTTTGGGCGTTTTGGAGGAGATGGCGGTGATTTTATTGGGTTGAACCCGAGTTCGGATCCGGCAACGGATCTGAAATTGAACTGGACCCCCTCTCGCTAAAACGGCTGTAACTCGGGCTTCCGGACTCGGATTTTCGCATTCTTGGACTCGTTGGAAAGCTATCGACGAGCCCTACGCAATGCAATACTCAAATAAATTTTTTAAATACTGGAATAAAAGCAGATTTACAATTAATCCCAGATCCAGTTGGGTTTTGCATTTTAGTCCCTGTTCGGTTTTCGGGGGTTTCACATCATAAAAATCTCAAAGGAAGTCTCGTCCCCGAGACTTAGGATAAATCTAATCGATTTCAATGCCTGAACCCCATCGTGTCCAAGTCTCACAGAGAAACGAGACCATAAAAATCTCAAAGAGGGCAAAGCCCATAAAAATATTAAAAGAACTCGATTACGGTTCATGTTCCGTACCTGTGAACAATTGAGGGTATTTCTCCCTCATATCCGCCTCAGGTTCCCACGTCGCCTCCTCGATATCTTGATTCACCATAGGACTTTGACCAAAGGGATCTCCTTCCACCTCAGCCTCTTGACCACGTGGTCCAAAATCTTCACTGGCTCTTCTGGAAAGGAGAGGTTTGGCTCCACCGCCTAGTTCTCGTAGCTGATCACGTGTCAGGGATCTTGGATGTACTTCCGCAGATTCGACACGTGAAACACATCATAGATTCCCTCGAAGTGTGGGGGAAGGGCCACCCTGTAGGCAACTTTGCCGATACGGGCCAAAATCTCGAATGGTCCCACAAAATGCGGTGCTAGCTTGCCTTTTGCACCGAAACGTTGTATGCACCTCATTGGAGACATGCGTAAGAACACGAAGTCCCCAACCTGAAACTCGAGGACTTTATGCCGACGGTCGGCGTAACTCTTCTGACGGATCTGCGCAATCAACAATTTCATCCTAGCACTTTCCACTACTCTGGAGGTCTCCTCAATAATCTGTGGGGTGAACATGGCGTTGCCACTTGCCTGTTGCCAACACAGAGGCATGGTGCACCGCTTCCCGTACAATGCCTCAAACGGTGCCATGCCTATACTGGTGTGGTAGCTATTATTGTATGTACACTCAACCAGTGGAAGGTGGTCTTTCCAAGATCCCTTCCACTCAACCGCACATGCTCGTAGTAGATCCTCCAAGGTCTGAATGGTCGTCTCAGACTGCCCATCTGTCTGTGGATGGTAGGCTGAACTCATATGTAGCTTTGTTCTCAAGGCTCTCATGAATTTTCCTCATTAGTGTGATGTGAAACGAGAATCTCTTTCTGACACTACTTCCTTGGGTATCCCGTGCAACCGAATGATGTGCTGAACATATAGCTTGGCTAGTTGTGTTGGTGTATAGGTCATGTTGACCATGATGAAATGTGTTGACTTGGTCAACCGGTCAACAATGACCCATATTGCATCATGCCCTCCAGGGGTACGCGGCAATGACGTGATAAAATCCATGGAGATGCTCTCCCATTCCCACACAGGGATGGAAAGAGACTACAGTAAACCAGGAGGCCTCTAGTGCTCTGCCTTCACCATCTGGCAAGTAAGACATCTGCTAGCATGTTCAGCTACGTCCTTCTTCATGCCTTCCCACCAAAAGAGTTGGTGGAGGTCCCTGTACATCTTGGTGCCACCTGAATGTATGGAAAGTCTCAAGCTATGCGCTTCATCCAGGATCTCTTTCCTCATCTCCTTGTCATCTGGGACACACACACGGTCCCCCTTCCATACGTTGGATTCACGGACTCGAAATCCATCGAATTCATCCTTCAAACATCTGTGGCACAAGTGTTGGATCCTCTGATCTGTCCGTTGCCCTTGGACGATCCTATCCCACAAGCTGCTATACTTGGCTGGCACTGTCAATACATCGGAGGTGCCCTCAAATGGATGCCACTCACTAAGTTTGGTGAGCACATCCCAAGTCTGCAACCCGACCGTTGAACCCTCAGTGTATGGTTGCCTACTCAAGGCGTCTGCCACCACATTCCCCTTACCAGAATGGTAGGAGATGGCACAATAATAATCTTTTAGCAGTTCCATCCACTGCCTTTGCCTCATATTCAGTTCCTTCTTATCAAAAATGTATTTGAGGCTTTTGTGACTTGTGAAAATCTCAAATATCACCCCATACAAATAGTGATGCCATATCTTTAATGCAAAGACTACAGCTGCCAATCCAAGTCATGAGTGGGGTAGTTGCGTTCATGGTTCATCAGCTGTCGTGATGCGTACGTCGCAACCTGTCCATGCTGCATCAACACTGCATCCAAGCCCTCCTTGGAAGCATCTGTGTACACGGTGAAGTCCAAGGTACCAGAAGGAAGGTTGAGGATGGGTGCAGAAGTCAATTGCTCTTTGAGCGTTCGAAAGCTCAACTCGCATTTGTCACTCCAGACAAATGGCACATCCTTTTGCGTCAACCGGGTGAGGGGTAGAGCTGACTGAGAGAACCCTCTAACAAAACTCTTGTAATACCTGGCGAGGACGAGGAAAGTGCGAATCTCAGTAGCCGTCTTAGGCCGCTCCCAAGACACCACTGCCTCTATCTTGGCAGGGTCAACCGACACACCCCCTGAAACCACGTAGCCAAGAAAAGACACCTCAGAAAGCCAAAACTCACACTTGCTATATTTAGCATACAACTGGTGCTCTCAGAGAGTCTCTAGTACGATATAAAGGTGAGACTCATACTCGTATTAATCATGAGAGTAGACTAGAATATCATAAATGAACACAATCACAAATTTGTCGAAAGGACGACGGAAGACTCGATTCATCAAATCCATGAATGTGATAAGTGCATTCGTGAGTCCAAACGACATCACCAAGAACTCATAATGGCTATATCTAGTGAGGAATGTAGAATTCATCATGTTGGCCTCTTTGATCCTCAATTGATGGTATCCTGATCGTTGATCAATCTTAGAGAATATTGCTTCTCCTTGCAACCGGTCAATAAATCATCAATCCTGGGAAGTGAGTAATGGTTCTTGACCTTCAACTGAATGTAGTCTATATATAGTCTTAGGGATCCATCCTTCTTCTTCACGTGGAGAATTGGTGCTCCCCATGGTGATGTGCCGAGGCACATAAATCCCTTCTCCAATAGTTCCTGCAACTGTACCTTGAGCTCAACTGGTGTCAATTTGTATGGAGGGATACATATTAGCTGAGTAGCGTATTCTCGAACTCTATCTCTCATACTGGTGGAATCCCGGTAATTCATCTAGAAACATATCAGGAAGCTCCTGCACAACTCAACATCCTCTATCATATGGTCTTGTGCCACTGAGTCTACTACATAGGCGAGGTATCCTACACAACCCTAACTGAGAAATCGGTGTGACCTAAAGGCGGAGATGCACTTGATCCCGCCATCAGATGTGTTGCTTCACATAAGAGAGACATATGGACATGGATGTAGACATGTTATTCTCCTGTGGACTCATGTTGGGTCAGAAGACTTCCACACTATCCAGTATTCGAATACCAATAAGGAATGATATGCGTGAAATGGAATGGAGTACCACTGCTCTGATACCAAGCTGTGACGCCCCTAGGATCCGGGTACTCGGCAAACCAGTCCATGCACATATATTCCACATTCGAATATTTGACATTCACAAAAGCAGGAGAAAATAGAAACATGCAAGGGATTTTTTTCTCTTCCCATTGTATTCAACCTGTTCACAAGCACATTTACTTCCATTCACCAATTCCATTACATTCTATTATCCATTTTCATGTCCACAAAAAAATACATGTAAGGATAAATATAGACGTCAACAAATATATATTACATGCCATGTCTCTCAGAAAGAAACTACAAGTAAAGAAGACAGTAAAAACTACTACCAACTGTGCTACAAGAAGTGTAGTGAAGCTGCACTAAAAGTGATGTCTCCAACTGCTCACTGCTGAGGACCTGCGGATCCACACGTAGGTACGTTATGAGCATAGTTACCCAATACGAATTAGATAAAACTATACAACAACAAGTAGGATATAATTTAAATGTGTACAAAAGAGAAAGAAACTAGGTAACAGATCTCACAAAGAATCACATTTTTATTATGGTTATTATATATGGATATGAGTAACCAAGCTTCATGGATAGTCTGTGCTCTTGGTATGGATGAGACCTCACATTATGACTCTAAGGCAAAAACAATACCTTAGGGTTGGGGTGCCTCCATAGGCATGCGGTGGGGTACAATGCATCCTAACTAAGTTCCCAACACGTCAACTTAACTCCACTTCACTATTGTACTTCTGATTCGGAAAATAGATTCCAACCGATGAATCTTCGCGACTAGCCCAATCCTCCTTATGCACAGGAGATTCACATCTCATTCCCAACTTCATTAACCACATTTCCCGGAACTCCCCTCTTAGCGCTCCCACTCGGAATACCGACCAATGTGGCCTACATTGGTCCGTACACGAGTGTTAACTCTAAGTGACAAGCGAAACACTAGCCGACCAATCATGACTACTTGGCCCACGCTCGAGCACCGGGTTAAACCACGCAAGTGCCGAGGCCAACACCGTCAGATCAGCACCTCGGTATGCCAAGCAACATGTCCCCCAACCATCGCAGCTACAGTAGCAGTTGGGATCGCGGTCAACTAGGCTTCTACCCGGGGCCCCAAGGGTGCATGCTCCTCCCTTGGCGGCAACTACTCCATCTACCCATTCGTCATGAAAATCATGTATAATTACTATTACCAAGCCCTTTCAAATCATAAATGGGCTTGCTACATGTATTCTTCACCTTCAAGCGTATTTGATTGGGACCACGAGATGATCAAGTACTATAGTTTGATATCGAGGAATATAGAGTAGGTTATAAACTCTTCCGTAATGATCTCAAGTATGAGGGAAGCTGGAATTTGTTGAATCCCATCAAATTTTGCTTCATGAAAAGAATGCAATTAGGGCTCATGGAACAAGTCCAATCTAAGGATTGCCACTCTCACCTCCAAAGATTCAAGACCATGAAATTTTTGAATGCGAGTGCAACTCACCAGGCTGACCAAAAAGGGAGCCCAACTTAATCCTCAATTGCTAACTCCCTGGAGTTATCAGCTATCATCTTCCCATCACTGTCGACTTCCAAATTATAGTAAATTGTCGAATTTATAGGTCACACTATTGTTTAGATGGAGTACCAAGAAATGATACAAAATTTTGAAGAGTTCTTGTTCAAGGACATCATTGTGTATGTCCTATAACGATGAATCTGCCATTTAGAATGCGTACTCTTGTAAGAGACATAATACTGTTCATATACCTTACTCTTTAAACCCCAAACATTCAAAATAATACCAATGCTTATAAGCACACATCCTATAAAGTGCCTACATGTAAATGTGGTTAGAACTACTAATGTTTACTTCAAATGTGCATATATGGTTTGGCACCTTTGCAATTTGCATTATGTCCATCATACAAGAAGTACGTGAGAAGTATAGCTTGAGATCACACGTTCCATTAAGATGGCCAAATTATGAGAGGGGATGTTATTTCCCTAAAAAAATCCATGGACCACTCCCACGATATATTGAGATTTTAGAGCCTACAGGTATTTAAATCCTCGACATTGCATATGCAAATTGGACAATCTAATTGGTAGCTTATCTTGTGTAATTCAGTGAGTTGTTGTGGGACTTCCTGTGCAGTAAGATAGCCTCATTACCAGTCAAAAGGGGTTCTGTTTTCCAGTGATGACGTGATATAGCATGAACAGATATAAAGGAGTAGCCCATGCACTTGAGGTTTCTGATATCACGAGTGTAAAGTAAACTTCCAGTTCAACTTCCAGCAAGGTTTTGTCTCCTAGAATATCCTAAATCTCAGGGACCTCATTTCATCTTCCAAAAATGGAGTTTCAAAACAAAATAAAATTGTCCACACGTAGCCTCATATACGAACATGTCTCCATATTTAGGATGACATCCAGAAGGACTGCGATATGCCAATGCCCACCCAACAACGGCCATCAAATTTCCCCTTTTTTTTGTTTGTACACCCCCTCCTCCTTTTCTGTATAACATGAGGTAAGAAAATATATGCATGCATACCTTTCCAGAACAATGCAACAACTACCATATCGGATCCGTCAACGAAGCTGCAGTTCCGAATACAATCACCCAAAATTTCATAGTACACGTATGCTAGGGCTCTAATGGTGTTCGAATATAAGAAGAAAAATAGTGTGAAACCCACAGCAAGAGGAAGGAGACGTCGTACCTCTAAGATCTCGCTACCTCAGTTTCTTCTCCTACGGAGAACGTCACGGTTGGTGCTCCGATGACGACGCACAGCGCACATGGAGATGCCGTGGACTTTTTCTATGCCATTGCGGCTTTGGATCGCTGATTCAAAGCACTCCGATGAGCTCCGGTGAGGGGAAAGGGGAGGGGGGGAGCTGCTGGCCCAAGGGGAGAGGGTTTTGGGCGTTTTGGAGGAGATGGCCGTGATTTTATAGGGTTGAACCCGAGTTCGGATCCGGCAACGGATCTGAAATTGAACTGGACCCCCTCTCGCTAAAACGGCCGTAACTCGGGCTTCCGGACTCGGATTTTCACATTCTTAGACTCGTTGGAAAGCTATCGACGAGCCCTACGCAATGCAATACTCAAATAAATTTTTTAAATACTGGAATAAAAGCAGATTTACAATTAATCCCAGATCCAGTTGGGTTTTGTATTTTAGTCCCTGTTCGGTTTTCGGGGGTTTCACAATTGGTGCAAGGTCAACCTTGGAAAATGGCGAGAAGAAGCGACAAATGTGCTTCTGACAACGGGCACAGGGGGTGGGTCGGACAGTTGACCGGGGTCAACTGTGCAGGCCCTCTAGTTGGTCCACGTGGACCAACCAGAAAAACCCCGTGGAAAAAGATTTAAAAAATGATTTAAAAATAGTAAATGACATTATTATGATTTGGTTAAAAAATAAAAAATGTTTATAAATTTATAATTATTTTATTGTGAATTTTAATTATGTTTATGAGATTTATTTTTATAAGTTACTTAGTATAGCCTATATAGGTATAATATCTACATGTTTTATTCTTTTATTTTTATTTTGTGTATTTTAAATTTTATTATTTTTATTTAGTATTTTATAAAATTATAAAATACTTTTATATACACAAATATATTTTTATTTTATTTTTCTGAGATGTTTTTTATATTAAATAAAATATAAGTAGATATAGTATAGGTATGTACATATGTATAATACCTGTGTATTTCATTTACAATTATTTTTATTTTGAGTTTTCTTTGCATTTTAATTCTGATTTTAATGTACATAATTATTATAAGTAATATTTACAAAAATATAAAAATATAAAAATAATGAATAAATAATAAATTGAATATTTTAATCTGTACAAGTATACAATAGGGGTCCAAAACTCAACTTTCAAACCGTAGCTCCGCCAAATGCGAAACCACCACCATTGGATAGATTATTTTATTCTATATACAATTAAAGGTGAGTTTGATGCATTTGGAGTTGTCAGTTGCGAGATACGGGTCTGGGAAGTTGGGTTCTGGATTTTTATTCAGACCATAACTTTTTATCTGTACATTATTTTTCAGTGAAATCAATTTTGTATTTTTCTTTATTGAATTATCTACAACTTTCATGTACAAAGTTTCTTTATTTGATGAATAAAAAGAGGAAGTAAAAATAGGTTCCAAAATGAATAATGAATGAATAAATGTAGGTATTTGGCCCTTATCTCCCCCTACTTTATTCCTTATCGACCTATTCATCGAGATGCCTAGGTCTCGGGGTTTCGGGTCATAAAATATTTACAATATTTTATTCTTTTTCTTTTCTTTTTTTTATTCTATAATTTTGGCTTTTAAAAACCGCATTTTATACACTATTTACACATATGTGCATAAATGCTAAAATGTAGGAATTAATGCTATTTACAAGCATTTGCTAGGGTTTTTGAGGCCAAAATGATAGAATAAATATGATGAAATGTGGATTCATCATCCCCCTATACTTTACCTTTTCTAGTCCCTATCAAACACTTATGCAATAAGTGCAAAAAGAAAAAGAAAGAAAAGAAAAAGAAGAACTTGGATTTAAGCTATCAAACTTGTCTTCACGAAATCAATGTTTGAAGCTTAAGTCCGACCTTTGGAATTTTAGTGCGAGCGGAACCTTAATGAGAACCGAATTTGAAATCCAACAGTCCTTGCGAATCTTAAAACTCTGCTCGAGTCTCCTCAATAGCCAGGTCAGAAATATCTCAATTCATACGCAAACCCTTACGACTATGAGTCTGACTCGTACAGTGTAAGTGATGGTGGCTCTTCCCAACTAGAATGACAAAGAAACTGACTTCTCCAGCACGACAACCCAATGATTCCCCAATCCAATAACTCCATCCTCGAGGAGCATGGTATTCCCTTCTAAGTTCAAGTGGCAACCAGCTCAAGAGGAGGAGGTGAAGAGAAGAATGGACGATAGCCAGTGTAGCTACCTATCCTGGGATGCAAGACCAGTGTAGTCAAGTCATCCTGCTGCAGGCTCACATGATATGACTTTGGAACTCATGATTGCTTATTGACTTTACAACATTTGTACATACTTGCAGGCTTTTTATTTTTGTACATGCCTGAACTCTCTCTCTCTCTCTCTTTTTGAATACTATATACAACATCATTTACATAAGGAGTTTTTCCTCTTGAGCCAGTAGACTATCCCTCTTTTGAAGCTTTATTGCAACCCACACTCTCCTGTCTTTCGACTTCCTCATCACTGGACGGGTTGGGGTGCACTTCCCTCCCTAGAGGAGGACAAGTGTTTCCACTTGTGTGTGTCTCATACCGGCAAATCCAATCCCCTCACCACTCCAACTGAGTTGAGCCATGTGAAAGGTGAAGGTGTCCAAGTTAAGTCATTATCAATAAGGGTCGTGCGTGTACTCCGAAATACTCTACTTAGGCAGTAAGAATCCATTGAACCAAGTCTCGTGATCCTCAAAGAATTAAGTCAACTAGACCTGAAGCACCTCAAACTCAGTTCCTATAAGGTTCTTGTTATTAGTTAGATTTTAAGGTCCAATCAAGCTCCAATCTCCGGATTTTACTTAGACTTGTTCAACTATCAAACTCAATCCGAAAAATGCTCATGCTATGCAAATGCTATGCAGAATGCAGGAAATATTTTTGTGATGCAATTTTTCAAGAATTTTGAACTTTATGGATTTTTGAAAAGATAATGATGACGCATATGCAGATGCATTTTTTGTATTTTTCAAAAAGATTTTTCGAATGTTTTTGGATTTTAATTTTGCAAATGTTTTTGGGATTTTTGAAAATAAAAAGTTCTTGGCTGAAAACTAGGTTAAAATATGTACACAGGAGTGCTTCTTATATATACAAGAAGTGTATTTTAAGAATTTACAGGGTAAGTGATCAATTTTATACAAATATACATATAGTAGATTTTTGGTGAGATGTATGTATTCCTCAAACTTGTTTGACACAAGCTTTTCACACAATTTTTTTTTTGAAAACTATAGTCCAAAATAATTTTTACAAACATTTTTGCAAACATGTACACACATTTGAAAATAATTTTGCAAAGGTTTTCAAAACAGTATATATAGATTTTTCAAAACAATTTTGCAACAATTTTTCAAACCATTTGCAAATCATTTTTCAAACATTTTTATTTCACGCAAAGAAAATAAATTTTACAAACCAAACATTTTTACAAAGGTTGAAAACATGTAACAAAATATTTTCAAAATAGTTTTCAATAAATGCTCACAAAGATTTTCAAACATTTTGCAAAAAACATTTTCACCTGATTGATTAATCAGTAGATACAAAAAAATTGAGGAACAAAACACCTTTTTTAAAGCTTTTTTAATGAATTTTAATGAATTATTAGCCATATTATTAAGAAAATATGAAAGTACAAGTTATGGCTAAAGTATATACGTTGTATATACGACCCCCCTATACTTAGCTTGAGTTATGTCCTCATAGATCAGAGAGAAAAGAGAAGACATAACTCGTACTGAGTATAGGAAAATCCAAAGAGTAAAGGAATACAGAGATGAATGAACGAATGAAAAGTTGACCGTCCCCCCTATACTTAGGATCAAATAATCCTAAGTATAGCAGACTGTACACAAAGCAGGGAGGGTCAAGGGTGGGAATGAACAGATCGTACTCGGATTGTCTCCCCCTATACTTAGGGTAAGATATCCGTAAGTATAGACAAGAAGAGGAGACAATGGAGAGTATCGAAAAAAATAGAATTAACTCGGGGTGCACACCCCTCTATACTTAGGACAAAGTACGTCCTATGTATAGAAAACTGTCTACAATGGGCGACACCTTTTTGATAGATAAAGAAAATTGAAGAGGAAAAGAAGAAAAGAAGAAAAGGGATGAAAGTGGATATGAGCAACTTGGGATGCGCATCCTCCCTATACTTAGGATAGAGTACATCCTAAGTGTAGCAATGATGAAAGGGATGTCATCAATTCGGTAGAAGAGGGTAAAAGAAATTGAAAAGAAGAAAAGAAGAAAAAGAAAAAGACGAAAAATCATTCAAAAATGTTTTGTTGTGCTTTGCTTTTCTCTGCCTCTTTGGAGATATTCAGCTCATCCTCATAGATTACTTGAGCTAAGTCAACGACAGTCATGAATGTATCGTGTTCCAGGTATGGCTTCAGAAGCTGTCCATTGACTACAAATGGTTGTGCGTTAGCTGACAGATTGGATATCAATACACTTCTGTTGTCACGCACCTGCCTAACCAAAAATGGCCATGTCCATTTACTCTTCAATTTGCCTGGAAAGATCTTCAATTTCGCATCGAACAACCACACCTTCTGACCTGGATTAAAGGACTTGCGACGGATATGCTTGTCATGCCATGTTTTGACCTTTTCCTTGTACATCAGGCTGTTTTCATATGCATAATCTCTGAATTCCAGTAATCTGTTCAGATCCAGTTTTCTGTTCTTTCCTGCCTGCTTGGAGTCCAAATTACAGATGTTAATGGCCCATAAGGATTTGTGAATTAGTTCGACAGGCAAATGACATGGCTTGCCATACACAAGGCGGTAGGGAGACATTCCCAAGGGTGACTTGTACGCTGTTCTATAAGCCCAAAGAACGGAATCAAGCAGCTGAGACCAGTTCTTGCGATCCGGACGCACAAGCTTCTGTAAGATTGTCTTTATCTCCCTGTTTGAACATTCAGCTAAGCCATTGGACTGCGGGTGGTAGGGTGAAGCAACACGATCTTCAATGCAGAATTCTTGGGTCAGCTTCTTCAACTCTCTGTTTATGAAATGACTACCCCCGTCAGATATGAGAATCTTGGGAATCCGGAAACGTGCTATGATGTGATCTCTCAAGAATCGACAGACAGTCCTACTATCGGCGGCTCGGGAGGGAATGGCCTCCACCCATCGACTGACATAATCGACAGCAAGCAGAATATACTCATAACCCTGACTATTGGGAAACGGACCCATAAAGACGATGCCCCATACGTCAAAGACGTCTGAGATCTGAATGTATTTCAGAGGCATCGTGTCTCTCATTCCTATGGTTCCTCCCATCTTCTGGCAGTCAATGCAGCATTTGACATACTCATCTGCATCTTTGAATAATGAAGGCCACCAGAGGCCACTTTGAAGAACTTTTGCTGCCGTCTGTTTGCCTGAATGATGTCCTCCAGAATCTTGATCATGACATAAAGCGAGGACACTTGGAACTTTCTCCTGAGGAATGCACCTTCTCCAGATACAATCTGCTCCCTTACGAAACAGATACGGGTCTTCCCACTGATAAAATGGATTTTAGACAAGAACCTGTCTATTTTCAATTTAGGCCTTTCCTGTGGGATTTTCTTTGCAACCAGGTAGTTCACGATGTCCGCATACCAAGGGAGTGAGGTGACAGACAGAATTGCCTCATCTGGAAAGGTCTCTGTGATCGGCTGCAGGTTCAGCTCAGGAGACTCTGGTTCAGGAAGCCTTGACAGATGATCGGCCACTACATTCTTGACCACAGGTTTATCTTTTATTTCCAAGTCAAATTCCTGGAGGAGAAAGATCCACCGAATGGGACGTGGTTTGGCGTCCTTCTTCTGCTGTAAGTACCGAATGGCCGAATGATCAGTGTAGATGATTACTTTGGACCCAAGGAGGTATGATCTGAACTTTTCCAAGGCAAAGACTACTGCTTGCAGCTCCTTTTCAGTGACAGTGTTATTTTTCTGGGCTTCATCAAGTGTTCGGCTAGCGTAGTGAATCGCAAATGGTACATTATCTTTCCTCTATCCTAGTACAGCTCCGATGGCATAATCTGACGCATCGGTCATGATCTCGAAAGGTTGAGTCCAAATCGGTGGCTGTAAGACAGGGGCCTGCGTGATGAGCTCTTTCAACTAATTAAAGGCAAGGAGCACACGGTCATCTACAATGAATTCATTATCCTTGCCGAGCAACTCAGTCAGCGGTCTGGCCAGTTTGCTGAAATCTTTGATGAATCGTCGGTAGAAACCGATATGGCCCAAGAATGACCAGACTTGCTTGATGTTGGTAGGTGGCTCAAGTTTTGAAATCACGTCCACCTTGGCTGCGTCAACTTCCATACCACGTTTAGAAACAACGTGACCCAGCACAATTCCTTCGGTCACCATGAAGTTGCTCTTCTCCCATGAGAGCACAAGATTGACTTCGCAACACCTCCGATAGACCGAAAAATCATCCATAAAGACCTCGAGAAAGTTGCCCACCATATCAGCAAAAACTGCAAGCATACACCTCTGAAATGTGGCTGGGGCGTTGCAAAGCCCGAACGACATCCGTCTGAAGGCATATGTGCCAAAAGGACAGGTGAACGTGGTCTTCTCTTGATCTTCAGGAGCAATAGCAACTTAATTATAACCAGAGTAACCATCCAAGAAGCAGAAATATTCCTTCGCGGTCAACCTTTCCAAGATCTGGTCGATGAAGGGTAGAGGAAAATGATCTTTCTTGGTAGCGAGGTTAAGTCTTCTGTAGTCTACGCATACTCGCCAAGAAGTGGGTACTCTGGTTGCGATCTCCTATCCTTTGTCGTTCTTCACGATGGTGATCCTAGATTTCTTTGGCACAACATGTAGAGGGCTCACCCATTTGCTGTCGGAGATGGGGTAGATGAATCCCGCATCACACCATTACTGGATCTCTTTCATAACGACCTCCCGCAGGTTCGGATTTAATCTTCTCTACAGTTCACGAGAAGGCCTGCAATCTTCTTCCAGAAAGATGCGGTGCGAGCAGAGTAACGGATTGATCCCATGGAGATCGGATGTTTTCCAGCCTATCGCCTTGCGGTTGTGTTCAAGAACCTCCATCAGACGAGATTCTTGGTCTTCGGTCAGATGTGCATTGATGATGACCGGGTACATGTTCGGTTCTCCCGCAAGGAACGCATACTTCATGTTGGAGGGCAAGGGTTTTAGCTCTGGCGGAGTCTGAGCTGCTTCAGTGGTGACCTCAGCTATTAGTGCAGGTGGTGATTCTTTCAACTTTTCGGTGTCCACCATAATCTGTTCTGCTTCTTCTCTCAGATCCTGACAAAATTCCGCAATGATGTCATCTTCATCAGAAAATTCTTCAAACTTCGGCTCTTGGTTCTGAAGGCACATCACCCCCACAGAAGTCTCTTGTAGCACATCAACAAGTTCCTCATCTTGATTGATAAAGGGGAATTTGACTGCAGTCTCCACTTACTCCTCGGGGCAGAGGAGTTCATGGATCTCATTGTCATCCAGAAATAAGTTGGTATCTTGAAATTTCTGCTAGAAAGTCGCAGTCTTCAGCATGCTCGATCACCCTTGCACATGATGCAGATGTCTGTTCAGCTGGTGTTCCCTCAGACAGGGTCTCTACTCTGATAGTTTCATTGCTAGCGCCAAAAGTGATTTCTCTTGTCCCATAATTCACTACTTCGTTTGATGTCCGTAGAATGGTCTTCCAAGTATGATTGGGGTAAGGAGAAATGGAGAGGGGACGTCCATATCTAAGACCACAAAATCGGCCAGGTAATGATTTTCCCCTGAACCGTGACGATCACGTCCTCCAACAGGCCCTTGGTCGCTTGACTGACTTGTCTGCAAACTGCAGAATCATCTTTGTAGGCTTGAGCGGTCCTAGCCTGAACTCTGTGAGTAACGAAGCTGGCATCAAATTGACAGAAGACCTGCTGTCGAGAAGTGTTCGCTCGAACTCTTGATTGAACATCTGACAACGTACAAGAGGTGCTCCCATATCTGGCTTTTTTATCTGGGAGGTTGCTGATGGCGTTAACGGTGGCCATTGTAAGGATGTGCTTTTCGGACTTGCCACCCTTGCTTCTAGAATTGTGGGGGTTCGGCCTGCGCTTGGTCGTGCATGCCTCTTTTAATCCTTTCTTCACAGCTGGCATGTACTCAAGAGGCTTTCATCAACGGCATATTCAGCACTAAATTCTGAAGATTTCTATGATGGCCGGATCAGACAAAGCATTTTTCAAATTTTTCATTTTTTTGTGTTTTTTCATTGCTTCAAGAAAAGGAATATTTACAAAATCTTCACCAATTTCATTCAAAACAGTGTCCATATGGTTGTGTACATGTAGATGGTAAAAAGGAGTGGATTCATCTACAATTTGTGGACCAAAAATTACAGGCTCGGCTTCAGGTGCTGGCGTTGGACTCGCTGCAGGTGTAGTGCTCCTCCTATCAGGAACTGGCTGTGAGGCAGGTGCAGGCGTCTCCAATGCTAGCTGATCTCCACCGAGGTTGTTGCTATCTTTTTGTGTTTTGTTATTTTCTTCATTTTTTTGTGTTTTTCTGAATGCTGGTGCTGCTCCCAAAATACTGCTCGGCCCTGGTGTTGGCTGGACTGACGACTCCCCGTCAGATGCAAGATGCTTTCCTTTCGCCGTCGCCGATGGCTGGAGTGTCCTACCGCTCCTGAGTAACAGCATTATATAAAAAATAATTTAATTCACCTGATTCGGGTTGGACACTGCCGGCTACCTGCTCCTTGCGTCGGAAGTTGTTCGGGTTGGCTTTGACCTGGGCTGGTATGAAGGTCTTGGCTGCCGTCAGGTCGTCAATCTTCTCGGTTATCTCAGCCATGTTCTTCATTAACTGCTCTAAACATGCCAAGGCCGGATTAACCGGCACAATCTCAGAGGAGTCCCCCTGCTGGGGTCTAGAATATTGATATGGCGGCTGAGATTGCGACTGATAACCTTGTGAAAATTGGTGAGGAGGAGGGTTGGAGGAATACGGTGCATTCTACTGATTGTAGTGAGCAGTCGGCTGCTGATGATATCCCTGTCCACGATATCCGGACTGCTGCAGACCGTGCTGGTATTTCTTCCTCCAGGTGTTTCTGTGGGATGGAGGCTGGTACTGGTAAGAGGGCTGGAAGGGTCTCCCACCCTGCTGCTGCTAGTGATAGGGCATGTTACCCATGTTCAGACCCTAAGGTTGTCCCTAAGGACGGGTCAGCTGCGCTTCATTCTTCCATACACCATTGATCTCCTGAATCAGTGGCGGAGGTGGAGAGAACTGCTCAGAATAGACTGGCTGGGACTCAGGTTGGTATACGACCATCTATGTCTGGGGTTGCGGTTGCTGCTCCGGAACCTGCACGTAGTACACGTGCTGGACAGGTTGGGGCTGTGGTGGAGTCGGCTGAGGGTTTTGCTGCATTGTAGGCTCTTTCTTTGCAGCATTCGGCTCGGCAGACGTAGACACAGCATTCCACATGTTTGCATTCAATGCGCGCACGAGCTACTCCTGCTGTTGGGAAATCTTGTCGAGCTTTTCCAGACCCTGGGTCCTCTTCTCAATGACTGCCAATTTTTCGAGGTCCTGTGACCTCTTCTCGATGATGTCCACCTCGGATAAATGGCTCCCAATGATGCTCAGATTGGAGCTCTCATCCTTGTCCTCGGTGTGAGAAGCCATGTTCACTGGCTTGCTGATGGCGGTTGGTGGCTTCATGTATACTCTGGACGAGGATTGGGCTGCTTCTTTTTAAGCCATTTCTTCGAAGACGTTCCATACTACGTCCTCGTCCTTATTGAAATGTGAACCGCCGCAAGCTGCATCTACAAGCTTTTGGGTCTCAAATGATAGCCCCTCAAAGAAGTGTTTACGAGACTGGTCTTTGGAATGTCATGGTGGGGGCACTTCTCCTGTAGATCTTTGAATCTCTCCCACGCTTCATGGATGGTCTCATGGGGCTGCTGGCAGAAACTGGAGATGCGGGCACGCATCTGATTCAATCACCCGAGAGGATAGAATTTATGGAGAAATGCAGACTTCAGCTCCTCCCAGGTTGTGACGACCTTCCCAAGATGGTCAACCCAATAAAGGGCCTTGTCTTGAAGGCTGAAAGGGAATGCGGTCATCTTGACTACCCCCAAAGGAATTCCGGGGTAGTGGGCAGTGGGCACAGATGCGGCCAAACTTCTTGAGAAAAATGTACGGTTCCTCAGTGGTGTTCCCATGGAATGTGGGAATGAGTGACAGAAACTGCAGCTTCAGCTCGAAGTGGGCGTGCATGCGTGGAACCTGAATCCACTCAGTGATGCGTCCCGCTCCTGGGTTGTATGTTTCCTTCAGTGTAGGCTTAGGCTGCGGTGGATCTCCTCCTACTGCTTCAAATTTGGGTCCTCCCACTGAGAAGGCATCTCTAACTTCTTCAAAATTCAGCTCGTTGTTCTGATCATCCTCCTGTCGGCCGTCTCCTGCGTCGGCCCACCTCCTCAGATCGTTCAGCTTGTCTTGGAAGGCGGTCTGGTCCAGGGCTTGGTTAGTCAACTGCTGTTGAATGGCTTGGATGGAAGCCAGCAGCTGACTGTTAACCTCGCCTTGCGTTATGTATTGTCGTTCCCCCGGATTGACTTCAGGTTCAGGTGGGGCCTGTGGTCCTTTTCCTCTTCTGCCTGCCATCTCAGACTGCACTTGAATCTCTGACTCGTGATCGGGTGGAGGATCTGCATGACGGAGTAAACCCTGATCAGTATCTTCCAGAGCACCTGATGTTGAGATGAATATGGGATTAAGGTCAATCCTAGAATGTTGTGAATGGAGCATATGATATTGACTGAAATCTATCTCCATCCACAAGGGGTTATTTCGGGGACAAGAGTAATCCCGGTTGATTGGAAGGGGAAAAACTAGTTCGGTTTGCGAATCCATCCCTAATAGCGTATTTATTGGAGAAAGATAAGTGTTGAAAGAAGCGAGAATAGTGGAGTCCAAGGAGACATCCGCAAGATCCGAATTAACTTCTCGGAGATCACCCCTCTTTATTGAAGACGTTGCCGACACGGAATCGATGTGGGCGTCGGCGAGGTCCCGACATCTCGAGAAGGCCAAGAGGAAAAGATGTTGGATGAAGAGCACGATAATAAACAAGAAATAAAAGGATTGCAAAACAGTAGAAGGCTCACAATGAGCAAGGGTCAACTAGGGGAAAGACAAAATTTGCGCAAAGGCGCGATATTTTTGATCTTGACCTAAATGTAACTAGCAATCAAACACAAAACAGGGGTGAGTTCACCAACTCAACACATGAAGCCATGAAGGTTCGGCTATTATCTTGTCGGTTTTAGCTTGAATTCAGGAATTAATCTTGTCACGAGTCCTTAGAGCGCTACGCCTAAAGGAGAGAGAGTACTACCGGAAAAGTATTCCCGTACTTGTCCTCCTCCTGTGTAACCTGTAGCTTGTGCTTTTTGAGGTCCTTGTAACCCTTCTTGGATCCCTACTCAGCCAAAGAATAAGAGAGAGGAAGCCAATAGGCGAAACCGATACTTCGGATCTTGCTCGCAATGGAATCACCCGTGAGCGTGCTAGATCCTACTTGGACGCAGACGGTGAGACAGACACACCCATGAAGGAGTGGCCTATGCTTGGTACTTCGGACAAGGTCGGCGCTCACACAATAGTGAGTCACCAATGGCGATCAAGCCCTACTTGCCTACGTACGATAGTAGCGCCAATACTTCGGAAATCTAGGCGATACACAAGGCAGCCACAAGCTGGGATTTGGGCTCTAATCCTTACGAAGCGCTCACCTCACTTGGAAGGAGACCTTCCCATGCAACCTGAATACAAGTGAGGGTGTTACTCTCCCCAATCAATGAGTTCAATTACCAATTTTATTTAGGTCAACATTTTCTTAACAGTCCCTTTTTTAATTTTGTTGGTGTTATCGCTTCTTTTGTGTGGATTCAAACAAGCGCCTAACGATTTTGTATTTTCTTGATCCTACTTTATCCAAAAATAAAGGGAGAATAGAGTCGGGAAAAGCCAATCCAAGTCGACACCAAGGTGGAAATCTCACATTTGTGCCTAGATGATGGATGCAAAGATAGAGGACATACATTGAATCCCAGCTCTCTCCATGTGGGATGCAAAGCAGAAATTTATAAACCTAACTACATGCCGGTATGCAATGCGGAAATCGTCCTAAGATAGGCAACTGCTAGCGTGAAGAACCACAAGCTAATCACTCATCCCCAATCCTAAGGTCCGGTCTAGGCTCACCCCTCCTCTGTTCAACACACTTGAGTTTAGGAGAAAGCGCTTTACGGGGAGAGCTCGCGGTGCGCGGATCAAAGGAGAGTGACTTCGCTGTTTAATTAAACTAAGTCCAAGCACGAGCTATAGGTACATGCAATTGTTGTTAAGGTGTTTGGACCTAATCTAACCGATCAAGCAATGCCTAGGTCTAAGAGCTCAATCCACAAAAGAAATAAAAATGAAAACAAAACCGACAAATGACAGTCGAGAAATGCGAGAAAACCGCGGTGAGCCCCCGGGTGAACAAACACCCGGAAATTAGGCCCGAAGTGTCTGAGTGTCCAAGTCATGTATTATTAAACTTTAAAATGGCTCTCTCTCACAAAAATACAAAAAGCTACTGTCTCTCTCTCTCAAGCTCTCCTGTTCTCTCCTACCGGCTAGGGTAGAATAGTTGTCTCCTCCTCCCAAGGATGCACAGGATCCCCTAGGTGATCCTCCTCGGTCAGCGGTTCCTCGCAAGAAAACAAGAGGAGTGTTAGACAGTTCAAAACAAATTATGCAAGAAAAGCAAATAAGCAAAAATGGCTAAGCAGATAATAGACTCATAAGTACTCTACAAGCCGATGCTCCTTGGTAACGGCGTCATTTGAAAAACGATAAAGCGAGAGCCGCTAAATAGTGGTCTGACAAATCAGACTCACTGTCGCTGATGCGACTACTCAAGCATCCTCGTTCATCAACAATTAACCCACACAATCAATTAGACAATCAATAGCAAGGATTAAAATTTATTATACCCTACTAAAAATGTATAATGGCAAGCAAGTAGGGGTCGAACACAGTAAACAAAGGTGCAGAGTAGACAAAGTCAAAATAAAGGTCTAATACACCACTTAGCCAATAAAAATTTTTGTGGGTTTTTAATTTTTATTTTTTTTATATTTTTTTGAATGCTTTTGTGTTTTGATTTTTAATTTTCTGATTTTTATAATTTTTTTAATTTTCTGATTTTTAATTTTTGTGGGTTTTTAATTTTCGGAATATTTTTGGTATTTTTAAATAGCAAAACAAAGCAAAACAGTAAATAAGCTACTGGCTGGGGATAAAATGGGAATTAAAAATAGAAAACAACCTCCAAAATTTTCTAAACTAATTTTAAAATAAAGAGGATTAAATATAGAACAAACATGAACTTAGATTATATTTTTCTGAGTTTTCTATGATTTTATATTTTTTCTGAGTTTTTAATCTTTAAGGTTTTTCTTTTGAAATTTTTAGTGGTTTTTGGACTGAAGATAAAGTAAGTCAAAATACACAATAGGGAATATTTTTGGAATTTTTTAAGCCCTTTTAATATTTTTTGGTATTTTCTAAGCTAGACAGAACATAAAAGCATGTTTTTGATTTTTAATAAATATTAAAATGCGACAAAAATGAAAAATAAAAATATGGCGTGCAATGACAAGCTAACAGGAGCTTAAGTTCAATTTTTGATAATTTTTGGACTTAAAGTGATGCGTGAAATAAATAGATCAAGCACACAAAAATCCTAAGCCTAGCAGGGGTATATATGCAATTATAGAATCGTACAGGGGCTTAGATGAAAATTTCACCAAAAGATATGCACAAGGCACGTGTTCTATCATTCACAGGGGCATATTTGCAAATAAAAGAAACCAGTAAGGCATCAATGCAATTTTCCGAAAAACATATTTAATTAACAACGCACAGGGGTATAACCGCAAATACCTAAAAAATCGAGACCAAAAATGCAAAATACCCAAAAGTCACGCGCCCCTGTCACGTGAGGTGACGTGGCGTGGACCAAAAGGCAAATATAAAAAGTGCGAGGACCTAAGTGCAATTATTACAAAAGTTTTTAAACTGCAAACGAAAGTTTTAATACTAAAAAGTAAATACAAAAGCACGTGGGTCGAAGATGCAAAATACACACGGGGATTGATCATGCGGCCGATGGAGCTTCACTTGGACACGTGGTGAGCATCGAACGGCTGGTACCCCTTCGTCCTGGACGGCTGAGATTTGATCTTGGGCTGCTGATCCAACGGCGGGGAGCACTGGGCGATCCGACGGCTGGTGTGGTGCCTGGAGGGTGCTCCTGATCTGACGGCGGGGAGAGGGTCACGAAGAAAACCTCCTCCGGCGAGCTTCAGGGGTGATTGCGGCCGACACACGGCCGCTCCGGCCCTAGGATCAGGGGCAAAATGATCCTGGGGCCCCTCCGCGTCAGCAGGTGGTCCCAGCTGAGGCAGGGACGACGTGAGGTGCTCGGACAGCGGAGGAGACCTGGGCGGCTGGTCCTGGAGTCATCGAAGGTCGATGGAGCCTTCTCTTGGGCTCGGACCTGCAAGGTTAGGTGCACAAAATCCAGGCGAACAAAAAGGAGGGTTCTGATCGATCGATGGAGACGGAGGGTGGCTCGGGCGAGTAGCTCCGGCGAGCGGCGGAGAGGGGAGCTCGAACGACTCGATCTGGGCGAGATCGAGGTGAATGGATGGTTGGAGCGGAGCGACGGAGTGAAGGGGAAGAAGATGGGGGTGACAGGTGGTCGGATGGAAGCGTGTAGCGACCGGAAACGATGGGCAGAGCTCAGCTCCGCTGTGGCTTCGATCAAGGAATCACGGCGATTGACGAGACGAAACACAAAACTGCTATAGACCTAACCTAATCTAAGCTAAGGCTACAAGAAAATGGAAAGAAAAGGGGAAGAAGCTCACCAGAGACGACGGGCTACAAGGCCTGGCGGAGCTCCGGCGAGGGATGGATCGCTTCAATTCTACACCAGACGACTCGAACCCCGGGTCGATTCTACTCCCACTGTCACCAGGAGCACGAGGAGGTAGGGGTTTTCGGGTGAAAATGGCGGAAGAAGGATCAAATTTGAATCGAAGTCGGGGGTCTTCTTTTGTAAGGTTGACGGGCGGCGTGGAAGACGAGGGTCGAAACGCCTCGATCAGTGGTCTTCAGCCCCAGATATCACTAGGGCGTGAATCACCACTGATCGAGGAGCAAATATGCAAAAGGCGTCGTCATGGATTGGTGCAAGGTCAACCCTGGAAAATGGCGAGAAGAAGCGACAAAAGTGCTTCTGACAACGGGCACAGGGGGTGGGTCAGACAGTTGACCGGGGTCAACTGTCCAGGCCCTCTGGTTGGTCCACGTGGACCAACCAGAAAAAACCCCTGGAAAAAGATTTAAAAAATGATTTAAAAATAGTAAATGACATTATTATGATTAGGTTAAAAAAATAAAAAATGTTTAGAAATTGATAAATTATTTTATTGTGAATTTTAATTATTTTTATGAGATTTATTTTTATAAGTTACTTAGTATAGCCTATATAGGTATAATATCTACATGTTTTGTTCTTTTATTTTTATTTTGTGTATTTTAAATTTTATTATTTTTATTTAGTGTTTTATAAAATTATAAAATACTTTTATATACACAAATATATTTTTATTTTATTTTTCTGAGATGTTTTATATATTAAATAAAATATAAGTAGATATAGTATAGGTTTGTACATAGGTATAATACCTGTGTATTTCATTTACAAATATTTTTATTTTGAGTTTTCTTTGCATTTTAATTCTGATTTTAATGTACATAATTATTATAAGTAATATTTACAAAATTATAAAAATATAAAAATAATGAATAAATAATAAATTGAATATTTTAATCTGTACAAGTATACAATAGGGGTCCAAAACTCAACTTTCAAACCGTAGCTCCGCCAAATGCAAAACCACCACCATTGGATAGATTATTTTATTCTATATACAATTAAAGGTGAGTTTGATGCATTTGGAGTTGTCAGTTGTGAGATACGGGTCTGTGAAGTTGGGATTCTGGATTTTTATTCAGACCATAACTTTTTATTTGTACATTATTTTTCAGTGAAATCAATTTTGTATTTTTCTTTATTAAATTATCTACAACTTTCATGTACAAAGTTTCTTTATTTGATTTATAAAAAGTGGAACCAAAAATAGGTCCCAAAATGAATAAAGAATGAATTAATAAATGTAGGTATTTGGCCCTTATCTCCCCCTACTTTATTCCTTATCGACCTATTCATCGAGATGCCTAGGTCTCGGGGTTTCGGGTAATAAAATATCTACAATATTTTATTATTTTTCTTTTCTTTTATTTATTCTATAATTTTGGCTTTTAAAAACCACATTTTGTACACTATTTACACATATGTGCATAAATGCTAAAATGTAGGAATTAATGCTATTTACAGGCATTTGCTAGGGTTTTTGAGGCCAAAATGATAGAATAAAGATGATGAAATGTGGATTCATCATTGGTCCACGTGGACCAACCAGGAGCGGTCAAGTGTTGACCTCAGTCAACTGCCTGATCAAGGTCTGCCACCTTCTGACAGCGGGATTTCTTCCCGATTTCATCCAATTTTTTAGCCTCACCCTTCCTTCTTTTGACCTCGATCCCTTCTTGGGAATTATTCCTTGATCATAACTTGGCCACGCCATACCTTCAGATCACGCAAAATCTCCATCATTTGCACGTGGCCCTAGCTTGAAGAAGATGCCACCACCATGAATATATTTGACCTGCCATCTTCAAGCTCGGATTTGAACCCTTCTTGGCCACCAATCCTCCTCCGTGTTGTGCTCTTCATGTTGCTGGACGTGACGATCCCTCAATCGTAGCCTCAGGTGAGTCGAGGAAGCCTCGAATCGGCTCCACCATCTCCTACGACCTCCGGCGTCGAGGTTCCCCCTCCTCTGTTCCGACCATCGAGGTACCCCCTTTCCCTTCCTCCTTTTTGTTTCTTTTTTATCCCTGTAGTCGTAGGAGTAGAATAGAACCTTTAGATTCACCCGTCGTTCGCTATCTCGCCCATTCGCATTCCATCGTCGGCGCGCACCGCCGGCCGAAGCTCCTCCATTTCCCATACACCATCTCCGACGCCTATTCCACCTCCAAGGGGCCTAGGCACTTTTCCCTGGTCCCATTCACCCCTTTTTGCAGGTCCAAATGCAGTCAACGCACATGGGGACCATTTTGAAGCGTTCGCCGGAGCTACTTGGAGCTCCAGGCTCTGCCACCCTCGCATCAGCACCTCCGACCTTCTCCGACGACGTTGAGTACCCCAACACGTAGAGGGACCTTCCAGGAGCACGCCCAGCCGCTCTTCACGCTTCCAGGCCATCGGAGACTCGAGAGCTAGATCAGGGAAGTTCGCCTCGCCGGCGTTCTTCCCCGTTCTTCCCATTGTCCTCTCCGCCTTTCGATCAGTCCATTGCTCCAATTTTTATATTAGCCGTTGGATTGTGTCGCGCCATCACCGTCAGATCTTCGGCCGAAGATCAATTCTCCACCGTCCAGCTGTGAACCGTCATCGCGCGTTGTGCGCGCGCCGCGTGGACAAGTGACCGCATCCCAGCCGTCCGATCGCGTATGAGGAATTTAGGCGTGGGTATTTTGCACCTACACCCTCGGCAATTTTGCATTTTATTTTTAGTCCATGAACTTTTATTTGTAGTTTAAATATTTTTGTAATGTTTGCATCTAGACCCCCGTAGTTTCCATATTTGCACTTAGGTCCAGTCCACGTCACCTTACGTGACAAGTGCACGTGGGGTGGTGGGTATTTTGTAGGGACCCCCCTAGGGGTTTGTCTATTTCGGTTTAGTCCATGAACTTTTTATTAACATTGTAATATTTTGGTAAAATTGCATCTGAGCCCTTGGAACTTTGTGAAATTGCAAAAATACCCCTACCTAGTCATGTGCCCAGTGCACGTGAGTTTGGACATTTTACAGCGAACCCCCTCTGGGTTTGGGTATTTATTTTTAGTCCAGAAAATTGTATTTGAAGTTATATTTTTTTGGAAATATTTCAAGTAGGCCCTTGGACTTCTGCCTATTTACATTTATGCCCTTGCTAGCACTGTATTTTTGCTTGGATGTTGGCATTTATTTCATACATCGTTTTAAATCAAAAAATTACCAAAAAAATAATATAGGCTCTCATTGCCTTGTAGTTGACGCCATATTTTTAGTTTGCGTTTTTATTACATTTTTAAATTTATTAAAAATAAAAAACATGCATTTTCAGCATTGTCAATAATAGAAAATACATAAAAATTAAAAAAAGACTTTGAGAAATTCCAAAAATATATATATATATATATATCGTGTGTTTTGCCCTTTTTTATTTTCTAATAAAAATCGGTTAAAATTTCAAAACAAAACCCTAAAATTTAGAAAACCCAAAAAACCTTCATAAAAATCTAAAAAATTCAAGAAAAATCCTAAAAATGCAAACTCAGTTTCTGTAGTTTCTCTAATTTATTCTCTTTATTTTAAAATTAATTTGAGGAATTTTGGACTCTGATTTCTATTTTCATCCTCATTTTAATCTCGACCAGTAGCTTAATTCACTGTTTTGTAGTATTTTTTATTTAAAAAATACCAAAAAAGTTTCTGAAAAATATACAAAAATCACAAAAACATTATAAAATTATCAAAAGACGAAAAACATTTTATTTTATGATTTTTTGAGCATTCATCCTTATTTTTATATATACCTTATCTTTCTTTTTCTTATATTTTATAAATACTTTATTTTATCTTTTAAAAAAAGAAAGAAAAAGAAAATACAAAAAATAAAATGAAAAGAAAAAAAATTAAAAACCCACAAAAATTTGCATACTTGTAGGCAATTGATCATACATTCACATTTTGTGCATTTTTGCCCTGTTCTATCTTGCTTGCTCCCTGAGTTCGACACTCTACACATACTTGCACTATACACACTTATTGTAGATTTATAATAAATTTTAACTCCACCTTGCTTGTCATTGTTTGATTGATACTGTGGGTTAATTGTAAATTTAATCGGGATTTACCGAGGGTCGCTGCATCGACTTTGTCTCCGCCTTGTGTGAGACATTTAGACCCCTGTGATTTTCGATTAATCATTGTGCACCTCCAAGGAACTTTAAATAGATCCATGGGGTCTTGATCGAGCCCCTAGAGCTCCAGGTTCTCCAATGAACCTGGGAGGTATGTCTTGGTAGAATAAGCCCTCAGATGGGCTCCTCCAACATCTAAACCAGAAAAGATATAAAGGGGTAGCTCTGACAATACAACTAGGTTATTATTGGCGAAGGTGTAGGCGAAAATTGTGGTGGATGATGTGGTTCCGCAAGGCAGTGGATTTGGACCTCAAATCGTAAATCTAAATCAGATCTGGTGGATCTGATGGGTCATGGAAGTGGAGAAGAGGAAGTAGCGAGGCGATGAGATGACTAGGTGGTGGACGACACAGGGTGATATGTGGAAGACGATGGCCAGAGATAGAAAGATCCGTCGAAGATTAAATTAAAAGCTAAGCTAATGCAATAATCAAACCACAAAATAAAGATGTGGAATCGAAAATCTAAGATTAGAGATACCTAAAAAACGGGAAAGATACCTCGATCGGCCAATAGCCATGAGATGAAGCCTCATGGTGGAGCACCGCCGGAGATGGTGGGATGCCTCTACCCTACCTCTCCTCACACCAAAATAGCTGGGTGAGCTCACTGTCACTAAGCTCAGGTCATGGAACACTAATTGGGGGGTCAAAGCAGAGTGGAAGGGAACCAAAATGTGAGGAAGGAGAGGCGGATCTTATATATAGGTGAGGAACAGTGGAGGAAAATTGAGGTGGTCAGTTCGATACAAAGTTGTAATGATCGATGCAACGATCTGGCGTGAAAGATGAAGGATCACGGAGAAAAGTCGAAGAAGGGATCAACCACAAAAAGTAAAAGAATCGAGCGGAAAAATCGAGGAAGGTGGGGTCAAAATATAGGCTATGTGACCTAGGGTCTCGTTTAGAGAGTTGACCGCAATTAGCAAACCGTGTTCCTTGATTAGGCCACCTTTTTTTGCAAAAAAACAAAAATGAAGACAAATAGAAGGAATAAATATAAATAAAATATTAAATAATTTATTTATTTTCCAAAAAAATAGTTATAATTTTATGTAGTAATTTAATCCTATTTTTATTTACTTTTATGACTTAATTTATTCTAGGTTACTTTTTATGGGTTCATTTCTCGGTATATTAACATATAATATGAGTATTTTATTTTTTATTCTATATTTTATATTATATTATTTTAAATACTTATTTTATATATTTATAGCTTATTTAAATATACATAAATATATTTTTATTGTATTTTTCTCATATAATATTTACACTTAATTAATTATTGTATTATATTATGTTAGTATAAGTATAGTATATCCAACTATGTAGTTTTGTATATTATTTTATTTTAGTTTATTATTATGGCTTTATTTTATTATAAATACGTACATATATTATAATGAATATTTCAAAAACTATAAAAATATAAAATAATGAAAAATATAAAGAATGAATTAAATGAATATTTCATTCAAGATACAATATAGTAGGGGTCCAAAACATACTTTTGCATCTTAACTCCAAATTAAATGAAACCACCTTCAATAAATAGCATATTAAAAGTTATATACACTTAAAGGTGATATTGATGAATTTTGAGTTCGTCTGGAGAAGATATGGGTCTGGGAAATATGGATTTTGGAATTTTATTCCGGAGTGTAGAATGTACAAGAAATCAATTTTGTATTTTTCTATGCATTTTTATCTACAACATCATGTAAAAAGTTTATTGATTTGATGAATGATTTTATAAAGAATAAAATGCATCCTAATTTGGACTTAATGAAGAATACAAATTAGGTTTTTGTTGTGTTTTTGACCCTTATCTCCCCCTACTTTATTCCTTGTAAATCCAGTCACCATGATGCCCAGGTCTTAGGGTTTAGGGTCATAAAATACATTTGGAATTTTATTTATTTTTCTTTTCTTTATTATTTTATTTTTTCTTTAGATACAATATTTATACAATAGATAATGATTGTTAATTTATACAAAATAATGATATATATATGCATTTTGCTAATGTTTAAAGGCCAAAATCAAAGAATAAAGGTGATGAATGGAGATTCATCAATGGATACTTTGAATACAATCACATTGCAATCGCCACAAAAGACATAGAAAAGACCACTACCTTCACCTGTCCATTAGGGACATATGCCATTGATGAATCCATGATTCATTAACTTTTCTGTCGCATTTTGTCTTAAAACCCTTAACAAATACATGTAAATACCCATTAATTCTCATATTTTAACAAAACACCATTCATAAGTAAATATTCACTTTTAACCACTGAAATCATGTAAATAAATAAAGAACCAGAAAAATAAAGAAAAAGGCAGATTGACTATATGTATATATATACAATATGACTTAAAATATAAATATAGCTGTAAGATATATTTATAGCCCAACCCCTGAGACCAAGTCAGCATGGATTGGTCGACAAACCAATAAGTAGGGGGAGATAAGGAAAGAAAACATAAAAAAATAATAACACATACATATACACTATTCATTATTTATAAAATAAATACAAAACTTCAAAGAATTTTAATTATTTCTTATGTTCATATTTTTCATCAAACTCTTCTCCTAATTATTTCTAAAAATGTATATAAAAATATAAAAATAAGTTAAAAATATTACCCTGTATATATGCCAAGAAACCCAGCCTGCAAATAGTCAAAATCTCAACTTCCGAACATCATAACTTCCTCATACGAACTCCAATTTCACTCTACTCACCTTTAAAGTTCATAAAATAATATTCTCTAATTAATAAAGGTGGTTTCATCGAATTCGGATTCCGTTTGCAAAAAGTCAATTTTGGGACCAAAAGACAAAGGGGTTTCTGGGCTATTTATTTTATGTAAAACACATTATTTTACATTTTATTAATTTTATAATTTTTAAATTATTTCATGATCTTTTGTTTCTACATAAATTATTTCATAATTTTTGGAGACTATTTATTATTTTAATAAAATCAAAAACCCCAAAATATAGGTATAAATGACCTATTTAGATACTAACTCTATTTATTAAAATATGTAAATTAATTTATAGAAATCTATAAAAATTTGTATAAACCTTATTTAATACCCTAATAATTAAGAAAATATAAAATTAATTTTTACTTATTTATTTATTAAATTAAAAATCTAAAACCTATTTATAAATACATATTTATTAATATAATATTTATATTTTAAATAATAATTATTATTTATTAAAAGTAATTATGCCATAAATTAGAAAATTAATTTATTAACACTTTTTGTATTTATACCTATTTAAAATAATGTAATTAACTATTTTATATCTAATTTATAAGTTATTTTCGCTTTTAGACCAACCAGGTGCTGACACTTGTCAGCAACTGGGTCTTCTTCCCCCAAGATTCTGGTACGCCGAACCTGCTCGACTGGCCTACTTCAACCAATTATCCCGCGCGATTCTAGAGACTTCCAACCGATCCAATCCGTCCAACTTCTTCCCCCAACTAGCCTCTCCATCGCCCACCGTCCATCCGACATTGGAGCCCAAGTAATCATCCTATAAATAGCCCTTAAGGTCGCCATTAACCATTAACTCTCCAACAACCCAAGAGCTCCAGCTCCTGGTGTTCCGATCCCCTACCTTCCAAGCCTTGTTCCAACCACATCAAGGCGGTGACAGCGTCGAGGAGGAGCTCGCGAGGAAGAAGGCACATCGGAGGATTGTTCCAAGGCGGAGCTTCGCCTTGCATCGCCGCCAAGCGCCGCGTCCCGCTCCGGTCAAAAGCCGCCGTCGAGCTTCTTCGTCCAGGTAATACACCTAGACTCCCACATGATTTTTCCTCCACTTTTCTTCGTTTTCTTCTCGATAGTCGAGTCACGATTAGCGTGGTTCATCAGTGATTTAGGTAATCTAATCATCCATCTTAGACGTACCTTTGTAATCCACTTTCGATTCATTCCCAAATCGTTTTCAAATCGATTTCAAACCATTGTCACTTTCACGCATTCTGGAGGTTAGCTGGAAATTTAAGGTTTTTCACCATATTTGAGCTTGCGATTTGTAACTCCTCGGCCGATTCTTTGGAGAATCAAGCATACACTCTTCTTGTTTGCAGATCCATCTTCATCGCTAGGCCTATCTTCTCCACTGGAATCATCAATCGCCACCAGAAATTCAATTCCAAAGATGGATCTTCGGCTCTGAACATCCTCCAGGTGGACGAGACCACCATATTGATCGCGACGCCACCGCCACTCAAAGCAGCGCCAGCCTCATCCCTACCGCGGGCGAGCTCGAGGGGTGGAGGAGCCACCCCTCTGTCCCCGCCGGAGCGACAAAGCCATCGGAGATTGGTCGTGATAAATCGGAGAAGAGACGTCGTCCGCCAGCTGCTCAACAACCCCAAGAACAGGGGGGTTACAGATTCACGCCACGTGGCAGAAGCAGGCGCGTCCGATCTGCGCCTGAAGATCTAATCGCAACCATCAAACGCGTAGAGGTGTGAAAATTGCATCTTAAATCCAGCCAAGTCTCCAAAATTCAACTCCGCCCCCAGGTTTCCGATATTTGCATTTAGGTCCCTCCGTAGGGACCTAAATGTAAAGATTTGTGTATTTTTTTCTTCAGAACAGTCCTTGGGGACCTAACTGCAAACTTTTTAGTTAGTTTTTCTTGCACTTATGCCCCTGGGCTGTAGGGGTTGTTTCTTCTTCTTGTGACCTTGGATTTTAATGATTTCTTGAGAGTAGTTACACAACTACCCCATCTACCTAGTATAAAGATTTCATGGATTTTTGACGAGTTTTCGACGTGTTTTGATTTTATCGAAAGCCGTCTTGTTTTGTTTTGATTTCTTGTGTAGTTCGAGCTCGCGGCTCGACCCCGATCATCATACTATATAGTATCACCTATATAATATCCATCTATTATATAATAAGTAAATCTTTTGAAAAATATTCCTTTTTGAAAATTAAATAAAAAATGGAAAATAATAAAATCAAATAAAAACAATAAAAATAAAAATCAATAAAAAAGAGTGTTTTGACTTGACCACTTAGAGAAGAATTAAAAATAAGATTACGAGGACAAAAATCTAGGGAATTTATTCTGTCTCCTTGAGTTCGACCCGGAACACTTGCCTGGTAAAATATTAGTGAAAGGTTTTCTAACAGAAAACCGTATTTGTTTGATAGGTTTAAAGAACCGATTTTTGTTTCGCGGCTTTCGGCTACAACCGACTACTTCCTTCTTCAATAACAAAAAGAAAGCCGCGAAACCGATTCTTTTTGCCACATCAAAATGGCGCCGTTGCCGGGGAGGCGTTAGATTCTTTTGATTTTTCATTTCTTGTGAATTTATTTTTTTCTCTTCTCTTTGTTTCATTTTTCATACGGTTTTTCGTACAGCTTTTTCTCCGAGTTTTTCTTTTATTTTCTTACGGCTTTCTCGACTTCGCGGTTTTCGCGGCTTTCTCGATCGGCTTTTCTTTGCTAACCATTTTTTGCAGGGCCTGCAGGATCAACCGGCTTCTTCGGAAGCCGAGCCAGTTGAAAGAGCAGAGGTTGGCTTCTTCATCACGAGTCGACTGCAGAGGAGCAAAATAGTTAGTATCCTTTTGTTTGTAAAAGAGAGAGAAAGGGAGAGAGTTGTAATTAGTAATATAACAACCCCCCCCCCAATTTTTTCGGGGCCTGATTCGCCGGATACCGTGTATCCGAGGATCAGGGTACCCACCGCGGCTTTTCATCGCTCATCAGTTTTCCGCGGTTTTTCTAGATGCTTGTTTAGGTTTTCTTTACTCTATTTGTTTGTGCCGCGTAGCTAGTCTTAGGGCTCGCAACCTAGGTGCATGCCTTTAGGGTTTTTATAAAAAGAAAAAAAATCGATAGACGTTGACTGAAAAAAACCCATAAAAATTGCAAAACTAAAATCGGGACTGCTAAAAATATCTGACTTAAAACCGTAAATCGATTCAATTGATTTGGGGAGAGTAACCCCCACACATTTCTCAGAGTGCACGAGCTTGAGAGCCGACACTTAAGGATAGAGCCCAAACCCTGTATTTCTTGCGGGATACTACTGGGTCCATACATTTGATCGCTGTTCCTCAGTGGGTAAGCTCGCGTAGCCGGAAACGGTCCGGGTTTACTTAGCAGAGTGGGAGGCTTAGAGGACATTGCGCAAGGATCTGTCCTCAAGTAACACGGGTAGCCGGAAACGGTCCGTACTTACTCCCATTCTGGCTGAGTGCGAGCGGTCTCGTGTAAGGATTCGGGCCAGTGTCTCGGGGAAACTATCGGGCACCTATTGGCTTGCTCAGCCCGCGTAATCGAAACCTTTGCTAATCACAACCCTAAAACCGAAAAGATAAAAAGACCGAACTCTTACAATCTTCATCAGGGTTGAATTGGTGAAAATGAGGTTTGCTTTGTTTTTGTTTGCGGGGCGTGCGTTTTCCGCGGCTTTCGCATTTCTCCCTCATTTGAATCGTACATGTGTTCTCCCGACTTCATCTTAACATCGAAGATGACGTCTCGACGGCTTTTCGGCTCAGACTCTATGAGCTTTTGACCGTCCACCATCGAGCGTATGTCTTCACAGGCTCAGTATGACCCTCTTCCCGAGTCGGTCCCATCCAAACTCGAGGCGAGTCAGACCCAGACTCCCTCGCCTCCTGGCCAGATCATTGAGGCAGACCCTCGCCTCAATAAATCATCTAGATCTCCTGAGTATTTCTCGCTGAGTTCTTACGAGAGTTTATACTTTACAGACGATCAGATGGCTCGTGGGAAAGCACCAGCAGCAGACGAGAGGCCACCAGCTGGGGACAATCAAGAGGGAAGAGCAGAGCTGAACGGAGATGTCACGACAGGTATTCTCGATACATTACAACAGATGAATCTACAGATTCGAGAACAGTATAGAGTTCAGACCGAACTACAGGCTGAAATAGCCGCGCTGAGAGCAGGGGCCGGGAACCCTTTACCGCCTGTGGTTCCCGCAACTTTACGGGACGAGTATGACCCGGGCCCTCGAACGCTCCATCACTGGATTCGGCTACCGCCGAATCAAGGGCCATACGAACTTCGACCGTCCTTCATCTCTTTGCTTCCCAAGTACTATGGGAATGCCGCAGAGGAGCCGTTCACGTTTTTGCAGCAGTTTGAGATGATATGCGGAACGTCTTCTTATCAAGGAGTGTCGCAGGAAGCCGTCATATAAAAAGAAAATACTAAATCAGAAAATTAAAAATCAAAATAAAAAATTATAAAATAAAAAATTATAAATTATAAATTATAAAACCCATAAAAAATAGCACACATATAGACAAATTCATCACATTTATTTTTTAGCATTCTTTGCCCTGATCTACCTGCTTGTTCCCTGTGTTCGACACTCTATACGTATATGCACCTATGCACATCTTTGTTGTAGAGTTATAATAAATTTTAACTTCGCATTGCTTTTCATTGTTTAATCATTGTTGTGGTCTAATTGTTGTTTTAATCCAGATTTCTTTAGAGAGTTTTGTAAATAATTCTGAGACTCTCGATGTAAATGCTAATTCTGAGTTGAATAAAACATCTGATTTTCTGACTCCAGACTTTATTCCTTTTCCCGATGCTTTGTTTGGAAAAGGAAAGAAAAAGACCAAAATGAATCTCGAATCTCCACAGATCGAAAAGCTACCGAAAGATCACATCTTTCTGAAGATTCCACTGCACGATGCCTTGGATCATTTTCCTACGCTCAAGAATCAGTTGAGGAACAAATGTACTACACGTAGGAAGAAAGATCACGAGTTGAGAAGCATATTTTGACCAAGGCCACTTCGTGTGCTATCAGGAACAAGGTACCTAAGAAAAAGAAAGATTTAGGAGCTCACTATGTCAACTGTCAGATTGAAGACACTACATTCAATCGTACTCTCTTAGACAATGGTTCCTCGATCAATTGACTTCCATCCTCTTTGCTTGATGAGCTCAAGCTAGGTCCTCTCTATAAATCACGAGCGATACTCCAATTTGCAGATCAATCTATAAAGAGACCTAGAGGCGTAATGAGGAACATTATCGTGACCGTCAAGGGCTCGCAGTTTCCCGTGGACTTTACGGTCCTAGACATGGCATGCCCTGCACAGTTACACCTTGCTCCAATCATTCTCGGGAGGCCCTTTTTGCAGACAGCAAGAGCACTCTTTGACTATGATGCTGGGAGAGTATCATTTCGCACAGACTACAGAGAGATACACATTGAGATGGAGAGAGAATGTAGCAGTCCTAGATCAGTATTGTCATTTACTTCAGAGGACACCAGTCTTGCGGAAGATTGCCAGAACATAGATGAGACACAGTCTCCTGATCTTGAGAGTGTTTATGTTGATACTCAAGATATCCTACAAGAGGATAGGGTAGATCACGTGGTACCTAGTTCTTCGAATGATTGTTCACATACAGAGAAAGAGTTCATATCAGACTCAGATGAGCAGTCACCTGCAGTAGATATCTCTGTGTCACAGATTGAAAGAACACATATTACAACACAAGAGTCCATCGAATACATTACACAGATCATACAGTCTATTCAGTGTAGAGAGTCAGATGGTGTAATGCTGACACATATAGACACCTTCTGTAGTCCGACTCCAGAGACGCATACTTCAGAAAAGAGAGCTATGCCATGTACAGAGTTTACTTACAGAAGAGGCTCTACTTTTTCAGCCAAGGATCAATACACACATAAAAAGCAGAAAATTCAGTATGACCCTGGTTGAAGTAATCAGATAACTGTTTGTGGTTAACGGGCAGATGCTGAAGCACTTTGTAGAGACTACTGATCATCTGGCCCGTACTGAAGTGGTCTATTTTGTACAGGAATCATGATTATTCCTTCACTTATTCCTGTACAAATTTTTTTCAGCCATTCTTTTCAGGAGATTCATAACACTTGTACATTCTTCGTAGACCACAATCATCCCCAGTTTTTGCTCGTCTTCTATTCTTAGGATAACAGATCTTAAGTATTGGGGGGACCGATTGCCCGCTGATTTACGTTTTATTTTTGTACTAATTCTTTTGTATAGCCATTCTTTTTCACGAATCACTGGTCCCCAATTTTTGGCTACACTCTTTTCTATACATAGGATGCCTTATCCTAAGTATAGGGGGGACCGAGTGATTTCGATGATTTCGTATTCTTTTCCTTTTGAACTTTCGTTATTTATCCTTTTCATTCAGTCATCCCGTTTTTGCTCTCCCTTGATACTTACGATGACCTGATTGTAAGTATGGGGGGGTTGACTGACTTGTGATTAATATCCTTTTTCACCCACTTTTACTTAGAACGAGTTATGTCCTCCTTTTTCTCTTTTGACGCTATGAGGACATAGCTCAAGCTAAGTATAGGGGGGAGCGTATATATTGTATATATGCTTTCGTCCATAACTCATACTTTTATGTATTTTCTATATCTATAAAATCCATAAAAAAGTAGGTACGGGTTAATTTAAAATCCACTCTTTTATTTATAAAATCTTTGTAAATAAGTAAAAATATGTTTAAAACTTGTAATTAAAACTTGTACTTAAAATTTGTCCTTAAAATTTGTATAATACTTATTTAAAATCCTATTTATTAAAACATGTATAAAAACCATTCAACCCTTGTAAAATACTTTGTAGATAAAATTTGTAAAATACATTAGACACTTAACTCGAATAAAATATATCTTGTAAAATTTGTGAATAAAAGCTTGTTTATAAAAATCATAAAAATTCAAAGTCCTAAAATTTGTAAAAATTACAAAATCCTTAAAATCCATAAAAATGAGTAAAATTTAGAAAACTCACTTCACAAAAACATGGTTGCATTTGCATTCGCATTTTTCAGAATAAGTTTGATTTCTGGAACTAAGGACTGAGTCTAGTCTAAAGGATGGAGCTTGATTACGGCCTCTAACTCTCATTGTAAGGAGCCTGACTAGGTTCTGGAGTTTAGACTCTTCAGGTCTTGTGACTTAAATCTTTGGGTTCCGTAAGACCATATTCGGGAAATCAAGTCATCTGAGCTTAAGTAGACCATTTGGAGTCATCCGTACAACTCTACACCAGTGAACCAATCTTGAACACATGCACTTTGCACTTAGCTCGACTCGCATCGAGTCCCGAAGGGAAGTACACCTTGGTAGTATGTTTCTATCCTTATCTTTGCGGCATTGACGTCTAAAGATGGGAGAGATTGGGGTTGCGATAGTTGCTTCGGATGAGGGAAGGATCTGCTAACACAATTTTTCTAAGACCTCAAAAAATGACGGACTAAACAGATGCTATATCCGTCGAGGCACAAAAGATGAATGCAGTGCAAGCAAATTACAAAGTCAAAGCAATACAGAAGCCACCAAATAAGACCACAATGGTCCAAGCTTCCACCAAATATGCCTGCACATCTTAGTGGAGACTCAGCTACATCGGTTGGGCTTCACAAGGAGATGCGTCTACACTGGTCGCACTCCACTTCTTTTCTCATTCTTCTAACTTCTCCCTATATTCGATTGTGGACATAGCAGAACTGAACTCAGAAGGGAATACCTCCATCCCCGAGGAAAGAGTAGCGGGATGAGGAAGCCATAGGAGTGTATAGCCGGGATTGACGGTTTCTTCGGTTCTCTAAGCAGGAAGAGCTAAATCAATTCACACAATGTACAAGTTGACTTCAAGGATGATAGAGTTTGCGATATGAATAAGTGAGTCTGAACTAGCTGATGAAGTGATCTTGAGTAAGGATTATGGAACTTGAAGACTGTTGAGGATAAAATCCTAATCCTAGTTAAGGTTCTGCCAAAATGCTTGTTTCAGGCCCGATCGAGCTCTGTCCTTTGTCTGTTCTCATGAATTGGTTTAGAAAAACAAATTCATTCTAACTTTCTTTCTTTTTCACTTACTTTTTCAAAATAAGTGTTTGCTAAGGGACTAGCAAAGATTAAGTATAGGGGGTTGATGAATCCATGATTCATTAACTTTTCTGTCGCATTTTGTCTTAAAACCCTTAACAAATACATGTAAATACCCATTAATTCTCATATTTTAACAAAACACCATTCATGTGTAAATATTCACTTTTAACCACTAAAATCATGTAAATAAATAAAGAACCAGAAAAATAAAGAAAAAGGCAGATTGAATATATGTATATATATATATATACAATATGACTTAAAATATAAATATAGCTGTAAGATATATTTATAGCCCAACCCCTGAGACCAAGTCAGCATGGATTGGTCGACAAACCAATAAGTAGGGGGAGATAAGGAAAGAAAACATAAAAAAAATAATAACACATACATATACACTCTTCATTATTTATAAAATAAATACAAAACTTCAAAGAATTTTAATTATTTCATATGTTCATATTTTTCATCAAACTCTTCTCCCAATTATTTCTAAAAATGTATATAAAAATATAAAAATAAGTTAAAAATATTACCCTGTATATATGCCAAGAAACCCAGCCTGCAAATTATCAAAATCTCAACTTCCGAACATCATAACTTCCTCATACGAACTCCAATTTCACTCTACTCACCTTTAAACTTCATAAAATAATATTCTCTAATTAATAAAGGTGGTTTCATCGAATTCGGAGTCCGTTTGCAAAAAGTCGGTTTTGGGACCAAAAGACAAAGGGGTTTCTAGCCTATTTATTTTATGTAACACACATTATTTATCATTTTATTAATTTTATAATTTTTAAATTATTTTATGATCTTTTGTTTCTACATAAATTATTTCATAATTTTTGGAGACTATTTATTATTATAATAAAATCAAAAACCCCAAAATATAGGTATAAATAACTTATTTAGATACTAACTCTATTTATTAAAATATGTAAATTAATTTATAAAAATTTATAAAAATTAGTATAAACCTTATTTATTACCCTAATAATTAAGAAAATATAAAATTAATTTTTACTTATTTATTTATTAAATTAAAAATCTAAAACCTAATTATAAATACATATTTATTAATATAATATATATATTTGAAATAATAATTATTATTTATTAAAAGTAATTATGCCATAAATTACAAAACTTTATTTATTAACACTTCTTGTATTTATACCTATTTAAAATAATGTAATTAACTATTTTATATCTAATTTATAAGTAATTTTCGCTTTTAGACCAACCAGGTGCTGACACTTGTCAGCACCTGGGTCTTCTTCCCCCAAGATTCTGGTACGTTGGTCCTGCTCGACTGTCCTACTTCAACCAATTATCCTACGTGATTCTAGAGACTTCCAACCGATCCAATCTGTCCAACTTCTTCCCCCAACTACCCTCTCCATCGCCCACCGTCCATCCGACCTTGGAGCCCAAGTAATCTTCCTATAAATAGCCCCTAAGGTCGCCATTAACTATTAACTCTCCAACAACCCAAGAGCTCCAGCTCCAGGTGTTCCGATCCCCTACCTTCCAAGCCTTGTTCCAACCACATCAAGGCGGTGACAGCGCCGGGGAGGAGCTCGCGAGGAAGAAGGCACATTGGAGGATTGTTCCAAGGCGGAGCTTCGCCTTGCATCGCCGCCAAGCGCCGCGTCCCGCTCCGGTCAAAAGCCACCGTCGAGCTTCTTCGTCCAGGTAATACACCTAAACTCCCACAGGCTTTTTCCTCCACTTATCTTCGTTTTCTTCTCGATAGTCGAGTCACGATTAGCATGGCTCATCAGTGATTTAGGTAGTCTAATCACCCATATTAGGTAGTCTAATCACCCATCTTAGACGCACCTTCGTAATCCACTTTTGATTCATTACCAAATCGTTTTCAAATCGATTTCAAACCATCGTCACTTTCACGCATTCTGGAGGTTAGCTGGAAATTTAAGGTTTTTCACCATATTTGAGATTTCGATTTGTAACTCCTCGGCCGATTCTTTGGAGAATCGAGCATACACTCTTCTTGTTTGCAGATCCATCTTCATCGCTAGGCCTATCTTCGCCACTGGAATCATCAATCGCCACCAGAAATTCAAATCCAAAGATGGATCTTCGGCTCTGAACATCCTCCAGGTGGACGAGACCACCATCTTCATCGCGACAACACCGCCACTCGGAGCAGCACCAGCCTCATCCCTACCGCGGGCGAGCTCGAGGGGTGGAGGAGCCACCCCTCTGGCCCCACCGTAGCGACAAAGCCATCGGAGATTGGCCGCGATAAATTGGAGAAGAGACGTCGTCCGCCAGCTGCTCAACAACCCCAAGAATAGGGGGGTTACAGATTCACGCCACGTGGCAGAAGCAGGCGCGTCCGATCTGCGCCTGAAGATCTAATTGCAGCCGTCAAACGCGAAGAGGTGTGAAAATTGCATCTTAAATCCAGCCAAGTCTCCAGAATTCAACTCTTGCCCCCAGGTTTCCGATATTTGCATTTAGGTCCCTCCGCAGGGACATAAATGTAAAGATTTGTGTATTTTTTCTTCAGAACAGTCCTTGAGGACCTAACTGCAAACTTTTTAGTTAGTTTTTCTTACGCTTATGCCCCTGGGCTGTAGGGGTTATTTCTTCTTCTTGTGACCTCTAATTTTGACGATTTCTTGAGGGTAGTTACACAACTACCCCAGCTACCTAGTATAAAGATTTCGTGGATTTTTAACGAGTTTTCGACGTGTTTTTATTTTATCGAAAGCCGTCTTGTTTTGTTTTGATTTCTTGTGTAGTTCGAGCTCGCGGCTCGACCCCGATCATCATACTATGTAGTATCACCTATATAATATCCACCTATTATATAATAAGTAAATCTTTTGAAAAATATTCCTTTTTGAAAATTAAATAAAAATTGGAAAATAATAAAATCAAATAAAAACAATAAAAATAAAAATCAATAAAAAAGAGTGTTTTGACTCGACCACTTAGAGAAGAATTAAAAATAAGATTACGAGGACAAAAATCTAGGGAATTTATTCTGCCTCCTTGAGTTCGACCCAGGAACACTTGCTTGGTAAAATATTAGTGAACGGTTTTCCGATAGAAAACCATAATTGTTTGATAGGTTTAAAGAACCGATTTTTGTTTTGCGGCTTTCAGCTACAACCGACTACTTCCTTCTTCAATAACAAAAAGAAAGCCGCGAAACCGATTCTTTTTGCCACATCAGCCGTCCGCAGGATGCCATTAGAATTATTCAATGCTCCTGCAACCTTTCATAGGTACGTGCTGGTAGTTTTTCTAGATATGGTTGCCAGTTTTCTCGAGGTGTTTATCTACGATTTCTCGATCTATAGCAACTTCTTTGATCTGTGCTTATCTTATCTAGATCGAGTCTTGAAAAATGCCGCGAAGTCAACTTGGTGATCTAGTGAGATGAGAGACATTTCAAGGTAACTGAAGGGATTGTGCTAGGCCATGTCATCTTGAAACGTGACATGGAGGCCGATCATGCAAAATTTTAAGTCATTTTAAAGATAGAGCCACCTACAAATTTGAAGCAAGTCTGATCATTCCTTGGGCATGTGGGTTTATCATCGATTCATAAAAGACTTCAACCAGATTGCCCGACCATTTACTGAGCTTCTACGCAAGGAGGCTAATTTTATTGCTGATGCTAGAGTCCTCCAAGCCTTTAACCAATTAAAATATCTGATCTCTTAGGCCATTGTTCTGCAACTGCCAGATTGATCTCTACCATTCGAGATCATGACAACTGCTTCAGATTATGCCATTGGAGTTGTTCTAGGATAGATGAGGGATAATCTTCCATTTATGATTCATTATGCTAGCATAAATCTTTATGAAGAACAAAAGAACTATACAGTCACCAGGAAAGAGCTACTAGTAGTTGTCTTCACCTTCGAGAAGTTCAGATCTCATTTGCTTTGGATCCAAAGCCATTGTCTATTCGGACAATTCTACCATTAGGTACTTGCAAGCCAAGAAGGATGCCAAACTAAGGCAAATAAGGTGGATCCTTTTTCTCTAGGAACACGATCTTGAAATATGTGATAAATTTAGAGTTGAAAATGTGGTGGCAGATCATCTGTCCAGGTTTCCAGAGTCTGACACTCTTGAGCAGAGTTGATTACCCGTTAAATGAAACCTTTTCAGATGAAGAAACCTTATCAGTCACCTAACTCTCCTTATTCACCGATATTGTGAATTATGTTGTGTACAAGAGAACTCTACAAGAATGGCCAAAGATGAAAATGGACATGTTCTTCTTAGATATTCATTTTTATCACTAGGAGGACCCGTATCTCTTTAGTGAAGGGGCAGATTGCATCTGGAAGAGGTGCATTCCTCATGAGGCAGTTCACAGTGTCCTCGTGCATTTTCATGCCAAAGAATCAAGAGATCACCGCTCTGGAGAGTGTACGACAACAAAATGCTACAATACAACCTTTGTGGCTGACTTGATATGCAAAAGATTTTGTGGAAAAATGTACTTATTATCCGAAAATGGGAGACACTATTGAAATGAGAGATACAATGCCCCTGAAATATATTTAGATTTTAAAATTGTTCGATATATGAGGCATTGATTTCATGGGCCCATTTCCCAACAGTCAGGGTTATGAATATATTTTAATTGTTGTTAACTACATGAGTTGTTGGGTGAATCTATCCCTACCCGAGACGTCGACAACCGCACCGTCTACCGAGTTCTAAAAGAAAACATCATTGCACGGTTTGGGATGCCCAAAATTATGATATCTGATGGGGTCTCCATTTTATCAACAGATAAGTAAAGAAGTTGACTGAGGACTACTGCATAGACATTGAGTAGCTTCTCCATACCACCTATAGTCTATTGGCTTTGCAGAATGTTCGAATAGGGAAATCATGACAATCCTCTAGAAAATTGTACGTTCAGACAGAATGAATTGGACTCAACAGCTTGACTCGGTTCTATGGGCCTAGCGAACAACATACAAGTCTCTTCTTGTATGTCTCCCTACCGCCTGATGTACGGTAAGCCGCACAATTTGCGATAAAATTGGTTCATAAATCTTTGTGGGCAATCACATATGCAATTAGATCCGAAGAAAGTAGTAAAAATAGAAAGTTAGATTTGAATAGACTTCTTAAATTTTGCTACTATGCATATAACAATGCTTTATTACAAGAATAAGGTCAAGAAATGGCACGACAAAAACATTTGCTGCAAGACTTTCAAACCGGTCAGAAGGTCTGATTGTTTGATGCGAAATTGAAATTATTCCCAGGGAAGTTGAAGAGCATGTGGATCGAGCCGTTTATAGTGAAGCATGTGCATGACAATGGAAGCATAGTTATATTGGGATTATCAACTGATGCACGATCTTTCATAAACAATGTATTGCTTCTGAAACCGTATATTGTTCATGACACCTTCCTGTCTGTTTTTTACTCTATTTAGGTGGCCTATGTTGTAGAACTTTCAGCCGCAACATCCATATATTCAGGCAAAGCTATCATAAACATTTTTGAGTATTTAATCTTTTTCTTCTTTTCTTCTTTTAGTTTTTCATTATTTCATTCTTCTAAAGCTTCAGTCATCCCATTCATCATTGCTTTACTTAGGATATACTTTATCATAACTATAAGGGGGATAAGTGTATACATGTGCTCATTCTTTAATCCCATCGCTTGTCTCCGCAAATTTTGACATTCTTTCTATACTTAGGGATATTTTACCCTAAGTATCGGGGGAGACAGGTTGAGCCACTGATTTATTTATCCACACCCTCGACCCTCCCTGCTTTATGTACAGTCTGATATACTTAGGATTAATTGATCCTAAGTATAAGGGGGGGAATCGACTTCCTATTCTTTATTCAGTCGTTGTAGTAAATATTTTCCTTTGCATAGTATGAGTTATGTCTTCCTTTTTTCTTCTATCTATGAGGACATACTAAAGTTAAGTATAGGGGGGTCATACATACTCTCTCTATATATATTAGCCATAACTCGTACTTACGGATTTGTAATAATATGTCTAATTAAAAAATTATACCATACATTAAAATTCCTTGTAATGACAATTAATGAGTTGGTTAAAAATGTTTTGCAAACTATTTGAAAAATGGTTGGAAAAACTCTTTCAAAAACACTTTTGAAAACTATTTAAAAAATATTTTGTAAAATATTTTCAAACCTTTATAAAATTATTTTTGATTGTAGAAATTTCTTTCTTTTATTTGAATAAAATGTTTTGAAAGTCCATTTGCAAATGGTTTGGAGAATGATTGAATAGTTGAAAAAATCTATACATATTGTTTGAAAAATATTCTCAAAATGATTATTGAATTTTGTAAATATCTGTAAAAATTTATTTGTCAATTTATTTTTCAAAATAAAAGTCTTAAAAATATTTTCAGAACTATGTAAATGATTCAAGCAAATAAAAATTATTTACAACCTTTAAATACCTTGTATAAGTTCTTCCCATGAATTATTGAAAATAATAAAGTGCACTCCCATGTAAATATATGCACATAATTATTTGCCAAAACTCTTTTTTTTTGAAAAATCACTAAAAGTTTGCAAAATCGAAAACCCATAAAATATTCAAAATATTTTCAGAATATGTGTAATAATTTGCATTTTTTTCAAAAACTCAAAAAAAGTTCCAAGTCAGAAAATGGTGTCACAAAAATATTTTCTTGCATTGTGCATAGCATTTGCATTTTTTGGATTGATAATTGAACAATTCTAAATAAAATACGATGATTGGAGCTTGGTTGGAATTTAATACACTTAATCACAGAAACCTTAAGGGAACTGGAATTGAGACACTTCAAGTTTACTAAACTTAATTCTTCGAGACAACAAGGCTTAGTTCAATGTCATCTCGACTGTCTAAGTAGAATATTGCGCAACACATGCATGACTCTTGTTGAAATGACCTAACTTGCACACATGCACCTTGCCCCCCACTCAACTCAGTTGAAGTGCTAGAGGGTTGGATTTGCCGGCATGAGACATAAGCTAATGGAAATATCGAAAGTCATAATCTGTGGCCATTGTACCCCAACCCGATCAAGTAGCCATGAGATCTAAGGGCAGAATGTTGTGGGTTGCAGCAATGCGTCAAAAGAGGGATAGTCTACTAGCTTAAGAGAAAACGTCCATATATAAATGTTGTTCTATATAGTATAAACAAATGCAAAAGTTAAAAAATCCAAAAAAAATAAACGAACAAAACTCCAAGAAACTCAATTCCCATTAGAGTATGCAGTTTTCAATAAGCAAGCCTAAGCTTCAAAGTCAAGGACTTGTATGAGCCTGCTGTCAGATCACTTATATACACTGGTCAAGCATCCTAGGATAGGTAGCTACACTGGCTACAGTCCATTCTTCTCTCCATCTCCTCTTCTAGAGCCATTTGTACTTGAACTTGGAAGGGAATACCTCGCTTCTCGATGAAAGAGTTGTTAGATTGTGGAATTAGGGTCACCTTGTTGGGGAAGCCTGACTTTTACCGCTTGAGCTAAGAGGAGCTATATATCACACACTGTACAAGATAGACTAATAGCCATAAGGGACAGCATATGACAATGACTTGTTCTGACCTGGCTTTTGTGGAGACTTGGGCAAAGTTTTATGATTCTCAGAGGCTGTTATGTTTCAAGTCCAGTTCCCAAACAAGGTTCCGACCATACTCAAAATCCAAATGTTTGACTGAGCTCCAAACTTTGATGACATGAAGGCAAGTATATCAAACTTTGGTCAACAATGAAAAAAGTAGGGGTAGATAATACAAACGAATTGTAATATATAGAAACCCAATTTTTAATTCATCTATAATTATATTTTGGGACCGATTCCATTTTTTATTATTTATACCTAAAACCAATAAACGATTGAACATGGATATTGTAGATAAAAATAAAAAGAAAATTATATGATTAAGTTCATAGAAAAATAATGCACCATATGTCGGAGATACACAAAATAAAAACTAAAAATACAATCTTCGCATACATGTATCTTCTCCACACTTTATCCAAATAGACCAAATCATCTTTAGGTTTTAGGCCAGGCACATATTATGCAATGTCACTGTATATTTTATTCAGTAATTTTATTATTTGATTTTTAAAATTCTTTTATTTTTATAAAATTTTATATATTTATTAAAACAATTTTATATGAGTAAAATAAAATAAAATCACCAAAATAAAATTAAATTATATAATACATATAAATACGTAGATAAAATACACATGTATATACCTATAATGTATATAAACATAATTAATTGAGTACACATAAAAACTAAGAAAAATATAATAACAAACATCTAAATGCGTAAAGAAATAAAAATAATATAAAAAATACATGTATAAAATAATAAAATATATGATATAAAATAAAATAACCAAATACAAGTATTTATGCCTTTTTTTACATGTAAATATTTACTTGTAATAAAAATACTCAAAAAAAAGAAATAAAAATATGTATAAATACTTCATTATATTACATAAAAATTTATGTTTTAATAAAAAAAATTAATTCAAATATTTTTTAATTATTATTGTTTTACATATATTTTCTTCTTGGGAATTTTCTGGTTGGTCCACATAGACCAACCAGATTCCTCCCACCATTATCCCCATGACAACTGACCCCCTTCTCTCTTCCTCAAGCGTCAGTTTTTTAGACCTGTGTTTTCATCCCTTTCCCCCCCTAAATCCACTCATTCTTTGGCCATCTAATCAAAACAAAAACTGTTGATCTGATATTCATGAATCCCGCCACATATTCGATTGAGCTTATCTTCCTTGATCCGATAAATCTCCTCGATCGAAGTCGTCACCTTTTGTAGCTTATAAAATTGCTCCTCTAGATCCACCTCACCTTTTGGTCCTTCTTTGATGCCTCTTAGATCCACAAAGCTTGTTCATCTCGTTCCTCTTAGTGACATATTGAGAACCGAAGGTTTTGCAACTCGGAGGATGTATAGAGGAGTGATCCACCACCATAGCCAGAGGAGCTCCGCTGGAAGGTCTAGCTTGTTCTTCTCTGGTCTAGATGAGGTTCTATCTGTCCTTTCCTAGATATCTTTTCTCTTCTAGTTTTAAAACTCACATCTAATTTTATCTTTAATCTAGTTGTTAGCTTTAATTTTGAAAAAGCCTAATTGTCTGGAGCTTGAGCTCCATGCTAATTCACCATCTCTCGACCGTCAGATCACTTCAACTTCAACCCCGCTCAACTCCCCTTCGTTTGATTCATCGACCGCTCAATCTATTCCCCCTGATCCATGTGGATCGAGGAGTCGAAGTCCCTCCGCCGCCCTTCGCCAGAGCTCCGTCTCCATCTCATCTCCGGCTCCATTTTTCTTAACCCTTCAGTATAGAATCCCTTTCCCCATCGTTTGATCAAGAACACACATCAGATCTTATTTGGGTTGTTGAATCTATTCGAAGGGGTACATAAGGAGAGCCCTTGGATCCACCACGTGGCAGCAATGCAACAGTTTGATTAAACGTTCATAAATCGTAGAATTTGCATCCAACCCCCTCCACCTTTTATTATTTATACATGGTCCTGTAATTATTTAAATTAGTTCAAAACTTTTGGGATATTTTGCATGCATGTCCTTGGTACTTTTTCAAATTGCACTTTAGTCCAGTGCTAAGTCACCTCACGTGGACCCCATGTGAGAGGAAATTTTGTAGACATGTCCCACTAGTTTCTGTATTTAGTATTTATTCTAAAAAATCAAGTTGCAGCGTTAAACTTTGTGGTTACTCTGCACATGTGCCCCTGGAATACATTTTATTTGCAAAAATACCCCAGCCGGCTTGATTCAATTTTATTTTTGCATTAATTTTTATTAAAAATATCTCTTGTGCTTTAAAAATTATGCAAAAATAGATGTATGTGCATTATTGGATGATTGATCATGTATTAATTTCATATACTATTTTGCAAGCATTTATCATTATTAAAAATAAAAAAGAGCCATTTTATTTCAAGTTTGACTTAAAAATACAAAAAATATAAAATCTTATTTGAAAAATTCAAAAAAATTCCTACTATTTATTAGATTACTATATAACTTCAAACCAAAAATCACAAAAAAAATCTCCCAAAAACTCTCAAAAATAGCAATCCCTATCTAACCCTAAAATATTGTAAAATATTTTCAACAATCCTTGAAATATTAGTTTCTATTTCGTATTTTATATATAGTATTTTCTATCTATTAAAATTTATTTTGAGAAATTTTGAACCCTTCATTATTTAGTTGTTTTTGATTATTTTTATGAATATTTATAAATAGTATACCTTGTATAACTTATATATTTGTTTATATATATTATTATATATAGTTTATATTATTAATAAATATTTTAAATACCTTATTTGTATTATAAAACCTTAAAAAATAAGGACTGTTCTTTTTTGTTATTTTCTTATTTTTTTGAGTATTTGTCTATATATATTATTTATATTATATATAATTTTTATTATATATACCTAATATACTTACTTATATACTCCTATATATATTTTTATATATTATTATATTAAAAAGAAATTAAAAATCTGAAAATAAAAAAAATATAATTAAAAAAATGATTTATTCAATTAAAAACCCACAAAAAGAATGATTGACATTATGCATACTTATATAAACATTTACCTTATTTATTCATTTAAATTATTCCTGCTACGTCTTTTGTTCCCTATGTTCGACCCCTACCTACTTGTCCACTTTAGACATTCATCGTAGGGTAGAATAAATTTTTTATCCACTATTGGTTTGCTTGCTTCATTTATTTTACTATGGCTTAATTATTAAATTTAGCTTGAGATTATTGAGAGAGGTCACTTCAATGACTGTGCAGCTCAACCTGTAAGTGCACACGACACTCTCCTCTGGGTTTTGGTTATTCCAACTACGTTAATATTAATGCTAGGAATGAAACTTAACAACAACCTAGGGCTCTACCAACATGATGAGAGAGCATAGGAGGAGATGTGATGAATATGACCAATGAGCTTGGATAACCAGGTCTAAGACCTCTTCCTCTACACCAAACACTCCGATGAGAAAGATCCTATCTCCACCAAACTCAAGAGTGAGAAATCAGGGGATTTCAAGGGTTGGGCTGGGATAAAAATCACATCGAAGGCAGAGGAGGAACATATATATATATATATATATATATATGGAGGATTGAATTGGGCAGAGTGCTCGATGCATTGATCCTTAGATCAAGGAGTGATGCTCGCATGAAAGACACTTGATCGAGGAAAAAAAGACGAAGAGGAATCGTGCCCGGAAAAATGCAAGCTTCGATGGGGAAAAATTGAGGGAGTGAGGTGATCAGCAAGGTGTTACATGCCTAGGTGAGCAATGGGCCAGTTGACCGCTAGGTCAACTACGGCTACTCTCCAATTGGGCCACATCATGTATAAATTAAGAAGAAATAACATATGATTTTATTGATTTTTGATTAAAACATAAAAAACATTTATTATTTTATGTAGTGTTTTATGGTGATTTTTACTTATATCTTCGAGTTTATTCATTGTATGCTACTTTTTACATGTAATAAAATATGTATATTCACTTATATAATGGGTATTTTACTTTTATTTTCTATTTTAAATTTTATTATTTTATATACATAATTTATATAATCATAAGTTATTTCAATAAACATAAATAATTTTTTAGATTTTTTGAAGTCATTTGTTACCTTAAATATACATGTGTATTATTTATATATGTATATATATGTATAATTCATCTTATTGTTATCGCATGCCTATTTATTTTAATATATTTTAAATTATTTTATTTTATATTTATGTAAAATTATTTCATTTATTAACAAATTTATAAAAGTATAAATGAGTGAGAAATATAAAGGAGAAATAAATTGATTATTTTATAAGGTAAATTGCACAATGATGGCCCAAAACCTAACTTATGCATCTTAACTCCAAATTGAATGAAACCGATTTTATTAAAGAGATAATTTAATTTTAGAGGCAATAAAGGTAAGTTTGGTGAATTTTGAATTCATATGGATAAGATACAATATTGGAAAGTTTTCCTTATGACTTTTTATTTTGAGTGTCTAAGGCACATTGCGCATTATTTTTATATGAAATAAAATTTGTATTTTTCTTTTATTTTTATCAACAAGTTTCATGTTAAAAGTTTATTTATTTGAGGAATTAATAATAAAGAATAAAATGGGTCCCAAAATGAATTTATTCATGAATAAAATTTATTGTTTTCTTGAGATTTTTGACCCTTATCTCCCCTACTTTATGCCTTGTCGATCTAATCGTCATGATGCATAGTTCTCGGGGTTTAGGATCATTCAATACCTTCGCTATTTCATTATTTTTCTTTATTCTTTTATTTTAACATTTAATACAATATTTTATACAATTTTACATTGTAAATAATGGATGTTATTTTATACAAATTAGTGATATATATATGCATTTTGCTAGCGTTTGAAGGCAAAAATGAAATAATAAAGGTGATGAAATGGATATTCATTAACCACATACTTAGCTCAACTCAGATGGGATGTTGGAAGACCGTATGTCTTTTTCTTTGGTAGCATTGATATCTAAAGTCCAGAGTAGCAAGCTGAACTAAAGCTTCGGATGAGGTATAGACTGCTAGCACATTTTTTTCTAAGAACCCTTAACATGGGCTGAAAAAAGATCTATATCTGTCGGGGCACAAAATATCAATGCAGAGCAACCATAATTTCTACCAAAAAGAAGCCAATACTAAAAAGAACCACATTTGACTAGAACGGTCGAAGCATTGGACAACCTACAGATCTGGTGGAGACTTGGCTACATCATCCAAGCTTCATAAAAGAATTTACTATACTAGTCACTCTCCACTTCTTTTCCCTTTCTTCTAGACTTATCCCTCTACCCATTGTGAATTATCACATTTCAGAACTTAGATGGAAATACCTGACTCCTCGAGGAAGAGTTAGTGGAGGAGGATATTGCATGGTAGTTCAACATCTTTTATGGGAACAACTAACAACCTTCACTCATTAGAGAGATTTATTTAGTGTTCATGTGGGATTCTTTTGGAGGGGGTTGATCTAAGCTGAATTTTGAGTAGGTTCTAGATAATGAATTGTATAACTTGGGTACGGCTGTTCTTAAAACCCTAATTCTCATAAGGAGTTCTGTCACATTTTTAGTCCATTGGTCGAGTCAAGCTCCATTTCTAGCTTTTGTTCATGACCTTCGTATGGAATCCAAAATCATTTCACTTATGCATTTTATTTTAGTTGCTTGGGAAAGAGCATGGTTTAAGTATAGGGGGTTGATGAATCTATCATTCATCACTCTAAAAGATGAAAATAGAGCTACATTTTCACGTAATTAATTGCATTTATTCATCTCGATTACATTTTTATCATTCATGCATATGTAAATAATATCCATATTTTAGCATTCATAATTGCACAAATAAGAAGTCGCAAATTCTCGTACATTATCACTTGCATATTATGACAACTTCTCCTATTTTAAACTAGTTTTCACTAGCTCCAAATAAAATAAAACCAACCCCATTGTTTACATATTAATAACAATAAACAAGGAAAAAAGTATCAAAAAATAGCAACTTGTATAATTGCTCAATAAAATCCAATACCTAGTTTTGAGATAAAAAATCGTAAATGTGAATATGTCTCTCCTACAGTCTCCAATGAACCTCTACTCACTTTTAAATTAATATACATTTACTTTCTACAAAACAAGACTAAATGCAAAATAATTGTTCATATGTGAAACTTGGGTTTTGGGACCTCATTATATTGTAAACATATAGATTGATGTAACCCTAATGTTTTGTGTACCAAAATAACTATTTTTAATTTATTTCTTTTTGTTTATTTTTATATATATATTTTTTAGTAAAATGTGCAAAATCCATATAAAAATTGATGTAAAAATCAAAGAGTAAGACGCTTTGAGTCTGTATATGTGGTATGTATATATATCTCTCTCTCTTTTTTTCTTTATTTTCTTACTTATTAAAAATACCAAAAATAGATTAAACTATACATTTTTATTTTATATTTTATTTGAATTTACTTTGGATTCTACTTAATTTAAAAATTATAAACAATTTATAAAAACCTAAAAATACAAGTATATATATAAAGTGTATCAGCAAAAATATATTTTGTACATACGATTTCTTTTGGTTTTATTCCCAACACAAAAGTTGTAGATCTCATCGAGATGAACAATCTTCATGAAGAGCCTTTTTGATTTGACCATTTTTATTTTTTATTAATTTTTATTTCCTTTTCTTTTCTGAATATTCTAGGAGCGACATGTGGCAGCTCCTGGAGGTGCCATGTGTCACCCCCTTATCCTCCCCAGCCACATCTCATATGAGTCGTTGTATAAGTCCCATTTATCCAACGGTTCTAATTCCTTTTCTTTTCTTTTTATTTATTTTTCCCATGTGGTGAGCTTGTGGTTGTTCGATCCCGACCAATCAAACGGCCACGGATCCACCCCTCCCCTTAGCACTAAATAGTCTCTGCCTCTTGCGGTGAGGCAAAAACCTCCGCCCTTCCTAGACGAGTCACCCAACAACCTGAACTTTGCTTCCTCCCAACTTCCTTTGATCTTGTCGCTTGCATACCTGTTGAAACGAGATCTTGGTGAATCAGATAAATTGAAGATATGTAAGTCATTGCTATCCCCAAAAATCCCGCAACAAAAAATTTTTTTGCTACTTATTAACCTGTATAGCGTACATGGACAAACTCAAGGAGGCTACCAATCTCGAGGTTATTCAATTAATCAAAAATCAATTAAGAGAAAAACAAGAATCTCAAAGGATAACTATCATAGGTTTTTGTGATTTTTTATCTTTCTTAATTATTTATTTCTATTTTTTATTTTCTAATTTTCAAATTTTTAATGATTTTGATTTTGCAAAAAAATCTTTAATATCAAAAATAACTCAAAGCAATATTCAAAAGATAAAAAATACGCACATCAACTCTTTTTGAAAATTTTCAATCTATCAAAAATGCTCAAAAAATCCAAAGAAAAAATTTTGGGTTTTAAAAGTTTTGAAATGTTTGTGGGAATTATTTTGTGAAATTTTCAGATGTTTTTGTATTTTTTTAAAAATCAAAGAGTGAGAAAATGTGAAATTATGCAGAGCTTGGATTAATTTGCAGCTAAAATATTTCAAGTGCCCAAAATTCGTCAATTATTTTTATGATTAAATAGAAGCAATTATCTACAATCAGGAACTGAAATCACTATTTTTTTGTTTGCAACTAAAAATATTTGCAACTAAAAATATTTCAAGTGCCCAAAATTCGGCAATTATTTTTATGATTAAGTAGAAGCAATTATCTACAATTAGGAACTGAAATCACTATTTTTTGTTTTTGTAGAATTTTTTATGATTTTTTAAGATTTTTCATTTTTCACATTTTTTTTGGAGTTTTATAAAGAGTTAAAGCACAATAATTGGAAAGAAATTAAATGAAACTAAAATGTATCTACACTAACTTATTTTGGAATTTTTAGACTAGTTTTCGATTTTTTATGAATTTTTCAATTTCATGCAGGAAAAAATTATTGTTTTTGATTTTTTAAATATATCAAATGGCAATAAAAATTGATGAAAATTTTATACAATGATAAAAACTACAGCAGGAACATATACCATTTTTTTTGTTAATTTTTCGAAACATAAAAACATTTATTGCATCAAAAAGAGTATGTAAAGTTTAGTTATGCAATACAGGGACTGAAATGTAATTGTTAAAGGTTTTTGCAATTTGACCATTTTTATTTTTTTTTAAATTTTTCTTTCCTTTTCTTTTCTGAATATTCTAGGAGCGACATGTGGCAGCTCCTGGAGGTGCCATGTGTCACCCCCTTATCCTCCCCAGCCACATCTCCTATGAGTCGTTGTATAAGTCCCATTTATCCAACAATTCTGATTCCTTTTCTTTTCTTTTGATTTATTTTTCCCATGTGGTGAGCTTGTGGTTGTTCGATCCCGACCGATCGAATGGCCACATATCCACCCCTCCCCTCAACACTACATAGTCTCTGCCTCTTGCGGCGAGGCAAAAACCTCCGCCCTTCCTGGCCAAGTCACCCAACAACCTGAACTCTGCTTCCTCCCAACTTCCTTTGATCTTGTCGCTTGCATACCTGTTGACACGAGATCTTGGTGAATCAGATAAATTGAAGATATGTAAGTCGTTGCTATCCCCAAAAATCCCGTAACAAAATTTTTTTTGCTACTTATTAAACTGTATAGCGGACATGGACGAACTTAGGGATGGTACAATTCCCGAGGGTTATACAATTAATCAAAAATCAATTAAGAGAAAACGAAGAATCTCAAAGGATAACTATCCTAGATTTTTGTGATTTTTTATATTTTTTAATTATTTATTTCTATTTTTTTCCGATATTCAAATTTTTAGTGATTTTGTTATTGCAAAAAAAGCTTTAATATCAAAAATAATGCAAAGCAATATTCACAAGATCAAAAATATGTACACCAACTCTTTTTGTAATTTTTCAATTTATCAAAAATGCTCAGAAAAATCTAGAGTAAACATTTTTGGGTTTTCAAAGTTTTGAAATGTTTTTGGGAATTTTTGTGAAATTTTCAGATGTTTTTATATTTTTAAAAATCAAAGAGTAAGAAAATGCAAAATTGTGCACAACCTGTAGTAATTTGCAACAAAATATTTCAAGTGCCCAAAACTCGGCAATTATTTTTATGACTAAGTAGAAGCAATTATCTACAAACAGGAACTGAAATCACTATTTTTTATTTTTGTAGATTTTTTTATGATTTTTTGAAGATTTTTCATTTTTCACAATTTTTTGGAGTTTTATAAAGAGTTAAAGCACAAAAATTGGAAAGAAATTAAATGACACTAAAATGTATCTACACTAATGTTTTTTGTAATTTTTAGACTATTTTTTTAATTTTTATGAATTTTTCAATTTCAAGCAGGCAAAAATTATTGTTTTTAATTTTTAAATACATCAAATGGCAATAAAAATTGATGAAAAAATTATACAATTATAAAAACTACAACAGGAACATACACCATTTTTTATTAATTTTTTGAAACATAAAAACATTTATTGCATCAAAAAGAGCATGTAAAGTTTAGTTATGCAATACAGGGACTGAATGTAATTGTTAAATGATTTTGCACGAAATAAATAATAGAAATAAAATGATGGAGAAAAAGCATAATTTACCCAGTAAGCATGTGAAGCGCATGTGCTTGAGTCTGGCGGGGGCTTCTCAATAATTTTGAATACATTCTTGTAACTCTTCCTGCAAGAGCCAAAGGGGAGGGCTGTCGCCCGTTCATACGAGGAGGAGCTCGGAGGTCGGCGGAGCGGCGCACACGCTATGCCCAAGTCGTGCGAGATGTTGTCCAGGCAGAGGAGACGCACGCTTCAAGGTGGTGCTGCAAGCGATGCCGCACCGTGAGAGGGGTGGCAGCCCGCGCGGTCTTCCGTAAACTTGGCAGAGGTGTGTCCCAAGGGCTACTGGGCAAGCGCACGTCGGTGCACTATGAAGATCAACGATCGGGGCGGTGCGACACGGCTCAGGAAGGGGCCTGGAGAATGGTGCGCATGGGGACGTGGCGCTGCCTGGACGGAGAGATGGCTAGGGACCCAAGCTCTAGGTGGTGTGGCTTCTCGCACGGGTGCGCGGGTGAGCTGGTCGAAGGAGGTAGTGTTGGAGACGTGGAGGAGGCTGCGTGTCGGCGGAGCGATTGCTGCATGTTCTGCTGCCTTCTCTCTTTTTTTCCTATTTTTTTATTTTTCATAAGTGTAAACTGACAGTAAATAAAAAAATATATTATTTTGTAAACTATGAACAACAAATATAATAAAAAAAGAAGCTTTTTTTATATATTTTTTCTTGAAACAGAAAATGTAAATATAATTTTTTTGTTAATTTTATTATTTTTTATTTTTTTAAACAAACCTGTAAAACAAATGTTAAAGAGAACAAGAAAAAATATTTTTTTGTATTATTAATATTTTTATTTATTTACAAATAGAAAAATGAACGAGGATCCGATCGGATGAAATGAATCGAATACGATACGATTCTTCGACCATTGTGTGTGGTCGGAGTTGATAGATCGTGGGAGGTAAAAATTGATTGCGGAGAGATCAAGAACGTGGGTTGAAAAATTGAGTCGAAGCGGATCAAATCGTGATGAAATTAATGATCTAAATAAAAAAATGATGATGAAATAAAAGTGTGAGAAATAAAACTACGATTAACCTAAATTAAAAAATATGAAAAATGTGGATCTCACCTTAGGAGCGGAAATGGACCGTGATCGCCTCGACGAAGGTCGACTCACTGTCAATGGATGGCTCGGAGGCTAGGCACTTTTCTCGATGAAATTTTCTATCGGAGATCGGGCTCCTCTCTCTAAAGATTGATCAAGTTGGAATGAGGGAGAAGGAGCCATATAAATAGAGAAGATAATGGAGATGAAATTAGAATTTTTGACTTTTTGGATAAAGAGATAAGAGAGATGAAAATTGAAATGAGATAAAGATATAGAGAGATAAAATTATTTACAAAATAAACTATTTTTTTGAAATTTCGTCACTTAATTTATTCGAAAATTAAAAGTTAATTTTTTGTGTGGAGCTAGTTAAGAAAAAATAAATATATACAAATGTTTTATACAAGTATGCCATTATCAACATGGATAAATAAGCAAATTAGTTTTTTTGTTTTAAAGTTTTTATTTTTTTTATTTTTATTTTAAATAATTATTAAAAATAATTTACAAATATATACAAATACAATATTTACAAAATAAATGGGAAAATTGCACAAACCACCCTGGAAAATCAACTTTTTACTCGTAACTCTAAAAATTATTAAATAACAACCATTTTAAAGATAATTTAATTTAGAATCCAATGGAAGTGAGATTGTTTCAATTTGAGTTCATATGGAGCCAGAATTGTTCTATCAATTAGTGCTTAGTGGCTTTTTTAAAGTGTGGTTGCTTTTATTTTGTACATGATTTAATTGTGCAATTATTTTTATTAATTAGAACACATTTTTAATTACAACTTTGGTTTTGAAAGTTATTTGATTTGATGTCAATTAATGCACAAATAATTATTGTCAGTTTTATATAGATATACACAAAATAAGTGAGAAGTATTTACAACAACACACATACATTTTTCTCGATTTCCTGCTTAAGGACCCTATCTCCCCCTACTTTATTCCTGGTTGATAAGGTCAAGTCTTGACCTTCTCTCGGGGTTCGAGTCAGCTTATATACAGTCTTGCCTTTTTAATTTTCTTTTCTTTATTTTTCCTTTCTTTCTTTATTTGTTTTAGGTTAAAATTAGTAAGAAGTGTACAATATTAACACACCAATGCAAGTTAGTAAGAATATGGAGTTTGTGTTATATACAAGTTTTTTATAAGAGATTTTAAGCTAAAATAAATTAATAAAGATGACGAATTACAGATCCATCATCCTCCTTTGCTTTACCTTTGCTAGTCCCTTAGCAAAAACTTATTTGAAAGAATAAGTGAGGAATAAGAAAAAGAAAAGGAAAATAAAGAAAGTAGGACAATATTGAGTATCAAACTTATCTTCATAAAATTGTAGTTTGGAGCTCTGTCGGACCTTTGGATTATTAGTGTGTCGGAATTTCTGTGAGACTTAGAATTTTAAAATCAACAGCCTTCAATTCCACACATCATTGTCAGAATTTCAGCTCAGAAGTGATCTAAGATCAATCCTCTTCCCAAAGCATACCCTATGAACATTGAACAATCGACTCATGTGTGTAAAAGGTTTTAGCTCTTCCCATCCAGAATGCCGGACTACCATGCAAATCTCCTCTCCAGTAACTCATCCTCGGGGAGTCAGGAATTTCCATCTAAGGTCTGTCGTGCTGTGTTTACAATCGAATTGGGGGAGATGTTAGAAGAAGGAGAAAAGAATTGGAGGCTGGCCAGCGTAGTCACCTCTCCTTGTGAAGCTGGCCACTGTAGCCGAGTCTCCACAAAGATCTACAGGTTTTCTTGAAGCTTGGACCTTTTGGTCAGATATTTATTTGGTAGTGGATTCTTTGTATTTGGATTTTTCATGGTTCTGCTTGGATCTTGTTGTGCCCCTATGGATATATAATCTTTTTGTTTAAGTACATGTTTTGGGGTCTTAGAAAAAAATGTGCCAAGTCGTCCATCCCGAAGCTTTATTTCAACCCGTACTCTGATCTTTAGATTTCCACGCTACCAGAGAAGAAACTCACATAGTCATCCAACATCCCATCTTAGTTGAGCTAAGTGCATAGTGCGAGAGTATAAATTAATTTCCTCTTCCAGAGTTGTACCCAGAATGAAGAGATCAGGTTAGACACTAAGAGTCAAACGCTGCACATTGTCATGTAGAACTCAAAGAATTTAGTCAAAGACCTGAAGCTTCTAAAATCCTATTTCTTGGTGAAGTTCCTCTGAGAATTAAGTGGATTAAGGTCCAACTAAGCTCCATTCATCAATTTTATTCCAGACACAGTTTAAATGTAAATACTATCCTAAAAAATGCACATGCAAATGCAAGAAAATATGAACAATGCAAAGAGTATTTTTTTGAAAAGAAATGATGCACATGTGAAAAGAACATTTTTTTAACAATTTTTTAATTTTAAACTTTTTATAATTTTTTTGAAGAAAAATGAACATGTAAAAGAAAGTTTTTTTTAATTTTCTTTTCTTTTCTTTTTTTGAATTATGCAAGTTTTTATAGATTTTTGATTTTGTAGTTTTTTAAGGAAAAAGGGTTAGTAAAATATATTCAAGCTTTTTTCTGTTTTTTGTTTTTTTTTGTTTTATTTATGTTGTTGTTGTTGTTTTTACAAACGTGGATTTTACAAAATATATACATAACCAAACAAATAAATATATTTAAAAGTACGAGTTATATCTAAAGTATATATACAATATATACAATACCCCCTATACTTAGCTCGAACTATGTCCTTGTAGTGATCAGAGAGCGAAAAAAAGAAGACGTGACTCGTGCTAAGTATAGAAAAGTGAAAAGACTCCTTTGCTACAACAACTCAAAGGAAAGATAAAAAGAAGAGAAGTTGGTGATCCCCTCCTATACTTAGGATCAAGTAATCCTAAGTATAGTAGAGTGTACAATAGGGGAAAACCGATGAAGAGAATGTACAGACTCAAAAATAAAAAGACACGATATGAACAACATCACTCCCCCAATACTTAGGGTAGAGTATCCCTAAGTATAGTCAACAACAAGAGTGATGAATAGGACTAATGTGAACAACACAAATCATTCACCCCCTCATACATAGGATAAAGCACATCCTAAGTATAGCAAATATACACACAGACACGGAAAAGAGGTGAGTGATAAAATAGGAGAAGAAAGAGTGAAACGAAAGGATATATAAGAGGAGTGAATGATCATGTATCAAATGCAGAAGATGGAATCAAAAGATCATCATCTGATACCACAGATATCGAATCAATGATGGACAGGAATGTATCATGATCTAGATATGGCTTTAGCAACTATCCGTTCACAACAAATGGATGTACGTCAGATGACAACCCAGATATGACAATACTCCCATTGTCACGCACAGCTCTCACAATGAACGGTCCTGACCACTAGCTTTTCAATTTTCCTGGAAACAACTTCAACTTAGTATCAAATAACCAAACATTCTGATAAGGGGAGAAAGTATTTCTTCGAATGTGTTTATCAAGCCAACGCTTGACTTTCTCCTTATTCATAAGTGAGTTATCATTTGCAAAGTTCCGGAATTCCAGTAATATCCAACTTCATGTTCTTTCCTACCTTCTCATAGTCAAAATTGCATACACGGAGTGCCAATAAAGATTTGTGAATAAATTCCACTGGCATGTGGCAAGGCTTTCCATATACCAATCTGTAGGGAGACATACCCAAAGGAGACATGTACGCCGTCCGATAAGCCCATAGAACTGAATCAAGCATCTGGGACCAGTTCTTCCTATCTAGATGTACAAGTTTTTGCAATATCATCTTGATCTCCCTATTTGAATTCTCTGCCAAGCCAATAGTATGAGCGTTGAAAGGAGACACAACTCTGTGCTCAATGGCGTACTCCTTCACAAGCTTCTTTACTTATCTATTAATGAAATGGCTTCCCCCATCTGAAATCAATATTTTGGGAATACCGAATCATGCAATAATATGGTCCTTGAGAAAGGAACACACTGTACGACTATATGCGGCTCGGGTGGGGATAGCCTCCACACATCGACTAACATAATCCATGACAAGCAGGATGTACTGAAATCCCTGACTGACACGAAATGGGCCCATGAATTCCATGCCCCAAGCATCAAAAACATCAGAAATCTGTATATATCTTAGGGGCATGGTATCTTTGGAACCAACAGTTCCTCCCATTTTCTAACAATTAGTACAATCTCGAACATACTCTATAGCATCCTTAAACAATGTGGGCCAACATAGGCCACTTTGTAAAACCTTTGCTGCCGTGCGTTTCCCCGACTGATGCCCACCAGATTCTAGTTTGTGACAGTGCTTAAGTACACTGGTGTGTTCCTCCTGAGGAATGCACCTTCTCTAGATGCAATCCGCCCCCTCGCAAAATAAGTATGGATCCTCCCACTTGTAGTAATGAATCTTTGACAGAAATCTATCTACCTTGTACTTCAGACAATCCTGTGGAACTTTCTTGGAGATAAGATAGTTCACAATATCAGCATACCATGGGAGTGAGTCCACAAACAAAATGGCCTCATCTGGAAAGGTTTCAAAAATATGAATCATGTTCTGCTTAGAGGTTTCTGTGTATGTGATACGGGAAAGGTGATCTGCCACAACTTTTTCACTCCAGGTTTATCTCGAATCTCTAAAACAAATTCCTGGAGAAGAAGGATCCATCTGATAAGGCATGGTTTGGCATCCTTCTTTTCCTGTAAGCATCGTATGGCAGTGTGATCCTTGTACACAATAACATGTGAAGTGATGAGGTAAGATCTGAACTTTTCTAGCCAAAACACAACTGCTAACATCTCCTTCTCTGTAAATTAATAATTCCGATGTGCTTCATCCAGAGTCTTGCTAGCATAGTGTATAGCAAATGGTATGCCATCCCTTCATATCCTAAATAGCTCCAACTGCGAAATCTGATGTATCCGTCATGATCTCAAAAGGAAGAGACCAATCAGATGGTTGTAAGACAGGAGCACTAGTAACCATTTTATTCATATGATTGAATGCAAGGAGAACTTTTTCATCGACTACAAAATCAGTCTCCTTGCACAGAAGCTCAGTCAAAGGTCTGGAGATTTTGCTGAAGTCCTTTATGAATCGCCTCTAGAATCCTACGGGTCCCAAAAATGACCTCAACTGCTTCAAATTTTACGGTGGCTCTAACTTGGAAATCACATCAATCTTAGCATGATCGACCTTCATACCATGTTTGGAGATGACATGGCCCAATACAATCCCATTATTAACCATAAAGTGACTCTTCTCCCACGAGAGCACTAGGTTTACCTCACATCAACATTGAAGAACTCGGTCTAAATGAGCAAGACATGTGTCAAAACTATCCCCGTAGACCGAGAAATCATCTGTGAAGACTTCAAGAAAATTACCCACCATGTCGGAAAAAATGGTCAACATACACCTTTGAAATGTGCCGAGGGCATTACACAATCCAAAGGGCATCCGTCTAAAGGCGTAAGTGCCAAACGGACGAGTGAAAGTAGTTTTCTCCTGATCCTAAGGAGCGATAGCAACTTGGTTGTATCCCGAGTACCCATCCAAGAATCAAAAGAACTCTTTCCCTACCAACCTCTCAATAATCTGATCAATAAAGTGTAGTGGAAAGTGATCCTTCTTGGTAACTGAGTTCACGTGTCGGTAATCTACAAAGACATGCCATGAAGTAGGTACTCGGGTCGGAATCTCCTCACCGTGTTCATTCTTTACGATCGTAATACCAGATTTCTTCGGGACCACATGTAAAGGGATGACCCATTTGGAATCCGAAATGGGATATATAAGGCCAGCATCACACCATTTCTCGATCTCCTTCATGACATTCTCCCTTAGGTTTTGATTTAGATAGCACTGGCATTCACGGGAGGGTTTATAGTCATCCTCTAGGTAGATATGATGCGAATACAACACTGGATTGATCCCATGGAGATCCGAAATATTCCATCCTCTGGCCTTGCGGTTTATCTCAAGAACCTCTAGCACGCGAGATTCTTGTTCAATGATCAATTGTGAGCTGAGGATGACCGGAAACATTTGGGGGGGGGAGAGGGAAGGCATATTTCAACATTGATGGTAAAACCTTGAGCTTAGGTGGGGTCTGAATCATCTTTGCGATAAACTCTGCTATTGTGCTAGTGGACAGTATGTGATCTATGATTTGTAGATTATCCACCTTGGCTATTGATGGCTCAGCACGTAGAATATCTGATAGATTTGTAATTAATGATCTCTGCTCAAAAAGGATAGTCTGAGCAGGATGTTCAAAACTCTTATCAATGAACGGCTCAGATATCTCAGCAATAATCTCAGAAAGATGTCTCTCATATGTGCATAAATCAGGAAATTCAACAAATGGATCAGATATCTAGATCTCAGAACTCTGCTCAAACTGCACATTAGGAACTATTTCAATTGTACCACCTAGGGAACTCATAGCGACTGTGCTTTCCAGAGAGTCCTTTTGGGAAAGGAACGCCTGGGTATCTATAAAATCCGTGAAAAGATATGTCTCTCTGAATTCCGCAAGAAAATCACAGTCATCTGGATCTGATATAACTTTCTCTCTATCATCTGCTGCTTGTAGCGGTGATGGTCTAGTATCAGAGATCATCTCAATTTTCACCTTTTCACTACGAGAGTGAAAGATGACCTCTCTAGTATAATAATCAACTGCTACTTCGACCATTCGGAGGAACGGTCGACCTAGTATGATTGGGGTATGGAGTAACTATGCAGGTGTGTCCATATCATGACAACAAAATCAACAGGGAATTTCATTCCCTGCATCGTTAAATAATGTCCTCTAAAATGCCTCTTGGCCTCTTAATCTATCTATCAGCAAACTGAAGGATGAATCTGGTTGTTTTGAGAGGCCCTAACTGGAATTCAGTTAATAAAGAGGAAGTCATGAGATTAATGGAGGAACCGCTATCAAGAAGAGTACGATCTAATTCTTGATCAAAGATAAGGCAACGGATGTGAGGTGCTCCCTTGTCTTTCTTTTTAGTCGGATGGTTACTGATGGCATGAATTGTGGCCATGGTCAAGATGTGTTTCTCTGTTTCCTTTCATCTATTCGTCCTTGGTTGACGCTTTTGGGAACATGCCTCTTTCCTTCCTTTTTTTACTGTAGGAATGTATTCCATGGCCTTAAGGAGTGGCATCTTTGATGTTATGTAAGATTTCAACCACTGTAGGATAAGATAGTGCTGTTTTTAATTTTTGATTTTTTTATCTTTGAGAGCAGAAGGAAATGGCACATAATCAGAATAAACATGAAACGTTCATTTCCGTTATTCAAAGTAGAATAATCATGTACAAGAGGTCAACCAGAATCAGCCTATATAGTGTTTTCCAATCTAGGTGAAGGAAAAACAGAATCTAAAACAGAACAGGATGTTGCTGCTGGTGAAGAGGAAGAATCTGCGACTATTATATTCTCCCTTGCTGATGGTTATATGCATCTGCCTGGTGAAGGTGGTGGTGAAGGTGATGAAACTATAGATGTTGGTGTTGCTATACTTGGCTGCTCGACTGTCAGTGAAGGAGATGATGTAAAAGATGATGCTCTCTTAGTGGATCGATCTCCCAACCCCACCTGCTGTGTAGGCGGCTGCAATCTCCTACTGCTCCTGAGATGAATGGCATTATATAAACATGTAAAATCAAGGGACATACCTATCTCGAGGGTGGGTGGGCCATTGGCTACCTGCTCCTTGTGTCTGGAGTTGTTGGGGTTGGCATCAACCTGTGCTGGTGTCTTGGTGGTGGTCAGGTCGTCAATCCGATGAGTCGGTTCATTCATATTCTTCATAAGCAGTGTAAGTTGGTCAAGTGTTGGATTGACTAAAGGGGCCTCAAGTAAAGGATATGGAAAAAATCCTCAAGCGCATCACGGAAGCATGAGCGTCGTATCGGATACGACGGAGAACGACTAGTCGTACTAGTTGTTCAGTGCAGTGGAATTTAAATTTTTTTCATGTGATGAAACCACATGATCCACGAATGATTCTCGGATCGTTTCATCTATAACCACAAAAAGTACAATGCAATACCTATTGAAGCGTGGTTGATCGAGTCTCTAAGAAAAGAGAACTCCTGTCTCAAGTCCGATCGTCGGAGTAACAACTTGCGAGCGCGGGGATGGGTCGCATTGTCCTCGCAATCCAACAAGTTGATCCTAGCACGGTTGCTCCTGATCTCGTCGCACGAGATCGAAAGTCTCCTTTGTGAGCGAAGCACTCCAAGAATACGGAGAACCGCAGAGCGTCGAAGCGGCGACGCGGTGGCATGGGCGTCGACGAGTCTCTCCTTTAGGGTATGGTGGACGGCCACCAAGAAGAGGGAGAGAGAGGGTTGGCGTGTGTGAGGAGAAAGAGAGAGAGAGATGTACTACTAAATAGCATGTACAAGAGAGCAAGGTATGCCTCTCTATTTATAGGGTTTTGGGATCCATGGATCTCAATCAATGGGACATATAAAATCAATGGATGAGATTGATTCATGTCAAACCAATGGTCAAGATTGTTGTTTGTAGAAGCCAACAACTTGTGATTTAATTTAGATTAAATATATTTGATAAATCAAATATATATTAATACCAAAATTAAATCAATCAAATAAGGAGTATAATACAAAGGAGATCATCCATCCCCATGAAATAGGGTGAACGATGACCAATCTCACAAGGGAATTGGGTGTCGCCACCTCCTTCAATGTGGGGAGGTCAATCTGATGGATTTCAATGATATTGCATATCTCATTGATTTTCTCTACATTATTTATCCAATAACTTTTATTGGGATTTTATTCACAAAAAATAATTCTCAATTAATTTTGGGAATATTGCAATCTTGACATTGGAAAATTGTGAATCACATTCACAACCCAAAACAAAATATAATTTACATTTTCAATTAATTAGACAATGTGTATCAAATACACATTAATAATTAATCTACAAATATAAATTATAATTATCTCTCTCTAATACATTATAAACCACATTTATAATATATTGTGAATAATTGGATATTACTATCCACATTATTCTTATCCATAATAACTAAATCACATTTTATTATATAGGATAATTCCTCATACACCATGATAATCAAATCACATTTAATTATTAACTTCTTGATGCTTTGATCTTATGGAATTATTCTTGAACCATTCAAGAACAATGCTATTTCTCCTCAGATACTTGGAGATAAGGACAGGGCAATTGTATTGTTCCACATATAGTGACTAGGATATTGAGATCACATCTCAAATCCACATCCCATGGACCTCTCATAGATGCTTGATTAAATCAAGACCGCAAACTTAATCTTCTCATTGCATCTGAATCTCATTCAGATCAATGTCCAGTACATGGACTAAGATTAGGTCACTTCTCTAATGAGAGGAGTCACTAAAATCCAGACCTGTGTCATCACTCCCTCGGAATGGAAGCGTCATGGTTATACAATCGTTTATGATAAAATCACCCTCAAGTATTCCTAATACCTATACATCTTACATAGTGGAAGACTGATGATCATTCTGAAGATATAGATCACTTTTACGCTGTCATCTTCATGATATGATCACTAAGTTTCTCAATCTTGGTCCTTGGGATATGGTAAAGATCATATGCTTTCTCAAAGCATATATCTTACCTTCAAATTCATAGCAGTCTTCTAAAGCATGATGACCGTGCATGGAATTTGATCGGTCCCAATACCTCATGAGTGAGGTCATGTCTCCCAGTTCACAAGTGAACCTGTATGATCCCTTTGAGAGATCGTATTACTCATATGCCTTTACATGCATCTCAGCTCGTCGGTGTATAGACCTTGTTTAGGTCATCAACCTATTGGTCTGCCAAATGTACACACTTAGACATATAGCAATACATTTGTCCCTGGTCAGAGGATGTTTGCCTGTGATGTGACAGTATTCATCATAGGTCTTTGGTTATCTCGATCTCGTTAAATCAACTCATTGACTCAACTAATCTGATACCTCCGAATCACATTTCCCATGCAGAGGACCTGCATCAAGAGGTAGATCAGATATCAGCCTATTGAGAAAGGATTGCCATCTCTTTATCTGGCTGGAGATCACTACTTGTCAATCATTGATGATGCTTGATCAGTCCTCTATCTAACTCCTTAGATATTCATCCAAGCATCAGCCTCTATGATTCAATCAATGAATCAACAACTGTATGATTATCAAGTTGGCCATGGTACATAATCCATATTGTACAGAGGGACCTTATAGTGCATTCATTCATTCAATATCAGAAAGGGAGTGAAATATAATCAATAACTTTTATTGATAAATCATTTATTATAATAACGTTTATTGCAGGAATGGTTCGCCTCGGGCTCACATTGCTAACAATCTCCCAATAGCCCTCAGAACCATTCAGGAACAATCCTTAAACCCATACTCATTACATGCTGGTCGAAAACCTTCTTTGTCAGAGGTTTGGTAAGTGGATCAGCAACGTTGTCGGCAGAGGCCACCTTGGTGATGATGATGTCATCACGCTTTTGAATCTCCCTAATGATGTGGTATTTCCTTTCTACGTGCTTGCTCTTCTGATGCCATATGGTTCCTTTGCCTGGGCAATGGCTCCCATGTTATCACAGAGTAGCGGGATGGGCTTATCAAAGGAAACTACGCCAAGCTCCAGCACGAACTTGCGCAACCACACCGCCTCCTTTACAGCATCCGATGCACCAATGTATTCGGCTTCTATTGTTGAATCAGTTGTAGTGTCCTGCTTCTTGCTTCTCCAGCTCACAGCACCACTGTTCAACAGGAACACAAACCCTGATGTCAACATTCGATCATCAATATCCGATTGGAAGTCAGATTCTGTATATCCGAAGACTTGGAGATCACCATCTCCATAGACCAAGATGTAATCTTGCGTTCGTCTTAGATATTTAAATACGTTCTTTACTGCATTTCAGCGTTGTTCTCCATAGCAGGATTGGTAACGACTTACCACTCCCACTGCATGGTAGATATCTGGCCTAGTGCACATCATGGCATACATTAAGCTTCCTACAACCAATGCATAAGGGCACCCAGCCATGGCTTTCTTTTCCTCAACAGTTTGAGGAGCCATTCCCTTAGACAGGTCGATACCATATCTTAAGGGTAGGAATACTTTCTTGTAACTATCCATACGGAATCGTTCAAGAATCTTCTTAATGTATCCATGTTGTGACAATCCTATTATCCTCTTTTCTCGATTTATGAACAACTTCAGACCCAAGATGTAAGAGGCTTCTCCAAGATCTTTCATCTCAAAGGCATGGGATAGCCAAATCTTCACACTGGTCATCATCCCTGTATCATTCCCAATGATAAGGATGTCATCTACATAAAGCACGATGAATACAATGGCGCCCTGACTAAGCTTCTTGTACACACAAGGTTCGTAAGGATTCTGCACAAAATCATAACTGTTTTTGGTTTCGTCAAATCTGATGTTCCAGCTACGAGAAGCTTGCTTGAGCCCATAGATGGATTTCTTCAGCTTGCTTACTTTGCCATCCTCTGTCATGAAGCCCTAGGGCTGCTCCATGTAGATATCCTCCTCGAGGTATCCATTGAGGAAAGCCGTCTTGACGTCCATCTGTCAGATGTCGTAGTCAAGATATGCATCTATAGCCAACAATGCCCTGATGGATTTAAGCATAGCCACAGGAGAGAATGTCTCATCATAGTCGATGCCTTCTCTCTGTATGTATCCCTTGGCTACGAGTCGTGCCTTGAAAGTCTCTACTTTCCCATCAGGTCCCCTCTTTCTCTTGAAGATCCATTTGCACCCAATGGGTTTTACCCCTTTAGGTGGATCCTCTAGGGTCAATACACCATTCTTATGCATGGAGTCAATTTCTGACTTCATTGCTAGCATCCATCTATCCATGTCATGATCCGCGAGTGCTTCATCAAATGAAGTAGGATCATTGTCAGTTTCACTTGACACATGGAATCCATACCTTTCAGGTGGTGCAACCACCCTCGAACTCCTTCCAAGAGGTATGGGTGTTTCATCTTTATTTATCTCTTCAGTTTCTCGTCTAGGAAGCTCAGGATACTCAGGGGATTCTATGAGTTCCTCTACTTCACTTATGTCTTGACCTTTAAGGAAATCATCCTCTAGAAATTTCACATCTCTAGAGACAAAAATCTTTTGGGTCTCAGGGTCATAGAGTTGGTATCCAATACCATCTCTAACATAGACAATGAAGTAACACTCATGAGTGCGAGATTCCAGCTTACTTGCGTCAACGTTCTTCGCATGAACCAAGCATCCCCAAACCCTCAAGTGATTAACACTAGGTTTCGTTCCATACCAGAGCTCATGAGGAGTCTTAGGTACAGATTTGCTGGGAATCTTATTCAGGATATATATTGCAGTCTCTATTGTATATCCCCAGAAACTAAGTGGTATATGTGCTTTACTCATCATTGAACGGACCATATCCATGATAGTCCTATTGCGTCTTTCAGCAAGACCATTAAGTTGGGGAGTTCCAGGAGTAGTGAGATTGGAGATAATTCCATTCTCTTTAAGGTATTCCTTGAATTCATCTGAGAGGTATTTGCCACCTCGATCAGATCGAATACGTTTAATCTTCCTATCGGTTTGGTTCTCAACCAATGCCTTGAATTCTTTGAACTTTCAAAGGTTTCAAATTTTTGACGTAAAAGGAAGACAAACCCGTATAGCGAATGGTCATCAATAAACGTCAATAATATCAATATCCATTTCGAGTTGTGGTACTGAAGGGACCACATACATCGGTATGTATTAGGTCAATAATACCTTCGCATCTAGTAACCTTGTTACGGAAAGGCATCCTAGTCATTTTATCTCGAATACAATGTTCACATGTTGGTAAAGACTGAACCTGTAGAAAATCCAAAGGTCCATCCTTTATCAATCTATTTATCCTATAAACAGATAAATGACCAAGCCTTTTATGCAAAATTATATTTGAATGATTTATATTACTCCTGGATCTTTTAGGGTTTTTATTAGTGGTTGTAACATTCATGACATGCTCATTAATGCACAATTCATAGAATCCTCCAGAAGTCAAAATACCATCTGTAATATATTTATCATAATGATTTATGACTAACTTATTACAGAATAGGAATGAATATCTACTTCTAACTAGCTTAGATACAGATATTAAATTCCTTCTGACTTCAGGTACATAAAGACATTCTTTAAGTACTAGGACTCTACCACTAGATAATGACAGTCGACAAGTCCCGAAGGTGACAGTTGCAACACTTGCATCATATCCCATCTGGATGACTATCTCACCTTCTTCAAGTTTTCTAGTTTCCTGAAACAAATGCAACAAATTGCATACATGAACAGAAGCACAAGAATCGACAACCCAACTTCCTTCTCGTCCAACGAGAAAGCTGGTTTCAATAATAAATGCAGATTTCATACCTGTTGGGGCTTTACCTTTGTTGACCGACTTCAGGTAATCCGGGCAATTACGCCTCCAGTGCCCTGACTTTTTGCTGTGATGACAGACGTCGGTTTTCTTTGACGCCATTAGAGTGGATGCATTGGAAGATGAGCCAACACTTTGTCCCTTCTTCTTTCTCTTCTGGGTCGGGCCCTTCCTAGAACCATGCTTCCGACCGCGCTTCCCTCTGACCTGTGCAACCATTGCACTGCCAGTGGGACCATCTTTCTTCATTACATCTTCTGCAGGCTTTAATGCAGCAAGAAGCCCAACATTTGTCAATTCCAGCTTGTTCATGTGGAATGACACCACAAAGTTATTGAAAGATTTGGGCAACGATAGCAGAATAAATCGGATTGCATGGCTGCATCCATGGTTGCCCCCAGAATCTCCAGCTCCATTTAGTTCCCAAACATTTTGAGTACATGTTCACGAACCGAAGTCCCTTCCTACATCTTGCAGCGAACGAGTTCTTTCATAATATTGTACAGTTGGGTGTGGTTAATGTCACCAAACATATCTTTCAGATTCTGCATAATCTCCTGCCAAGTACTCATCTCCGCATGTTGTTTCTGAAGAACACTGGAGAGAGAACCCAAGATGTAGCATCTAGCGAAGACATGATCTTCATCAAACTTTTCATAGAATGCTTTTTCTTCCTTAGATTTAGGGTTTTCATGCTTGTCTTCTGAGAGCACATAACTGATGCGCTCGGCCGAGAGTACAAGCTCCAAATTACAGATCCAATCCGAGTAATTTGGTCCGGTCAATTGGTTGACCTCCAGAAGCCTGCTCAGTGGGTTCATGGACTTCATTTTCTGAAATTGAGAATGCACTATATTAGAATATATAATTATATACTCAATTTAATTTTATTTGATCAAGGCATTTTAAATCAAATTAGTCTTGCAATGTCAACTATGAAAGTTTATTCACTTAATCACTTTCAAAGTAGGAGATATACTTACCGATATATCTCAAGCAAGAACTGGGATCTCCTCCTTATCTTTGTCATATCCCAATAATATGAGAACCAATGGCTCCAATAAAAAGAAGCGGGAACACATTCCGCCTTGCGAGTCCAACTTGCATTTCCCAATTCGGTCTTTAATACCCGGGCCCACCACCCCTAAGGTGATGTTGACATGTCATTAATTGAACCAACCATCAACAGGAATACAACTCGCTATGCGCAATCCAATATCACCACAATAATATGAGGACCCGATATTGGGGTAACTACGTATACGTCCTAACTCTTTCGAGAAGCGATGAGCCCGATCCAAATGGATCATATGCAGGAGCTGTCACTTCGGACAGGCATCTCCTACATATAATATCTAGCGACGAAACCCTTCGCCTTGACGGGAGATCATGAATGTCACTTATGTGATCCTCCACCTCTTATTCAAATTTAATTAAATATCATGAATCACATTCACATAATTAATTCTTCCAAGGGAATTAACAACTCTAATCATATTAGAGTATTTTAATTGGATATAATTAATTCAATCATATTAAATTAATTATCAATCCAATTCAATCAAATAAACTTGATTGTTATACTTGAATATATATGGTATTATTCTCAAAGTACATACTAATTCTTATTTTAATAATTAAAAATACAACTTGATTTTTTCGGCATTATCCAGTCCCTACCCGCTATCATGGCCAGTACCAGCGAGAGTGGGACGTACTACATACATTGCAACCCTCTACCCCAGCGTCTCCGACTAGACACCATATCCGCATCGGGAAAGGATAATGCCAAACAGATCAATTTGTACTTGAGATGATCATCGGTTCTTCAACCGAAATTATACCATATAGTAATCAAAACAATTTTGATTATGAGGAAATTCTTCAAGTAAGGAGTTTGATGATTGTGTTTCCAATTATGATATAGATCAAATCTAATCAATTAATTGGTTGAGGCCAAGTCAATTAAGGAAATAATCATCTTACAATATTTCTCAAATATTTTCCATAATTATTTCTTGAAATTAACAATTAATTTCATTAATTGACAATCACATGGTTCTTTATTAGGACTGTAATTTCAGCAGTGACCTCTACTTACTAAAATTAGCATATCTCAATCATATTAAATCCAAATTAGACAAAATAAATTTTTATAGATTGATAATTTGATTTAGGATAGAACCCAAGTGATGTTTCACGCATTTCAAGGTAAGTCTAAACAGTAATTAACTTTTTAGTCATGTTCAGATCTACAGTTCCCGCAACAGTGCATACATGTTCATTAAAACAACCATATCTCGAGCATACAAAATCCGATTTACGCAAACTCAGATCCTATGGTTTCCTTATTTAATAGGGAACAAAATTCAAGTGTTAATTTTTAAATCATTTAAACAGTGCCGAATTTATTTACTAAACAGTAGAGAAAAAATCAAATGCGATAAAAACTTACGCGACTTCCACGAACTGAAGTCGTCCTAGGTTTGCGGATCGTATCCAAAACCACCGACCTAAGTCTGTGATAACACTTGAAGGATATGGGAAAAATACTCAAGCGCATCACGGAAGCGTGAGCGTCGTATCGGATACGACGTAGAACGACTAGTCGTACAAGTTGTTCGGTGCAGCGGAATTTAAATTTTTTTCATGCGATGAAACCACATGATCCAAGAACGATTCTCGGATCGTTTCATATATAACCACAACAAGTATAATGCAATACCTCTTGAAGCGTGGTTGACCGAGTCTCTAAGAAAAGGGACCTCCTTTGTCAAGTCCGATCGTCGGAGTAACGACTTGCGAGCGTGGGGATGAGTCGCGTTGTCCTCGCAATCCAACAAGTAGATCCAAGCACGGTGGCTCCTGATCTCGTCGCACGAGATCGAAAGTCTCCTTCGTGAGCGAAGCACTCCAAGTAGACGGAGAACCGCAGAGCGTCGAAGCGGCAACGCGGTGGCGTGGGCGTCGACGAGTCTCTCCTCTATGGTATGGTGGACAACCACCAAGAAGAGGGAGAGAGAGTGTTGGCGTGTGTGAGGAGAAAGAAAGAGAGAGATGTGCTACTAAATAGCATGTACAAGAGAGCAAAGTATGCCTCTCTTTTTATAGGGTTTTGGGATCCACGGATCTCAATCCATGGGACATATAAAATCAATGGATGAGATTGATTCATGTCAATCCAATGGTCAAGATTGTTGTTAATAAAAGCCACCAACTTGTGATTTAATTTTGATTAAATATATTTGATAAATCAAAAATATATATTAATACCAAAATTAAATCAATCAAATAAAGAGTATAATACAAAGGAGATCATCCATCCCCATGAAATAGGGTGGATGGCCACCAATCTCACAAGGGAATTGGGTGCCGCCACCTCCTTCCATGTGGGGAGGGCAATCTCATGGATTTCCATGAGATTGCATATCTCCTTGATTTTCTCTCCATTATTTATCCAATAACTTTTATTGGGATTTTATTCAACAAAAATAATTCTTAATTAATTTTGGGAATATTGCAACCTTGACATTGGAAAATTGTGAATCACATTCACAACCCAAAACAAAATATAATTTACATATTCAATTAATTAGACAATGTGTATCCAATATATAATAATAATTAATCTACAAATATAAATTATAATTAGCTCTCTCTAATACATTATAAATCACATTTATAATATATTGTGAATAATTGGATATTACTATCCACATTATTCTTATCCATAAAAACTAAATCACATTTAATTATATTGGATAATTCCTCATATATCATGATAATCAAATCACATTTAATTATCAATTTCTCGATGCGTAGATCTTACGGAATTATTATTGAACCATTCAAGAACCATGCTATTTCTCCTCAGATACTTGGAGATAAGGACAGGGCGATTGTATTGTTCCACATATAGTGACTTGGATATTGAGATCACATCTCAAATCCATATCCCATGGACCTCTCATATATGCTTGATTAAATCAAGACCGTAAACCTAATCTTCTCATTGCATCTGGATCTCATTCAGATCAATGTCTAGTACATGGACTAAGATTAGGTCACTTCTCTAATGAGAGGAGTCACTAAAATCCAGACCTGTGTCATCACTCCCTCGGAATGGAAACGTCATGGTTATACAATCGTTTATGATCAAATCACCCTCAGGTAATCCTAATACCTGTACATCATGCATACTGGAAGACTGATGATCATTCTGAAGATATATATCACTTTTACACTGTCATCTTCATGATATGATCACTAAGTTTCTCAATCTTGGTCCTTGAGATATGGTACAGATCATATGCTTTCTCAAAGCATATATCTTACCTTCAAATTCATATCATGCTTCTAAAGCATGATGACCATGCATGGAATTTGATCATTCCCAATACCTCATGAGTGAGCTCATGTCTTCTGATTCACAAGTGAAGCTGTATGATCCCTTTGAGAGATCGTATTACTCATATGCCCTTACATGCACATAAGCTCGCCGGTGTATAGACCTTGGTTAGCTCGTCAACCTATTGGTCTGCCAAATGTACACACTTAGACATATAGCAATACATCTATCTCTAGTCAGAGGATGTTTGCCTATGATGTGACAGTATTCATCATAGGTCTTAGGTTATCTCGATCTCGTTAAATCAACTCATTGACTCAACTAATCTGATTCCTCCGAATCCCAATTCCCATGCAGAGGACCTGCATCCAGAGGTAGATCAGATATCATCCTAATGAGAAAGGATTGCCATCTCCTTCTCAGGTTGGAGATCACTACTTGTCAATAATTGATGAGGCTTGATGAGTCCTCTATCTAACTCATTAGATATTCATCCAAGCATCGGCCTCTATGATTAAATCAATGAATCAACAGCTGTATGATTATCTTGTTGGCCATGGTACATAACCAATATTGTACAGAGGGACCTTATAGTGCATTCATTCATTCAATATCAGAAAGGGAGTGAAATATAATCAATAACTTTTATTGATAAATAATTTATTACAATAACATTTATTGCAGGAATGGTTCGCCTCGGGCTCACATTGCTAACATCAAGTTGCTCATTAACTGGCTGTCGATGAGGCTGATAGTACGGCGGTTGTTGGTACCCATACGGATTCTGATAATGAGGAGAAGTAGGAGAATACTGTCCATAATATGCAGTCTATTACTGGCTAGAATGAAGTAAATACATAGACTGTTGTTGAGGTTGTCCTTGTCTTGATTTTGGAACTGAGGTAGAGACTGATATTGAGGCTTGAACTGCTGGTGCTGGTACTGGTACTGCTGCTGTCTACCTCCCTGAAACTAGTGGGCGGGTCTCTGACCCTGCTGTGAATCCAACTGGCCTTGCCCTGACGGATGGGGCTGGTTTCGCTCACGGTCGAACCAGAAACTGTTCACCTCCTGAATACCAGGTGGAGGTGGAGACTGCTTCTCAGGAATGTAGGCTACTTCCTGTTGATACAGAACTATCTGATGTGAATGATGTTGAACCTGATCAGGTGTCTCCACGTAGTAGACATGCTGAATTGTGGATCGTCCTCCGCTACTCTGCTTGGTGGAAGAAGTTTGCTCCCTATTAGAGGTATTGGCTGCTGCACTCGTACTGTGGACTGTGCTGATCGAATTTACAAGAAGCTCCACATGCTTTGTTATCTCATCCAGCTTATCCAGGTTCTTTGTCATCTGCTCGATCACATGAAGCTTATCAAGTTCCTGGGATCGCTTTTCAATAATGTACACATTGGATAGGTGGTTTGCAATGATGGCCAGGTCAGTGCTATCCACCTTATCCACTTCTTTTGTTGTTGTCACATCGACATCCTTGTAGGGTACTGTAGGGGCGGTGACGGGGTGCTTCTGAAAAGCACGTGAAGAAGAAAGAGCTGCTGAACTTTTCGCCATCTCCTCAAAAATTTGGTAAAGGACGTCCTCATCCGTATTGAAGTGACTTCCCCCACACGCGACATCTACCATCTTCTGATTCTCAATGCTTAAACCCCCAAAGAAATTTTGAACAAGCATGGTCCTTGGAATATCATGATGGGGGCATTTCTCCATCAGATCTTTGAATGGTTCTCATGCCTGGTGAATAGGCTTTTGGGGCATCTGGGTGAAATTAGCAATCAAGGATCACATTTGGTTGAGTCGTCCATGTGGATAATACTTGTTCAGAAATGTTGACCTCAACTCTTTCCAAGTAGTGAAAACCTTCCCCATGTGATTTAATCAATACAAAGCTTTGCCCATCATACTGAATGGAAAGGCAGGCATCTGCACTACCTCTAATGGGACATTTGGGTAGTGTAATCTTCCACAAATGCGATTGAACTGCTGGAGGTGTATATAAGGTTCTCCATTAATATTTCCATGGAATATTGCGAGAAGAGGTAAAATAGTAGGCTTAAGCTCAAAATGCCCATGAACCGCAGGGATTTGTATCTAAGAATTTGTCTGTCATGCCCCTATATTATAAGCATCTTTTAGTGTAGGCTTATCTCCAGTTTCTATATGAGGTACTTCTCCCCCATTCCCACCTCCAGGTTCTCTATTATCCCCCTCTCTCCTATCTTCACTTTCCTATCTCAGCTCGAGAATCATGTCTCAAAGCATTTTGAAATTTAGCGTGCTCTGCTATCTGGACATGAATTGTCTGGATGGAGGCTAACATGGTGTTGTTGATCTCGCTCTACTCTGACAAGGTTCCCTTTCCCTTTGGTGGCATCAAGTGTTCGATGTCTGACTCTGAAAATGTGCAAGATGCTCAATTAGTACTCAGAATTGATGGAGTCTCAGATATTAATTCGAGATTAAAGCCAATCTCAAATAGTGGATAGATGGATGTTGCAATGGGTGAAGTGGAGAAAGAGGAATATTCATGAAGTGAGTCTCCTCGAATAGAAGGTGAACGACTCGGAGTGTAGAATGAGTTCGCAGAGTCCGAACGAGAATCACTCTGGTCCGACATTTTCGAAATCAATAGGCAGGATGCGAGAACATGAAGGTCAATGCAAGATTGAAATGGAATGAAGGCGCAACTTGCGTAGAAGGATCTTTATCGCTTGCAAGCAAACACAATACAATCCCCCAGTTCACCAACTAAACTCAATTTGAAGACCGTGAAGGTTTGGTCAATTATCTTGTCAATTTTAGAGTTTGGTGATAATACAATCTATTAGAGCAGTTAAAGCGAGCAGTTAGGAACCCAATGCTCTTAGGAGACAGACCCAATCCAAAAGTTAGATCTTTCCTAGCCAGTATGAATTGCGGACCGTTTATTGGCTACCCGATCAATTCAATCTGTTAAGGATGTCACGAGCCGCTTTACCAGATACCGGAGAGTTCCTCACTGGAGAACGACTAACCCAAGATAGTAGTCTAAAAATATTTTGGGTGTGGCTCTATCCTAGTATGCGGGTTGGTCTCTCGCTCAAGCAAACCAAACAATGAGGGGTTACTCTCCCCAAAACAATGATTTTTCCTTGTATTTATTTCAGGGCCGAGTTTTCATTAACAGTCTTGTATTTTAGGCGGTTGTTACTTGGTTAAAATAGTTTCAAAGAATCGCCTACTGAGTACCCAATTTCCTTTTTAATTTATGTGAGTGAAAAGAAAGAGGAGATCGGAAATGCCGATGCGCGATTCAAACTAATGATGTATGCAGAGGTTAGAGATGTGTACCTTGTCGCCAGCACTCTACATGCAAGTGATCTGTGCAGAATTGAAATAAACTATCCTATATGCAAATGCAAGCGAACCGTCCTAGATGATAGCTTCTATTAACGGGTAAGAACAAGTTAATTTGACTAAGTCCAAATTACGCTCTACTCTATAGGCACACAAATTTCTTGTTTAGGGTGTTTGGACCTAAATAATTACCTGGAACAAGCAAATTAATTAAAGCAATCAAGAGGTAGCTCACGAAATACGTGGGAAACATAGAAAAATAAGGCGATGAAAACAAAATCGGTGAGGTCCACCAAGTGCACCGGCACATGGCGAAAAAAACCCCGCAACAAATGAATGTCTATTTACAAGAGTTCAAATGGTAGAAAAGAAAAACTCTCTCTCTCTTTTTAATTTTTTTTCTCAATTCTTCTTCTCCTCTTCTCACGCTATCATGCGACTTGGTGAATAATCAAGCCCCCTCCACATCGCTTGGGTGATTCGTTTGCTCTGCGGGCCCTCGTAAGAAAAAGAAAAGAGAATGTGTAAGAAATAGAATTATCAAATATGGAAAAAATGAAACAAATGCAGTGGTATGAACAATGAAGTGAATGAAAAAATATAAACAGATATTTACAACCAAGAATAGCAGGTCAAAATAGAAACCTAACTACCCTTGTCGTGCCTCCCCAGCAACGGTGCCATTTTGTTGACATGAGATCTTGGTGAATCAGATAAATTGAAGATATGTAAGTCGTTGCTATCCCCAAAAATCACATGACAAAAAATTTTTTTGCTACTTTTTAAACGGTATAGAGGATAGGGTCGAACTCATGGAGGATACAAATGCCGAGGGTTATTCAATTAATCAAAAATCAATTCAGAGATAAACAAGAATCTCAAAGGATAACTATCCTTAATTTTTGTGATTTTTTATCTTTTTTTCTAATTTTTTTTGTATTTTCTGATTTTCAAATGTTTAGTTATTTTGGTTTTGCAAAAAAAATTAATTTAAAAAATAACGCAAAGCAATATTCTCAAGATAAAAAAATACTCACACCAACTCTTTTTGTAACTTTTCAATTTATCAAAAAGGCTCAGAAAAATCCAGAGAAAATATTATTTGGGTTATGAAGTTTTGAAATGTTTTTGGGAATTTTTGTGAAAATTTCAGATGTTTTTTTATTTTCTAAAAAATTAAACAGAGAGAAATTTGCAAGTTAAAAATATTTCAAGTGCCCAAAACTCGAAAATTATTTTTATGATTAAGTGGAAGCAATTATCTACAAATAGGAACTGAAATCACTATTTTTGGATTTTTGTAGAATTTTTATGTTTTTTTAAGATTTTTTGTTTTTCACAATTTTTTGAGTTTTATAAAGAGTTAAAGCACGAAAATTGGAAAGAAATTAAATGACACTAAAATTTACCTACATTAAATTTTTGAAATTTGTAGACTAGGTTTCAAATTTTATGAAATTTTTAATTTCGGACCAGTAAAAAGTTACTGTTTTTTAATTTATTAAATATATCAAATGGCAATAAAAATTGATGAAAAAATTATATAATGATAGAAACAACAGCAGGAACATACATCATTTTTTTGAGAATGTTTCGAAACATAAAAACATTTATTCCATCAAAAAGTGCATGCAAAGTTTAGTTCTACAATACAGCGACTGAAATGTAATTGTTCAAGGTTTTTGCACAAAATAAATAATAGAAATAAAGTGTCGGAGAAAAAGCACAATTTACCCAGTAAGAATGTGTAGTGCATGTGCTTGAGTCTGAAGGGGGCTTCTCGACAATTTTGAATACCTTCAGGGCCTTTATTGCAATCATCCCAAAAAAAATCTTTATTTTCAAAACAACCTCTATGGTTCCCTGTTTGTATCTCTTCTGCAAGACCCAAGGGGGAGGGCCTCCGCCACCTTCAAAGGAGGAGGAGCTCGGAGGTCGGTGGATCGGAGCACGCGCTACGCCCAGGTCGTGCGACATGTTGTCCCGGCGGAGGGGCCACACGCTTCAAGCCGGTGCTGCGGGCGGTGATGCACCGCAAGAGGGGTGGCGACCCACACGGTCTTCGGTGAATTGGGCGGAGGTGTGGTCGAAGGGCTGCTGGGGAAGCGCGCGTCGACGCGCTGTGAAGATCAGTGATCGGGGGGTGTGACATGGCTTCGGAAGGGGCCTGGAGGATGGCACGCGCGGAGACACGGCGCCGCCTGGACGGAGAGACAGTTGGGGACCCAAGCTCCAGGTGGTGGGGCTTCTCGCACAGGGGCACGGGTGAGCTGGTCGAAGGAGGTGACGCAGGAGACGCGAAGGGGGTTGCGTGCCGGCGGAGCGGGCACCGCCCGTTCTGCTGCCTTCTCTTTTTTTTATTTTTTTTATTAGTGTAAACATATAGTAAATAAAAAAATTTATATTATTTCGTGAACTGTGAACAACAGATATAATCAAAAAAAGAAGCTTTTATTATATTATTTTTTCCTTGTAACAAAAATGTAAATAAAAAAATGTTTATTTTATTATTTTATTATTTTATTATTTTTTAAATGAACCTGCAAAACAAATGTTGAAGAGAACAAGCAAACACATTTTTTGTATTATTATTATTTATTTACAAATAGAAAAATGAACGAGGATCCGATGGAAATGAAAGGAATCGAATCTGATTCTCCGACCACCGTGCGTGGTCAGTGTTGATAGATCGTGGGAGGTCGAAATTGAACGTGGAGAGATCAAGAACGTGGGATGAAAAATCTAGTCGAAGCGGATCAAATTGTGATGAAATTAATGATCTAAATAAAAAATGATGACGAAATAAAAGTGCGAGAGATAAAACTACGATCAACCTAGATAAAAAGAAAGAAAAATGTGGATCTCACCTTAGGAGCGGAAATGGACCGTGATCGCCTCGACGAAGGCTGACTCGCTGTCACCGAATGGCTCGGAGGCTAGGTACTTTTCTTGACAAAGTTTTCTCTCGAAGATCGGGCTCCTCACTCTAAAGATTGATCAAGTTGGAATGAGGGAGAAGGAGCCATATAAATATAGAAGATAATGGAGATGAAATTTGACTTTTTGTCTTTTTGGATAAAGAGATAAGAGAGATGAAAATCGAAATGAGATAAAGATAAAGAGAGATAAAATTATTTACAAAATGAACTTTTTTTTGAATTTTCGTCACTTTATTTATTGAAAAAATAAAAGTTATTTTTTTCTTTTTTGTGGAGTTAGTTAAGAAAAAAATAAATATATACACAAGCTATATACAAATATGACATTATCTACATGGGTTGATAAGGAAATTATTTTTTTTTCTAAAAAATTAATTATTTATTTTTTTAAATAATTAGTAAAAATAATTTACAAAAATATACAAATACATTATTTACTAAATACATGGGAAAATTGCACAAACCACCCCGGAAAACCAACTTTTTACTCGTAACGCAAAAAATTATGAAATCATAGTCATTTTAAAGATAATATAATTTAGAATCCAATAGAAGTGAGATTGTTCAATTTGAGTTCATATGGAGCTGGGATTGGTATTTCAATTAGTGCTTAGTGGCTTTTTCCAAGTGTGGTTGCTTTTATTTTGTATATGATTTAATTGTGCAATTATTTTTATTAATTAGAACACATTTTTATATACATCTTTGGTTTTGAAAGTTATTTGATTTGAGGTCAACTAATGCACAAATAAATTAGCGTCGGTTTTACAGATATACACAAAATAAGTGAGAAGTATTTACAACAAAACACATACATTTTTCTGATTTTCTACTTAAGGACCCTATCTCCCCCTACTTTATTCCTGGTCGATCAAGTCAAGTCTTGAACTTCTCTCGGGGTTCGGGTCAGCCTGTATACAGTCTTCCTTTTTTATTTTCTTTTCCTCATTTTTCCTTTCTTGCTTTATTTATTTATTTTAGATTAACATTAGTAAGAAGTGTACAATATTTACACACAGATGCAAGTTACTATGAATATGGAGTTAGTGTTATATACATGTGTTTTATAAGGGATTTTTAGCTAAAATAAATGAATAAAGATGACGAATCGCAGATTCATCAATACCCTAATCACTTCACCTCCCCCAACCACCTCCACTATCCCCTCGTCTCCTCCACCATCTTCGCATCAACCTAACTGCCCATAAAAGCCAAACCACAACCATCGTCATCCATCGATATGAGAGATCGCAATGCCACCATCCCTTGGCCCTTCTAGGTGACAAACTTGAAGGTCTGTCGATAGAGAGATGATGGTCGTGATTCCAATCGTAGGTAAGATCCAGTTGAATAGTCCACTATAGTAGCTGTTTCCCATTAGCTGCAGAGCCTCTATGCTTTTCGCTTTAACTTATTGAGGCGAGGATCAGAGCTTACTCCTTGGCTCCATTTTAGGCGAACATACACAACCCATGTATCCTCCCTTACTCCCTAATCTTCTTCTTCTCCTTCTCCTTCTTCATCTATTTCTTCTTCTTCTTCTTCTTCTTCTTCTTCTTTTTTCTCTACTTCTTACTTCTTCTTAGCATCTTATTTCCTTCTATCCATCCCTCCACCACTCTTGCGCTTCCGGCACCCCATACTACCAGCTCGTTCACCGAGCTCTACCACAACCTTGAGTGGCATTGACTAGCCTTCCTTGGCCCTTCTTTGCACTGTCACCTCACCAAGCTTCATCGACCACCACGCAACTCCATCTTCACTCCGCCTCATAGAGCGCTATTGTACGCACCTCCAACAGCTCCTCTGCACTATCCGACCACTACCGCATCGAACCAGTCCTCCTATCGACGTTTGCCCTTCACCACAGTTCTGGGCCTGCTCACCTATGCTAGCCTTCGGCCGCAACTGCCTTTGACTGCCTCTTATGGCCATCTCACCATAGATGCGTAACTATCATTGGTTAAAGGCAAGACCTTGATCCAACAATCATAAATAGCCACGTCTCCACTCCATCCCCTAGCCCATGCCTCGAGGTTTGGGTGTACCCAAGCCTCCTTCCGCCAGCCACACATAGGCTCCAAATCCCACACATCAGCCTCGATCCGAAGCAACCCTCGAGCTTAGCTCTGCCTCCTGAGACTCTACCTCACATGCCCCGCACGTTCGTATTTCCAGGCCCCCATGCTTCAAAGAATTTACACAAAGGTCCCTACCGACAAGACCATACGTCCATGCAAAAAATTTACAATAAACCCCTTTTGTTTTAGGTAATTCCTTCACAATTCTCTTCATCATTTTTTTATTTTGTTATTTTATTTCCTATATTGCATATATGCACATGCATTTAAGTCTTATTTTGAGTGTTATTTTGTCATCATATTTCAATTTAAAAAATTGTATATTGTAGAACATTCAATTCTTTATCTTGTGTATGATTAATGTGATTTTCATGATCGTTGTTTGATTTATAATAATTATAGCGATGAAATTTATCATATTTTACCCTATTTGTGTTGGAAATTCATAACAAGTTAGGCATTGCTCCAAAAATTCCTGAAAATACAAATTATGTAGAATTAATTATGTTCTAACTTGTGCCCAAAAATCGCTTCATTTGCACTCATATTTCAACAACAAGCCTTTTCCCATAATTAAGTAGGGCCGGCTACATGGATTCTTCGCCTCCATTCAGATCTATCTTGTGTCAATCTCGGGCTTATATCCAAAAAACTAAGATCCCTTCGTATAGTCTCTTCCAACACTTCTTTGGCCATCCTCACCCTCTCTTAGCCGGCTCGACATCCCAACACTCGCATCTCCTAACCGGTGCATCAGCTGACCTTCTTTGCAAATGACCAAACCATCTTAAGTGGTTTTTTTGCATCTTATCCTCGATCGGAGCTACACGAACTTTCTTCTTTCTTTCTGATTGCCTCATTTTGAATCCGATCTTTACATGTATGTCCGCACATCCATCTTAGCATTTTCATTTCTGCTACAACCGTTGTTTGCGCATATCTATGGTTCACAGGCCAACATTCAGATCCATAAAGCATAGCAGGTCTCATGGCTGCTTTGTAAAACTTTCCTTTAATTTTTAAAGGAATTTTCTTATCACAGAGAATAACGGAGGCTCCTCTCCAAAGCCAGCCTGCATTTATTCTATTAGTAACATCTCCATGAATTTCCCCATCATGTTGCAAAATAGATCCCATATATCTTAAAGAATATCTCTTCTGAATGTTATCATCACCAATCTTCACATCGATTCCTTCACCATTTCTTCGATCAAAGGTGCATTCCATATATTCCGTCTTAGCCCTACTTATACAAAAACCATTAGTCTCCAATGCATGTATCCAAACCTCAAGCTTCTCTTTTACTCCATCTCTAGTCTCGTCAATCAACACAATATCATCAGCAAATAACATACACCAATGTAACTCATCGTGAATGTGACTTGTCAACTCGTCCATAATCAAAGAAAAAAGAAATGGACACAAAGCTGAACCTTGATGTAAACTAATGTTGATATCAAAATAGTCAGTCTTCTTCGTCGGGGTCCTTACACAAGATAAAGCCCTATCATACATATCTTTTATGAGATTAATGTATCAGACGGGTACTTTTCTCTTCTCCAAAACTCTCCAAAGTATCTCTCGTGGGACGGAGTCATAAGCATTCTCCAAATCAATAAAGATCATATGGATATTCTTCCTTTTATCTCTATAAATCTCCATTGTTCTCCTTAGTAAATGGATGGCTTCAATAGTTGAGCGACCTGGCATGAATCCGAATTGGTTTTCTTTTACTTGGGAAACTTGCCTAAACCTTCTTTCGATCACACGTTCCCAAATTTTCATAGCGTGACTCATCAGCTTGATACCTCTGTAATTTGAACAAATTTTAATGTATCCTTTGTTCTTATAAAGTGGCACAACGATACTCCTCCTCCAATCTTCAGGCATTTTCTTGCTTTGCCAAATAACATTGAATAGATTCGTAAGCCAAGTCAAACCACGGTCACCTAAAACATTCCATATTTCTACAGGGATGTCATCTGATCCTACACCTTTCCCAGGTCTCATAACCTTCAAAGCCTCCTCTACTTCCTTTCTTGGTATTCGTCAATAGCATGCACGATTTAAGTAACTTTCACTACTAGCTAGATCACCCAAAGTGATCTCTCTATTTCCTTCCCCAATTAAAAATTTATGGAAGTACTGCTCCCATATTTATGGAAGTACTGCTCCCATATAGTCTTTATATCCTTCTGAGCAACAAGCACATGACCTTCCTCATCCTTAATGCATCTCACTTGAGAAAGGTCTTTGGACTTTCTTTCTCTTGCTTTGGCCAACCCGAATATATCCTTCTAGCCCTCCTTAAAGTCGAGATTTTTATACAAAACTTCACAAGCTTTTGACTTAGCTTCGCTTACAGCCTTCTTTGTTTCCTTCTTCGTGATTTTATAGTCTGTGATAGTTTCCTCTCTTCTATCCTTATACATAGCTTTATAGCAAGCTCTATTAATTTTTAGCTTCTCTTACACCCCTTCATTCCACCACCAAGCCTCCTTTTGACCCGGAGCTCCTCCTTTTGACCCGCCTACCATATCTTTGGCTACCTTTCGGATACAAGATGCTACTGCCTCCCACATCTCATTTGCACGGAAGATTCCACCACCTAGTTCTAGTGATCTTAGGAACCCTCCTTTTCTTTACCATCCCTTTTATTTGCAAATCCAAGACTAACAAGCGATGTTGGGTTGTCAAACTATCTCTAGGGTTCACTTTGCAATATTTGCAACACAACAGATCTCTTCTCCTCGATGCAAAGTTCTCCATAAAGCACATGAATAAAGTGGTGCATAGTGATATCAACCTTTTGAGTGTCTTCTTGGACCAAAGAAAGTAGACCATGATGTTGTTCCTTTTTATGGTTATGCAATTCCACCAAATAGTGATTATGCGGGCACAAAAAAATGAGCGCTACATCATAATTGAAAAGTATGTGGAGTGGAAGATGTTATATTTATAACATGCAAAAGGCACACCCTCGTGTCATCCTAAAGAAAAATAAGTGCAAATGGTCCAAAATTGTTTATAGAGATGCTGATTCCAAACTAAAAAGTTCTATGTATTCATAGTATAGTGTGTGTACGGAAACCGAGTGATACCTTGTCCATTGAGAGAAAGAGAAAATAATAACACAATCCTACTCATCCATATGTGGCCTTTCACGCACACCCTTTTGAGTCTCACAATCAAAGAGATGGTGGATTGAGAAACACTCTGAAAATAGAGTTGATGATTGGGTCGTTAATCGAGCATTGTATATGTGGAGGGGCAAACACTAACTGTACATTAGCACTGCATTCACCACTTATTTTCATAACTCTTACCTATACTATATTACAGAGTCTAAAACCCTGAGATCCTAAGTTCCTTTAGACCTAGTATTTGTCAGTACTTAGCTTTCGGGAGTTACCAATATAGGAGGCCTAATTAATAAGTCCTATTCCCACTTACATTGTCAGGAATTCATCCAAAAATTATCTTTCACTTATACTTCAAATGTTTTCTAAGGGACGAGGAAAGATTATGTATAGGGGGGTTGACGATCGAATACGTGGTTCATCTACTTTAGAATAAAAATATATCCTTTATTTTTGAGTAAAAAACACCTAAAAGATGTATAAAATAACAAAATAAAAAAATAACATTTGCAAATAGGACATCACACAGCTCTCCATCTTAGGCGCTTGGTATTTTGTGAAGGGATTCCTTCAGCTTTATGTAGTTACTTTAAGTCCCCTATTTTGCTATGCTAGTGTAATATTTTGGGTAAAAATTACATGATGGACCCGTGCTTTCCTATATTTGCTAAATACTCCTTCTCCCTCATGTGTAGCCACACTTGAGGCCCTATCAATTTTCATAATTACCATTAGATTTCTATAACCAATTTTTTAATGGATTGAATGTTTTATAAATTACAAAGAGGTCCCTGAACCTGTGGCATTTTTATTTTGTGTATATTTATCCTCTTAAATCTTTCTTGCTCTAAATTTCATAGGAAAATTATTTAAGTGCTTGATATTGTCCATGATGAGGCCATATTTTTCTTTGGCACTAAAATTATTTTCTTATTTATTAAAAATCCAAAAATATGCTTTTATTCACTATCTAAATATTAAAACTATACAAATTAGAAAAACAAATCCAAAAATTCTCTAAAAAATATATTTGCCATATTATTATTTTATCGACCCACATCAAAAAATCCGTAAAAATAAAAAATATAAAACCTACAAATTATAAATACTAAAAACAGTATGAAAATTAGAATAAGTTATTGAAAAATCCAAAAATATTATTTTCTATTTACGAATTTCATTTATAATATATACTACATATTAAAAATCGTTTTAGTTTAGTTTTGAACTTATTTATATTTATTAAAAATAAAACTGTCGCAGCTAATTATTCTGTACACTATTTTAACATATTTAATACTTTAAAATGCATAAAAATAGTAGAAAATCTACAAGAATTGCCAAAAATAGAGAAAAAAATATAAAAATCAAAAAAAATATTTTATGCATGTTAGCTATATATATACGAAATATAATACTCTCTACATAATATATATGTTATATATTACTTATATTATATACAATTATTATTATTATGTATAAAGATGTATTTTATTTAAAAAATAAAAAAGAAACTAAAAGTATGCAAAATTAAAAAGAAAATATAAAATTTAAAATTTTAAAACATAAAAATATAAAATTATTAGCAATTCAATAATATCAAAATTATTAAAAGCCACACAAAAACAAGAAAAAGTAGGAAATAACAAAAAAATACATAAATAGTTATTATTAATAAAAAAAGTTAATAATAATCCTATACATTGTTTTCTACACAAATAGTTATTATTTATTAAAAAAGTTAATAATTATCCTATACATTGTTTTCTCCTGAGTTTGACCTCTACACTTCTTGTCACTATAAACATTTCTATAGAGTTATAATAAATTGTAGCTCACATTTATTTTTATAGTATTTCTCTATTATTTGAGGGTTAACTATTATTCAATATTAATTGGGTTTGAGCATCGTGTGCCATGAGAGAGCAGATACAATGATTGTCGGATTTGATTTATAGTACACTGCATGCCCTCCAAGATAGGACCTTGGTGCCTCGTTCCCTAGCAATCCAACAAATGGCATCGTTGTCGGGGTGTAGCAGATTATAGATTGATTGTTCATTTTCTTTTTTAGATATTTTCTCTTTATTTCATCTTCTATTTCTCTCTAATCAATATAACTATTCTGATACATACATATACATATACATACATACACACACACACATACACACACACAGATATATATATATATATATATCTTTGTTCGTATTTTTTGTGAGGGCCCGTGGATTGAGGGTGGATTTCCTAGGAGACCTAGTGCACCTGAAAGAAGCATAGACTAGATGTTCAGCTAAACCAGTAAGAGAGAGAAGCAGAAGAAAACCAAGAGACTTTTGTCACAGTTGTAGTTTTTTATTTTTATTTGGTGAGAGAGAGAGAGAGTCTTTTTATTAACTTGTAATATTTAACTTAGACTGAACACTTTGATACTCACAGGTCCATTTCATCAATTGATTGTTCACCTGAGGAACTTGATCGACTTTTTCATGATTTCTTCACATTATTCTTTTATTCCCTCCTATTTTTCTATTTCTTTTGTTTATTTCTCACAATTTCAGTTTTTTTGCTTTTATTTGTTTTGCGTGATATAGCCCTTAGTTTTAGGATTGCTTGATCGATTAATCTAGGTTTAAATCCCTTATAACCTCATGTGCTTATAGTTTCTGATATGTTTGGACTTAGACCTTATCAATTTGTGCTTCGCGATAATAACAATTCTTGCTTTCATCGTTTCATTGCTTACAGGATAGTTTCAGTTCTTTTCTAGCATTCAACATGGAGAGAGGTGGGAAGCAAGGTGAGTCATTCTGACTGAGCATTCATCATTTATTTCTGACTTGCATTGCTTTTTTGACCCTCTCCCTACGATTTTGATAGCTTAGGATACTCAAGAAATTGGAACTTCATTAGGCGATTGCATGAAAAATACCAAAAAAGTGATAATCCTGATAAAATCGAGATCGTTGAACTCCACCTGATCCTAAAGTTAAAAAAAATTGGATACATTATTTTGGGATGAGCAACTCTCTCATTGTATACAAGTACTCTCCAAGCCAAGTGAGGGCATATACACTCAAGGAATAGAGCCCCCAACCTTGGAATTGTGCCCTACATACTTGGGTCAGCACTTGGGCCCCATTATTGTTGCAACAACTTGCCTTCGAACATAGACTAACTAATCGTGTATTCAAGTAGGTATGGTACGCCGACTCAGACACAACCACTCTAGGAGATTGCACCTATTAGGTTGATATAAACAATTGTCTGAATCACCTAATTTTAAAATTGAAAAGATAACAACAACTCTTGTATGATCTTCACTGTGTTGAGTAGGTAAATTGGGAGTTTGCTTCAGTGTTTGATTGCGGCTTTTAGATCTACTACAATCACTTTTCTTTAAGTCGTAGCAGTCCTCGAGTCTTTTAATCTTGGAGTCCTTATTCCTTTTTCTTATTCATTTTTTGTCATTATTTGTGTAGTGATTATGGGTTACTCTTTCCTTTAGCCAGATCTTGCGACTACTTTTTACCCATATCACCCTTGCATCCATGGTCTGATTGAAGATTATTCTCTTCTTGAACCACAATCTACAACTTTTATTCAATTTTGAAGATTACTCTCTTTTTGAACCCCAAGCCCTGTGTTGATGGTGTCTCGTTCGATATTTTATTCCACATGACTCACCCACCCTCTTCGTTCCCACCTGTATCAAATTCTCTTTCAACTAGGCATTTTGTTCTGAGAGATGAGGCCCGCATTGAGGATATTGATCATATGGTTAAGTAGGGCCATGTTGAAGCTAGAATGAGTGGGATCTCTTTAGTGGATGTTAGACCTGATATGTATGGTGCCATTCCGGAGGATCTAGATCTTGCACACTAGATGGAGGATACAATCACTGAGGCAGACCACGTTTGGGATAATGAGACCGATGTGGTGTATTTCTATTTCTAGATGCATATCCCTGACTCGATTCCATATGAAATTATTCAAGAGTCTCGTGTACCATTTCTTTCAGTACTCCAGGAGATAGAGCAAGAACCTGACTTGCTTCAGTCATCCTATTAGCGGATCTATTTAACTTATCCTAACTTCCTTATCCCCATAGAGAACATAGATGATTTTGATACATATCCTAAGCCATTTCAGTAGATGTTGTGTGAGGAACCACATGTTGATATGAAAGATCCAATTATCTCCTCACATCCTTATCTCCTCCAATTAATGAGATTGATATATTTTTTGAGGATCAAATTCTGGGTAGCATTGCCCTAATTTTCAATGATGATCTTGCATCACTCTCTAAGGGTTATCTGCAAGAGGATGCAACACCTTCTTTTTGCTCGGTTTCACTCTCCGATTGTGCACTCGATCTTTCAACTACCGAGACCAAGTCATCTAATGTACCTGACTTCTTTGCGTCTTCTCTCCTTGACGACCCTCATGAGGATGAGCATTGCTTTGAGATATTCGATGATTCTCTAGTCTTTTGACTTCATGTCCATCAGATATTACGTTGAGTAGAGAGTCTCATGATCATTACCATTCACTATGAGATTGTGATTAACATTGAGGATTACATGACGGATCCTTCATTCTCCACATTTGATTTTGTCTTCTTTGATCATTCAACCCAACATCCCTATAAGCCGATGATTCCTTTCATGCTACCAGACTCGGGTTGAGTTTTTGACTCTTTTCTCCTGGTAGTACACACCAACTTGATTTTATATTCGAGTGTTTTTTTATCTTCTTCTTTTGGTTTAATTATTGTTATCACACTAAGAAGATGAAGAGAATATGACATTCACCTGAAAGATGCCATTCTGAACCTTGACACAATGTTATCCTAACCTTTGTGCCCAGTTTTGCGTATTTTTATTCCTTCTTTCTTCTGTATGTTGTCCTACACCCCAGATCTCTCGTCGAATATTTATGTCTATGCTTAGGATGTACTTTATCCTGAATATAGGGGGTGTGCCATTGTGTTGTTCTTGTTTGTTCTATTTCATTACTCCAATCGTTGCCAATATTTATGGATATCTTACCCTAAATATGGGGGAAATATATTTGTTCATTATTCAGTATTTTTCATTTCATTTTTCCCAACGCTTGTCTCCGACCTTATTGATATTCAATTATATACTTAGGGATTCTTTACCCTAAGTATAGGGGAGACAAGATGAGCCATTAATTTGTTCATTCTACCCCTTCGTTCATCCTAGATTGGTTTACATTATCCTATACTTAAATTAAGTTAATCCTAATATGGGGGGAACGATCGACTTCTTATTCTTTAATTAGTCGTTATAGTATAAATCATTTTATACTCAACGTGAGTTATGTCTTCCTTTCTGCACTTTGATGACTATGAGCACATAGTTCGCGTTAAGTATAGGGTGTCGTATATACGATGTATATACCTAAGCCATACCTTATACTTTTATATATTAATAATACATCTCTTAAAAATAATGCGCAAGTGTTTAGGATTAAAATACATAAAAATTCTCTGTAAACATGTTTAAGAAATCGATTTGAAAATTGTTTTGTAAAATGATTTAAAAAATTGTTGTAAAATGTCTTTAAAAGACTTTTGAAATATTTTGAAAATATTTTCTAAAATATTTCAAACTTTAGAGAAAAACTTTTTTTATAAATAATTGCAAAAAGTTATTTGAATAAATTGTTTTGAAAATTACTTTGCAAGTAATTAGGAAAATGGATGCAAAAACATCTTGACGAATTTTCATACCTTTGAAAAAACTTTACAAAATGATTTTCAACCTTTGTAAATGTTGGTAAAATTACTTGCAAAAATATTTACAAAAGTAATGTTTCCAAAAAATTTCTACGATGTTTGCAAAAATGTTTTCAAATATTTTTGAGAACCCTGTGCATAATTTTGTATGTAATACTTCAAATAAACTCCTTTTAAACATATGTACAATACTTGTGTATAAAAGTTGTAAATAAATCCCGCTAAATGTGTATAAAATCCATTGTAAATCCCGACCCTGTCCTTTTAAACACTTGTGAATATTTGTATATATAAGTAACCTTTATTCTAAAATACCTGAAATTTAAAAAAAAACAAGAAGAAACCATAAAATCTTGCAAAATTTATTGAAAAATTCCATTAAAAAATCTGCAAAACTTTTTCAAATATCATAAAAAAATAAAATTAGAAAATGTACTTCACAAAAATACTCGCCTTTGGACTCGTCCTTTTCAGATTGATGTTGACAATTGAACAAGTTTGGAATAAAATCCAAAGATTTGATATTAGTTATGACCTTAATCTTCTTAACTTCCCATGAACCTTATAGGAATTAGAATTGAATCTCTCTAGTCTACTTAACATAATTCTTTGAGACCACAAGATTTGGTTCACGTGTGATCTTTACTTCCTAAGTAGAATATTTCGAGACGCGTGCACGACTCTTGTCGATAGTGACATAATTTAGACACCTGCACCTTACACTTAGCTCAACTCAAATGAGGTGGTGGAGGGTGGTATTTGTTGGCATGACATGCACACGAGGGGAAACATTCGCCCCCCTCCCCCCATTTGGTGGCCAGTGCACCCTAACCTGATCTAGTGGCCTCGGTGTCTAAAGACAGGATGATGCGGGCTGCAATAATGCTTGAAAAGAGGGATACTCTACTAGGTAAAAAAGAAAAACATCTTTATGTAGATGCTACTATATATAGTTTAAAAAAGTATGAAATAAAGAATACAGAAAAATTAGATTGGAAAAAATCAATTCTCGTCGAAGTTATATAATAATAAGTAATGCTTATGCTTCAAAGTCAAAGATATCATGGTTCGTGCAGTTGGATGACTTGACTACACTGCTCAAGATCCACGGATAGGTATCTATACTGGCTACCACCCGTCCTCTTCTCTACCTCCTCTTCATGTGCCGCTTATACTTGAGCTTAGAATGGAATACCCATCTCCTCGAGAAAGAGTAGCTAGATTGGGTAATTAGGGTCACCATGTCAAAGAAGACTGTCTCTTTGTCATTTCAGCTATGGGGTGCTACTTTTCATTGACACTATACATGATAGACTCATAGTATTAAGGGTTTGTCTATGGGTAGACTTGTTCTGACCATGCTTTTAAGGAGACTTGAATAGAGTTTTGTGGATCATGAGTGCTATTGAGTTTTAAATCCAATTTCCAATAAGGTTCTGAACAAATTGACAATCCAAACTTGATGAGCCGCCCGAACGACTAAGGTAAATTAGGTGTCACTAAGGTCGTTGTGACCTCAGTCACTTGGGACTCAGAGCTCAATCAAGATAAATAATCAGACCACCAATCAAAGATTAAAATCGATAAAAAAATCAAAATAGTGGTCTTGCTATGATATTAACATGGTATAGCACCCAAGGTCGAACTCGAGGAGCACGAGATGGACTTGCGGCCTACGAAGTAGTCTAAAAATAAAGAAAAATAAAAACAAATATTTTTTGGTGGTTTTTAAGATTTTTTATATTTTTTGGGATTTTTAATTATGAAGAAAATAATAAAAAGATAAAAACAAGCACAAACAATAATTTATTTAACTACCCTAAAAAGCTCCAAAAATTCAAACAAAAATATTTTTAAGTTTTATGGAATTTTTTACTATTTTTGGTGAATTATTGAGAATTTTATATTTTTTTATAGAATTTTCTAAAAAAAAAGAATAAGGCAAAAACAGAAGAAGGTTGTCCAGTCAGGCTTGGAGGGCCAAAATAAAATATATAATGGTCCTAAAATAGCCTGTAGTATTTTAATTAGAAAATAGAAACAAGAATAACAAATCAGGAAGAGGGTTTATTAATTGTTGAGTTTTCTGTGATTTATTAGAATTTTTATGAGTTTTTCAAGGTTTTTTAATTTTTAGGCTTTTTATAAATCCAAAAATGACAAAAAATAGATAGAAAATCAAACAGGTGAAAACACACAAAACCTAATTTTTTTGTAATTTTTAAAAATGTTTTAATATTTTTTATGAATATTTAATCTGAACAGGCAGAAAAATGAAGTTTTTCAAATTTTTAAATATACTAAAAATGCTCAGAAATGTGCCCAAAAATTGGTGAAAATTGTACACAGTGGCAGGAGCCACGTGTCCAATTTTCACTCAATTTGGATTAATTTTGCTATTTTATTAAAATAAAAAACACACAAACAATGCACAGGGACCTAGTTGCAATGAAAGTATAGTCCAGGGGCCAAACTAAGATCCAAACTTTGATTTTATGAAGATAAGTTTAAGAATAAAAAATCATTCTAACTTCTTTCTTTTCCTTTTCTTTATTTTTTTCAGTGCACTCTTTATCATATTTTTTGCCAAGGACTAGTAAAGGCAAGTATAGGGATGATGAATCTCCATTTCGTTACCTTTAATAATTCAGTTTGGCTTTATATCACTAGATAAATGCATGTAAATCTCTCTAACATGCAAAAATCAACATTCATATATCAACCTGTAAAAACTGTATAAATACTTGTATATAAAAATAAAATAAAATAATAAAGGAAAAAAAGAAGGAAATATCAAAGCTATTTACTGACCTATACCTGAGACCAAGGCAAGAATTTACTAGTTTGACATGGAATAAAGTAGGGGGAGACAAGTGCCAATTCTTGTTTAGAAATACACTCAAAACCCTAATTTCATTATGTTCAAATAGTTAATTTTTACACTATTTTATTTGTTACATTCCATACTTCAAACAAATATATTTTTTAACATGAAACTTGTAAATAATAATGTACAGAAAATAATAAAAATAATAACCAAAATAAAACATGTACCAGTAACCTTGTATAAGGAGACGAAAAATCTATAAACAAAACTTCAATGACTAATATCTTATCCATACGAACTCGAATTGGACCAAACTCATCTTTATTGTTCTAAATTTTAGATTATCTATCTAATGAAGGAAGTTTCATTATAATTAGAGTCAAGATGCAAAATCTGACTATTTGGGATACATTGGTACTTATCTAATTATTTTAGACCAATTTATTTGTTGTAAATATTTTTGATCTCTTTATATTTTTATTAAATTGTACATACATTTAATATTTATTAATAATATAAAGAAAAATTCAAACCATTTAACAGCCGTAGAATATTTAATAAATGATGTATACATTGATATATTCTACCTTTTTTCTACAATACATTTATATATTTGAGTACATAAATAAAATTATAATACCTCTACAAAAATATTTAAATAAGTACTAAAATACCTTGAAAATAACTATATATAGTATCATGTATTAAAGTAACAATATATAAATATAAATACATAACATGCATACATACATACAAACATACATAAATAAATAAATACATTAATACATAAAGAATAATATATAAATAATTATACATAATAAATTAGGTCGTAAAAATAAATAAAATTCATAATAAACTAGTTTCTACAATAATGAACATTTTTTATGTTTTGAGTTTTTTAAAATAACTTCATTTACCTTTTCTTTTTAATTATCTTTTCTTTTATTTTCTATTTTGTCCTTATTTGCTTTTTTGGACCAAATAGGGCCAAGGATTCGTTGACCTCGGGTAAATTGTACCCTAGGTCTAGGCATGCGCCTGTTAGACGACCAACCCCTCTCTTCGTTGATTTCTCTCGGTTGATCTACTCCCCAACACACAAAAACCCCTTTTCATGAAAAATCTTGTCAACACACCCCTCTTCCACAACTGATACTTACATTCCTCATGCTCTCCTCGAGTCGTGCACAAACCCTAGTCAAACCACCTCTTGTATATAACACCTCCTCTATCATTTGTGCTCCTTAGTCCCTTTTGAATCCCTTAAACCCCTTGGACTCGCTTGCTGAGAAGGCCCTATGTGGCTGTAAGCATGCACTTCTCGATACACTGTGCGACCATGGGAGGAGGAGGGTGATCCACCATCGTTGGAGTTCCTGCTCGTGGTGCATCCTCTACTCCTTGGTTTTCCCAAATTTGAGTTGCTCTTTTACTTGCTATCTAAGTAGATTTTCATTCCTACTTTTAGTTACGCAATTTATTTGGTGCATTTGCTTAGTATTTTAACTTTAATCCATAAGTTTAAAGTATGTTAGAGCTTAGAGATTCGACCTTTGTTTCTCCTTGCTTAGTATTTTAGCTTTAATCCATTAGTTTAAAGTACGTCAAAGCTTAGAGCTCCGATCACGTCATCACCACCATCATCTTTGACTTCTAGCTCTCCTCCTCTTGAGCCATCCCTACACCTCAATCTTCCCCCGATCGAGTAGACTAGGTCTCCACAACCTCCTCTCATCGAAGCCCAACCGTTCACCTAATCTGTCACCTCATTCCACCCAATAAGAGGGCCAAATCTTTTGCCCTCATCCCCGTATTTGTTTTGTGCATTTTGGAACGTAAAGGAAATCCATCTGGGTGTTACTTGATTCAACACGAAGAGCTTCCAAGTCGTCTAGACCTCTAAGACCTACAGGTCTGTACTGATAGGATCTTGACCCTCATAGTACCTCCATTGGATGCGGAGCACTTCAAAGAGTGTGTAGAGTACATCAGGCAAGTGTGAGGCCACGAGAGTTGCGAGAGAGGGCTGATCGAAGCGGGTTAGACATCACCTTCTTCCATGTACTTCTAACGGTCTTCATCGTCGTCATATCATACGCCTCTTCCAAGTTGAGAAGCAACCATTGGATGCCAAGCTTCATAACCATCAGAACGAGAGCCAAGATCTAATTTTGAACTCATGCATGAAGCGGTATCCAACGCTACATGTCTTCGATCAACTTAAGTGAAATCATCACCATCGTCCTTTAGCGTGAATAGGAGTGGGAATTTTGCACCCTTCACCCCACCTTTTTGGATTTACTATTTAGCATTTATTCATTCATGTGTAGTGTAAATTTTTTTGTAATATTTGCAATCAAGATACAATATTTCCTCGAAATTTCACTTGGGTTCCTAACTAAAGCACCTCACGTGGCTCTCCACATGAGGCACTTTGTATTTTATGATGGGACCCCTCCGGCTTTATGTATATTTTTTCAATCCCGTATTTTGTCGAGTTCATGTAATATTTACGGTAAACTTTTCATGTTGGACCCCATGCTTTCTTGTATTTGCTAAAAAGTCCTTCCTCGTGTGCATCCAGACGTAAGGCCCTGTCAATATGGTACATATACCCTTATATTTTTTGGACCTAATATTAAATGGGTTGAATGTTTTTATTAATTACAAAGAGGTCCCTAAACCTGTGGCATTTTTATTTTGTGTGTATTTGTCCTCTTAATGTTTATTCTTGCTCCAAAAATTGTAAGGAAATTAATTTACTAGCTTCATATTGTACATGGCCATGCCCTATTTATCTTCGGCATTAAACTTAATTTTCCTATTATTTAAAATCCAAAAAGATTATTTTATTACCTGTCTAAATATAAAAAACCCATAAAAATTAGAAAACAACTCCAAAAATTCTAATAAAAATATATTAAACATATTAATATATTATCTACCACAGATCTAAAAATCCCTAAAATATAAAATATAAAATCTAAAATTTTCAAAACCATAAAAACATTATAAAAATTAGCAAAAGCTCTGAAAAATAAAAAATATAACTTTCTATTTATGAATTTTCTTTATATATTATATATTAAAAATAGTTTTAGTTTAATTTTGGACTTATTTATATTTATTAAACCTAAACTTATTTGGTTATTTATTATGTATAATGTTTTGATATAATTGATACTTTAAATTATAAATTAGTAAAAAAACCTACAAAACTAATAGAAAACAGGGAAAGTATGTAAATCAAAAAAACATTTTATTTTATATATTTTGACCATATTTATGTATATTTAAAAACTGTAATACCCTATATATACTATATATCTTATATATTACTTATAATATTTATAATCTCATCAATATTATATATAAATATAGTTATATTTTATTTTAAAAATTAGAAAGAAATAAAAAATTGCAAAAAGAAAAAAGAAATTTAAAATAAAAAATATAAAATCTAAGAATAAAAATTCCATAAAAAATCAATAGAACTAAAAAACCCAAATAAAAATAAGAAAAAATGGAAAATAACAAAAAATACACAAACATTTATTATTAATTTCGAAATAGGTAATAATAATTAACATGTACATTGTTTGCTCCTTATGTTCGACCTCTACATTGCTTGTATATACACATCTCTTTTGTGTTATAATAAATTTAGGCCGCATTCATTTTTATCTGATTTAGCTTTTATTTATGGTCTAAATGTTATTGAAAATCGATTAGGGTCGGGCACCGTGGGTCATGAGAGCGACCAATGCAATGTTTATTGGATCTGACTTGTTGGACACCGTAGGCCCTCCAAGAATGGACCTTGGTGCCCTGCTCCCTAGCGTTCCAATAGTTATTTATATAGTATTATGCATAAAAAGAAGTATGTAATATAAACCCTTAAAACATGCATTTTATGCTTGTAAAGTACATAAAAAACTACTTTTTACATATGGTCTCTTTTGAATGTCAGGTCTTATTTGTAATTTTTATTTTTGAGTCAATCTATTATTTATCTTTAAGTTTTTTAGTTTTTATTATCTTGTTTGTTCCTTTTACTGATATTTGTCAATCAAAGCGAGCAAAATATTCACTTTGGTACTAGGTCGTCCCCCCCCACACACACATGCTTTTGTTGACATGCGGTCATGTGTTCCAACCAAGTCATCCCCCGCAGTCAATATACACTTACTTCCTCTAATTTATAAACTAATAATTATATATCAGTACTAATAGTATAATCTATTTAGAATATATATTAAATAAAAACATTAGTAAATAATATTTACAATATAATTTATATATATCGTTTTATAGTAGTTGTATTTAATTATCATTCATAATGATAATACGCTAATTAACTACTATAATTATCATTAACTTAATTAACTATTTAAATAATATAGGTTACATATTGTGATTCTTATTTTTTGTTGTTGATATTAGACTGGACCAAATAGACCCTCACCTATAGGCAATTACTCATCCTTCCCCTATAATCTCCTAATGCAATTCCACTCACCGCCACACCCATGGTTTCTCGTCACTTACAACTACCTTGACCTCCAACAACTCTACATGAAACACACTACCGCTACCTTTGTTGTAACCACCTGAAGACCCAACAAAACTCACCCGCCACTATCCATTTTCCTCATACACCATTTTGTGTGCTTAGATCCTCCGTCTCTGCGGTGGTTAGAGTTAGCATATCTAATCGCATGTGTCAGACCAACGATTAGTTGTTCCCGACAAATCACCAGTGCGAAGCTATCCATGTTCAATTGATTGGTGACCAAGCTCGCTAGTCACTGGAGGCTATGATAGGAGGATCTCGAAGCCCTCCACATCTCAAGCAAGCACTACAAATTCTCTATGTAACATTTGATTATCTTCCTATTCTCATTTTCCTTCTTACCATTAGCTTCTTTTCCTTCTTCTTCATTTCACTCTTCTAGTCATTCTTCTCTAATATCTTCTCCATCTTTTACTCATCTTCCTTTCAAACCAAATAGACCCATCACCCACGTACTCCTCCCTCTGCATTTCCCATTCTTCCTTACATATCTCTCCAGTTAATTCTCTTATTGCCAGAGCCATTTCTCCTATGTCCTCTTCTAGAAGAAGGAGCTCACTCACACACCCATCTATGATATTCAATAGTTCATCACCACCTTCTTTAAGTAGACATATTTACCCAAACAAAGCATTCCCATTGACATTTCGATCACCACATTTGAGCTCCCTCTAACTCCACTGATACTTGCAGATCTTCAATGAATACCATCACACCAGTAGAAGCTTTATCACACCTCTCATCTCTTTCATGACATGTGCCTCACTGCTGGAGCTCGGCCACTAGAGTATATACTTTATGGAAGCTCGAACTAGCACCACATATCATCCCCTCTCTTTGAACATTGGTGACTTCATATCATTCGTATATTGCCTCTTGCTCACTCATAGATGTCGTTCGAGTCCCTTCAAATTAGGTCATCTGATCATCATAATCAAGGGTGGAAGGAATGACCACCTGGTGAAGAGACCATAATCTAAACAAGATAGAAAGAAGCACCCTCCATCGGGTTGAGCTAAAGCATAATGTGACTCAGAGCGGATCCTCTGATGCTACATCAGATGTTGTAAGGCTGAGAAGCTGTTGGATCACCCTCAATATGCGCACCAACCATCCCCGCCTTCCTCCGAGGGCCATCCAATGGTGATCTAATGGCTCTCCTACGTTACAACACCTATTGTAATAGTAGAGGATCCACCTCTTGACAATGTGACTTAGATCATGTGGAGAGTTATTTGTGGATCGCCTCCTGAAAGATTTGGAGACTTCTCAAGAATGACCTTGTCATTATATAAATTGAAAAGAAATCTATTTGACTTTAGATATTTGCATATAAGTCCTTTGAACTCTTTGGAAGTTATTATTATTTTAAAATTTTTATACTATGACCCAAGTCTTGTTTACTAATTTCTTGCAAACTTATTTAAAGGATTCTAGTATTGTTGAAAATATCTTTTCATGCCTTCTAATTTTATTTAATGTGTGTAATCATATGATCTTTATACATTTATTATGGATTTCGGAACAAAAACATTATTTGAGCTTGAAAATTGAATAAAAAATTGAATAACGATTTGAGGATAGTTTGATAAATTATGAAACTTGACGAAATTGTATTATTTTCTACAAAAAACATTAGGTATATATTTTTATTAAGATTCATTAAGTTTTGATAATTGTATTTATTAAATGGTGAATTTCTTGTTCGAATTTTAGAGAAGTATTTATCAATATTTCTAGAAACCAAAAAATCCCTTCGATATCTCTTAATGAGATTCTATCAACATGATTTTACTAAAATTTAAAAATGTTGTTCGCTTGGCCTAAAAAATCAAAATGATGAAACCGTGAACTATCATGTTTTCAATTTTAGTTTATTAATATAAATTCTAAAAATTACCAAATTATATTAGATTGCATTCATCTCATATTTCATCCTCATTTTTTGTTTCCTAAATTTATACATTTTTAACTCTAAAGCCTAAAAACTTTGCATACATTGCATAATTCATATTTAATTCATCTTAAATCTCAAAATTATGAAAATGGATATATATGTTAACGATTACTTATTTATAATATATTGGTGGAAAATAATCAATACTCGAGGGCCCATTAGCATTCAAAATCATATTTCATAAAAATGTTATGTTTCCTTTGTAAAGTCATTTTGAAAAAAATACCTTTTTTTAGGGTAATTGTAGTTCCCATATTTCACAAAATTTCAAAAAACTTAAAAAACCAATGAAAACCCCACAAATATATATTCCCATATATTTTATTATATTTAACACCATAAAAAATATATAAAATACCACCTTTCATTTCACATTATCATTATAAATATCATATTTATTTTCTTTTTGATTAATTAAAAATCAATTTAAAATTTGCAAAATTATTAAAAATAAAATAAAAAGTAATTAATATATAATAAACAAATTCCACACTCATTGTATTGGCATATTGTTCGTTGCATACATCTCATATAACTTGCATTTATTGCAAATTATACTTAGTTATATGCACTACAATGAACCACATGTAGAGATATTTCACATTAAATTTGAATTCACTGAATTGAATCAAATCATCATCTAAATTATTCACTTCCCACCTTGAGTTCAACCACGAGACTCGCCCAAGCAAAATTTCCATAACACTACATATATAATTGAAACCACAATTTTCGATGTGTTAAGAAGTGATTTTTATGTTGTCGTTGCTCACATGCAAAAATCGTAGTATTTCTGATAAAATTTCTACAACTCCAAGCTAAGAGATATTAAAATAAGCAAAGGGCAAGTAAAGGATTTATCCACAAGAACTTAGATATTTTACACGAATTTTTATGGGATATTTACACTTAAAACCATGAGTAATTTTCTAGTTACAATCATATCACTGCATAATCATGAATTTCACCTACGACCCTCAATAGTGCTTAACTCTTATAACCATAACCCTATGTTAAATTACATAAAATTTCCCATTGACTATGACAATATTCATCAAATATTTTGCATTTTCACCCTTTATGTTCCTATTATTTACAAATAAACCACGCCCCTTCCTCCCTCTCCCAAAGACCACCTCCTCCTCTCCCACATGTCAATCACCTCCTTGTCCCCTTCATCCTCTTCCTCTCCCTTCTAGGTCATCAAGCTCCTCTCCGTCCTCCTCTACATCCATCCCCTGAGGCACGCACCACTTCAACGATAGTCAACATAGGAAGTATAGATAGTGCAGTCGTGGGTGATTGCGATAGCATTGACCATGTCATCGTGGGTAGGGATGGAGTTGATGCCGCAGAATACATATGTGAGGTGAATCTTCCTGATTTTATTCTAGGACATGATAACAATAATAAGAGAAAATAGAGGAGGCACAAGAGGAAACATAGTTTGAGCCGCCAAAGTAGCCACGACGTGATGAATATCACGCCAATCATGAGAGGCACAATGTGCTACGCAGCTCCCGAATGTAGAGTCAAAGGTTGTGTTATCTGCTGATGTCTACAACATTGGCACCCTACTACTGGTGATCATATCTAGGCATCACACGTTGAAGGTAATTACATCCCTGATGGCAGAGCATGCGATCCTGATAACATGGGCATGAAGGCTAGCACAAAAGGGGCGAGGGAGGCTTACCAACCTGGTGGAAAAGTCTGTATAGGATGTGGATCGGGAGGAGGTGGCATGATGCATGGCGGTTGCATTTATGTGTCTACAGAAGGATCCAATGAGGAGGATGTCGATGATCGGGGTGGTGGAAATGCTGAGTCGGGCTTCAGAGGTGCCGATTGAGCTGAGGCGATCTTCGTAGGGAGATTGACACATAAGAGAAAATGAGAAAAGGTATGGGGTGTCACATGTTGTTTAAGGATTCAGGATCACAGATGTTTTGAATACCAATTTGGAAATGTAGGAGGAGGCGAAGGAGGAGGCCAAGGTTGAGATGGAAGATGGGGAGGGAGAGGTGGTCAGTGGGGGTGGGGCGAGATGGAGGAAGAAGAAGGGGAGGGGGCGAGCTAGAGGAGAAAGAAGGGTAGGGGTATGTGGGGGTGGGATGAGATGAGGAGGAAGAAGGGGAGGGGGAGGCAGTCAGCGGGGGGAGGATATCGAAGAGGACGTGGAGGGTTGAGGGTGATAGCCTGGAGGAGGAGGGCGGAGGGCAGAGGCGGAGGGACGGGAGGAGGGGGAGGGCGTGGAGTATTAGAGAAGGTAGGGGGAGGGGGTTATTGGTTTTTTTTTTGAAAAATTTTAATAGTTGTTGGATAAACCACGTGTTAGATGAACGAAATGATATGATTGGGTTAACAAGAAAACTAATGGAGGGTTAAGGGGTGAGAGATGTAGTGACTATTCGGGGTTTTTTTTGTGTAATTCATGATTAAATATCTCTATTTTTATTCTATTTACAAAGGCATTTTTGACTATACTAACTAAAAACCTACTTTTATTTTTGTTTATATATTTAAAATGTGTTGAAACCTTTCTCATTGGGTTCTACTATCCTGAGGATCCCACATAAAATTTCCTGAGGATCACACATAAAATTTCTGGGGTTTATCCTATTATTTTTTAAGATTTTTGGAAGTGGCAGTGACATTTTTGTAATTTTCTTGAATGTTCAAGAGCTAAATGTAAATAAACTAAAGTGTAGGTTTTGTTTGCAATTTAATAAAAGAGTCTGGACATATGTAGAATTTTTTAAATCTAATTGATTAATAGTCAAATTGTAGAGAAAGATAAGAATCTTTAAGAAATTGTATAATGGTCCCTAAAAGACTAAAATGTAATTAGGAAAACTATCAAATCATAGCTTGCAAATGTCATAATAAAAAAATCAAATTTGGAAAGATTGCATGCAAAATAAAGGGCTCATGGGAAATTGAATATAAGTCTAATAATAAATGTACTAAAGAAAATGAAAATTGAAAAGGAGTCCCTCGAACCCTTTCTTCCCTGAAGCGACATGCAAAGGAATGATGGCGGAGGTAGTGCATGTAGGTGTTATGCAGAGGATAGGCGATGGAGCTACAAGGTAGTGGTGGTGGCGGCGAACCCAATGGTGGGGTGTGGGTCTTGATGGAGATTTCCAAGTTGGGTACTACAATGAGCTGGGTTCTTCTCGTCCTTTTATAGCTGGAGATGGACAAGAGGAGGAGGTGTAATGACTTGTGTCGTTGGTGCGTGTCGGAGGAGGTCAACCGCTCGCTGACATTTGTAAAGAGGAGATGAGGAGGGGGCATATGCGTGCGTGAGAAGAGGGCTCCTTTTCAGGAGTAACAAATTGGGGAGGAAGAAGAGATGACATCAACAGTTGGTCAGCTGACGCCATCAATTTGGTTTTTTCTCCTTTTTTTTAAAATAGATGAATTGGGGAGAGATGAGCCCTCATAGACTTCCTCTAAAGTTTACCTACAAACAATAGAAAAGAAAAATGGTTAGAAACATCAATATGGGTTTGGAGCCCATATTTATTAACAAAAAAAATAAGAATGCATTTTTTAAAATAATTTTAAATGCGATGAACATACAATATATGAAATGAAAATTATGTGTTAAAATGTCGAAAATGGTTGGATTAAATAGAGAATTTTGCTTAAAAAGATTTAAAAGACATGATAAATAACACAATCATCATACTCCCATACTTTAATCTTACTAGTCTAAAGCAAGACAATGATATTCAAAGAGAAATATAAAGTAATTAAAGAATGCACAACGATGGTTTATAACATACACACCCACAAAGTCTTTAGATTTTCAAGCCATGATTGAACAAATAATAAACAAAGTCTGAGTCGACCATTAGATTAATAATGTGTTCGGGCTCCCCTTAGATTCAAGTATTCAATTCGACAACCCTCGAGTTCCATCAACTTTAGTCGATTCCACCTTAGATCATGTTAGATCATCCTGATCAACTAATATTCCCTTTAATCTTGAGCTGATTTTGAACTGTATGTGAATGTTATAGCTCTTCCCAAATTATGTGATAAGTATACCTTATAACCATAGGCAAGGTAACAATAGATTCACAAAATCTAAGGCCTATAGTCTCTCGATGTCTATGCAAATTCTCATATCACATGAATCTGTCAGGAAAAGAATTATGGGTGTAATTTGTAAAGAACTTGGATTTTCTGGAGTTCTCCGTAGACCAATTTGGTTTGTTACTCTCATTTTTTTCTTTTTTCAGACCATAACCCTGAGAATATTTGTCCTCTTTAAACTAGTAGCAACATTGGTTTGTTACATGGCTTATTTGGTAGAGATGGGTTATTTGAGTACATTTTTCTTTGGCAGATCTTTGCTTTGCATTTGCATTTTTGGAATAGGCATCCCTTATTGTGCCCTTTTTGATAGAATTTGATGGCATTAAGTATCAAGAGTGTCGATGTATAAAATGTTACTTTCATATACATGTACAAGGCAAGTTTGCTAATAGATCCAAACTTGTAGAAAATAAGTTGTTCTTGAATTTAAATCATTGAATATTGTTTAACCTTAGATTCTGAGTAACTCCCTTCCCTCGCTAGAGATTGAAACAACCCCTTGTACAATGTAAAATAAGTTTATAGTTTATTAAATAATTAATAAGGAGTAAAAGGAGTGTTGTAGCTGTCAAGATGATCTATTTACGTGTATATTTTGGCCATTGCATAAAATTAATGGAACTCGAGGAATTAAGTCTAAAATAGACCTAAAGAAACAGAATATTAAAACCTAATGAAGTCCTACGAAATTAATGGCTTAAGATCTTCTTAACCTAGATCTGAAATTCGATTTCAAATCCCAAAGTGTTAGTAGAAAACTAGGAAAGTACTTTTGGGTTTTTGAAAAAATGCTAATTTTTTTAAAAATTGACATTTGTTTGCAAATTTTTATGGATTTTTTTGTATATGCATTTTTTTGGTATTTTGTAAAACATGAAAAAGTTGAAGGACATGTTTTTTTGAATTTTTTTAAGAAAATGAAAATTTTATTTTTTTTGAAAAATGCAATAAAAAGGAAAATATTTATGGTTTTTCTATTTTAAAAATAAAAGCAATGTAAAACAAATGGAATGCATAAAATGAAATGGATTTTTTAAAATGTGATAAAATAGAAATGACATGCATAAATGCAATGCACCCCCCCTCTCGTGCTTAGCAAGAGCCATGCCCACATGGTTATAAAACCATGTAAACAGAGAATGTGTGACAACAAGAGTGGAGAGAATGCAAGAAGTAAGTGATCAAAAGATGCCTTTTTTCATTTCTTTATTTATTTAGCCTTTTTTTGTCGGGTTTCCTCCATACATATGTTGAACTACAACTATGAGAAATGAAGTAGCAAACAATGCAAGCTAGAGAAAATACATGAACGATATAAGTGGGGTTTGTCTCACGATGTGCTGATTTTAAGGTCTCCAGAATACCATGTGTCTAACGTATGCACAGCATCTGTGTTTATAACACTAGTATGTGGAAGGCAGATGGGGATGGTGTACTGAAAGTGTGGAAATATGGTAGATGGAGTTGGAAGAATGACTTACTAATGAATCTACGATTCACATTCTCTATTCTTTTATTTTAGCTATATCTTTAGCAAAACTACATGTAATTATATGTAAATACAATAAATTAACTCTGTGTGTGTCGTTGTTAATATCTCCTAATTAACACCTATTTCCAAAAAATAAGATAATAAAGATAAAAGAAAAAGAAAGGATGTATTTAGAATAAATACAGAGAGACCCAAACACTAAGAGAAGGTCAAAACTTGACCTGATCGCAAAGGAATAAATAGAGAGTGATAGGGATTACTGTATACTACACATAGCACCCATACCTATACAAATAAATATTTATGATTATTTTACATAGTGTGAATTACATATTATTTTTAATATTTTTATATAGCCCTAATAATAATAATATAAAAATATAATAAAAATCAGAAAACACAAAATAAAATAAAAATAAAATCCACAATTCATTGAACAAACGCCACATGTGTATATAATACTTATTTATTTAACACTATTACTTAAATAATAAAAATCAAATGAAAATCACTTACACTGCCTAAATTATTTTGTAATTAAATAAAATATAAAATAAAATATATTTTTGTAAAAATAATAAAATAAAATTACTTGTATATAATACATAGGTATATTACCTATACATAATGTTGTATATTGTATATATGATAATAAATTAATTCATAAAAATGATTAAAAATCATAGAAAAATAGCCTGGGAAATAATAATCATTTCTCATATTTTCGAATCATCCACCGCCAGTTCACAGTTCACTCCATTTCTTTCGAATCATCCACCACCAGTTTACTAGCTCCAACAAGTCGATCGGAGCCCCGCCACATGCATCTCACCGCACAGATCGATACGCTAGTTCACCCTCCATCTCCTAGAACCACATGACCCTCTTGAATCTTGCTCATCAGAGTATGATCAAGCCTACACATCCTACCCCCACATACGCCAGACGTTGTTCCCCATTCCTCATCGCTTCTCTAGTGTTTAGCTCAAAATAACCCTCTTCGGAGCGCTGCTCAGGGCATAGGATAGTCCTTGCAGGCCCTTGGCCCACGAGATGCTCAATGCATATCTCTATTGCTCCGGCAAAGCAGCTCCAGGCAGAGCATCCCTGTCCAGGCCATTCGAATGTCCACTCCTCCATTCGAGCCCCTTGGTCGTTGTGGAGAGCCATCACGATTGTGTCGGACCCCTTGGATCCTTCATCGCAGCCACGGATCACCCTCTATGCTCGGATGAAGCTCGCATGGGCTGTGTTCATCTAGCCTACTCCCCCACCGACCGATTTGGAGTCATCACTCCACATCTGATCCAAGCCATCCGATAACATCTTATTCTGAGGCTTGCCTCAGATATGGGCCTTCATCTGTGCTGCCCGATAGATCCCGTCTGCAAACCTTTGGATCAGACCCTACTGTCAGATCTAAGCCGCATACCACCACCACCTTTGTCATACGTTAGATCCGTACTGGCGGGGAAATTTGACTGCACATCCCCGACCGCGTCAGAACCGTTAGATCTTTTGCTAGGGGTGATTAGAGCTATCTAAGCCCTCTACACGCCAAACACGTGCCTGCAAGGGTATATTGCATCTTTTACCCTGTCAGTTTTCTGTATTTGCTTTACTATAGTGAATAAAATGTGTAGTTAAGAATATTTGCAGTTTGGACCTTCTAGTTTTCTTGATTTGCAATTTAGTCCAGTCTAGTACACGTCACGTACGTCCCCACGTGTTCTTCTAGGATATTTGTAGTATTTATCCTGAACTCTTTATATGTTATGGAATGAACTTTGTGTTTTGATATTGTCACTTATACCCCTGTGAGTTGTGTATTACATGTTACGCATGAGTATGCTGGATTATTTGCTTGGTTGGCCATTGATTTTAAACATGTGTTGTTCACTAGGCCATAAACTTAACATATTTTCAAGTAGGTCCCTATAAATTGTTTTAATTGCAAGTTTTTTATTGGATGAAATAAATAGCAAATTGGCTCTAAAAATTCATTAAAAATACATGTAAGATATTGCTTGCTTGTTATTTGCATGGTAATTTTAGTTTGCCAATTTGATTTTTTTATATTATTAAAAATTCAAAAAAACGATCATTTATATCTTATAAAAATCATTATAATTCGAAAATATTTTGAAAAATTCTATAGAAATTAGGGTAGTTGTATTTTGTTATGCTTTATCTCCAGTGCCATCTAAAAAAACTTTTAAAAAGCCTAAAAATTACAAACCACTGAAAATCTTATAAAAATGTATAAAATTAAAGGAAAATCCCAAAATATTGTTTTCAGCTTTTATTTGTAAATATTTCCTCAAATTTTATATAAAAATACCATTTAGGAGTTTTGGACATTTGAAATATTTTTGACTTGTAAATTTCTCCTGGCTATGCACTATTTGCCATATTTATCACTATTTGATTTTTAGAAAATTATAAAAACATTTATAAATCCCACAAAAATTACCAAAAATAATAAAAAAATATAGAAGCCAAAAATATTTTTATTTTAATTTTCTGGTTATTTTTTACTTATTATAAAATTAAAAAAAGAAGTGTCTGGTAGTGTATTACTTGTTGAGCTTGTGTTCTTTTAGATAAAAATTAAAAATTTGAAAAAAATATAAAAACCACTAAAAATATTTTGTTTTCTGAAATCCAACTTCTATGTTTTTAAAATGTTCTCCTTTTCTTTGACCCTGGTCGTTGTACCAGGGAAATAAAATTGCGAAGATGCTTACATTCAATTGATTTATCTTGGAGTAGTTGATTTTCTTGTTGATCGGTTTAATCACACTGGGATGTGGCAGGTAGATGGGGATAGTGTAGTGAAAGTGTGGAAAGATGGTAGATGGAGTTGGAAGAGTGACTAACCTAGGTATCTCAATTTCAGATATGGGAAATGTGTTTTGGTTAAACCATATTGGTAGTATAAAATCTGAATAAATGTTATTGGCACATCGAGTGAGACATCTAGAAAGTCTTGAGGCTTACTTGGGTAGAAAGGTGGGCTATGGTCCTCTAATAGATCGTGTGGTTGTTCACAATAATATCCCTCCATGATATCACTATAATCATCCCATATGTTGTCCTTTGTTAATTATAAGTTAAAATTTAGATCATGTCCTTGGGATTTGTACCAAAAAACTCAAAGGGTGGGAGGGATCTTCTATATCCAAAATTTACTTGTTGTCTAAAGAGTTAAGTGGCTCTTCTTTCCTTTCTATGGAGGTGGAAATTATTTTCTCATCATTGAGAAATTCATTGGGGAAGATGCCCGATCTAATATCGGGGGGGAGGGGGGGTGGGTTATGAGAAAAGTGCACACCACTCAATCTCTCAATTTCGTCATTCATATAATATAAAAACTCATTGCATGAATCATAATCAATTTCACATCTATCCTCAGATTTTGTCTTAAAAGTTGAATTCTCTGATGAATCAACTTCAATTTCTTCTTCTCCAAAATCATTCTCAATTTCAGTCACGATCTCATCAATTAAACTGTTAATCTCTACCTCGGAGATTATATTAGTCAACATATAACGTTCATTCTCATTTTTTTGAGTCATGAATGTTGAGATTATATCATTTCTTCCTTTTAAAAATCAAATTGAATTTCATGATAACCCCTAAAATCAAAATCTAAAAGTTGTCATTCCAAATCACTTGGTGAAGTCCCAAATTAAAAATCCTTAAACTTGTTTAAATTCACATTATCTATTTGTATATCATTACGACTTCTAAGAATAAAAATTATTTGGTTAAAGATCAGTGAGAGTGGATGGAAAAATGATTGAGTTTAGATACTCCTTTTTCGTATTCTCAAAGTCCATATTATCAGATTGAAAAATTGTTCCTCGAGATTGATTAAGAATATCTTCTTTTACTTCATTCACAATTTCATAAAATCCCCTTTGTTTGTCTCTAGCGATATCTTCGAATAATTTTAATGGTGTACATGGGGGATGACATGATATATCATTTTCCAATGAATGATGCACCTTAAAAAGGTGTGGCTCTAGAAAACTAGGAAAGGGAAGATTAGATTCCAAGTGTGGTAAAAATTTAGGAGTTCCTTTATAATGGATCTGAGATGAAGGATATTTCCATGAAATTGATTGATTATGTGGACTCAAGTTTCTTCTTTTCTTTCATTTCTAGTAGTTTTTTTTCGTTAATACTGTCCTTTAGTGAACAGAGCATTTTGGGACCTTACTTGGTCCGTAAGGATTCAGTATCGTCTCCAAAATCCCTTATTTTACAAAATCTATGGAGATGAGGGCATGTAATCTAATTTCTGGTTGAGTATTGACCAAGTCATAAGAATAGATATAATTAGTTAAAGAATTAAGCGGAACCAACATATAAAAATACTTAAAATTTTCCATTTCATACACAAGAATGTATTTGATTCACCAATATAATACAAGTTGCCAAAAAGTGGTTATCTTTTTTATTTTTATATATATTGTCCAACAAATCAAGTACGCATGTATCATAGATAAATCTACAAGTGAAACAATGACTGTCTCGAATTCGTACGATTAGTTGCCTCTACTTTCTACCAGTATGGGTTTAATTATGAACCGAGGAATGACTACCCGTGTAATAGAAGTTATCAATCAGGGATTCCTAACGCCCAGTCTAGGAGGGTCTGCTATGTTCGACAGTTCAGATTTGACAATCATTGTAGAGGTCATTCTCACGGTAATTGGAACCCATTCAACCAAATCATCAACATTCAATCCACAATATATGATAAAATAATAATTAAATACGAGGTGAAATTCATTATATGCTACAAAATGTGTATAGTGACAAAGTAGTAGGGGTCGAACAACTAGAAGTAAATTGGGATAGGTATATATATTATTAATTAAGAAAAATAAATAATAAATATTATTGTACTTTTTAAGTTTTTCTGATTTTTACGGGTCTTAATTATATTTAATTTTTATGCATTTTAATTATTTTATATTTTTACATTTTTATATATTTAATTTCAATTTTCTTTTCACATTAACAAATTATTAATTTCCTTTTATTTTAAAATATAATATACATGTATATATAGTAATAATAGTAAATATATTATTAATAATATATATGGATATATAATAAATAAATATATATCAATATATACATGAATAGTCCTTTTTATTTTTGAGGGTTTAAATAAATAGCAGGTATTTATAAGAAATAGTAATAATAATTAGTAAATAAGAATTATAATGTTATATATAACCAAATCTTAGAAAATAAATTGTTTTTATGTTTTGATATTTTTCTCTATTTTTTTGTTTTTTAGATAATTTTTGCTAATTTTATGTATTTTTGAAGTATTGAAATGTGCACAATTGTGAGTAATATAAATAGGTCAGATTGCTTTAGGACTTAAAAATAGATAAAATATTAAAAAGAATTATTTTTATTATATACTTTATAATATAAATAGAAATATAGGTCAAAAAACTATATTTTTTAATTTTTATAATTTTTACGATTTTTATTTTGTTCTTAGGTTTTTGCAATTTTTAAGGTTTTCTTTTTGTATTTTCTAGTTGTTGTTATTCTGAAGGTTTAATATATAGTAATATATAAAATCTATTTTTTTAAGAATTTTTATCGTTGATTCATTTTTTTGGGATTTTTATATGCAAACAAGGAATAAATAGCTCATATTTGAGTTTTAATAAGGGACTTTTACCTGACAGACCCTATAAACTTGGTCAATTACCTCCATGACCTTTGAAATAACATAATTCCTCTCTCGACCCCGTAAACTTGCTAACTCTTACCTCATGAACCCTCCGGGGTAATCTGTTTAAAGCCTGTGGGGGTTCTTGGGGTAATTTATAGGTCGATGGGGTAAGTACATTGTGCTATAGGTCGTAGAGGTAATTTAAAAAGTTTAAAGGGTCTGTCGGGTAAAAATCCCTTTTAATAAATAAAAATATAGTCACACATCTGCAACATGTCAAGCTTCTACTTATCCCATCCTTTTCAAAGCACAATGGTTATTTAACAAAAAAATATGTAAAAATTAAATAGAGCATGGAGGGTATATTTTTGCAATAAAAATAAATTACATTGGCTTCCATGCAATTTGCCCTAATGTTTTACACTTATAACACGAAATTAAAAACTAAACCTAAATAAACCAAAATCTAAAGGGCTCAGATGCAAAAGTTATGGCAGCTCAGGTTCTCGATACGTGCGGCACAAGGACCTATATGAAATATTCAAAAAGTTTGGGGTCCTATTACAAAATATACAGATGTATTTTAACTTGCATAAATATTTACAAGACTAAACTATAAATAAAAAGTTGGTGGGGCTACTTAAATGTTTGCCCAAGGTCGCGCTATCTGACAACTTTACGCGCTACACGTGACTCAATCGTGCAACAGATGGACGCTTCATTTCGCCTAATATTGGATGGCCCAGATTATATCTAGGTCTTATCTCTAAGCTAACAGTGGGGAGGCTAGCTAAAAGAATTTGGAAGAACACCAGATGGGCAAGCTTTTATCGTGGATATCTCCTTCCTATGAGTTCCTCCTTCTCCTCCGACAAGCCCATAACATTCCTCGGGATCCTCTACTCCTACAGATGGCTTCATATAGGTTTAAGCACCATCGGAAAGGTCCTGGATCTTAATGTTATCTGGAACTCTGAATTGGACATGGTTCTATCTCTAAGGGGATTGTTGATGCTCAACACCAGCACAAAAAGAGTCTCCAGTTCGAGGGAAAGGTCCTTGGCCACTTATTGAAACTAAAATAACTATGAAGGAGCAGAGTGGATGAGCTAAGATGATAGGCAATGCAGGGAGAGATGACAGAGCTTGATCCATGAAGGATCTAGGTGGGAATAGGGGCGAAAGATGTAGCAGATGAAGGGGAACTAAGATGAGGTGTAATGGCAGGTCATGAATAGAGGATTCACAGTGTATTCGAGATGGAACTGGAAGCTCCAACAACCTAACCTAAAATTAAACTAAGTTGTGAACTAATTCATTAAACTAAAATCTAAGCTAAGATAAGGAAGGAATCGTGAAAGAAAAACACAAATGAAGTAGATTGACCGGACTTGGGGGTCAAGGAGTAGGAAGCTTGACTTAGATGTCTCCGGTGAGGTGGACTATCTATCTCAGCCTCTTATCCACATCGACAAGGACTGGAGCACATTGTTTTCACAACGAGCACTATACAGGAAGATCCTATTGGAATTATGAGGTGATTTCGAGATCTAAATAAAAAGGAGAGGTAATGTGGGTATTTTATCGGTGAAGATGGAGAAAAAGGGCGAAGAAGATGGCGTGAGGGAGAAGAGCGGTTGGTGAAGGAAAGGGGGCCAGCGTGTATTAGGCTTGTGGGAGCAGTAAAAAGGTTGGTTGCTCGAGGGAAATGGTGGAGTGGAGGAAGGTGAATACAAGGGAGAAAGGCAGTCTCGGGACTCTGATAAATGGGGCAGATGGTGGAAGGACATTTGACCTTCTAGGTCAACATTCCTTCGACTTGGTTGGTCCACATGAACCAACAAGAAAATATGGGTGTAAAAATCACTTATTAATAAGATAATAAATAATAAATTATTTATTAAATAAAAGTCAAAACATGAAAATATTTATTATTTAATGTAGTATTTTATGGTCATTTTTATTTATTTTTACAAGGTTATTTACTAAGTGTTAATATTTACATATATATATATACAAATACATTTACATATATTATATGTATTTTATTTTTATTTTGTATTATTGATTTTATTATCATATTTAAATAATTTATATATTTATAATAAAATAAAATAAATATGTACATATTTTATGTTTAATTTTTTATGATTTTATTTAAATACTTAAAAAAATAAGTATATGTATTTTGTAGGTATAATTTACCTATATAGTATAATGCTTTATTTATTTTAATTATTTTTAAAGGTTTTATTTTATGTTTATTATTGACATGTATTTCAAATAATGTTGACAAGTATTTAAAAACATAATAAAGATAAAAATTTAAAGAGTAAATATATTGTATATAATATACATGGATATAATACAATAGGAACCCAAAAGACAACTTTTGCATCTCAACTCAAAATTAAATGAAACCACCTTCATTAAATATATAGTTAATTTTATATGAATAATAAAGTGAGTTTGGTTAATTTTGAGTCAGTAACGAGGAGTTGCAGGTCTTGGGAAGTTTTATCCGCGGCCTCCTGTTCTGTATGTCTCGATTGCACTGTGCATTGTTTTATGTGAAATAAGTTTTGTATTTTTCTTTATATTTTTATGTACAACTTTCATGTTGAGGGTTTTATTATTTGAAGTATAAAATTTGGAAAATAAAATAGGTCACCAATGGCTATTTATTGAGTAAAAGAATTAGGGTTTTAAGGAGTTTTCTATGAAATTAGTCTGTCCTATATCCTCTACTTTATTCCTTGTCAACCAAGTCAATATTTGACCCGGTTTTGGGGTCTAGGGACATTTAGTATCTTTGACACGTTGTTTCTTTTTCTTTCCTTTCCTTTATTCTTTTATTTTGGAATAACATCTATATAATTATACAATGTTTATCTGTTAATAAATGAATGTTAGTTAATCCAAATAAATGTTATATACATGCATTTAGCTAGGTATTTAAGGCCAAAATAAAAGAATAAAGGCGATGAGATGGAGATTCATCACTCCCATAGACATGCCTTTGCTTGTCCCTAGGAAACACTTATGACAATGAGTGTGGAAAAAGAAAATAAAGAAAAGTAAAAGAAATAACTTGGAATGATTTTTGAGTCGTAAATTTGTCCTGATAAAATCTAAGTTTCAAGCTCTATTATGACCTTTGGATTCTTAGTATGTTCGGAACCACATTAAGGTTAGGTAGTGTGACACAACAACCCTTAGATTCCATGCTCCTCTATTCAGTTCAAATCACAGCCTGGTCAGAACCATCTTTTTAGATGCATACTCTCGCAACCTTGAAATGACAAGTACCATGTGTGTGAATTGGGTTAGATGTTCCTAGACAAATTACTGAACTATCAAGTGGTCTCCTCCTCTGTCAACTCGTCCTCAAGGAGATGGATATTTCCTTCTAAGTTCATGTATGTGCTAGTTTAAAAATGTACGGGGAAGAAGTTAAAAGAATAGGAAAAGAAATGGAAATGGACTAGCATAGTAACATTTCCTTGTGAAGATCGACCAGTGTATCCAAGTCTTCACAAAAAAGAAGGCCTTTCCTGGAAGATAGAAATTTTTGGAATTTTTGACGTAGGCTTCCTTTTGGATATTTTCTTTTTATAGCATCGCTCTACCTTTTTGTTCTACAATGACATATATAGAATATTTTGTGCTGCCCTTGTTTTGAGGTCTTGGAAAAAGTTATGCCAGTGGACCATTCATTATCCAAAGCTTTATTTCAATCCAGTCTTTGGTTGTTAGATGTCCATGTTGTCAGAGGATGTGGGTTGAAGTACCGTTTTAGGAAGTCCCCAAGAATGGTTCATGAGTCACCCTTGACAAAGCATCCTAGTATTGTCCCAACATAGACTCCAAGATCTTTCAACAATCCATCTGGGTTTAGCTAAGTGTTAAGTGCAGGGTCTCAAGACAAGCCATTGACTCAAGAGTCATACGGATGACATGAAAGGATCTAGTTAGACAGATTGAATTAGCTCATGAACATAGTCTCATGGTACCTAAAGAATTAATTCAAGGTGACATGAAGCATCTCAATTCTTCTCCTTAATGGGTTCCTCTAAAATTAAGTGGATTAAGGTCTAGTCTAATCTCGAATCTTCGGACTTTATTTATGTTCAACTGTCATTATCATTCTGAAAAATGCAAATTCTTTATAATGCAAGAAAATCATTTTGTGAAGTAATTTATAGTATTGGAACATTTTATGGTTTTTTTTGAGATAGTTTGGCAAATTTTTATGAAATATTTGAAAACATTGGTTTTGAAAAATTGTGAAATTTTTACGGAATTCTAATAAAGGATAGTGAAAGAAGTATATACAAATATTTACATGGTAGGGCAAGCAAATTTACAAGTAGTGAGTGTAGAATTTATACTTAGAATTTGTTAGTTGTTACTTAGAGGTTTTTATATACAACGATTATTTGGGTTGTTATTCAACATAATCATTTACAAGGTTCTCAAAATAGATTGAAAAAAATTTTACTAACATTTTTGAAAACTTTATATAGCAAATAATTTTTACAAACATTTACAAAATTTATATATTCTTTTTGCAAAGATTTTTCAAAGGTATGGATAGATTTTTCAGAATATTTTTTCAACCATTTTTGAAATCATTTGCAAACTAAATTTTAAAATTTTTTATTCTAATAAATGAAACAAAATTTTGCAAACATTAATAAAAGATTTTTACAAGGGCCTGATTTTTTTTAAAAGTTTTTCAAACAGTTTTCAAAAGATTATTCAAGACATTATCCAATCATTTTTCAAATCATTTTGTAAAACGTTATTTAATGGGTTTATTAATGATATTTTGAAAACATAATTAGGATGTATTCTTTGAAGTTGATTAATTATATACCTTTAATCATATAATATTTTAGCTATATTATTCAAAATACGAAAGTACAAGTTATGGCTAATGCATTTATAACATATATATGACCACCCATACTATGCTTGAGCTATGTCCTCTTAGTGATCATAGAGTAAAAGGAAGACATAACTCGTTCCGAGTATATGAAAGTCTATACTACAATGGCTAAATAAAGAATGGGAATTCGGTCACCCCCATATACTTTGGATCAACAATACTAGATTTAGAAGATTGTACATGAAATATGGATGATCGAGGGTGTGAATGAATAGATCAAGAACTTGGTTTGTCTCTCCCTATACTTAGGGTAAATGATCCCTAAGCATAGAGCCTGAATCAATAGGTGAAGAGATGTGGATCCAAAAAAAATAAAGATGAAAGGATGGACAACATCACCCCTCCTATATTTATGGTAAAGGATCCCTAATTATAAGAAACAACATGAGTAACGAAATGGAACGGAGAAAGAATACTCGACTCGTCCACCTCCCTAGTACTTAGGATAAAGCACATCCTAAGCAAGACAAACACACTGATTGAGGTGAGCAAGAAATAATAGATGGAATGAAAGAAACGAAAGCAAATATATACACGACAATGATTGTACAATGATCAAGACGGTAGAAAATCGTACGTTCTTGCATGACCACTAAGGAATGGATCTAACAAGGTGCAAGTTAATGTCGAGGTCTAATTCCGATGAAGCTTGATTGGGATCAACATGGTGGAGATCCTTAGTGGTATCAAAATAAAAGGGCATGAACTCATCAGTGGAAGAAGAAATGTCAGGTATGGCATGGAAAGTCTATATTTTTTCTGCCCTCTCCAGTAAGGTATCTATGGTGTAAATGTTGTGGATCTCATCAACACATCACCAAACACTAGAAAAGGGAATATAGAGGTCTATGCTTTCTGAGTCTCCCCCTTTGAAGAGGAATTTTTGGGTCTCAATATTGTTTATGCTATAACAAACATTGTAGGTCTCGACAGTTAGGTCATAGTCTTCTGAATCATATGACACAAATACACTCTCATCAGGGGGTGGATTTTTGGGTGGTAGTGGGTGTTGTGGTTGTCTCAATAAGCACACTCACATTGTGGGAATGAAATCATATCTCTTCAGATCCATAATTAATAACTACCTTCACCATAGTGAGAAAAGGCCGACCCAGGATGATTGGAGAGTGCTCCACATAGGTGGAGCTCTCCCTAGGCAATACAAAGAAATCAACAGTGAAGCTCATGCCCTTGACCAGGATGAAAACATTTTCAATAAAACACTTCAGCCTCCTTATCGATCGGTCAACAAATTGACAAATTATCCTAGTTTTTTTGAGAGGACCTGTATTGAGTGTCTCGACAAGAGAGAATAATATTATATTAATCGATGCATCGATGTCACGGAGAGTGTGATCAAAGTGATGGTCAGAAATGGATCATCTAATGAAGGGTGTACTGGGGTGCCTTTTACTATTGGGCAGACGGTAAGTGATGGCATGGTCAGTTGCCATGGTCAGAACGCGGCGCTCAGTCCTGCGACGTCCTTTTCTTTTCTTGGGTGCAGGAGAAAGCAAATGATTCAAGGCCTTTCGAAGTGAGGCACTAAAAATATCCTGAATGGCCACCACCTCTTCAATGTCGGTCAACATTTTTTATTTTTTATTTTATTTTTTCTTCACTAGGGAAGAAGTCAAAATCAACGTGCACACAAGGATGACTAGAATCGATAAGGAGGTAGGGTGACGGGAATTGTGGGGTATGTATCTGTGGATAAGGTTGGTGGCACATGTGCCCTCTCCTCACAATCTGTTCTAACTAGGTGTTTCCCTTTATTGTCTTTTTGAAATTTTATATTTTGCTCATTTTTTTTGTATTTTTGGTGACTGTGATCTCCCATGGGTGGCCTATCATGTCTCTAAGATTTAAGAAGGTGAAGCGATACTATGGCTCTTATTAAGGGTTGTGAGGTCATCTATCCTCTTCTGCATTTACTTCACTACCTCGGTCACATAATAAAGAGTAGTGTCAATGAGAAGTGAGTCCAACAACAAATTACCAAGAGGTGGTGATGGTGGGTGGCGTGACTATGGTGGTGGGAGATCGTCAAAATCTGGTGGCTGAAACTGTGGGTGTATATGCTGCCATTATGGATGTGGAAAATCAATGTGTGAAGGATGCTCGTTTGGATATGTAAAAAAAGGAAAGTCCAGGTAAAACCCTCTTGACAAAATGGAGTTGCACTCAATAGAGTAGAGTGAGAAGAATCTACAAAGTCTGGATACAAGAAGCTCTAATCAACCATCTCCATATTCAAGTGGCAGGGATTGGGGAGAGCAGGAAAGTCAAGTCAAAATATGAATAGAAATGTACAAGTACGTAGAGTGATCGAACACACATAGAACAAACACAAATCAAACCACTCAATTGGCCTACTAAACACTGTGAAGACCATGTAGAGTTAGGTGATGAAGAAAATACTACAAACTCAAAGGTATAGTCTCTTATATTGGTTGTGTTCAAGTCAATGTAGCACACCTACTAAAACACCAGACCACTTAATCTAATGTCTAAGGCAAGTGGTTGCAGCAATAATAGGGCCCTAAATCCATTTCAAGTGCTTAAGACACATGTCCATGGATGGGTGCTCTAATCCTTATGTGTAGGTGATTCATAGGGTCTAAATGATACATATGCAATGAGGGGGTTACTCTCCTCAAAACAATGATTTTTGTCCTTGCATTTAGTTTTAGAGTCGAGTTCAGTTAGCACTCCTAATTTTATAGGTTATCACTTTTTTTGTCTTTTTTGAAAAAAAGAAAAGTCTAACGAATTTCCCATTCCTTTTATTGTTGAAGTGATGAATATCCATTTCATCACCTTTATTCTTTCATTTGGGCCTTAAATCCCTAGCTAAATGCATGTATATATCATTAATTTGTGAAAATAAGCACTCAATAATTCATAGTAAATACTGTATAAAATATTGTATATAATACTATATTTAATTTCAAAATAAAATAATAAAGAAAGAAAAGAAAAAGAATGAAGTGTCAAAGAAACTGAGTGACCCTAGAACCCCGAGACCTAGTCATCATGATGACTTCGTCGACAAGGAATAATGTGGGGAGAGATAGGGGGCCAATTATATAGAAAACACACCACAAGAACCCTAATTTTATAACCCAATAATTATAGTTTGAAACTTATTTTATTTTTCTATTTTTACAGCACAAATAAAAAAATTGTGCCATCAATATTGTACATAAAAATACAAAAAAATAAAAAATTTACTTCACCAAAAAATAATGCATTGTGTGCTCGAGACACGCAAAATTAAAAAAAACGTAAACAAAACTTTGCAGACATGTATCTTCTCCATACAAACTCAAAATTAACCAAACTCACCTTTATTGTTTATAAAATAAAAATAATTATTTAAAGATGGAGTTTTCATTAAATTATGAGTTAAGATGCAAAAGTTAGGTTTTGTGCCCTAGTTGTGTACATGTACATAATATTCAATATATTTATTCTTTTATATTTCTCACTTACTTATAATTTAATAATTTTTTAAATATTATTCAAAATACTTGTACTTTTTAAAATTAAAATAAAACTATTAAAATACATAAAAATAAATACGGTTGTGTAATATATAAGTAAACATGCTTATAATATACATATATAACATGTATGCATATTTATTTTAGTTCATAAATAAAATAAGAAAATATACTGAAAATATATAAATATGTATTTAAATAAAATATAAATATATAAAATACATGTAAATAATAATAAAATATAAAATAAAAATTTAATATATAGAATACATGTATATTACCTATATATACACTTGTAAATATTAACATACAATAAAGTAACTTGTAAAAATAAATAAAAATCCTAATTAAACACTAGATAAAATTTAAGTATTTTTCATGTTTAACCAAAAATCACATAAATCATTTCGTAGTTTTTATTGATTTTATAGTAGAACTTTAGATCCCATTTTCAGGTCGGTCTACATGAACTAACTAGAAGCCTTCGTTTGTTGATAGGCGGGTCAACTATAAAATTCCCCGCCTCCTTCTTGTTAGAACACGTGAAGCTCCATCTTCTTCCAATTACCCATGCCCATGCTCGAATCTCCACCTACCACCATCGAGCCTCTCGCCATCTCTCCACATTTTTGATCGGAAACCATGTATAAAAAACCCCCTTTGGCCTTCCTTTTTGTTCTTGATCTCCTCTAGGCTACCGTAACCTCAAAAGAACCTCCCATGTTGATCAACCTGGTGACAACGAGTTGATCCTTGGCATTGATGGTGTGGAGATGGAAGGAGGAGGGCGGTCTAGGTCAGCCAAGCATCTTCTTCGATTACTTCTCCTACTCAAATCTCTAGGGCTCATTGAGCTGCTAGGTAACATTAATTAGCTTGCATTTCTTTCCCTTGGTATAGTTTAGTTGTTAATTTGATTAAGTCACTTGTATTTTATTTTAATTTTAAAAACCAAAATGGCGGGAGGATTATGCTCTGGCCAAAAATCCATCATGCTTTCACTGTCTCCGACCCGCAACTCCACCTTAGTCCCTCTCCCCTTCATTCCTCTACATTTCCCATTTGTTATTCATGTGATCCTGCAACGATTGAGCTGGGGCAGAGCTCCATCCTCTGTCACCGTCGGAGTCCACTACAACGTGTTCTCGGTGCATTTGCAGCTTCAACGGAGGGTCGAGGAGATATCCCTCGGTCCCCTGAACCTCTTGGTGCAGGACTGCGATCGAAAGTGCCACTTGGAGCACCATCCCAGAGCTTGAACATGAGCTCCAAGTCACCTCAGACCCTGGTCTCCCTGATGAGCCCCGGAAGTTCTTAAAGGGTCATGTAGATGCGCATCACTCTAAGGAAGGAGAGGAGACTCTCAGCGAGGGAGCAAGATCCCAGACGGAGGAGAAATCGACGATAGAAGCTCATCGGAGGCCTGTTCTTCATATGTTCGTCCAACATCATCGACCGCCATCCGATCAATCCATCTGGCATAAATCTAATTTGAGTCTTCCAAACTGAAGTGAAATGACATCTTCCCTTGTTGTTGAATATGCTACGTAGAGTGCTGACCATCCTACAATAACATGCGTTTAAGGGGTAATTTATTATGTACTCATCGGTTCTTTTTATAATTTAATAAGTAGTCATATAAATACTTACTTATGTTATAAATTTTGTGTAAAACTTACAACTGGGCCCCCTCACTCCTTGTAAATAGGAATAGGTCTAATACCAAGTGAGCTCACGCAGAGCCCCATGTGAGTTGGCAATTTGCACAAAACCCCCACATGGTTATTTTATTTGCTTATAGTACATAAAATTTGTATTCCAGTTCAGGATATTTTACATGTACACCCTTTGTTTATGTTTTATTGCAAATATGCTCCAGCAAAAATTATCTAAATTAATTTTTGTTTCCTATTTTTTACTAAACATTTCTCATGCTTGAAAGATTGTGCAAAAAATATGGCATGTGCTTTTGAATGATGTTGTTATACGCCTACATTTATATTTTTAATTTCATCACATTTTCCATTTATTAAAATTAATTTAGGATCTATTTAATACTTGTTTAGATATAAACATAAACAAATTTGGAAAAACTAGATTAAAAATTCCAAAAATATATATTATATATTACTATTTATTTTAGCTACAGACCAGAAATCATAAGAAAACAACAAAAATTGAAAAACCCTTCTATCCCTAAAAAATTAGATAATATTTTAGAAGATCAAAAAATTTATTTTTCTACTATATACATTTATATATGCATATTAATACATATTAAAAATCATTTTGAGACATTTCAAACCCATTATCTATTTTTAAAACTCAAAACAATTCAACCTATTTATTAACTCCCTGATTTGGAGTATTTTGGACTTTAAAATACCTAAAAATTACCAAAAATTACGAATAAATACATAAAATAGAAAAACTATCAAAAAAGATAAAAACATTTTTAATAATTTCTAATTTTATTAGCTATTTTTATGAATTTAAAAGCCTATATATACTACATATATATATATTTATATATATACATATTATAATAATAATAATTATTATAAATACTTATAAATAATTTTAGTACCATTAAAAAAATTAATGGACCATTCCTATTTGTATTTACCGTATTTTTATATTTTTATATGTTTGTACATATATTACCTATATTATACATATATTTGTATATACTTATTACATATAGAAAATATAAGGGAATTAAAAATAAAAAGTAGAGAAAGAAAATTTTAATTATAAAATTAAAAAACAAAATAAATAAAATATATTATAAAATACATAGAAATTAAATATATTCAAAACTCACAAAAAAATCAAAAAAATATAAAAATTATTCATTGTTTCTTTGTAGACAATAAATATCCTATCCCCATAGCTCTTAACGGTTTGACACCTAGAATACTTGTGCATTATACAAATTTTATTTGGGTTATAATAAATATTAACCTGACATTCACTTTTCATTATTTAACTATTCATTTGTGGGTTAATTGTCGACTTAATCGGCTCTCGCGAGGAGTCCCCCTTCAGCGACTGTGCTCTCACCTTATGAGATCGCACAACCACCTCTGAAAGTTGGTCACATCAAATGGCATCGTTTCCAGCGAGTAATGCTTTATATATGTTTTAGTGTAAATATTTATTTGCATACTTATCTTCTTTTTATTTATTTTATACATAATTGTTTTATCTGCTTCTGACATACTTCCTTGTTGAATTTCTTACGATCGTCCACGTGGCAAAGGCAACTTCTTAGGAAGCCGATGCACCCAACCTATGAGGAGATCGGCCTTTTCTACATAGGTTGATTGGAGTGAGCAAGACAGAGAGAGAGAGAGAAAGAAGATCAGAATTTCGGCATAGAATTTTTCTTTTTTATTTTTTGATAGTGAGGCTTTTTTATTTTCATTATTAATGTGTAATAATACAACACTTGGACATTTTGAACACTAGACTCACTACGAAGTGCATTTTAATGGTGATTGCTCGCTTAATGTCCTTATTGGCTTTTTCATGTTTTCTTGCCTTCTTCTTTTTTATTCTCTATATTTTCCATTTCTTTGTTTCCCATGTTTTGAGTTTTCTGCTTTATTTCCTTTTTTTTCTGCGAATGAGTCCATAAACATAGGATTGCTTGACGTGATAACTAGGTACAAAGCCTAATTAGAAGCATATGCCTATAGTTCTCTGCACTTGGACTTAGTTAAATTGAATGGTTTATTATTCAGACTTGAAACTGAGCATTGTGAGAGGCTATAAACATTGCTAGCAGGATCTGTTGTGGCAAACATCGAGGAGTCACCAAGATTGGACTTTTGGGTTTCTTTTCTAGGTATTCTGCATCTCACTCTTCATGATAACTAGAAATTCCTATTTAGGGTAATTTCACTCTTTTTGCAGATCATGCATGTAGTGTAAATATTTAAATTTTGTATTGCATCCATAGGGAGAGAGATGGGAAGCAATAATAGTCTTTTTAGATTTGAAAGCATCATTAGATACTAGTAGATATTTCCTCCTTAGTATCAACTTGCACAACTTTTCCTACTCCTCTCCCATTTTTGAATAACTTAGGATTCAAAGAAAATAGAAAAAAATCGTTAGGCACATTATTTTCAAAAATACTAAAAAAATGATAAACCAAAACGTTTAAACAAGGGGAATGTTTAATAAAATTTGACCTTAGTTAAAGTTCGTAACAAACATTCATTGTTTGGGATTCATAGTACCCACATTGTTTTCAGGTACATTCCAGACTATGTGAGGCGTGACCCATAAGGATTAGAACCTAAAACCCAGCCTGAATATTGCCCAACTATGGACTGAGTTAATGAAGTATTGTCTCTTCTATGGATTAATGAAGAATTGACGCTTCTATCATACATAGGTGAGTAAGGCCTTGTCAACGATGGTTTTCTCGGCTTGTGTTGAACATCTGACCTGGTCCGAAGTATTGATCTTACGCCACGCCCTCATGGGTGTGTCTGTCTCATCGTCTTGCATACAAGTACCTCACTTGTGGAGGAAGTAGTGGTTCCGCTTATTGGATTCCTCCTCTATTCTTTAGTTGAGTAGTGGATCCATACCTAATATGAGGGATTCTATTGAAATGTGCAGGCTACAGGTTCAAAAGGAAGTGAAAAAGTACGGTATACCTTTTTGGTTGTACTCACTCTTCTACAAGGTTAGCCTCTATGGACTTGTTCAAAGATTGCCTGAAAATATTAATAAAATTGAAAAGATAAAAATAACATAACTCTTACGACTTCACATTATGTTAGGTTGGTTAATATACACATTTATTGTGTTTGTTTGAATTAGAATTCGGTCTTAGGTCTAGTCCTGCTCACTTGCATCATTTTCTTTTTATCTGTTTTTATCTCTTTTATCCCTGCTCATTGTGATCCCTCTTCCGCTTTCCTCTTCATATATTGTTCCTCATCCTATAAATTTCCTTATTTACTCCACTTCTATCCAAGATGTCATCTCATGGATGGTTTAGTCAGGACACCGTCGACACCCACATCGATTACGAGTTCTAGGCAATTCCTGAGAATTTGTTTTGAATCTTGTAAACTAATCTTCGGACTCATCAACCTCTTTCTTTATTTAAATAAACCGTGATCACTCTCGTCCTACCATTCCTCGGTGGATGGAGATCGATTTCAGACAATATGAAATGCTTTATTCACATACATATGGAATTGACCTTAATTCTATATCATCCATTTCTCCTTCTGCTGAAGATTTGCAGTTTGAATTGGATGCATCATTTTGTATAGAGCAGCACTGGACCCCGTGTAGATTACATCCTCTGAGTTTGATTTAGAGATGTCTTATATAGGGAAGGGAAAGGAACCAAATCAACCAGACCAAGGACAACTCGATAAGAACACGATCAATGCATAGCTTCTCGCAACCATCCAGGCCATCCAACAACAGCTGACATATCAAGCTCTTACTTATGTCGCTTTTCAAGAATTGTTGAATGGACTGAGGAGAGAGAGAGAGCATAGGAGGAGGAGGAGGTGATGATGAACCTGAAGATGGGCACCACGAAGGGCCTGTAAATTAGCCCAGAGGAGAGAGAGGCCCAAGCTCACTCTCAAAGAAACATATAATCTTAGCGTTGGCTAGATGATAGAGTGGATATCGATCCATGTAGTCCACAGACATTTTGAGCTCAAGCCACAATTTCTTGCTCTTCTGCCCTTAATTTATGAGAATATAAATGAAGAGCCTTATATCCATCTTCAGTCATTTTCTCACATCTGCCATTCCACTCACTACCCCAATATTCTGTTGTGCATAGTTAAGATGACTCCATTCTAATATTTCCTTCGGGTCAAGGCTTTATATTATATTAACCATCTAGATATGGTTGTGATGACCTGCGGAAACTAAAGTATGTGTTTCTCCAGAAGTATTATCCACTTGGTCGTCTGAATCAGATGTGAGCACGGATCGACAATTTCTTCTAGGGACCCCATGAATCAATACGCGAAGCTAGGATAGATTCCGTGATTTACAAGAGAAGTGCCCCCACCACTACATTCCTCGGACTAGCCTTGTACAACACTTCTTCGCGGGATTCACTTTTGAAAGCCAAAGGCTAGTAGATGCCACCTGTGATGGCTCACATTTCAACAAGGATGAGGACATCATTTGGCAAATCTTTGAAGAGATAGCCAGAGGAGAGGTCACTCTATCCTTATCCTGCGCCTATTGGTGACAGTCACGGATCCACCACAAGCCTGTTAATATGGTAGCATCTAGTGGGCAAGGCAGGGATGAAATCTCCTAATTAGAGACCTGGCTAACTCGGGTAAATTTGATTAACTAATGCGTCGTTGTTACCTAAATCAACTTAGTAGAAAATCAAAGAGCACAATTAATAAACTAGGTAGACGACTCAAAGAATCAAAGGATTTTTTATTTTCTTTTTTAGTGGCTTTTAATTTTTAAAATTTTTTAGTATTTGAAAATATGGCAAATAAAAGAGCAAAGGAAAACAAACCCACTTTTTATGTTTTCTCAAATAGGCTAAATATGTAAAATAATTCAAGTAAAACTATTTTTGGGTTTTGGATATTATTCTAATGTGTTTGTAATTTTTGTATAACTTTCATATGTTTTTATCAGAAAATATTTGCAAATATCTACAAACATGAACTGGAATAAAAGTTTTTGGACTTTAAATGGATTTTATATGATTTTATTAATGATTTTAATGTTTTGCAAATTTTATATTTTTATAGAAGCAAATGATGTAAAAATTGGATATAAAATAAAACAACTCAAAATAAAGATACCCTAATTTTTTATAATTTCGAAAATATTTTTAAATTTTGTATGAATATTCTAAATTAAATATAAAGATATGACATTATTTTTGTATTTTTAAAATACTAAAATTACTTATTGTGAAATAAAAGATTTATGTGAAGTAGAAGGACACAACTAATCTTTAATTTTAATTTTTGAGAATTTGTGGGAAAAGTTGACTATTTATTTCATGAAAAATAAACAAAAATAAAAGGCTGGAAGATGCAGCACCTGAATGCAATTAAATTAAATTCTATGGTTGAAGTATAACAACCAATAAAAATGAGGGGGCCTGAATGCAATTAGTCCAGAAAATCCATGTGCTACACATGATAATCGGTTTATAAATATATAAATGCAATTCTCATAAAAGTTTTCTTTTTAAGATAACAAGTGAAAAACACAGGTAAAGTTCTGCAAATATCCCACAAAACATGTGAAATCACATGTGAGCTCGACTTGAAGGGACATAAATACAAATAAAGAAAACCTAGGGTCCTTACTGCAAATAGTTTTTAACTTACTATTACATTTATTGTACTAAAACAAAATAAATAAATGATAGGGGAAAAAGGGAAATATACCCTTGGCAGGACACATGGTACATGTGGAATATCTTTAACGTACAACACTGATGACGTATGCGGAGAGGACTTCACGATCGGGGACGTGGCGCTGGCGTACGGTCAGAATCAATTGTTGTGGAGATGATCTAATGGTCGAGGAAAAGAGACTGCCATGCGGTCAGATTTGGACAAGTCCATATCTGAGCGCCTAAATTTGGGTGCTATCATGAGGCTCAGAAAAAGTCTGGAAGCGAGACTCTATCATCTGACGATGAAGAGATGTGTTGGACGAACATGGAAGAAGGACTCATCGGGGATGCTTCAATTAGGGATATCAAGCGATCCAAGGTGTTAATCGGCTCGCTACAAAGTCCAGCACCCTCTTGGTGGTGGTCTGCATCGAGTGGAGGTCTGAGATGGGATGGCGAATGGTTGGATGTGGAAGGTGGAGGTCCAGCACTTGGAGGTGCTCCGACACTAAAGTTGAGGCTCGATTTGAACCGTCCATGCATCCATAACCTGTGAGGGGTATGCTATGATCGGAGGCAAAGCTCTTGCGAGGGGTGTTATTTGCAGTTAGAGAGGAAAGAAGAAGTGGGGGGTGATGGGTTGATCTTCGATGATGGTGAGGGAAGGATATCAAACCTATTCTTACTTTGATGAGAAATGATAGGGTGGAAAGGCCACGTGAAAAGATGGTGAGTGATATGGGGATCGAATCGATGTGGTTATTTGTGAATGATGAGGCTCCAATCTGAGGGCTTGAGCAAAGAAGAAGTCCATTGACTAATGGATAATTCGAAAAAGGAGTGAAATGCGAAGGAAATAGAGGGTACCTGAGTGGTATGAACTAAAAGGCAAAGCAAGGTGGATACTAAGTAAGGTTTGTGGCCTCAACCGGGGTGCAGAAGACCTGGGAGGCTAATCATGGCTGAGCTCCGACCATGAAGCGATATTCAATTGATTCAACGCCATTCAAAGTTCCGAGAAGGCCAATCAGAATCCTGTCGCTATCCTAGAGACACTTGTGTAGGAAGGAGGCATGAGGAACAATCTACCTTGTTGTGGAGTTCAGTGATGATGATTTATAGGTTCCTCGTGGGTCTTGAAAGATCAGAAGAGAGCCCACAACCCTAGAAAGATCCGGTGCTACCTTGGGATCCATGAGGATCGTGGATCTTAGGTGAAGAATTGGGTCCGCAATCCAAGGACAAAAGATGTCGGATTCGAGCAAGAAACTAAGATGAAAACTAGTCTGGTGAGGTATTGCCCGGGTTTGGTGTGGAAGAGGAAGGTTGACTAGGTCATTAGACCAGGTTTGACCAATTAGGAAATTAGAATATACAAAATAAAAGAAAAAAAATAAAAAAATAGCAAATTATTTCAAAAAAATAAATAAATAAAATAAAAAGTGTTTGCTATTTTAGAACTTCTTTTATGATGTTTAATTATTTTTAATAACAAATATATGTGGTGTATAAAGTATATAGTATTATGTACAAGTATAATATACCTATATTTTATATACATGTGTTTTTATTTTATTATTTTAACAAAAATACAATATATTTTGTTTATTTAAAAACATATTAAAGTGTATAAAAATATTTTTATTTTATTTGTATAGATTAATTGGAATTATTAATAAATTAAGTTTTTGTACAATTATGGTGATATAATTTAATCAAGAATTGTTTTATTTTGTATTTTATGAATTTTATTAATTTTTTATTTAATTATTAGGAATATATGAAAGTGTCAAAAATACAAAAAATGTATAAATTAATTATAATATAAATAAATGAATAAATACAAGTATATGTTTTGTACACTTGTACACAAACTTATTTTGTAATTATTTTTGTTATTTTTATTTACATTTTTGTTTACAAATTTTATTAAGCAAATTTAATTATTTTAGTATCATTTTATTTAGAGATAGAAATAGTGAAGGATATTTGCATGTTGAGTAGTGATGAATACATATTGAATAAGGACCCTATCTCTCCCTACTTTATTCATTGTCGATCATGCCAATATTTGGCCTTCTCTCGGCCTTCAGGTCAGTCTGCATTGATTGCATAAATACATCCTTATTTTATTCTTTTTATTTTTCCTTTTTCTTTTTTCCTTTATTCTTTTTTGGTCAAAAATATTGTTAATTACATAATATTAACAAATGTATGTAGAATCCTAATTCATTTTATCTAATACATATTTACAGATATTTTTCATAGGGAATTTGGCTAAAATAAAGGAATAAAGGATGCGAATAACGAATTCATCATTCCCCCATACTTCACATTTACTAGTCCCCTAGCAAACACTTATTTAAAAAAGAAGTGAAAAAAAATAAGGAAAAGAAACATCAAAGAATTTAGAACAATATTGATTATTTTACTTGTCTTCATAAAATTGTAGTATGGAGATCGATCAAACCTTTGGATTATTTGCTTGGCGAAACTTTATTGGGATTGTAATTAAAACCTAAGAGTCTCTACGTTCCACAAGACTCCTATTCAGGCCACCCTAACAGTCAGGTCAGGATAAGTCTACATACGCAAACTCTTATGACTATGAATCTTTACTAGTACTGTGTAAGTGATATATAGCTCCCCACCTCAAAAATGACAAAGAAACAACCTCCCTCAACAAGGTAACTCTACTCCACCGATCTAGCTACTCTTTCCTCGAGGAGCGGGGTATTCCCTTGTAAGTTTAAGTGCAACCAGCTCAAGAAGAGGTGAAAGAAGGGAATGGACCGTGATTAGTGTAGCCACGTATCCCCTGGAGCTTGAGCAATGTAGCCAAGTCTCCAATTGCATTCTTCTCTGAGATGAGACAATGTATCACATATGCTTTGCATATTCAATTATATACACTCCGGCAGGCATTTTATTTTCAATCTAGCATGTCCCCTTTTTTGGAGTTTTCGCATTTTTTTTATATATATATACAATATATCTACAAGGTGCAGCATGTACATAAGGAGTTTTTCTTCTTGAGCCAGTAGACTACCCCTCTTTTGAAGCATTCTTGCAGCCCACAACATCCTATCGTTAGACCTTAATGCCACTAGACCAGGAAGAGATGCACTCCCCTCCCTATAAGAAGACATGTGCTCCCACTAGTTGTTACACACCCATGTCCTACCCCATGCGAAAGGATTCTGCCCTCTCACTACCTCATCCATGAAGAGCTACATGTAGAGTGCTTGTCCAAGTTAAGTCCACTATCTTGAAGAATCACATGTGCATTGTTAAGTGTTCTACTTAGACTAATCAAGATAACATGTGAACATAGTCTTGTAGACTCAAAAAATTTAGTTACCAGGACCTGAAAATTCTCAACTCCAATTTTTATAAGGTTCCTGTGAAATTAAGTGGATTAAAGTCTTAACCAAGCTCCAATCATCAATTTTATTTCAGACTAGATTAAATGTCAATACTATTTATAAAAATGCATATGCACATGCAAGGAATATTTACAAAACATTTGAAAATAAAGGAAAAGACAAAAATCTCTTTGAAAAGTTTTTCAAAGATTTTTTGCATTTTTTATGTTGTTTTTAATAAGAAAGAAAAGAAAGAAAGTTTTTACAAATATTTACAAGAATATGTACATAATTACAAGGGTTTTATTTACAAGTTTCATATAGAATTTTAACAATTCTGTTTATAAATTTTATAAAGGGATTTTTTACACAAGAGTTTTATATATAAAGTTTAAAAATAAGAATGGGTTTTACTTATAAAGAATTTACAACACGTATATACAACAATTCGATGTACCCATAATTTATAGCACCATATGACAAAACTTTTACAAATCATTTTACAAAATTTTTAAAATGTTTTCAAAACCTTTTTCAAAACTAGTTTTACAAAAAAATTTGCAAATCACTTTACAAACAGTTTTCAAAAAGGTTTTTGCAATCATTTGCTTTCACATATATTACAAACATTTATATCATATAAATGATTTTTATACACAAAATTATTTACAAATATTTTACATACGAACATTCTTACAAAACATTTTACAAACATTTGTACAAAAGTAAATATTATAAAGTTTTTATAAATAATTTTACAAACAAATTACACATTTTTGCAAACAATTTCCAAAAATATTTTTATACCAATTTTATAAATAATAGCCATGTTATTAACCCCAAGGTACGAGTTATGGCTAAAGCAAATATAGAATATATATGACACCCCCCTATACTTAGCTCGAACGATGTCCTAAGAGTGATCAAAGAGCGATAAAGGAAGACATAACTCGTGATAAGCATAGAAAAATGAAAAGAATCATATACTACAGCGACTCAAAGAATGAAAGAATTAAATAGAAGTAAATGATCCCCCCTATACTTAGGATCAGATAATCATAAGTATGGAGGACTGTACAAAAGGGGAAAGCCAAGGAAGAGAATGTATATGAAATCAACGACTCGACTTATCTCCCACCATGCTTAGGGTAAAATATCCATAAGTATATAAAAGAATATCAACAACTGGGGGACAAGTAAGTGAACAATCAAAGGAAGAAAAATAGATATTACCTCCCCTATACTTAGGGTCGGTGTCCCTGAGTATAATGAGCAAAAAATGGGGTAATAGGGTGAACGGATATATGAACAACACAAGTTCAACACCCCCTATACTTAGGATAAATTGCATCCTATATATAGAAAAAATCATATGATGAGGCCTGAAATGTTAAACAAAATAGATGGATAAGTGAATAAATATAGACAATATGGATACAGAGAGGCGGAAAGAAGTGTAACTCAGGTATGAGATGCATAAAATGGGAGTCAAAGAACACATCTCATACAAAATGAATAGGGGCAACATCAAAGGTAAATGGATCATGATCAAGAAAAGGCTTTGGGCGCTGATCGTTGACTCGAAAGATGGACTCAGAAGATAACTCGGATATATCAATGCCACTATTGTCATGCACCTTTCTGACCAAATATGGACCCTTCCACTTGCTCTGTAATTTCTCTAAAATAATCTCTGTAATGCATTAAATAGCCATACTCTCTTGTTAGGCTCAAATTGCTTATGGCTGATATGTTAATCATGCCATATATTCACTTGGTCCTTATGTTGTAGACTACTCAAAAACGTCGTATCTCTAAGCTCCTCCAGGGCCGACAGATCTTCTCTCCTTTGATCTCATACACTCTCAGGATCGAATAATTTCTCTGTTACTACCCATAGTGACTTGTGATTAATCCGAACAGGTAAGTGGCATGGCATGCCTTAAACGAGTCGAAATGGACATGCACCCAAAGGTGTCTTGAAGGATGTCCAATAAGCCCACAAGACCAAGCCCAAAAGTGGTGTCCAATCCTTTCATTCTAGGCGAAAAATCTTCTGTAATATAGTCTTGATCTCTCGGTTAAGAACCTCAGCAAGACCATTCATCTGTGTATGATATGGAGTGGCAACTCTATGGTCTATGCTGAACTCATTAGCAAGGGCCCTTACCTTGTCATAGATAAAATAAGTCCCCCCATTAGAAATCAAAATAGTAGGAACCCCAAACTGTGATATGATATTCTTCCTCAAAAATCTCCAAACAATCCTCGCATTAGGGGCTCGGGAGGGTATGGCCTCAACTCAACCAAACGACTCAAAAATCTATAGCCAACAAAATGTACTTGAATTCCTAACTGTGATAGAGGCTACTGCTGGGACTGAGCACCTCTAGTGGACCATTTGAAACCCAGATGATTATGGTAGATATCGGGCTGTTGTTGGTACTGGACATACCAAATCCCGTTGGCTCCCATCAACGGCTATGTTTGCTCGTGCGAAGGTGCGGGAAGGGATGCCAATGGCTGATCACTCTCATATACCACCATCTGTGTGTCTAGTGTAGGCGGTGGTGACAATTGGTACTATGAGGGTGGTTGAATGTGCTCCACGTAAATATGGTGAACCTATCAATATGAGATGGACAGTTGTGAGATCGGCTCCCCTAATCAGCATGTGACCTAGATTGTGGCATGGAAGACATATGTTCCTCTTGAAGGCACATGATCTGTGTCTTGAGTCACTCAAAGTCTGCGCAGCTTGTCAATCGTGTTGAGCTTGTCTGGGCCTTGGCACATCTTCTTCTCGATAATCTCCATGCGGTCCAACTTTTGGCCAATGACACCCATGGCAGCAGCTGATGACTCTGCTAATGCTGCGACTGTAGAAGATGAAGATGGACCAGCCTCTATATGTGCAACTTCGTGGTGAGACAATGCATGAGGGGATGTTTCCCATGAGTGTAGACATGTGCCTTGGTCATCATTGTATAATTCTCAGCCATCTCCTCATAGATGGCCTAGACCAAGACCTCATCCTTGGAAAAATATGACCCTCTACAAGAGGCATTGACTAGCCCCTATAGCTGAGGTGTCAGCCCAAAGAAGAAACTCTAGACTAAGTTGGGCTTGTTGATACCGTGATGTGGACACCTATCAATCAGCTCTCTAAAAATGATCTTAAGCCTCATGGAACTGCTTGTTTGGGATCATGGTGAAATTGATGATCATGGCTCACGCTTCATTCGTCCAACCGAGTGGATAGTACTTGTTGAGGTACTCGATCTTCAATAGCTCCCAAGTAGTGATAACCTTCTCCAAGTGCTTCAACCAGTAGGCTGCTCTGTCAACCAAGGAAAATGGGAAGGCTATCAGTTTGATCGTGTCCTCGTTCACCAACCTATCGTGAATTGTGCTGCAAATCATCTCAAACTCTTGGAGATGTAGATGGGGCTCCTTGGTGGTGTGCCCATGAAACTTGGGCAATAACTGAATCGTCTAGGGCAGTAACTGGAAATTGCCATGAATGGCATGCAACTAAATACACCTATGATTGAGCGTTGCACCAGGGTTGTGTAATGCCATCAAGATGCATGTTGGCCTCTTATATGCCCTAGAATCTTCTCATTCCTCATCTTCTAGGAATATCTCCACCAATGTGTCTGTCATCACTCACATCTACCCTCCCATCTCGCATCTTAGTCAACTCCTGCCACACCTCTGTCATGAGAAACGCCTAGTCCCCAATCTATCGCTACGACACCTCTAGGGATGCCAATAGGGTGTTGTTGATCGTCACATGATCAAACACATCATGAATATCTAGCTGATCATCATCTCTCCGCTCTTGGGCCATCTCGTCAAACTTTGAAATGCGAAAAGAGTGAACCACAAGTGTAGCCAAGTCTACAAATATCTGCTCTAACTACTCTGGTTGTTGTTCCTTAGGTGATGGGTGAGGATGGTCAAAGAAGAAGGAGGTGAAATACTCAAGTTCCGAGAGTGTGTCCGAGCTTTCAGGAACCTCCCTAGATGGATGGACAAGTATGTTGTGAAGCAGTGCAACAAAGGTAGCCTAAGATACCACCTACCCATCATCGTGATGTGGGGAGTAGTGAAGATTAGATCTGGACTGGAAACAATGATGATAAATCAAAACCCGAATACGCCAATTCAACGCGATGGCGACTGTGAAAGTTTGGTCGTTAATTTTTTTTGTTTTAGAGTTTAGTTATAATGCAGTCTTATAAAAAAGTTAGCTAGATATTAGGTGCATGCATTTCCCTAAAGACTGGCCCGAATTCTTATGACTAGTTGCACCTACTTTCAGCCAGTATGGGTATAAGTACGAATTGTAAAATGACTACCTGTTACATAAGGATAGAGCCTTAGACATTGTCCTTTAAACTGCCCACTCTACTAAGGAAATACGAACCGTGACCGAGTACCCGTGTTTCCTCATTGAGAAGTAGCTAACTGATTTTATAGAATCAATAGTCTAAACAAGAATCCAGGCTTAGCACTTCCCTATTGTTCGTCTCTCGATCACTCTACAAGTAAATTCAAACAGTGAGGGGGTTACTCTCCCCAAAATAATGAATGTGATCTTTACACTTATTTTAGTGTTGATTTTGTTTAGCAGTCTCGATTTTATTGGGTTATCACTTTTTTTAGAATTTCTAAATAAAGACATGGCTCCTATAAAACAAGGGGATGAAGATGGAAAAGCCAATAGACGATGAAATCAATGACACATGCATGAGATAGAAGGCGTAACTCGCTCCAACAGTCTATATGCAATATGATCCGTGCATAAATGTAAAGACAGAAAATAAACTACTTATATGATGCACGAAGAAATTGCCCTAAACAATAACTTCTATTAAGGGAGGAAGAAGCTGCTAACTATCTAGAAGTGAGACCAATATCCAGTCTTCGATGCCACTCTCTGGCCACCACAACGGGTCCTGTCAGCACTGTATGTGACCTCTCATGGTGTGCGATCTTAAATCCAAATAGTTAACAATTTATTTTACTAAGTCCAATCAATCCTATAGGAACAAATATTCTTTTAGGTGTTTGGACCTAATCACTACGTGACTCAACCTAATAAAATCCTAAGTCTAGGGCTCATACATAGAAAAAAATAAAATAAAGTGGTAAAACTCAAATCCACAAGAAACAAAATAAAATAAAGGCGATGAAAACAACAAAGAAAACCCGATGAGGTCCCCCGACTACAACCGTACTTGGCAAAACAGACCCCGAATAAAAGTTTCAATACTCTTTGAAAATTATTACATGCTTAAATGAAATAAAATATGTAAAATAAAATCTAATTTAAAGTAGTTTCCTGCTTCTCCCAAGCTACTTTCTATTACCGGTTGATGTAGAATGCCCAGCCTCCACCCGCTTGGGTGCATCGGCTCTCCTAAGATCACCTCCCATGCTCCACAGTCCCTCGCAACTAAGAGAAACAAGAGAATGTGTTAGAACAGATTTTATGAAAACTATAAACAAATAAACGAAAATAAAAGTTTAAGAAAGAAAGAAAGAAACAAGAAAACAATAAACAACAGAAAGTACTAACTACCTAGCCATGCTCTCCGACAATGGCAAAATTCTGATTAACGACCCGGCTAGCTCATGTTAATTTGATTAATCAATACGTCTTTGTCACCCAAATCAATCGAGTCAAAAATATAGAAAAATATTTTACCACTAAAGAAATCAAGCAAACTGAGAAAAGTTGTATAACTATTAATATTAACCTGGTATAGCAACCATGGATTAACACAAGGAGCCTAATTCTTAAACTAGGTAGACAACTCAAAGAATCAAAGGATTTTTTATTTTCTTTTTTATTGGCTTTTAACATTTTCAATTTTTTGTTTTTGAAGATAACACAAATAAAGTAGAAAAAGAAAACAAAAAGTATTTGTGTTTTTTTTCAAATACGGTAAAAATGTACATAAAATTCAAGTAATTTTTTTTGGTTTAAGATATTTTTCTAATTTTTTTATTTTTTAGAGAATTTTTAGATGTTTTTATGATTTAAAATGATTAAATAAAGTAAATAATGGATAACCAACCGTATTTTGTGAATTTAAAATATCAATTATGCTAAAAAATACAGGTTATTAATATTATCTGAAAATAAATGTAAATATCTGGAATCAGGGACTGAAATCACAATTTTTAGATTTTTAAAGGATTTTATATGATTTTTACAGGACTTTTAAAGAATTACAATTTTTTAGATTTTTATAAAAGTAAATGATGTAAAAATTGGATAAAAATAAAAACAACTAATAATAAAGCTACCCTAGTTTTTAGATTTCATAAATAATTTTTTCAATTTTTTATGAATTATCTAAATTAAACTGAAAGAATTGACACTATTTTTGTATTTTTAAAAATAATAAATTAATTATTGTGCAATAAAAATTTTATGCTAAGTAAAAGGACATAGTAGGTCCTTAATCATAATTTTACGTAATTTATTAGTTGAGTCGACTATTTATTTCATCAAAATAAAAAACAATAAAAGGCTGGAAGAAGCAAGACCTAGATGCAATTAAATCAAATTATAGGGTCGATGTATAACAACTAATAAAATGTGGGGGCACAAATACAATTAGTCTAGAAAATCCACGTGCTACACGTGACAGACGGTTCACAAGGGTAAAAATACATTTCTCATAAAAGTTTTCTGATTAAGATAAGAAGTGAAAAACACAGGTAATGATCTACAAATATCCCACAAAACATGTGAAAGCACGCATGAGCTCGATTCGGAGGGACTTAAATCAAATAAAGAAACGTAGGGTCCTTACTTGAAATAGTTTTTAACTAACTATTACATTTATTGGACTAAAAAAATAAAATAAATGATAGGGGAAAAAGGGAAATATACCCTTGGGTGGACACGTGTCAAGAACATGGAGGATCACTGACATACAGCACTAATGACGTCTGCTAAAAGGATCTGAAGGCCTAGGACGTGGTGCAGGTGTATGGTCCTGATCGACCTTTATAGAGAAGATCTGACGATCGGGGAAAAGCAACTGACATGCTGTTAGATCTAGCCTAGTCCCGATCTAAGCGCCTATATTGGGCGCTATCGTAGCTCAGATCAAGTCTGGAAGTGGGACTCATTCATCTCATGGTGAAGAGACGTGTTGGATGAATTGGGGATGAAGGACGAAGGACTCGTCGGGGCTACTCCAATCGGGGATCTTATGCGATCCAAGGTGCTGATAGGCTCGCTACAAAGTCCAGCACCCTCCTTGTGGTGGTCTGCATCGGGTGGAGTACTGAGATGGGATAATGAACAAATAAATGTGGAAGGTGGAGGTCCAGCACCTGGAGGTGCTCTGTCACTTACTTTGAGGCTCGATTCGAGCCTTCCGTGCGTCCACAACTTGCAAGGGGTATGCAATGATCGGAGGCAGAGCTCCGGTGGGGGGGGGGTTATTTGTAGTTTGAAATGAAAGCAGCAGTGGGGGTGACGACTTGATCTCCGGTGAAGGTAAGGGAAGGAGATCGAACCTATTCTAGATCCGATGAGCAATCATAGGGTGGTAAGGCTATGTGAGTAGACTGTCAGTGACATGGGGCTTAGATCGATGCTGATAGATATGAATGATGATGCTCCAGTCCGACGGCAAGAGCAAAGTTAGAGGATGGTGACTGATGGATGAATCTAATGAATGAGCAAAATGCGAAGGAAATATAGGGTACATCAGTGATGTGAACTGAAGGGAGAAGCAAGGCGAAGGCGAAGGCGAGGTTGTGGCCTCATATGGGGTGCAAAAGACTTGGGAGGCTAATTGCGATAGAGCTCCGATCATGAAGCGAGCTGCGATCGATTCAACACTAATACTAGCTCTGAGCAGGCCAATAAGAATCATGTCACTATCCTGGAGGCACTGTGGAGGAAGGAGTGCAAGGAATGGACCGCCTTACTGTGGTGGCCGGTGAAGGTGATTTATAGGGTCCTCGAGGGTCTAGAAATATCGGAAGAGAGTGTGTAACCCTAGAAAGATCTAGTGCTACCTAGGGATTCGCAAGGATCATGGATCCTAGGTGAAGAATCAGGTTTGCAATCCAAGGACAGAAGAGGCTGGATTCGGGAAGGAAAATAGGAAGAAAATGAGTCCAACGAGGCATTGCCCGAGTCGGGTCTGGATGGGGGAAGGTTGATCCTTGTCAATAGACCCGGGTAGACCAATCAGGAAATAAGAATATACAAAATAATAGAAAAATAAATAAAAAATAATAAATTATCTCAAAATAAAAACTAAATAAAATAAGGATTGTTTATTATTTTTCAAACTACTCTTCTATTCTTTTTAATTATTTTTAAAAATAAATACATATGGTGTATAAAATATATGGGATTATGTGTAGGTATAATATACCTATATATATACATGAATTTTTATTTTTTTATTTGTGTAAAAATTCATTATATTTTATCATTTATTTATTTAAAAACAATTTAAAGTGTTTAAAACATTTTTATTTTATTTTTATAGATTAATTACAAGTGTTTATAAATTAAGTTTATGTACAATTATGGTTATATTATTCAATGAAGAAAACTAACTTTATTTGTGTTTTATTTAGTACATTGTGAGGTTTATTTAAATTTTATTTCAATATCATAAATATATGCAAGTGTCAAAAATAAAAAAATATATACTAATTATTTAAAACAGAAATAAATAAATGAATAAATATAATTATAGGTGTGGATTCTTGTAGACAATATTATTTTGTAATTATTTTTGTTATTTTCTTTTATTTATTTACAAAATTTATTAAGCAAATTGAATTATTTTAAGATCATTTTATTTAGAGATAAAAATAGGTGAAGGGTACATATAGGATGAGTAGTGATTAATATATAGTGAATAAGCACCTTATCTCTCCAGAGTTTATTTTTATCGATCAGGCCAATATTTGGCCCTTTCTTGGGGTCCAGGTCAGTATGCATTTATTACATAAATACATCCTTATTTTGTACTTTTCCTTTTTTTCTTCTTTATTCTTTTTATTTTGATCAAAAAGAATGTAAATTACACAATATTAACAAATGTATACAAAATTCTAATTTATTATATTTGATACATATTTACATATTATTTGCATAGGGAATTTAGCTAAAATAAAATAATAAAGGATCTGAATCATGGATTCATCATCCCCCCTACACTTTATCTTTACTAGTCCACTAGCAAACACTTATTTGGAAACGAAGTGAAAAAGAAATAAATAAAAGAAAAGGAAAAGAATTCAGAACAATATTTATTATTAAATTTATCTTCATAAAACTATAGTATGGAGCTCAGCGAAAGCTTTGGATTATTAGTTTGAAGGAACCATATTGGGAATGGACTTAAAACCTAAAAGACTCTAAGTTCCAAAAGACTACTATTCAGGTCGCCTCAATAGTCAGGTCATAACAAGTCTACATACACAAACTCTTATGACTATGAATCTTTACTAGTACTTTATAATTTATATATATCTCTCCACCTTAGAAATGAGAAAGAAACAACTCCCTCGACATAGTAAGTCTAGCACTCCGGTCTAGCAACTCTTTCCTCACGAACAGGGTATTCCTTTATAAGTTCAAGTACAATCGACTCAAGAAGAGGGAAAGAGGAGAATACAAAGAAAACTACAAAATTTATTTCACTTAAAAAAGGAAAAAATGTGACATCAATATTATACATAAAAATACAAAAAATACAAAGTTTATTTCAATAAAAAAATGCACAATGTGTTTGGGACACACAAAATTAAAATCCACAAAGAAAACTTTGTAGACCTATATCTTCTCTATAGAAACTCAAAATTCACAAAACTCACATTTATTAAGCATAAAATAAAATTAGCTATTTAATGAAGGTAGTTCTATCCAATTTGGAGTTAGGATTCAAAAGTTAGGTTTTGGGCCCTCATTGTGCAATAGACATGTATATAATATCAATATATTTATTCTTTATATCTTTCACTTTCTTATATTTTTTAAATTTACAAATGTTAAACATACTTATAATATACTTGTATAATATGTATGCATAATTATTTAAGTACATAAATAAAAAATACTAAAAATATACAAATATGTATTTAAATGTTATAAATATATAAAATACTTGTAAATAAGAATAAATTATACAATACAAAATAAAACTAAAATAAATAAAATATATTTATATTTACTTATATATAGAAATGTAAATATTAACATACAAACTTGTAAAAATAAATAAAAATCGTAATAAAATACTACAAATAATAATTTTCTTATTTTGACCAAAAATTATATAAGTCATTTAATATTTTTTATTAATTTTAAAAGGGAATTTTAGATCCCATTTTTCTGGTTGGTCCATATGGACCAACAATAAGCCTTCATTTGTTGACTGACAGGTCAATTGTACAATCCCCACCTCCTTTTTGTCAGAAAACATGAATCCCCTTCTTCTAATTACCCACACCCATGCTAGAATCTCCAACTACCACCATAGATACTCCTGCCTTCTCTTTACCTCTTTCGTCGGAAACCATGTCTAAAAAACCCCTCTGGCCTTCATTTTTGTTCTTGATCCCCTCTATTTTACCGTAACCCCAAAAGGACCTCTCATGTATATATACCTAGTGATAGAAGGTTGATCCTTGACCTTGACGACATGGAGAACGAAGGAGAAGGGTAGTCCAGGTCTGTCGAGCATCTTTCCCAGCGACCTCTCCTACTCCAAGATCCAGGGCTCATTGAGTTGCTAGGCAATGTTAATTATCTTGCATTTCTTTCCCTTAGTGCAGTTTAGCCTTTAGTTTGATTAAGTCACTAGTAGTTTAGTTTATAAAAACCAAAATCTTCATAGCACTAGGCTCTGGCCCAAAAACCATCTTGTTCTCACCGTCTCCGACCCCAACTTCGCCTCAATTCCTTCGCCCTTCGTTTATATACATTTCTCTTTTTTATCCCTCTTATCCTGCAAGGATCGAGCAAAGACGGAGGTCCTTCCTTCGCCTCCGTGGAGATCCACTACCCTGCATTCCATGTGCATTTGTAGCTTCAGTAGAGGGTTGAGGAGATAGACCTCGTCCCCTTAACCTTTTATTGAAAGACAACGATCCAAAGAACCACATGGAGCACCATCCCAGTGTTTGAACATGAGATCTAAGTCCCTTGAGCTCCAGGGATCCCCCCCAAGCCTCAAACATTCTTGAAGGGTCCTGCATACATGCATCACTTCCAGGAAGGAGAGGTGCCACGCAACAAGGGAGGATGAGGCCGGGCGGAGGATAAATCGACGAGAAGCTTGCCGGAGGACTATTCTTCAGGTGTTCTTCCACCCTCATCCACTGTTGTCCGATCAAACCCCAACCTAGATCTAATCTAGGTCGTCCCAGCTGAAGTGAAATGACACCATCCCCAGTCGCTAAATATGCCACGAGGAGTGTCACCCACCCTACGATCGTGCACATTTAACGGGTAATTTATTAAGCATCGCTCTGTCCTTTTTGTAATTTCATAAGTAATCATGTAAATAGTTATTTACATTATAAATTTTATGTAAAACTTATAATTGGGCTCCTATATTCCATATGAATTGTACATAAGTCCAGTGCCAGGTCAGCACGTAGCGCCCCACGTGAGTTGGCAATTCACATCAAACCCCCTAAGAGTTATTTTACTTGTTTATGTACTTAAAACATGTAATTCAGTTCAAAACATTGCGATATTTGTCATGCACACCCTCTGCATTATTTTTTATTGCAAATATGCCCCTGCTAGAATTATGTAAATTAATTTATGTTTTGTATTTTTGATTTAATAGTTGTGCTTAAAAAAATGCAAAATAATTATGGGATATGATTTGAATGATTTTGTTACATGCATGCATTTTTATTTGTAATTTTATTTCATTTTACATTTATTGAAATTACTTTAGGAGATATTTAATCCTTGTTTAGATGTACAATTCAAATATCTTGGAAAACATGATTAAAAAAATAAAAAATGTATATATTTCATTTTATTATATAACATAGCTACAAAGCAAAAATCACAAAAAATATATAAGAAAACACTAAAAAATAAAAAAAAATCTTCTAACCCTAAGAAATTAAAATATTAAAAACCTTCTTTTGTATATTTTTACATACACATTTTACTACATTTTAAAAATAGTTTTGAGAAATTTTGGACCTATTATCTATTTTTAAAACTAAAAACTATTCGACCTATTTTTTTAACTTTATGATTAGGAGTATTTTGGACATTAAAATTACCTAAAAATTAGTAAAAATTGCCCAAAAATTCTCAAAGATAGATAAAATAGATAAAAACATTTTATTTTATGTTTTTTTAAAATAATTAGATATATTTATTAATATAAAATTGTATATATAGTTACATACATACATATATATACTCATATACTTTACATATGATAATTATTATGATAAATATTTATTAATATTTTTAATACCTTTTAAAAAAGAAAAAAGGAATGTTTCTATTTATATTTAGTTTTTATATATTTCTATATATTATACATATATTACCTATATTACACATATATATATATATGTATACATTTATTGCATATTTAAAAGAAAAGGGAATTAAAAATAAGAAATATATGAAAAGCAAATAAAAATTATAAATAAAAAACATACAAAAATAGTATAAAATTAGAATTAGATAAAAAAATTATATATAACTAAAGACATGAAAAATCCAAAAATCCAAAAATACACAAAAACATTTGTTGTTTCTTTGTACATAATAAGTAACATATTCTTGTAGCTCTAAGTGGTTCAAACCAGAATACTTGCGCATTACAGATATTTTAACTAGGTTATAAAAAAATTTAACTCAACATTCATTTTACATTATTTGATTATTCATCTATGGGTTAATAATTGACTTAACTGACTCTCGCGAGCGGCCACTTAAGTGATTGTGCTCTCTCCTTATGAAATCGCACGATTGATGAATCTCCATTTCATCACCTTTATTCTTTCATTTTAGCCTTAAGTACCTAACTAAATGCATGTATATATCATTATTTGTCAAAATAAACATTCTCTAATTTGTACGAGATATTATATAAAATTCTGAATATTTATCGTATTTAATTTCAAATTTAGAGAATAAAGGAAGAAAAGGAAAAGAAGCAAGACACCATAGGTGTTGAGTGACCCTAGACCCTGAGACTTAGTCATCATGTTGACTTACTCGACAAGAAATAAGTTCGGGGAGATAGGGTGGCCAATTGTACTGACTACGTAGTCAAAAAAACCTTAAAAATATAGGCCAATAACTACCATTTTGGCTCTATTTTACTCTTCATTATTTATGAATCAAATAAATAAACTCCATACTTGAAAGTTGTAGATACAATACTTATAAAAAAACAAAATTGATTTCACCTAAAAGTATTACACAATGTACTTTCTAGACTCAGAATAAAAACCAAAAACCCAAACTTCACAAACTTGTATTTCCTCAAAACGATCTCAAAATGCATCAAATTCACCTTTTGTTGTATATAACTTTAATAAGATATTTAACGAAGGTGGTTTCATTTAATTTGAAGTCAAGATGCAAAAGTAAGGTTTTGGGCCCATATTGTACAATATATCCAAATAAGATATTCATTTTATTATTTCTTTATATTCCTCGTGTTTTTATATTTTTAAAAATTTGTATATATTATTTATAATAAATTTATAGAATTAAATTAAAATAAAATCATAAAAATACAATAAAAATAGTATACAAAAATACAAAGATGAATATACTATACTTACACCTATGTGATAAATACCTTTATTTATATATTTATTTATTTAGGTATACATACTAAATAAGAAAAATACAATAAAAACATACTAAAGTGTATTTAAATAAGTTCTAAATATATAAATTAAGTGTATAAAATAATAAAATGAAAATACAAAATAAAAATAAAATACATACAATATAGATGAACATGTCAATATGTATAGTTAAAAAAGTAGCATATAAGAAAGTAAGTCATAAAATTAAATAAAAATATGTATACTACATAAATTTAGAAACATTTTCTATTTTATAATCATAAATTAATTAATTCATTTTCCAATTTTTATAGAATTTTTAAGCAATATCCATTTCTTTAGTTCCTGGTTTTCCACGGGGACCAACCATGAGCCTCCTTTTGTTGACCTACGTTCAATTGTACCTGAACCTCCTCTGACCCATGTCAGAGTCACAAGTAGCCTAGTTTTGTCGATTCCTTCATGCCTCCATCTTCTTCCTCTCACCTCGAGCCTTCCACCTCTATGCAACTCGATCACCCTTGTTCTTTGCCCATATTCAAATCCTCAGCAACCCCCACTCGATTTCACGCTCTGTCCCTCAAAACTCATCGAAACCTCTCCTATAAAAATACCACCATATCCTACTTTTTTTGGATCGATCATCCTAGGTTATTAGCCCCTCGGATGCACCTAATCTCCTTGGCACTAGTGACTGCAATATCTAGAGGCGATCTACAACGAGGAGGAGCTCTTGGAGAGCTGATCTAACCCATTGTCAGACATTGCACTGCGGGTTCGGCTTTATGTGCTTCGAGCTCAGCGGAGGCCATATTTTAATCACTTTCTAGGTAAATTTATTTACTATCTTTCCATTCTGCACTTTATTGCATGCCTTTATTGCTGCATTAGGGTAGGTCTAGGTTAATCAAACTTCGTCGGATACTCTAGGTCTCCGGCCATCGTATCACCTTGTTCTCTAATGTTACGCCCTGCTGACCACACCACTACCTTCCTTAGTCGCTACTCCACCAAAATCACCCATCAACACCCCTGGTTCCATCCCAGATCTTGATTCCAATGCTCCTCTTATGCCCTTTGCATAAGCATCACCGCCCCACTCCATCTTGCACTGATCCTACCAAATAAAAGCTCAGATACTCTCGCCCTCATCTTACCATGATTTATTGCACATTTATAGGTCTGGATGACCCTTTTTGAGGGGATTTAAGGGTAGAAGAGCACCTTCAAGTAATAGAGCTCTGTTGATGAGCTTTGGATTTCTTTGAGAGATCGCATAGTTGCTGACTGTCCTGCGTAACGATAAGAGCATCTGAGTAGACCTTTTAGAGGTTTGAGGCACGAGCAATAGTGATCCAAAGCACAAAGGACTCTATGTTATAGCAAATTATTCCAAGCGACTTTCCAGCCATCAGATCAAGATCAGTTCTTCTCGAAGCACAGGTGATGTTCAGTTAGAGCGAGCATGAACCGTAGAGATCAGACCTAATATCTAATCCTAGATGTCCTTGCGCGAAGAGGTATCAGTGTTGGTGTAGCGACACGCGGTAAGTAAATGACAAGGATCGTCCGATCGCGCCTATTTTGTGGTGTAAATCGCTTATCTCATCCCAAATTTTTGTATCTTTATTTTTTTGGTCTTGTAAATGTTTAATTAGTTTATAATTTTATTTAAAAATTGCAACGAAACCCCTGTAGTTATTTGATAATGCATTTGGGTCCGTGCTAGGTCACCTCAAGTGTGGGCCCACATGAGGTGGCCATTTCGCATTTAACCACTCGTGGGTTTTGTAATTTCATTTTAGTTTTTAAAATTTAAATATTAGTTGTAATATTTCGGATAATTTTTCATTATAACCACTGACCTTATTTTTAGTTGCAAAAATACCTTTCTAGTTCATTATTTTTTGTGCATGTATTTCGTTTGTTGAAATTATCATCCATGCTCCAAAAATTATGATACTTTAGGGTTAAGTTCTTGCTAGCATACACATTCATGCCGTTGTCTTTTATGCATTTCAATTACAACAACAACAAAGCCTTTTCCCACAATTAAGTAGGGCCGGCTACATGGATTCTTCACCTCCATTCAGATCTATCTTATGTCAATCTCCGACTTATTTTCAAAAACTAAGATCCCTTCGTATAGTCTCTTTCCAACACTTTTTGGACCGTCCTTGCCCTCTCTTAGCCGTCTCAACATCCTAACACTCGCATCTCCTAGCTGGTGTATCCGCTGACCTTCTTGTCAAATTAACAAACCATCTTAAGCGGTCTTCTCGCATCTTATCTTCGATTAGAGTTACACCAACATTCTTTATGATTGCATCATTCAGAATCGATCTTTACATTTGTTTCTGCACATCCACCTTAGCATTTTCATTTCTGATACAACCATTCTCTACACATGTCTATGGTTTACATACCATCATTCAGATCCATAGAGCATAGCAGGTCTCATGGCTGCTTTGTAAAACTTTCCTTTAATTTTTAAAGGATTTTTTATTTCACAGAGAACAACAGAGGCTCCTCTCCACTTAAGCCAACCTGCATTTATTTAGATAATAACATCTCCATCAATTTCCCCACCATATTTCAAAATATATCCCATATATCTAAAATAATCTCTCTTATATATGTCACTAATCTTCACCTCAATTCCTTCACCATTTCTTCCATCAAAGGTGCACTCCCTATATTCCGTCTTATCCCTACTTACACGAAATCCTTTAGTCTCCAATGCATGTATCCATAGCTCAAGCTTCTCATTTACTCTGTCTCTTCTCTCACTAATCAACACAATATCATCAACAAATAACACACACCAAGGTAACTCATCCTGAATGTGACTTGTCAACTCGTCCATAATCAAAGTAAAATGAAATGGACTCAAAGTTGAACCATGATGCCAACTAATGTTGATTTCAAAATATTTAGTCGTTCCAAACGGGGTCCTTACACAAGATAAATCCCTATCATACATGTCGTTTGTGAGGTTAATGTATAATATAGGAACTTATCTCTTCTCTAAAACTCTCCACAATTTCTCTCATGGGATGAAATCATAAGCCTTCTCCAAATCAATAAAGACCATATAGAGGTTTTTCCTTTTTATCTATAAATCTCCATTGTTCTCCTCAGCAAATCGATTGCTTCAATAGTTGAGTGACCTGGCAAGAATCTGAATTGGTTTTCTTTTACGTTGGAAACTTGCCTCAGGCTTCTTTTGATCACAAGTTCCAAAATTTTCATAGTGTGACTCATCAACTTGATACTTCTGTAATTTGAATAATTTTGAATGTCTCCTTTATTCATATAAAGAGGCACCTTGATACTCCTCCAATCTTCAAGAAGTTTATGTTTTACCCAGTAACATTGAATAGATTTGTAAGCTAAGTCAAACCACACTCATCTAAAACACTCCATACATCTGCAGGGATATCATCCGGTCCTACACCTTTCCCAGGTCTCATAACCTTCAAAGCCTCCTCTACTTCCTTTCTTTGTATTCATCTATAACTTGCACGATTCAAGTAACTTTCAATACTCGCTAGATAACCCAAAGTGATCTCTCTATTTCCTTCTCCAATGAAAAGTTTATGGAAGTACTGCTCCCATCTACTCTCTATGTCCTTCTGAGTAACAAGCACGTGACCTTTCTCATCCTTAATGCATCTCACATGAGAAAGGTCTTTGGTCTTTGTTTCTCTTGCTTTGGACAACCTGAGTATATCCTTCTAGCCCTCTTTGGAGACAAGATTTTTTAAAAAAATTTCATAAGATTTTGACTTAGCTTCGCTTAAAGCCTTTTTTGCTTCCTTCTTCACTATTTTGTAGTTTGTGACAGTTTCTGTTGTTCTATCCTTATATATACATATAAAGCAAGCTCTTTAAAATTTTAGCTTCTCTTGCACCCCTTCATTCCACCACCAAGCCTTCTTTTTGACATGGAGCTCCTCCCTTTGACTCTCCTAGTATATCTTTGGCTACTTTTCGGATACAATATGCTACTACCTCCCAGATCTCGTTTGCATTTCCGCTACAATCCCAAGATAAATCATCTAAAACCTTCTCCCTGAAGCTCGATTGCTTTAGTGGAAGATTCCACCATCTAGTTGTAGTGATCTTAGGAATCCTCCTTTTCTTTACCAACCCTTTTATTTGCACATCCAAGACTAACAAGCGATGTTGGGTTGTCAAACTCTCTCATGGGATTACTTTGCAGCCTTTACAACACATCTGATCTCTTCTCCTCAATGCAAAATAATCTATCTGTGTTCTAGCTGGCCCACTCTTATAAGTAATTAAATGCTCCTCCCTCTTCTTGAAGAGAGCGTTTGCTATGAAAAGATCATATGCCGTTAAAAAATCCAGAATGACTTTTCCCTCTTCATTTCTATCCCCAAAACCATGTCCTCCATGAACACTATCATACCCTAAATCATCTTTTCCCACACATCCATTAAGATCTTCACTTATGAAAATATTCTCCTTTTGTGGGATTCCTTGTAAAATCATGTCCATATCCTCCCAAAAACATTATTTAGTCATTTCATCTAACCAATTTGCGGAACATAAACTGAGATGATATTTAGAATTTCTTCTTCAAGCACCAATTTTATCAATATAATCTGATCCCCGAATCATTGCACCTCAACCACACAATCCTTCAAATCCTTATGAACAACCACTCCAACACCATTTCTACCCTTATCTTTACCTGAATACCAAAGTTTAAAGCTTGTATTCTCGATATCCCTTGCTTTCTCTCCAACCCATTTAGTCTCTCGAAGACATAATATATGAATCTTCATTCTTTCATTCATATCCACTATCTCCATCAATTTTCCAGTTTAAGTGCCAACATTCCATCTACCAATCCGCAACTTCCTTCGCAATCTCTTTTGGAATAACTTCTTTACTCGCATGCGTCCATTATGCGAGAACCCTTTTAAATTTTGCACTGCATCTGAACGATGATGCAGTGGAACTAGATTATTTACCTGCATGCATTTCTCATGCAAGAACCCCTACAAATTTTGAACTACATCCAGGATGCGATGTAGCGGCCCTTGCCAATTTTTCATTGCATTCAGGCGATTCAACATACGCAAGTAGGGAACGCCCCAACAAAATTTGTATGTTTGCTTAAATCCATGTTGAAAAATTCCGACTGTCATGAGGCAACTTCATAAATAGTTTTTTTTAATAATATTTAGGAAATTGTCTCCGACTATTTTACACTAGTTGTCCGCTACCTAACGCAACCCTCCTCATTTAGCCGAGCTTGGGACAAGTCAAGGCTGAATTTATGCATTTTAACTATTTATTAAAAATCAAAAGAGCACATTCTTATCCCTATTTAACTTAAAATTTTCTAAATAATACAAATCTTTTTGAAAAAAATCCAAAATACAATATTTTATTTATTATAGTATCTAGTATCCCCAAAATAAAAATCCCAAAAAATAAAAAAAGAAAAGAGAAAAAATTAAAAATCTCCAAACAGTTATTAAAATTAATAAAATATTCAAAAATAAAAAAATAGTTCTTCCTATTTTGTAATTTTAGTTATATATATATTAGTGTACATTAAAATTGATTTTGGAAAATGTTGAGCTTTTTGATATTTTTAAACCCCAAAACCATTCCACCTATTTATTTAATCTTTGTTTTTGGGATATTTTATACTTTAAAAATACCTAAAGGTAAGCCAAATTACTTGGAAAATCATAAAAGTTGTAGAAAAATATATACAACCCAAAACATGTTGTTTTACTATTTTTGACTGTTTTTACCTATATTTATTATTATGCTAATCTATAAAGTACTACATATCTATATATAGTTATATATAAGTTGTAATACTCATTATTATTATAGATAATTTACAATTTTTTTACAATAAAAAATATTCATATATATATATATGTATATATTTATATTTATTTAAATAATATTAGTTAAAAACAAAAAAATAATTAAAATAATGTGCATACAAATATACACCTATACTTATTTTATTTATTTATAAATAAAATACATTTGCAACATGTGTGGGTGTTCGACCCCTACCTGCTTGTCCACTATCCACATTCATCCCAGGGTATAGTCAATTTTGATCCACATTGCTTGCTTTTATTGCTTCATTATTATTTGTGGTTGATTGTTGATTTAGCTAATTTGTCTTTAAGAGTGGTCACTTCGAAAAATACGTGTCCGCCTTGAGTGACCCGCATGACCCTCCTCTCGGGATAATTTCAAGTATTTCAAATGGCTCCGTTGCTGGGAAGAAACGAATCATAACACGTTTTGTACATAGTTGCACATTATATTTCCTCTATTTTATGCTTGACGATTTAAATAATTATTTGATTGTTCTGACCACTTGTTTCTTTGTGAATTTTTTCTTGCAGGGACCGCTTAGCGATGACCATTTCTTAGGAGGTGGGCACATCCGAGTTGAATAGAGATTGGTTGTTTTTTTTGTAAGCCAACTGGGAGAGAGAAGGAGGAAGACTATGGGAGAAGGAGCACATCATACACATAGTTTTTTATTTCTATTTTGTGAGGAGAGTGATTTATTTTTGCAAATTAATTTGTAATAATTTGGACACTACTATATTCACTACGAGGTCCAGTTCTCGAGTGTCTGTTCACCTAGGGGACTTGCTGTAATTTTTCATGTTTTATCGTCTTTCTTTTATTTTTTTCACGCATTAAAGATTCCCGCCTTTGTTTTCATTTGTTTTATGGAATGATCCCTTAGAGATTGAGATTTCTTGCACGGTAAAATAGGTCCAAACACCTAATAGAAGCATGTTCCTACAGTTCTTTATGTTTGTACATAGTCAAAATTAATTATTAACTGTATGGACTAGAGTTCGAGTGCCTAGAGAAGTTCTATACAACAATTGTAGGACTCACTATGGAGGGCACCGATGAACTTCAAAGATCGAACTTTTGGATCTCATTTCTGAATAATTAGAATCCAGTTCTTCATATTTAATAGACTTTCCTATTTAGGGAGATTTATACCATTTGCATATCGTACATATAGCATAGGTTTATATATTTGTTTTGCATCCCACACGGAGAGAGCTGGGAAGCACTGTAAGTAATTCCAACTTTGCATGCATCGTTAGTCACTAAGACAAGATTTCCATCTTAGTGACGATTTACATGGATTTTTTGTCCTCTCCCCTTGTATTTGTATCACTTAGTTCCTAAAGGAAAAATACAAAAAAATATCATTTGGTAGCTTGGTATGAAAATACTCAAAATATTAAAATCAAAAATTAAAACAAGGGGAGTGCTAATAAAACATGGACCTTAATAAAAATCATAATGGACATAAATGTTTTGGGTTCATAAAGCCCTCATTGTTTTCATGTACCCTCTAGACCGAGTGAGGCATGACCCATAAGGAATAGAGTCTATATCCTGATCTGTGGTGCTTTTTTTATCACCTGGAATGATGAAGTATTGGCAATTCTATCGTACGTGATCGAGGAGGCCTTGTCGAGCACTGTGTTCTCGCCATGTGCGGAGCATCCGACTTGGTCTGAAGTACTGAGCGTATGTCATACCCTCGATGAATATGTGATTCATCACTCTAAAAGACATTAATTAAGCTAATATCCTCAAATTTCATTGTCATTTCATCATCTGTATAAAATTATTAACATCCATGCATTTATAAATAATAATTGCATATTATTATACGTAATTGCATAAAACAAGAAGGCAAAAATCCCAGCCCAATCGATATGTAAAATAGCTAACTTCCCTTATTTGTAACTAATTCATGCTAACTCCAAATTAGTAGAAATCACCTCCATTGTGTACATATTACTAACAAGAATAAATGAAAAATACAAAAAATCACTTACAAAAAATAAGTCGCTCACAGATCAAAACCTTACTTCCAGACCTAGCGGACTAGAATCTTGTTTTCTCTCTCATATAGTGTCTGATATGAACCTACTCACTTTTGTATGTACACTCAATCAACTTCAAAACAAGATTAAGTTCAAGTGAATTAGAGCTCATATGTGAAAGTTGGGTTTTGGACCTCTTTTGTACGCTATATTTTCACCAAATTTTGACATATTATTTTATGTACATAATTATTCTTTTATTTTATTTTTGTTTATTTCCATTGACAAAAGTTTTATTAAAATGCACAAAGATCCAAATTCAAAATTAAACCAAAATTAAAGAAATTGGCAGAGTCCGAGTTTTCATTAACATTCTCTATAATAAGTCCTCTATATTTTATTTTCAGATTTTTTAATTATTAAAAGTCTAAAAAATTAGATTAATGTGAAAATATTTGTATTTTATTTTATTGTATTTTTCTCAATTTTTATCTTATTTAAAAATGATATAAAATTGCTAAACCCAAAAATCAAGGTATTTTACACACCTAGAGTACCCCAAAAATACCACTTTCTACAAATGATCTATTTTTGTTTTGCTCTCTCCATGAAAGTTGTAGTCTCATCGACACAAGAAACTTTCATGAAGAAAATTTTTCGATCTGAGGTCATTTGTTATTTCTTTTCGAATCTTCTTTTCATTATAGTTTGCAATTTTTCTGGGAGTGACATGCAACAGCTCCTGGAGTCGCTACGTATCACCCATTTTAGTATTTATATTTCATTTATTTATTAAAAATAAAAAAATAATAAGGTGCCATGTGGCCTCATTGAGGCCGTCTGATCTCGACCGATCGAATGGCCACTGCCCCTCTCGTTCCTTCCCCCGATTTTTGTCGTCGTCTCCTGTCACCCGATCCCTTCATCTCTAGATACCTTCCTTTTTCGTCCATGATCCCCATCTATCATACCCTTCCCTCTTCTGTCACCTCCTCTAGTGTCTCCCTCTCACCCTTGTCAACCCTGTTTCGTATTCCATCGAAACGTCGCCCGATCATCTCACAATCTCCATCAGATCCGATCAGATCCCTATGACCTCCACATTCCTTCTCTACTACTCGGCTACTTTCCTTAAAAAAGCACCTCCACCCCCTTGATTCATCATCCACCAACAACACAAATAACAGAGGGAGGTCACTGGCGACAACACAAATCTCTCCCTCTCGACGGCGAGATCCTAGGCTAAGGGGCCTTGTCGCAGCCTCCCCACCTCATACCCGATCCTTGCTCCGATCTTAGCCCCATCTAACCAATTCCCTTGCATCATCATCCTCCCGACTGCAATCGCATTATCCTCCACTGAGATTCTCCTTCTGCTGCCCGAGCTTCGCCTCCATCTCCTCTACTTCACTGACACCTCCTAGATGGAGCCAGGAGTCGTCTTCTGCTCATCCTCACCAATCAAACTTTGTCTCCTCTTCATCTTCACCTAGAGGTGGTGTCGTCTGATCCCCTTTGCCCCTGCCCCCATGAACCAACATCGACTACGCAAGCTCCGACCACCATCACATCTCCCGCTCCATCGACAGCCCTCGAGCGTGGCCGACCATCACCGCCCCCACATCGCTAACTCCGTCGACGCTCCTCTGCTTCATCATTGAGCTTCCAACCAAAGACATCGCTGATGAATCTGTGATTCATCACTCCAAAAGTTAAAAATAGAGCCTTGTTCCCGAGTAAATAGAGGCATATTTCCCTTTATAATGCATAAATAGCATTCATACATGCATGCATAAGACATGCATTTTATCACTACATTTGCATTAAATAAGAAGCCAACATCATTTGTAAAATGTCCACTCATCAAAATAAGCTCTCCCTTATACTATGTACACCTTAGTTAATAATATAAGGAAGAAAGCCAGGAATCCCCTTTGTAAAAGCACAATAAAGCCCTAAAGCCCTTGGACCATCAAATGCCCATAGATCCCTCATCCCAACTCCAAAATAGGTTTACTCACTTTCATATTAATACACAATAAAAGAACTTTAAAATGAGACTAATTTCATCCAATTTGGAGCTCGTAGGAAAAAGTTGGGTTTTTGGGCCTCCTTGTATACTACATATATGTATAATTGTATATTTGTATTTTTTGTATCATACTTCAGCTCATCTCCATCTTTGGTCAACATGAAACTTGTATATCTCATCGAGATCTACAACTTTCATGTTTTGAGTTTTTCCAAATTCGGCCCCCTCCTCTCTCTACACATATTTTTTCTTTTCAGCCAATCACAGCTGGCCACGTGGCGCCATCTGGTTGCGCCACGCGGCCCGCTCCCCTTGCCCATGCCGCCTGCGCCTCAGACCGTTGGATTTCCCTTTGAATCCAATGGCCCAGCTGCTTCCACATGCGCCTTTAACCTCCACTGTCAGATCAATTCCCCCTTCTCATCTTAACCGCCCGTGTGCGCCTCTCCTACAGCGCGCCACGTGGCGCGTTATGCGCCATCAGATCACGCCTCAGCCCTTTGATCTGCACCGTCCACTGACGCTCTAATTTTAACCACCTGATCGAATCCCTTCATCTCATCTCCACTGTTCGCTCACGCTTCCCCCCATCGCGCCACGTGGTGGGCTCCTGACGCTCAGATCACCTCGCCTTAATCAAATCCTACCGCTCCATGCCGCCTTCTTCTCCGCCATTGGATCACAAGATCCAATGGTGGAGACTTCGTCTTCGAACTCCAGTGCCCTCTCTCCCACGTTCTCGAGCTTGCGGGATGGGCTGCACCTTCCTATTCTCAGCCGCACCTCAGCCACTCTCGCCGACCACCAACGCTCCCAAGTTCACCCCCACTCTTCCCTCATCTTTGCCAGCGACCTCACTACCCACGTCGACCACCGGAGACGCTCCACCAACCCCGCTAACCTCACTTCATCACCAGCCCTGCCGTCTACTTCAACCTATAAATACTCGATCACCGGCCGATTTCACACCCATCCGCCACCCCAGGGAGGAACCTCGAGCTCGGAGCGTCCAATTGATGACAGAAATTGAACAAATCCTTGAGCGACAACACTCTTTTTCTTCGACGTGATCCGCGGCGCCACCACCGTGTCGCAGCCACTCCTCCGAGTAGCTGCTTGAGCTCAGGGTCTTACCGCCCCTTCGAGCGACGACCTGGACCTCGACATCGAGCTCCAAACCCCAGGTAAACTCCTCCATCTCTGTTTGATCTTCGTTTTGATTTTTCCTTTAATTTCTTCCATTTTATCCATGCTCCACCTTCATCGTCTCGCCCCGCTTTCACTTCGCCGAGCTCCGCGACGGAGCTCTGATCTTCGCGTCGTACTCTACACCCTCCGACACAGCACTTCGCCCTCCATCAGCTCCAGCTCCGCCACCTGGTCGGAGCACCATCGCCAGACCATCTACGTTCCCCCATAGGCCTCGCCGACCACCCTCACATCTCCATGATCGCACTACGTGCTTCGGCTATATTGTTAACCCCTGCAGGTACCTATTTCATCCACTGGTCGGAGGTTCACCGGAGTCACCCCCGAGCTTCATCGACAACGACCTCCGACGCGCCTCTCTCTTTCATGGGACCACCGGACGCCTTGCCGCACCACCACGCATCATTTGAGACATCTCCGAACCTCCGGAGAGCTTCACCAACACCAGGAGGATTGGGCGGAGCTAAGCTCCCATCGTCAGATCCTTGCCAACTCCTCCGCAGGTGGTGGAGGACCGTTGAGGACGAAGCTCCAGCCGTCGTTCGATCATCTTGATAGAACGATCCTTAGCCGTCCACGTCACCATCTGCCCGAAGCTACAGACAGTCGTTGGATCAGCTGTGATCCTACGGACCTCAGCGAGCCACGTGTCCATTCACTGGAGGAAGCCACCACCGTTGGATCCAATTAGATCCAGCAGTTCGCAGTCATCCACGTCAACATCAACATTAAGCCAATAGCGACCGTCGATCTCCATTAGGATCGCATGGTCGTGATCGCGCCACGTTGCCATACTCATCCATCGTTGGATGATCCGAGATCCAACGAGATTCATCGCGCCACGCATCTCCTTCCAGCAACCATTGGATCACTCTTGATCCAACGGTCTTCAACACGCCACGTAGAGGGGTCCGAGCCTCTTCTCTGACCCTAGGCTCGGACCACCCGAGGCTACGCTGAGCCTTACTCCAGACCACCCGAGGCTACGCCGAGCCTTACTCCAGACCTCCGAAGTCGCCCAAGCCTAGGCCGACCCACGTGAGGAGCACGTGCGGCCTCGGTAATTTGCATAGAGGCCCTGGGAGCTTTTCAAAATTGCAGAAAGGTCCCTGTGAAGCGCCCCCACGTGAGGAGCACGTGCCCAGTAGAGAAATTGCATTCCACCCCGCAGCATTATAGGTAATTGCATTTAAGTCCCTGTCAGCATGTTTCTTTTTATGTAATTTTTATTTTCTGTATTGCAAATACACCCCTGACTTTGCACGCATCCCTAGGTGTCATTTTGCATCATTTTTGAATTCTAAAAATTGTATAATGTTGAGTAACTTGTCCTCTATCTGTTGTGACACTTGTCACATTTTTGTAACTGCAGTAAATTTTTAAATGAATTAATTGGTTGATTTCTGTGTTATTTTGCCCAGTTGAACCTTTTAATTGATAATTAATTCTCTGTAGCTCCAAAAATTCTCAAAAAATCGCAGTAGCTGTAGGATAGTCTCAACCTTGCATAAAAAATTCATATCATTTGCACGCACATCGAGGGTAAATAAATTCTTTAGTGATTTCCTTAGTTTAATTATAATAAGTTCATTTCACAGTAAAATTAGGGTTTGACAATTTTCCTAGATTCCTTATCATTAGATCTATTTAGGATAATTTTTGTTCCTGAAAAAATGTGATTTGTTATTTATTAAAATTAAATTAGTGAAAATCACCCTGTTGTCATTTTAAATTCACAGTAAATTCATTTAGTGTAGAAAAATTCCAAAAATATTAGTATAGCTTAATTTCACCATATTTCATCATCTTGCCAATTTTTATAATTTTTGGACTTAATTTGATATCTTAAATTGATTTAACCTTAAATTGGCTGGATTGTTGCATGTGTCTTGCATAGAAATAGAAAAAAGACCAAAAAAATAATTCCCTGAAAATCGAACATTGGACTTTGCTATTAATTCATCTAAGGAGACATATGCCTCCCTGAGTTCGACCTTGGACTTCACCAAGTAAAAAAATCTGCCGCTTGAAATTAACTCGAATCTAATTAAAAGTGGTTTTTGATATTCCCTCTCGTATCCGACTGCAACGAACACTTATAATTAATTTGGACGTTAATCTGACCGAATTAACTGAGGGTGCGGGGGCGGCTATCAAAATGGCACCGTTGCCGGGGAGGCATGGCTTAGGTTAATTTTTAGTGAAATCCTGATTGTTTGATTTTCTCTCCCCGTGAAGTCTGACCCCCGGTTTTCTTGTAATTATTTTCTCTCATTTATTTCTTTTCATTATTTTTCTGTGTCACTCTCTGACCTCAATCTGTTTCTGTGCGAGGAACGTGAGGAGTCGAAGACGCTTTGAGGATCTAGCATTTAAATTTATTGAGTGAACAGAGAGGCTTTGTAATTTCCATTTTATTTCTTTTTCGCTTTAGTTCCAGCGGTTCCCGTTTGGGTTCTCGCGCCTGTAAATATAGTGAAACTGTGTCTCTGTGTGCTATGTGGGTGAATGGTAATCTAGCTTACACTAGCGGCTCCCCGAGCCAATCTAGGAATTGCTTGTGCTCGTAATTATTAGGACCATACAAATCACTTAAAAGACGCACTTAGACTACATGACTTAGCCAAAATAACCTGTTCTTCATGCTAATAGAACTGCTTGTCTAGGAGCGATTTTTATCGTTTGCATTTGCATTTAGATAAAAGTTTTCAATTCTGTTTTGCATCCTACATAATCAAAAGCGAAGGGATCACTGTAAGTCTCCTGAACTCAGCATAGCATCATTGTTTTATCTTGCATCGGCTTTTCTCGATTTCCCCCTCTGATTTTTCACATTTAAATTAAAAAGGAAATTGGGACTGACTGATAGGCGTGCTGTGTGGTTGGATAAATTCAGTGAGAACCTAACTTAAAACCGGGACTGCTAAACACCATTGACCAAAAAAATCAATAAAATTGGAAAATTGTTTGGGGGAGATTAATCCCCGACCTTGTTTTCAGGCTGAGTGAGGGTACTTGAGTGCGTGTTAACACCTTAAGGCAGAGCCCAAATCCCCACCTTCCATATCACTTTTTGACTAATCCTAGCAAATATCACAAGTCGAATAATTTCATATTCACTGACTAGTACCAAGTAGCCTCCGCCTGTCTCAGGTAGATAGGGGCGAAATTGCGGTACTTTGCGACAAGTTGCCAGTAACCCCCTGGGGTAAAGTTCCGACCTTGTCAGCCTCCGCCTGCTTGCAGGTAGATAGGGGTGTGGTCTTTGAATCCATCGACTTGGGATAGGAGCGAAGAAAGGAAGGACCGGCGGTATCTTAGGCGACATGATAAACAGGGAAGGCGCATCCGGCTCTGAGCCGACTTCCCTATAGGCCGCGTAATCCTTGCTATTCTTGCTTGAAAATCACACTTAAAATCTACAAGATTAATTGGACTCGATTTCGAATCCTTCACTGTGTTGAGTGTGAACCCAGGGTTTTGGATTGATTTGTTTGCTTTTGGTAGGAGTAAAATCCTATCTTTTTCTCACCATATCAAGATGAGCGACTGGGGAGATCTCGACTCTTTATTCACCGATCTCTCTCTATGAGTCCCACACATAACTCATCTTCATCGGCCCAAGCGCACCTTGGACCACCCAGGACTCATGACCCTCTTGAGTCTTGGTTCCCTCATACTCAGGGTGGTTACTCTCAAACCAACCCTTCCATCTCCTCTGAGCTTACCGAGGAAGACCATCGCCTCGGTAAGAACCCCTTCCTTGATTTGTCCTCTAACACCGATCTTAATTCATACCCAGGACTAGAGGACACGATGCCGCCGAAGCAGCCACCACCGGATGAGGACCAACTACGTCAAATTCTCAATCGCCTCGCTGAATCCGAACAAAGAAATGCAGATCTCACGGCTCGGATGGGACAGATCATAGTAGCAGGAGGAATCGATCGACCAATGGTCGATGCATACAACCCGCCGGAGAACGAGATACAGAATTGGTTGGCACCAGCAGTTCCCATCGAAGCATTTGAGCTGAAGCCTCACTTCCCTAGTCTGCTTCCGAAGTTCAACGAGAATACCAATGAAGAGCCGTATACCTTCCTCCGTGACTTCGAGCTGGTTTGCAACAATCTTAGCCATCCCAATGTTGGCCAAGATTACATTAGACTGAAGGCCACCCCATTTGCCTTAGGAGATAAGGCAGCACATTGGCTAAAGAACCTAGGGGTGATCTGTACAACCTGGATGCAGTTCAAGGACCTCTTTCTGAAAAAGTTCTACCCTCTCAGTAGAACTAACCAAATGAGAACGAAGATCACCAGCTTCTCCCAAGGACCAAGTGAACCTTTCCATGCTGCCTGGGATAGGTTCAATGACTTAGTGTAGAAATGCCCCTGCCACGGCATTTCTAAGGCGATCCTAGTCCAAACCTTGTTCTGTGGTCTAACCCCGGAGATGCAGGGGTTAGTCAGTGCCGCCTGTGGAGGAAGCTATCTGAACAAAAATGAGCACGCCGTATGGAAGATCCTGGAGCAGATGGCGGAAACCGGCAGGTCGCATGCCACCAAGGCCTATCAGTTGTCTCCCTCAATCCTATCCAACGAGACAACCCGAAGGACTATAGCGGATCTGACCGAGGACCTCATCCCCAGCATGGGGATGATTGCTGACAAGTTAACCATGGTCGAGCAGATCCACAAGAGGGTCACTGACCTTGAGTCTCTCTCGCGTCTACCGAAGCAAGTGGAGGAACTCACTGAGAAGGTAGCTAAGATAAAGCTACCTGCCCCTTCTGCACCACCTACATCTGTGCATCGAGTCCATCTTGTTTAGGAGCAGGGACCGGGGCCTCACAGTGGCTGGGTGGAGGATCAGACTTACACCCAGCAGGACCAGCATGCACCCCCACATGTAGAGACCGGATACGAGGAGCCTCCGCAGGTGTTCGAGATCAACGGGTTGTGGTAGAGCCGCGACCCCGTCAGTAGACAGTCGGGGATGGGGAATGGTCAGCCTCACCGACCTTCCCCAGCTTACCAAGGAACCAGCTCCGTCCCTGCACTGCGCTTTCAGTCCAGGCCAGAATAAGGGTATCAGCCTCAGCAGCACCAGCAGCAGCAGCGCACATATCAGCAGGGCCCAGCACCGTCCCACCACCAGCAGCAGTACCGGTATGGCCAGCAGGGCCGGTATAGAACCTCGTCTGCGAATCAGCCAGCCCAGCCCACCGAATTAGAGTCCCTCACCTTGGCGATCCAAACCCTGTCTGATAGGGTCCAACAAATGCAGAACGGCTATCTGGATATGAGAACCGATATCAATCGTGTCTCTCGTACCCAGGACCAACAGATGGCGCCAAAGACCCCAATTCCCGCACAGGTTCAAGCCAATCCTAACAGCTTAAACCATGGCCAGAACCGACATCGAGATCAGGTATATTATTCAAATAATTATTTATCTGAACATGAGATCCTTTCGTATGATAATGTAAATCATATGTCCCTCAAGAGAGGAAGGACCGTGACCATACCTGATCGGGCACGGGCAACGAAGGAAGGAGCCTCCGAGTCTCTACCTTAGGAGAACTTGGAGGAAGAAGAGGAGCATCACCACCACCATCACTGGCAGAGGAAGAGGACATCTGAGTCCTCGAAGCAGCATTCTCGCATCAACATAGAGTCCGACGGAACTGATGAGGAGCCCGCACCTCTATCTGTCTAGGATCGTCCAGCAGTCGCGGAAGAAGCATCACCGGTTTCACCTCAGCATTTTCATTTCAGTCAGAGTCACAGTCAGAGAATGTTTCAGAGTCCGAGTCCTGTACAGAACTCAGTTCATGATCTTAATGAAAATCTTTCAGTTTCCCAACATGAGTTGGAGTCAATAATCCCTTTCCCCTGAGCTCTCAAGGGTGGAAAGAAGAAAACTAAAAAAAACCAAAAAGATGACCCTGAGATGGCAGAGTTCTGCAACAAACATATCAAGGTCACAATCCCTTTTGACAAGTACGTGGAGATGACCCCTGCATTCCAAAAATATCTTAAGGTGCGATGCACACCTACTAGGGTAGCAGGAAGACCAAAAGCCGTGTTGTGAAACACGTTTTATCAGTAGCCACGACTTGTGCAATAAAGAACTCGTTTCTAAGGAAACGAAGAGACATGGGTGCACACTATGTAGTGAGCCATGTTGATGACATCACGTTTGCACGCACTCTCCTGGACAATGGTTCCTCAATCAATCTGATGCCTACAACCCTCTATGAGCTGCTTAATCTCAGACCTCTTAGGAAATCTAGAGCCCTTCTATAGTTTGCTGATAAATCAACCAAGAGGTCCCAAGAAGAAATGAGGAACATTGTGATCAAAGTCGAGGGGCAGGAATAAACGGTGGACTTCACGGTCCTGGATATAGAAAGCCTTCGTAATTGGAGAGATTCCAAGATCATCTTAGGTAGGCCCTTCCTCAGAACAGCAAGGGTCTTGTTTGATTATAAGATCGGGAAGATCCAGTTCAAAACTCTAGGCGAAGATGAGGAACTCGAGATAAAGCAGACAAGATGGCAAAGACCGGATTCAGAATCCAGCACCGAGTACTCTTCTACCGAAGCATACTGCGATCATGTAGACACAGTTGGGCCATGGAGACAGAACCCAGCCAGCACCGATGCGTCCATCTCCTCCGAAGAAGATCCAGTGCATGAGTCAGTTTGCGAGGTCCTCAGGAACGAGTACAGCTCTGAACCTGCATCGCCCTACATCTTCGATGACTTAGATGCCCAGTTGGGCCTGTCATTCCTTCCCTCTTTAGGACAATCGGAAGATGAGGATGACGAGTCAGACGAGGCTTTTGCCGATTGCATGGAGACTTTTGATGATCCGACTCCTGAGCCGAACAACTTGGTAGCAGCTATCACATAGAAAGATCCAGCCACTTCCAACACCGAGCCAGATCAGATTGAGCCAGACATCTTAGACGATCACACTATTCCTGAGCTCAAACCTTTACCCACAACTTAAAAATACGCCTTCCTTGCAGGTCAGGACAAGAAATTTCCGGTCATCATCAGTTCGCGATTGACCGAGGAGCAGGAATCTCGCTTGCTAGAGATCCTAGAGAAAAACCGCAAGGTGATAGGCTGGAGCATTTCCGATCTCCACGGGATAAATCCCGCTCTGTGTTCACACCATATCTACTTGGAGAATGAATCCAAACCCTCTCGTGAATTCCAACGTAGTCTGAATCCAAATTTAAGAGAGGTCGTGAAGAAGGAGATAGAAAAATGGTGCAACGCGGGTTTCATTTACCCAATCTCCGGCTCTAAGTGGGTGGCCCCAATCCATGCTGTCCCGAAAAAGTCGGGAATTCAGACGACCACCAACGAGGACGGAGAGGAGATCGTGACGCGAGTACCCACATCGTGGTGCGTCTGTGTGGATTACAGACGCCTGAATGCCACAACGAAGAAGGATCATTTCCCCCTGCCATTCATTGATCAGATCTTGGAGAGACTAGCGAGGAAAGAATTCTTCTGCTTCTTAGATGGGTTCTCGGGCTACAATCAAGTAGCCATAGCTCCTAAGGACTAGGAAACGACCACATTCACATGTCCCTTTGGTACCTATGCTTTCAGGCGCATGCCTTTTGGGTTATGCAATGCTCTAGGTACTTTCCAAAGGTGCATGATTGCTGTATTCGTCGAAATGGTCGGCGAATTCCTGGAAGTCTTCATGGACGACTTCTCGGTCCATGGCGATTCCTTCGATTACTGTCTTAGGAATCTGGACCGAGTCCTCAAAAGATGTTGTGAGGTTAATATGGTGCTCTCCTGGGAGAAAAGTCACATCATGGTGACGGAAGGCATTGTGTTGGGGCACGTCATCTCCAATAGAGGAATGGAGGTTGACCCTGCCAAGGTGGACGTGATCAGATGACTCCAGCCACCAACCAACATCAAACAGTTGCGGTCGTTCCTCGATCATGTTGGATTTTATCGGATATTCATTAAGGATTTTTCTAAGATTGCCCGACCACTAACTGAGCTTCTAGGCAAAGACATGGAGTTTATTGTTGATCATAAATGTCTTGAGGCCTTTAAGCTATTGCAAGGAATGATAATGGACGCACCTATCTTACAAGCCCCAGATTGGTCTCTACCTTTTGAGATCATGACGGACGCCTCAGACCATGCTGTGGGGGATGTGTTAGGACAGAGAAGAGATGGCGTCCCGTTCGTAATTCACTACGCAAGCAAAGTTCTTGACACCACTCAGCGTAACTATACAGTTACGGAAAAGGAAATGCTTGCGGTAGTCTTTGCCTTGGACAAGTTCAGATCTCACTTAATTGTATCAAAGGTAATTGTGTTCACTGACCACACGACACTACGATATTTGATGGAGAAGAAGGACGCGAAGGCGCGTCTTCTTCGGTGGATTTTACTAATCCAGGAGTTTGATTTGGATATCCGTGATAAAACTGGAAAGAAGAACGTAGTAGCCGATCATCTTTCTCGTCTCGAAAATCTTAATACTTCCGAGGATTCACCTATTCGAGACTCCTTCCCTGACGAGTCGATTTTTGTTATCGACTCACTCCCATGGTACGCCAATATCGTGAATTATCTTGTCTCCAAGAAAGTTCCTGAAGATTGGCCCAAGAGCCAAATCGACCGATTGAAGTCGGATGCTAGACACTACCATTGGGAGGATCTGATCTTTTTCTTTGAAGGACCGGATTGTGTCTGGAGACGGTGTATTCCTCAAGAGGAATACCAGAGTGTCCTTTCTTTATGCCATAGCTTAGAGGCAGGAGGACACCACTCCGGGAAGAGGACCGCATAGAAGGTACTCCAGTGTGGCTTTTACTGGCCGACTTTGTTTCGCGATGCCATCGACTTCACGAAGTCGTGTCCGATATGCCAGAGAATGGGAGGAACCGTTGGTTCCAAGGATGAGATGCCTATGCATCCTGTCATCATTTGTGATGTCTTTGACGCCTGGGGCATCGATTTCATGGGCCCATTCCCTGTTAGCCACGGGTTCGAATATATCCTTCTTGCGGTAGATTATCTATCCAGATGGGTGGAGGCTATCCCAACCCGAGCCGCAGACAGCAGGACTGTCTGTAAATTCATCAGAGATCACATAATCTCTAGGTTTGAGATCCCCAAAATGATGATATCATACGGGGGTAGCCACTTTGTGAATCAGGGGGTGAAGAAACTCCTGAAGGACTATGGCATCGAACACCGTGTCGCTAGCCCTTACCATTCACAGACCAATGGTATGGCTGAGGTGTCAAATAGGGAGGTTAAAACTATATTGCAAAAGCTTGTCCGCCCAGACAGGAAGGACTGGTCTCAGATCTTAGATCAAGTCCTCTGGGCGTATCGGACAGCTTACAAGACACCGTCAGGAACCTCCCCATTCCGAATGGTATTCGGAAAGCCGTGCCATTTGCCCACAGAGTTAGTGTACAAATCAGAATGGGCAATTAAGAAGGTCAACTGGAATACGCACCTTGGGCAGAAGCAGAGAGAATTCTATCTGAATGAACTTGTGGAAGTCAGAAATCGTGCATATGACAACAGTTTGGTGTACAAGGACAAGGTGAAGCGTTGGCATGATAGATATATCAGACGAAAGACCTTTGTTCCTGGACAGAAGGTATGGTTGTTCAATGCTAGGCTGAAGATCTTCCAAGGCAAGTTGAAGTCCAAGTGGACAGGCCCATTTGTCGTCTGTATGGTGCATGATAGTGGATGTGTCGAGATCTCAGATCTCGCAGATGACACACCGACATTACTAGTGAATGGACAACTGTTGAAGCACTTCATCAAATCCAATGAGCAGTTAGTCCATGTTGAGGAGATTGTATTCATGCGCGAGACAGATTCAACAGATGCACCTCGAGACGTGTATGAGACCTTGCAGCAGTGAGCTCCAGCCATCAGCAGCATCTTGAAAGATTCAGACCGACTCATTTGTATATATCATCATTCTTGTACATCCTATCCTCTCTCCCACGCGACTCTAGTAACCCATCCCCGCCTCATTATATCACTATCTTGGGCTATACATAGGATGACCAGATCCTAAGTATAGGGGGGAGGAGTCACTTGAGTCGGTTCTTTGTACATTCTCCAGATCACATTGTACCTATACTCACAGTGAATGAATATACTTAGGCTGACCTGAGCCTAAGTATGGGGGGACAGATGCCCGCATTGTATATTCATCCACTTCTCTCCTTGACCTCGTCCGCCCCACTTTTTGACTTTCTTCTGCACTTAGGCAGCCAGAGCCTAAGTATAGGGGGGCCGATCGATTTCTATACATTTTTTCTTCTCTTTAGCTCTCCTACGCTTAGCATGAGCTATGTCTATTTCCTCGCTCTTCGTGCTCTGAGGATATAGCACACGCTAGGTATAGGGGGGCGTGTATATATTACTTATATACTTTACCCATAGCTCGTACTTTTACGTATATCCGCGTACTCTTTGTATATATTTTGCAATAATTACGGGTGGGTAAAAATTGAAAAAAAATTGTATATACTTGTAAACATCTTGTAAATTGTTGTAAACTAGGAGGTATACAAAGAAAATAAAATAAAATAAAATAAAAATATATGAAAAAAATACGCTTCTTATTTACTCTTGCATATCATCTCTGCATCTAAAAAGAAAAGAAAAAGAGTCTTGCATTTTCATTCATGTTCATAGCATGACATCTGCATCACATTTACATATTTTGCATATGCAAGGTGGAAAGCTAGTGGGTTCTGAACCAAGTTATGAGTAGATATTGAGGATGGACTTGATTTGACCTTAATCCACCTAATTTCAAAGGAAACTTATAGGATCTGGAGTTATGATTTCTCAGGTCAAGTGACTTAATTCTTTGAGTCTGCAAGTCTATGTTCACATGTCATCTTGATTGGTCTAAGTAGAATATCTCGTGCATATGCAGGATTCTTTTAGATAATGACCTAACTTGAACATGCATTATGCACGTAGCTCTTCATTGATGAGGTGGTGAGGAGGTAGAATCCTTTAGCTTGGAGTAGCACACGGGTGGAAACATCCATCCTCCTCTAGGGAGGGTAGTGCATCTCAACCTAGTCTGGTGGTGTTGACATTTAAGGACGGGATGTCGTGGTTTGCAATAATGCTTCAAAAGAGGGATAGTCTACTGACTCAAGAGGAAAAACTCATGATGTACATGCTGCACCTTGTACAACAACAATAACAACAACAAAGCCTTTTCCCACAATTAAGTAGGGTCGGCTACATCGATTCTTCGCCTCCATTCAGATCTGTCTTGGGTCAATCTCGGACTTATATCCAAAAAGCTAAGATCCCTTCGTATAGTCTCTTTCCAACACTTCTTGGGCCGTCCTCGCCCTCTCTTAGCTGGCTCAACATCCCAACACTCGCATCTCCTAACCGGTGCATCAGTTGACCTTCTTTGCAAATGACCAAACCATCTTAAGCGGTTTTCTCGCATCTTATCCTCGATTGGAGCTACACCAACTTTCTTTCCAATTGCATCATTCCGAATCCGATCTTTACGTGTATGTCCACACATCCATCTTAGCATTTTCATTTCTGCTACAGCCATTCTCTGCACATGTCTATGGTTCACAGGCCAACATCCAGAACCATAAAGCATAGCAGGTCTCACGGCTGCTTTGTAAAACTTTCCTTTAATTTTTAAAGGAATTTTCTTATCACAAAGAACAGCGGAGGTTCCTCTCCACTTTAGCCAGCCTGCATTTATTCTATTAGTAACATCTCCATCAATTTCCCCATCATGTTGCAAAATAGATCCCAGATATCTAAAAGAATCTCTCTTCTGAATGTTATCGTCACCAATATTCACCTCGATTCCTTCACCATTGCTTCCATCAAAGATGCATTCCATATATTCCGTCTTAGCCCTACTTATACGAAAGCCTTTAGTCTCCAATGCATGTCTCCAAACCTCAAGCTTCTCATTTACTCCATCTCTAGTCTTGTCAATCAACACAATATCATCAGCAAATAACATACACCAAGGTAACTCATCCTGAATGTGACTTGTCAACTCGTCCATAATCAAAGTAAAAAGAAATGGACTCAAAGCTGAACCTTGATGTAAACCAATGTTGATATCAAAATAGTCAGTCTTCCCCGTCGGGGTCCTTACACAAGATAAAGCCCTATCATACATATCCTTTATGAGATTAATATATAGGACAGGTATTTGTCTCTTCTCCAAAACTCTCCATAGTATCTCTCGTGGGACGGAATCATAAGCCTTCTCCAAATTAATAAAGATCATATGGTTATTCTTCCTTTTAGCTCTATAAATCTCCATTGTTCTCCTCAGCAAATGGATGGCTTCAATAGTTGAGCGACCTGGCATGAATCCGAATTGGTTTTCTTTTACTTGGGAAACTTGCCTCAACCTTCTTTCGATCACACGTTCCCAAATTTTCATAGTGTGACTCATCAGCTTGATACCTCTGTAATTTGAACAATTTTGAATGTCTCCTTTGTTCTTATAAAGAGGCACCATGATACTCCTCCTCCAATCTTCAGGCATTTTCTTGCTTCGCCAAATAACGTTGAATAGATTCGTAAGCCAAGTCAAACCACGCTCACCTAAAACTTTCCATACTTCTACATGCTGCACCTTGTATGAGTGTGAAAAAAATGCAAAAACTTCAAAAAAATCAGACAGGTCCAAGTGAAAATAAAATACCTATCAGAGTCTATATATTAGCAAAGAAATGCAGCAGGATGACTTGGCTACACTGGTCAGGCATCCCAGGATAGGTAGCTACACTGGCTACCGTCCATTCTTTTCTCTATCCCCTCCTCTTGGGTTGGTCGCACTTGAACTTAGAAGGGAATACCCCGCTCCTCGAGGAAAGAGTTACTGGACTGGGTTATTGAGTTACCTTGTTAGAGGAGGCTGGTTCCGAGTCATTTCTGATGTGGAGAGCTATATCTCACTTACACAGTACAAGTAAGAATCATAGTCATCAGAAATTTGCGTTTGAGGATTTGTTCTAACCTAACTATTGAGGCGTCTTGAATAGAAGACTTGTGGAACTTGAAGTCTGTTAGGTCTTAAGTTCGGGTCCAAATAAGGTTCCGCCACACAATTAATCCAAAGGTCGAGTCAAGCTCCATTTTTAACTTTTGTTCATGACCTTGGTATGGAATCCAAAATCATTTCACTCTTGCATTTCAATTAGTTGCTCGGGGACGAGCAAGGTTTAAGTATAGGGGGTTGATGAATCTGTGATTCATCACTCCAAAAGTTAAAAATAGAGCCTTGTTCCCGAGTAAATAGAGGCATATTTTCCTTTATAATGCATGAATAGCATTCATACATGCATACATAAAACATGCATTCTAGCACTCCATTTGCATTAAATAAGAAGCCAACATCATTTGTAAAATGTCCACTCATCAAAATAAGCTCTCCCTTATACTATGTACACCTTAGTTAATAATATAAGGAAGAAAGCCAGGAATCCTCTTTGTAAAAGCACCAATAAAGCCCTAAAGCCCTTGGACCATAAAATGCCCATAGATCCCGCATACCAACTCCAATATAGGTCTACTCACTTTCAGATTAATACACATTAAAAGACCTTTAAAATGAGACTAATTTCATCCAATTTGGAGCTCGTAGGAAAAAGTTGGGTTTTTGGGCCTCCTTGTATACTACATATATGTATAATTGTATATTTGTATTTTTTGTATAATACTTGACCTCATCTCCATCTTTGGTCAACATGAAACTTGTAGATCTCATCAAGATCTACAACTTTCATGTTTTGAGTTTTTCCAAATTTGACACCCTCCTCTCTCTGCACATATTTTTTCTTTTCAGCCAATCATAGCTGGCCACGTGGCGCCATCTGGTTGCGCCACGCGGCCCGCTCCCCTTGCCCAAGCTGCCTGCGCCTCAGACCGTTGGATTTCCCTATGAATCCAACGGCCCAGCCGCTTCCACATGCGCCTTTAACCTCCACCGTCAGATCAATTCCCCCTTCTCATCTTAACCGCCTGTGCGCGCCTCTCCTACAGCGCGCTACGTGGCGCGTTATGCACCATCAGATCACGCCTCAGCCCTTCGATCTGCACCATCCACTGATGCTCTAATTTTAACCACCCGATCGAATCCCTTCATCTCATCTCCACCGTTCGCTCGCGCTTCGCCCCCATCGCGCCACGTGGTGGGCTCCTGACGCTCAGATCACCTCGCCTTGATCTAATCCTACCGCTCCATCCCGCCTTCTTCTCCGCTGTTGGATCACAAGATCCAACGGTGGAGACTTCATCTTCCACCCCCAGCTCCCCTCTCTCCCACGTTCTCGAGCTTGCGGGAGGGGTTGCCTCTTCCTATTCTCAGCCGCACCTCAGCCACTCTCGCTGACCACCAACGCTCCCACGTTTACCCACTCTTCCCTCACCTTCGCCAGCCACCTTACTACCCACGTTGACCACCGGAGATGCACCACCAACCCCACTAAACTCACTTCATCACCAGCCCGACCGTCTACTTCAACCTATAAATACTCGATCACCGACCGATTTCACACCCATATGCCACCCCAGGGAGGAACCTCGAGCTCGGAGCGTCCAATTGGTCACAGAAATTGAACGAATCCTTGAGCGACAACAGTCTTCTTCTCCGGCGTGATCCGCAGCGCCACCACCGTGTCGCAGCCACTCCTCCGAGTAGCTGCTTGAGCTCAGGGTCTTACCGCCCCATCGAGCGACGACCTGGACCTCGACTTCGAGCTCCAAACCCCAGGTAAACTCCTTCACCTCCGTTTGATCTTTGTTTTGATTTTTCCTTTAATTTCTTCCATTTTATCCGTGCTCCACCTTCATCGTCTCGCCCCGCTTTCACTTCGCCGAGCTCCGCGACGGAGCTCTGATCTTCGCGTCGTACTCTACACCCTCCGACACAGCACTTCGCCCTCCATCAGCTCCAGCTACGCCACCTGGCCGGAGCACCATCGCCAGACCATCTATGTTCCCCCTTAGGCCTCGCCGACCACCCTCACATCTCCACGATCGCACTACGTGCTTCAGCTATATTGTTAACCCCTGCAGGTACCTATTTCATTCACTGGTCGGAGGTTCACTGGAGTCACCCTCGAGCTTCATCGGCAGCGACCTCTGACACGCCTCTCTCCTTCCTGGGACCACCGGACGCCTCGCTGCACCACCGGGCATCTTCTGAGACATCTCCAAACCTCCGGAGAGCTTCACCGACACCAGGAGGATTTGGCAGAGCTAAGCTCCCATCGCCGGAGCCCCGTCAACTACTCCGCATGTGGCGGAGGACCGTCAAGGACGAAGCTCCAGCCGCCGCTCGATCATCTTGATCGAACGGTCCTTAGCCGTCTACGTTGCCATCCGCCCGAAGCTACAGACAGTCGTTGGATCAGTTGTGATCCTACGGACCTCAGAGAGCCACGTGTCCATTCACTGGAGGAAGCCACCACCGTTGGATCCAATTAGATCCAGCGGTTCGCAGTCATCCCCGTCGACATTAGCATTCAGCCAACAGCGACCGTCGATCTCCATTAGGATCGCACAGTCGTGATCGCGCCACGTTGCCACACTCAGCCATAATTGGATCATCCGAGATCGAATGGGATTCATCGTTCCACGTATCTCCTTCCAGCAACCATTAGATCACTCTTGATCCAACGGTCTTCAGCACGCCACGTAGTGGGGTCCGAGACTCTTCTCCAACCCTAGGCTCGGACCACCCGAGGCTACACCGAGCCTTGCTCCAGACCACCCGAGGCTACGCCGAGCCTTACTCCAGACCTCCGAAGCCGCCCGAGCCTAGGCCGACCCATGTGAGGAGCACGTGCGGCCTGGGTAATTCGCATAGAGGCCCTGGGAGCTTTTCAAAATTGCAGAAAGGTCCCTGTGAAGTGCCCCCACGTGAGGAGCACGTGCCTAGTGGAGAAATTGCATTCCACCCCCCCAGCATTATAGGTAATTGCATTTAAGTCCCTGTCAGCATGTTTCGTTTTATGTAATTTTTATTTTCTGTATTGCAAATACACCCCTGTCTTTGCACGCGTCCCTAGGTGTCATTTTGCATCATTTTTGAATTCTAAAAATTGCATATTGTTGAGTAACTTGTCCTCTATGTGTTGTGACACTTGTCACATTTTTGTAACTACAGTAGATTTTTAAATGAATTAATTGGTTGATTTATGTGTTATTTTACCCAGTTGACCTTTTAATTGATAATTAATTCTCTGTAGCTCCAATAATTCTCAAAAAATAACAGTAGCTCTAGGATAGTTAACTCAACCTTGCATAAAAATTTCATATAATTTGCACGCATATCGAGGCTAAATAAATTCTATAGTAATTTCTTTAGTTTAACTCTTATAGGTTCATTTCACAGTAAAATTTGGGTTTGACAATTTTCCTAGATTCCTTATCATTAGATCTATCTAGGATAATTTTTGTTCCTGAAAAAAATGTGATTTGTTATTTATTAAAATTAAATTAGTGAAAATCACCCTGTTGTCATTTTAAATTCACAATAAATTCATTTAGTGTCGAAAAAATTCAAAAAGATTAGTGTAGCTTAATTTGACCATATTTCATCATCTGACCAATTTTTATAATTTTTGGACTTAATTTGATATCTTAAACTGATTTAACCTTAAATTGGCTGGATTGTTGCATGTGTCTTGCATAGAAATAGAAAAAAGACCAAAAAAAATAATTCCCTGAAAATCGAACATTGGACTTTGCTATTAATTCATCTAAGGAGACAGATGCCTCCCTGAGTTTGACCTTGGACTTCACCAAGTAAAAAAATCTGCCGCTTGAAATTAACTCGAATCTAATTAAAAGTGGTTTTTGATATTCCCTCTCGTATCCGACTGCAACGAACACTTATAATTAATTTGGACATTAATCTGACAGAATTAACCGAGGGTGCGGGGGCGGCTATCAATCGCCTCCTCTTCATCGCCACCGTGAGACAGATGCTCCGCTCCATCAATAGCCCCTATGTGCGGTCGACCATCATCGCCCCTAGAGGATGGCATGCTCGCCGCCCACCATCACTCTGCCTTCAAGCACCACCGGGATCGAAGCCCAAGGCCCCTTCCTGTATGAGTTGCACGTGGTTGTGGGAACTTCTGTAGGGAAGCCCCTAAATTTTTTCCCAATTTAGAAAAGTCCCCGTCGCCTAGGTGTCACGTGAGGCGCAGTTGACCCGTTAGGAATTTTTTAGACAACTTATTCTTTAATAATTTGTTTTAGGTCACTACTCAGCAATTTATATTTGATTTGATTTTTCGTAATAGCAAATAGAACCCTGACTTCATTTGTAATTTTAAACTAAAATATTTTCATTTTATTGAATTTTGTTCTACAACTAATTCTCTATATTGTGGCACTTTTCTATTTCTATTCTTTGTGGTTTATGTAATTGTTAATATTCTTAGGAATTTTTGGATATTTTACCAATTCTATAATCTAAAATTCATATTAAATTAGCCATTGCTTAGAAAATTGCCAACAAAACCAGGAATCATATAATTAGTTATGTTTAACATTGTGCCAAAAAAGATTTGCATTTTATATCATTCGCTCTACAAAAATCATTTTGTGTATTTCAATATTTAATTTTTAACATGTGTTAAATCTCACATTTTAAGGTTTTGGGATTTTTCTGTGATAGATCACCTACTTATATATCTTGTATAATTTATTTTCTAAAAATACTCGGGTTTAATATTTATTATAATTAATTATTGTAATTCACATTATCTACATTAGCTTATTCAGTAAATATTCATACCACATCAGAAAATGAAAAAAAAATTAAAGTGCATTCATTTTCTCATATTTCACATCTCGGCCAAGTTTTGTAATTTTTGGACTTTGTTTTATTGAAATTATTATTTTCTTCCTTAAAATTGGCCTGCATTTGATTTGCATTCATAAATTGAATTAAAAATACTAAAAAGATCTGCCTCAAAAACCACACATTGAATTTTATAGGCTTAAACTAGATTATTCCTTTACCTCCTTGAGTCAACCATGGGGCTTGCCATGTCAAATAAAAAAAACGCTTCGTCTTAATTAAATAATTATTTTGTGGTTATTTTTTTATTGATCCCTTTTGCCCGACTACAAGGAATGCTTTTTTTTGAAGCACAAAATGATGAATTAACAAAGGGTTTTAGCGAACAATCAAATGTCATCACTATTTGGGAGGCAAATTCCTTAGGTTTTTTGTCTAGAAAATTTATTGTTAGGTTTTCCATACACTTGGGTAGTCAGGCCCCCTAGCCTTAACTGTAAATTTTCCAATTTCCTGCATTTATTGTCTATCTTCTATTTTTGATGTATTTTTATGTCAACTCTCTTAAATTTTCTCTCTTATTTTTGTGCGAGGTACCCGGAGTACTTGATGCGGTTTTCAAGAGAAAAAAGCATCTCTACAACCTACCAAAAAGCCACATAAAATTAAGATCAAGTCGAGTCGTGAGAGAGCATAAGGTCTAAGATTTATTTTCAACATTATTTAATGATTTGTAATAATTGCATAATTATAGCGGTTTCCATTCTGAATCTCGTGTATATAACCAAGTCTTGAACATTTTCTTTATGGTGTATCAGGCATGTTTCACAGTCCAATGAGGGTGGGGCCCGACTTAAGTGGTCGTAGGTTAGTCCTGCACTTTGAATATTAGAGTTACTAGGATTGTATTGCTTCTTCTCATAGAACCTAGGGCCGCACTGCACTTTAACTAAAACACACTCAAGATCGTTCAATTTTGTCAAAAAAATAATCCATTTCTTCCCAGCTAATAGAATTTTCAACGAGGTGCAGTTTTGTTGGGTTCCATCTCATATAGAACAATTTTCAATTCTTGTATTGCATCCCACATGGAGATTGCGAGGAATCCCTATAAATCTTCTAACTGAGTATACATCATTATTTCTCGCGTACATCGGCTTTTCTCGATTCCTCTCTCTTGTTTTGTCACTTAAGATCGAAAGGAAATTGGGACTGGATGATAGACATATATTTTTGCATACATAATTCCTAAGTGATCACCTAAATTAAAATTAGAAGTGTTAAACAAGTATGACTTTAATTAAACCATAAAATCAAATTGTTGCGGGAGAATAACTGCCTCCTTGGATTCAATTATCTTTCTGTGTGAGTGAGGGGTGAACACATAGCATAGAGCCAAGCTGCAGAATCTTCAATCAAATTACCGATTCTAAGAACGACTAGCTACTTCTCAGTAAGGGAACTATGGTCTTCCTCAACAGAGTGGATGGTTAAAGGACAATACGATTGGCATCGTCCTTAAGTAACACAGGTAGCTGTTTTATAATTCATACTTACACCCATATTGGTTGAAAGTAGATACAATTTGCCATATGAATTCAGGCCAGTCTTTAGGAAAATTTTTGACACCTAACAGCTCGCTAATTCTTCTCCAAGATTAGAATTATCACCAATTAAAATTGAAAAGATAATTGGCTGGACTCTTGCGGGGTGCATTGTGTGAGTTGGTGAACATGGGGTTTGTATTGCATTGCATTGGCATGCGTGAACCGAGTTTGCATATAAAAAACCGCACACTTGTGCCATCACTCTCCCTTCTTTATTTATAGAAATTAGGGTTTATCTTGTGAGTATCTTGTGTACTCAAATGTTTTCAATCACAATCCATTCTTTCGCCACATCAACCTCTTTTGAAGATGTCGGGCGATTGGTCTTTGTACCCTCCAGATTATTTCTTCTCACTCAAACCCCAATCATCTAACTCTTCTTCCAGACATCCACCAACATTCATGGGAGACTCTCACCCACAGATGAATCCGATCTACTCTATGAAAGTAAATCCTTTATATTTTGATCGTCCGACGGAAGTCTCGACAATACTTTATATTCTGATCATGAAGATCAAGCTACTTTTAAAACTGATGACCAGTCAAGAAACCAATTCCAACTGACTTCATTCTCTCCTCACAATATTGTTGGGATGGATCAACACTTCATAAATCCACATTCCGACTAAACCTTTGAGAATAATATTGAAGCTCGAACAAACCAAGTGGATTGGCTCACACATTATGATTTTCCATATTGGATTAACCATGACCATCGCACCTCCAGACATGACACTCATACAACGGAATGGGCTAATGATATCGACACACAGATACCTTGTATGACAACCATACCCTATGAGGGACCGATCAACAATCACGGTAATAGGCTCTACTTAACCCAACACCGCATGCTTCATTCATAGTACGTTGAGTATGAGACCTATAGATTTCCTACAATTGAGCAGACTCCTTCCATGTTTTTTAGGAGAAAATTTCAGTGGATAACAAATCAAAACATATAATGCATATTTCGAGAGGATCTTCTCCCTACTCATTCATGCAAATAGAAGTTGAAATGATTTGATCTCAAGTTGAAATCCTAGAGAACACTCAGAAATCCACAAACTCTGTACTCCCTAGGGACAACACTTACAGCGACACCTCTGCATATTACTCTGTTAGGGATGGCTCTGATTCGTGTCATCAAAGCCCATCCTTTGCCGAGTAAAGCATTACATCTACTCACCACATCAAAAAGACCAAAAAATCGAAAAATTCAAAAACACCCAAAATTTGAAAAACCGGAGAAACCCATAAAATTTGAAATTGGAGAGGATTTAAGGAAATTAGATCCTGCTCAAAGGGAAGCATTGGATTAAATATTGCTTTTTGAGCTACCCTTAATAAAGGACATTGAACACTTCCTTGACCTTGAAAATTTTGTAATGAATAAATTTATGACAAAAAAGTCAGACAGGAAGAGAACAAGGACTGAAAGACACATATTGTTAATGGCCACCTCCTTAGTGATAAGGATAAAGACCAAGAGCCGTAGACTGAAACGGTTGCCTTGGTTTTATTCTGAGATCAAAGTTACCACTTTCACCCATTCCCGAATCGATGAAGATTCACCAATCAATATCCTCCTGATTGTTGTATTCTACAAGCTTAAACTCGGACAAGTTTAGAAATCAAGAGAGATTGTTTAGCTGGCTTGTCGATCTATAAAACGGTCGATAGGAACTACTTTAGTCATCACTACATTCAATGGTGATCCGCTCAAGGTGGATTTCACGATCATTGATATTGAGCATCAAGGAGAGTTCACAGGGTCTCCAATCATTTTCGGAAAGCCATTCTTTCCCTTGGCTAAGGCAATTATAGATTGTGAGACTCGGGAAATAAATTTCACCTCATTGGGAGCACTTCAACACACAATCTTTGAGAAAATACAATATTCTAAGGTGACCAACAAAATTGTCAACAGCTGTAATCGTCAAGTGGTAGAAGAGCCCAATCCTGTTGCTACACCTGAGATAATGACTATTGAGCCTAGACCGTTGGATCAAAAATTTCCCCCATCCTCCCATTTCCCACTACTTGCACCTCCACCACTATTGTGTCAAATCCTACAGAGGAGCATCTGATGCAAGAATTTTACAATCTAAATGATTATTCATTTGACTTTAATGATACCACACAATCAAGGGATAACCCTGAGTTGGAGAAGAACTCCTTTGACCACTTTGATCAATTCGATCTAACATAGGACCTCATCAATTCTTAACCAACTGAGACTACATATGTGGGACGTCTGCTGACCATGGAAGACTTTTACAATGATTATTCATCTGATGACGAATCGATGATCAACACTTGACAACCAGGACCTGCACCTTCCCACACAACAAATACTAACTTGACCAATCCCATTGCACCCATGGCTCCTTTATCTAATCAGTTATATGGAGAGAAGAAGAACAATAATGATTCCTCGAGGCATTCTCTCAAGCATCTCGAGCCATATCACTCTCCTCCTCTTCTTGTTGCTTCAGGTTCTAGAAAACCGACTAAGACGGTCGCTTTCGACAAACCAAAAAATTGAATCTTCTGAGGATTCATCATCAGGTCAGGAAAAGGTGATCTTCAAGAGTGAGATCAATTTGGTGATTTTGTTTTCCTATATGATCAAACAATCTAATATCAACCCCCATTTGTTGACTCCTACCCCTCACTACTATTCATCCATAGCCGACTCTCCTAGTCTCATTAGATATATTGGAATAATCTCTTATGACCAGCCTGAGACTAGTGCTTGAGAGTATTCATCACTTGCGGATGAATCACTTGACATCGAGTCTGAACACATTCTTAGAAAATAGCTTAAGAACAAGAATACATGGAGTGTCTCCACCTTCTAGTACTATTATTCTGAGGATAACTCCGATGATGGCTAGTAATCATCGACTTAATTTGCTTCATCTTCTACCCATCAACACACCGTCGAATATTATTCTTCTGAGGATATATCTGACAATGGTTGGGAATCATAGGCTACATCTTCTTCCTATCATTATGACCTTCCAAAATCCTCCTTTATCTCCGACAACCTTTCCTCCCGACCCCATCGGTTCCCTTGTAGGTCTTTATCCTCTATCTAGGCCAATGCCTAGGTATAGGGGAGACTGATGCCATATGTATATACCACTCTCCTCATCAACTTATGCCCTCGACCGCCCCATTTTCAACCTTCTTACACACTTAGGCTGACCATAGCCTAAGTATACGGGTATCCGATGCCCACTAGATATACTCTTCTCATTCACTTTTCCCCTTGTCCACCTCATTTTCACCCTTCTTCTATACTTAGATTGTCCACAAACTAAGTATAGGGGATGGGTCGACTTCTATTTATCGTTTTCTTTTTTACTCTTTTATGCTTAGCCCGAGCTATATCTTATCTATGCTTCTTATGCTATGAGGACATAGCACTCTCTAAGTATAGGAGGGTGCGTATATACTCTGTATATATTTTACCCATATCTTATACTTTCGCATAAGTCTATGTTTTATTTATGGGGTGGGTAACTTACATAAAAATAGAAAGAAAATAATATAGGAGTTTTGCAACTAACATCGTCTCTGTCCAATTGTGTGTGAAATCAAAGTTTTGAATATTGGCTTCTTATTCATTTTTGCAAAAAAAATTGCATTAAAAAATCTCTTTAAAAAACAAACAAACATTTTGCAAACTTGTATTTCATTCAGTATTTTATTCATCCATGCATTCTTTAGTTGGATGTATCCCTGATAATTACACTTTCACACAAGACTAGAGAAGTTAAAGAACACTTGGTTTATGAGGTTTTAAGATTCAGAGTTAACCAGACTTAGTAATTAGGGTCTATGACTTAATTATTCACACTTTCCTACTTCGAAAGATGGGTATGCTATATTGCATACTTAATCTCTACCTTAAAGAATATGATCACCTCCTTAGTTGCATGATTGTAGTTATGATGAGATGAGTTGGGATTTCACTTGAAGAACTGGAATGAGGAATTTGAGTTTGGATCCGATTTTATGATGATTAAGGATGGGATAAAATCGATGACATCGTCATTAAACTTGAGAGTCAGCACGTTCAACCAGTTTGAGAATAAGGTTCTTATACTAATCTCTTGAAATAAAACCTATGTACTAGGGTGTGATGAAACTTAATTAATTATTGATCGATGTGCGCCAGCTTGGTAAAAGCAGTGGAGCTAGCCAACCATCAATGAAATAAATTTTGAGAGAAGTTCTCTCACTCAAATATAAAAAAGCTCTCTTATTACAAATACAAAATCAAAGAACTTCCACCAAAGGTGTGAACTCCTGATCATTTCAAAGTATCCACTCCGACAAAGTTATTAAGGCTACCACCCAAAAAGGGATTTGCATTGTATAGTGATACAAGTTTGGGTTTCAAAGGTACGATAAATACTCAAAAGAGACACACCCGAGTGTACTCCCAAGAAAACAAGTGTAGACGACTCTAAATTCTCTTGACGGACACACTGTTCAATAACCTAAAATACATGTGTTGCATTAATAAGGTACTTGAGTGGATCCTTGTTCCAATGTGAGTGAGAGAAGAAATTACACAATCCTATGCCATCTATCAATTAGGGTTCCATCTTCACTTTTATGACTGGCAACTAAAGTGACGGTGGAATGTTTGCAAGAGGTGATTTATTCCCTGTGTTAAGGATTTGGTCCATAGGAGCGTCTCTTGGACTGGGACCATGGGTGTTGTTTTCTCTACTCTTGTGACTGCAGTCCACATTAATGTCATACCCATATATATATACATATATATATATATATACATATATATATACATATACACACACACACAAAGAGAGTCGTAGAGCTAGAGAAGTTGGATATCTTTTGACTAAATCTTGGCTCAACTCATATTTTGGTATCACTAAAATAGATAGTTCTTCAACGTATCGAGTCTTGTACTCCACATGCATAGTCGAGGATTAGTCCGACTAATACATTCATTCTCATGTTGCTCGAGGACGAGCATGGTTTAAGTATATGGGGTTGATGAATATATGATTCATCACTCTAAAAGACATTTATTAAGCTCAGGTACCCAAAATTCATTGGCATTTCATCATCTATATTATACTATTAACATTCATGCATGTATAAATAATTATTGCATATTATCATACATAATTGCATAAAATAAGAAGCCAAAAATCCCAGCTCAGTTGACCTGTAAAATAGCTAACTTTTTCAATTTTTAACTAAACTCCAAATCATCTAAAACCACATCCATTGTGTACATATTACTAACAAGAACAAATGAAAAACTAAAAAAACTAACAGAAATAAGTAGCTCACAAATCAAAACCCTAATTTCTGACCTAACAAACAAAAATAATGATATCTCTCTCATACAGAGTCTGATTTGATCATACTCACTTTTGAACTAATGCACATTCAATCATCATCAAAATAAGACTAAGTTCAAGTGAATTGGAACTCATATATAAAAGTTGGGTTTTGGACCTCTTTTGTACATTATTTCTTTACCAGATTTTGACATATTATTTTAAGTACATTAAACTCCTTTTCTTTTATTTCTTTTTCATTTATTTTCTCTGACAAAAGTTTTATCAAATTAAGAAAAAATCCATATCCAAAATAAAACCAAAATAAATGAAATTAACAGAGTCTGAGTCTTAACTGACAGTCAGTATAGTAAGTCCTCTATATTTTATTTTCTTTTTTTCTTAATTATTAAAAATCCTAAAAAATATACTAACACGTAAATAGTTGTATTTTAATTACTTGTATTTATTCTCAATTTTTATCTTATTTATAAATGATAAAAAAATAACAAAAACTAAAAATCAAGGTAATTTATACACATAGAGTTCCCCAAAAATATTACATTGTGCAAATGACCTATTTTAGTTTTGTTTTCTTCAAGAAAGTTATAGATCTCATCGAGAAGAGCAACCTTAGTGAAGAAAATTTTTTTATCCGAGGTCGTTTGCTATTTATTTTTACTTTTTCTTTTCTTTTTAATTTATGATTTTTTTGGAGTGAAACATGGCAGTTCCTGGAGCTGCCACGTGTCACCCATTTTTACATTTATATTTCTTTTCTCCGGTACTCGCCTATTGCCTATACAAAAGCACCTCCACTGCACCTTGATTCATCAACTGCCGATAAACACAAGTAATGAAGGAAGGCTAGTGGTTACAACACGACTCTCTCTCTCTCTCTTGAAGTCAAGATCCGATGCCATGGAGCGTCGACGTAGCCTCCCCACCATTGAGATGCTCCTCGCTCTAATTTTAGCACCATCTGACCAATACCCCGCATTATCTTCCTTGTCTCAGTCGCATCAGCCTCTACTGAGCTTTGCCTTCCGCAGCTCAATCTTTGCCTCCATCTCCTCTTCTTCACTGATACCTCCTAGCTAGAGCCAGGTTTCGTCTTCCACTCCCCCTCCCCCATCCATCTCTACCCCCTCTTCATGGTCACCTGCAGGCAGGGTTGCCCGATCATCTTTGCCCCTGCCCCCACTACCATCATCGACCACAGAAGCTCTGACTGCTCATGCAATTCTCGCTCCATCAATAACACCGAGTGCGACCGACCATCGTCTACCGTAGAGGTTGGCCTGCTCGTCGACCCCGCATCGCCAACTCCATCAACGCTCATCTACCTCGCCGTCGAGCCTCCAACCAAAGGTTTCACCTCCTCTTCATCTCCACCATGAGACAGTTCATTCGCTGCATTGACAGCCCATGAGCGCGGCTGACCATTATCACCCCAAGCGGCTGGCCCGTTCTCCGCCCGCCATCACTCCACCTTCAAGCATCATTGGGCTCGAGGCCTGATACCCCCTCCCATGTGAGTTGCAAATGATTGGGGGAACTTCTGCAAGGAAGCACTAATATTTTCACCTAATTTCAAAAAAGTCCTCACCGCCTAGGGGTCGCGTAAGGTGCACGTGACCTACTGGGAATTTTGTAGACAACCCCTTAATATTTCGATAATTTCTTTTGGGTCAATGCTCAGAATTTATATTTGATTTGATATTTTGTAATTGCAAATAGAACCCTGACTTCATCTGTAACTTTGAACTACAACATTGCATCATTTTATTATTTAAAAAACACATTTTTTTTCTACAACATTGCATCAGAATTTATATTTTTTTCTCTATATTGTGGCATGGTCTTTACATTTGTATGCTATGTGGTTAATTTAATTATTATTAATATTCTTTGGAAATTTTGCATATTTTACTCATTTTGTACTCTAAAATTCATATTAAATTATCCACATCTTAGAAAATCGCCAAAAATCTTGGATTGTAGAGTTAGTTGTATTTCACATTGTGCCCAAGAAATTTGCATTTGCATTCATCATTTGCTCTGTAAAAATCATTTTGTGTATTTCAATATTTACTTTTTAATAGGTGTTAAATCTCACAATTTTAGGGCCTAGGATTTTTCTGAGATAGATCACTTACTGATTTATCTTTGATTTTATTTCCTGAAATACATGAGTTTAATATTTATTATAATTAATTATTATAATTCACATTGTTTGCATTAGTTTCTTCATTAAATATTTATACTGCACTTGAAAATTCCAAAAAATTGAAGTGCATTCATTTTCTCATACTTCACATCTCAGCCAAGTTTTTAATTTTTGTACTTCGTTTCATAGGTATTAATATTTTCGTCCTTAAAATTGGCTCACATTTCATTTGCATTCAAAAATTGCATTAAAAATACCAAAAAGATCTGCCTCAAAAACCATGCATTGAATTTGATAGACTTAAACTAGGTTATTCCTTTACCTCCTTGAGTCGACCCTGGGACTTGCCCTGTTAAATAAACATAAAAAACCACTTTGCGTTAAATAAATAATTAATTTGTGGTTATATTTTTTCTTCATCCCTATTGCCCGATTACAAACAACAACATTTTTTTGAAGCATAAAAATGACGAATTAACATAGGGTTTTTGCGAATCATCAACCCTCATGGGTGTGTATATGTCATCAGTTTGCATCCGAGTTAATCCTTGCATGATCTTGGGTGATCCCGTTGCAAGCAAGGTCCGAAGTGTTGGTTTCGCCTATTGGCTTCCACTCTTATTCTTTTCTTGTCTAGTCCTCCAGGCACGAGATCCAAGACCTTTCAGTGCATAGGTCACATGTTATAAATGTGGCGGAAGAAGTACGAGGCACTTTCCTAGAAGTACACATGCTCCTATAAAAATAGCTGAACTCTTACGACTTCACCTGTGTTGAGTTGGTGAACCCACAATTGTTTAGTGTTTGTTTGATTTTAGTGAAGTTCAAAGACCAGTCCTGCACAATTTGTGCCATTTTTCCTTTCCTTTATTTTACTCTTCACTTCCTCTACTCACTTTTGATCCTTCTACTATTTTACATTCCTTTTGATTCTCATTGACCACCATATATTTCATCCAACTCAATTTTCCTATTCACCTTTGAGATTGAAACTAATGAATGGCTTAGTCGAGATTTCTCTGACACCAACATTGATTCCTTGCGCTTTCCTTCACCAATAATTCAGGGTGATTCGCATAACAAGCCGGAGTGGAGAGGTCCAGACCGGCTCTCAAAGAAACTTATAATCCTATAGACGGTCAAGTCACAAATTGGATTCAGATCCCAAAGATCCACACACATGTTGAGTTGAAGCCTCATCTCTTGGTGCTCCTATTTTTCTTCCACGTAAATGCGGATGAAGAACATTATATCCACCTGTAATAGTACATGCGCATCTATGGTACAATGCACTACCCTAACATATCGTTAGGAGTAGTCAAGATGACGACATTCATGGGAAGTCTCCAGTCAAATCAACCACTTGGGGGAAGCTCATCACAACATGGGAAGAGCTTAAGTCTGTCTTTTTGCATAAATAATATCCCCTTGGGTGACTTAATCAGATGCATGCCCGCATCACAAACTTCACCCATGCCACCCACGGATCCATTTGTGAGGCTTGGGAGAGGTTTACTAAATTGCAAGAGAGATGTCCCCATCATGACATTCCTTTGACCATATTTGTTCGACATGTCTTTGGGGACTAACAGTTCATATTCAGAAGCTCGTAGATGTTGCTTGTGGCGGCTCATACTTCAACAAGGACGAGGATGTCGTTTGGTAGTTCTTCGAGGAGATAGCTGAAGGTGAGGCTGCTTTATTGTTGGCCCAGACATATCTGTGCCAACCCACAACCTCCAAAAGCCAGGACATATGGCATCTTCTCATGAGCCAGACAAGGATGAATTCTCCAATATGAGCATCATAGGGTGCCACCTGTCGAAGGTGGAAAACATAGAGAAATGATTACAGTACCTCGAGAAACTTATTGTGATCGAATAGAGGTCACAAAATCTGGACAAGTTGGACCAGATTACCAAGAAGCTGAAGCTGCTGGTCGGCATGATTGGAACATGTAATTCTATTTCTGCATCACCTACCACTCTTACTAAGTTGAAGGAACCAGCATCACCGTAGCCTCCTCAGTAGAGATGGACCCATCTAGTGGTTTAACACATCTATTACTTATAGGCCCGAACTGACATCTCCACAACAGCCACAGTAGCAACATGTAGTCTACCAACCTGAGCCCTAACCCATGCAAGATCCATGTTTCCCTCCTCCACATATCATTCAAGAGGTGAATGGTGTTTGGGCTAACGATGCATAGCAGGCCCGTCCAAGCGGACCTCAATCAGGGTAGCAGTCAGGCAACTTCCAATTCTCTCAACAATAAAGAGGGAGACATGTTCAGAACTCTCAGCATCGGCACCACCAGCAGTCTCCACCATACCATGGCAACTGGATACAGAATCAGTATCAGCAACCGTAATACCTCCAATAACCATAGAATTCACAGTACTCAGTTGTTCCATATCACAACCAACCTCCTCTACAGTACCAGCAACATCACCCTTCTCCTCACTACCAAAATCAGTATTCTTACTCGCAGCTTGCACACCATTCCCAGTATCCATCTATGGCTACTCTTGTGAACCCTGTCTTGGATTGCCTGACTCAACTAGTGAAAAGCCTAGAAGAGATAGTTCATAAACTTGATGACCTCACCACCGTGAAGACATCCATTCATACACAAGTGGAGCCTAACCACAATAAATTTTGCAAGAAAAAGTAGGTAGCATGTGATGTTTTATTTAATCTCACAGAGTCAGATGTGAATGATTTGTTTTTCTCTAATGTTGTCACTCATAGGAGCGGTCGGACCCTGCGTTGAGTGTCACCATGAAGAGGAAGAATAAAGCTTCACTAGGTGAATCATCATCTTCTGCATCACCCGATCTAGTATCTGGAGCGGATGAGGAAGAAGAAAACAGAGGAGAGACACCGGAAAGAAAATACAAAAATATTAGAACAATAAAACATTGCAAAAAGAGAGTAGCAGCAGGCGTTGCACCTACCAGCCACCCTTGGAGGAGACTGCATCTACAGTTTATCCAACACTTGCAAAATGGAGCCTCGTCTACAAATTTTGGATGCCTGCCTTTCCTAAATGACCTTGCTCATTTTAGTCATTCAAGTGTACAACCTGATATGGGAACACATTTTTATGTAAATAAGAAAAATATTTCGACTATGGATTTTGATTCTGTAAATATTCCATTTCCAAACGCTTTGAGAAAATCCATTTTTTTAAAAAAATTCCTTATCTGATCTCAATGTTGCTGAGATTATTCAAAATCTTGTACATGAAATGCCCTAGCTCAAGGCCATAAAGTACGTGCAAACATCAAGAAAGGTCTGAAAGAAGCATGTACTTTAAAAAGACAGCCGCATAGAGCTAGAGAACGAAATGTGAAGCATATTCTGACCATGTCTAAAGTGAATGAAATCATCAATATTCTGATAAAAAGGACATGGGAGCTCCTCTAGTCAGATGTTCGACCAAGAGTTCGACCAAACTCTACTAAATAGTGGATCCTAAATCAACCTGATACCCACTTCACTACTCAATGAATTTGGGTGGGGACTGCTCAAGTATACTAGAATGATTCTGCAGATCGTAGATACTTCCATCAAGCGGCCTAGAGGAATTCTGGAGGATGCCATCGTCACCATTCAATGAATGAAGTCCCATGTGGTCTTAATTGTGCTTGACATGGATACCTTAGCTCCTCTTCTACATAACCCAATAATCCTGGGACAACCATTCCTTCAAACAACCGAAACAGTAGTGAACTATGGTACCATGCAGATTACCTTCCATTCTAGAAGCAACAAGGTCTCAATTGAGACGATCTAAGTGCTGAAACCTTCATCATCTACATCCAATGAAAGTGACCCAACAGAGCAGCGAATAGAAGATTGTTATTTTTTGGTTGATATCCGTGATACAAATCTTTTTATGGACAATATTGAAATCCACGAGTTCTTTTCCATAGAAGAACCAGTCGATAGCATAGTTGAGTTCCTAGATATCCTTGACGGAGATATTTTCATTGAGTTGCCTGATGAATGACAGACTCGAAATCTACCCTTTTGATGTTGTCGGATGGACTAGTGCATTGCAGTCGGATAGATCCGCGTCGATCAAAAACTAACCGCACAAATCGATAATCGTCGAATGAAATAATATGTGGTTTTATGTTTATTTAGCCTGGGCAAGCCCCAGGGTCGACTCAAGGAGGCAAAGGAACAATCGGGATCAGATTAGAGGGATTAGATTACAATTTTCTAAGTGGGATTATTTGGTATTTTTTTATGCAATAAAAATGACCAATGCAATGATGCGGTTGAATAAGGTTAATACAAAAATAAGCGACTTAGCTTAATTTAATTTTATTGTGAAATTAGTTCAAATAGGCCAAGTGATATTTTTTTCTAAGAACCTAATCCAACAATGAATGCAAAATGTATTTTTTTGGAATTTTTGGATTTAAAACGCATAAATGAAAAATGCAAACTGTTTTTGGGTTTTTATGCAAATTTGAATGCAAATGATAAGTAAAAATTATGAAAAATTTACTGGAAGATAAAAATGATGAAATTAAGATACACTAATGTTTTTAGAATTTTTCTGACACTTTTTGATTTTTTATGAATATTTTACTTAAAATGGAACGACTGCATGTATTTAATTTCTAATAAATCCACAAAATTAAATTATCAAAAGATTGATTTATCTCAAATAGATATTTTCATAAGGAAACCAGGGGAGTTAAAATTTCCCAAAAATATTATTCTGGAATTAATTAAAAATCAATTACAGAAATCACTTTATAATTTATTTTAGGCACAAGACTACTCTTAATTGGACGAAATTTGGACTGTTATTAAAGCACAATTAGATGCATCATTAACATTTTTTTCAAAATTTTTGGAGCAATAAATAGGCCTATGAGAATTTCAGAGCGTAAATGGATAAAATATCACTGATTTTCAATCTTTGATTTTTAATAAATAATAGGATGCTCACAAAAATACAAATAAATAGCTAAGAGATAAATATTTAGTTGCTCTACAATAAGCTATTTTTCCTTAAATAAAATGATGTTATCTGACTATATAATTAGCACTCAAAGTAAGGGGTCTTTTTGCAATACAGAAATTGAAATAAACAAATTCAAATGTGCACAAGGGCACTTCAGCAATTGAACAAACTTGACGGACTGAATATGCAAATTTCACAAAAAAATAAAGAAATAAATTTTTGACCTTTTGTTTTCTTCCCCCACAAGATAGGGCACACGACAAGGGGAGCGGCTAGGGCTTGCGGGCGGCCGCGCGATGGAGCAGTGCCACGCGGGCGGTTGGGCAATGCGCGCAGGGACGGGAGGACGGCGGCGCGGCTTTGCGGTGGAGCAGCAGAGGCGGAGGTGAGGCAGACGCGGGGCTGGGCGCGTGGGCGGAGGCACCGCACGCGGCGGTGCGGGTGCTTCGCAGCGCGCAGCAAGGGCGCGAGGGGCGGATGGGGACGGGAAGAGCGGGGCGCTGCTCGCGGTTGGCCGCGCAGCGGAGATGCGTGGCCGGAAGGCTCTGCGCGCGGGGATGAGGCGGGCACGGCGGGCACGGCGGGCGGAGCTCGTGGGGCGGCCTGGAGGAGGTACGAGAGGCCGCGACACCGGCGGCGGAGCATCGAGGTGGCACGCGGCTGTGGCGCGGGAGGAGATCAGGCGCGAGCGGCCGGGCTGGTCACGCGGCTGCGCGTGCTTCGCGCGGAGGGGCGGGCCGTGAGGAGGAGTTCCGCGCTACGTGCACGGGAGGAATGCCGGTGACTGGAGATCCGCACCAGTCGGTGCAGTGGCTGGAGGGTGCTGCGGGGCCTCGGTTGGGAGGTGCGGGAGCGGAGCTGGGCTGTCTCCGGGGCGGCGCGTGCTGCGCTCGGTGACGGCGGTTGGTACCGCACCGCTGTGGATTGGGCGGCCGCGCACACAGCGGTGGAGGACGGCGGCAGTTGGCGTGAACGGGCGGGCACCGCTGATTGCGGCGCGAAGGGACGGCGAGGTGCTGGCGGGGGAGCACGGCCGTCCAAGGAGACCTGGAGTTGTTGCTTTCTTTTTTGTTTTGCAATTTTTTTTGTAATTTTGTTGTAAAGAGGAAGCAATGGTAGAAATGAAATGAAGTGGTGATTGTGGTAGTGATGATGATGGTGGTGTTATTGATGTGGTTTGGATGTGATGAACAAGATAAACAAATTATGTTAGATAATAAAAAAATTGACAAGATAAAGATAGAGAATTTACCTGTATTCGTCGGCTTGTGGAGCCGCATCGTGCGGCTTCCGGTTGTCGTGGCCTCGATTCGATTCGACGAAAAATTGAAGAAGCTCGGTTGTGATCTGAAGTGATGCACAACGACACGAAGAGCCCTCGTGGATCTCGCCTCGAAAATCGTCGTTACTCGACCGAAAAATATTGACGCCGTCACCGTCAACACTCGGGGGCTGTTGGTCTCTCCCTCTCAACCGAAGAAATGGCGGATGAAGGGAAGTGGTGGAAGATGATGGGAATAAAAAGGGAGAGGAGAGGGAAGTTGGAGAAGAAGTGTGGAGAATGAAGTAGCGGGGAGAGTGGTGACTTGGAGTGGGGAAGAAGAAAGGAGAAGAGGTAAAAAGGGAAAAAATAATATAATAATAATATAATATAAATAAAATAAGTAAGCTACTAAAAATATTTAAAATAGTAATAATAAAATAATAATAATAATAATAAATCCGAAAATAATTAAATAAATCCGAAAATAATGAGAAAAAGGTGGCGTGGCGACACAAGTCGCTCCTTGAAAATTCAAAAATTAAATGTAAAGAAAAATAAAAAAATAACAAAAGGGCTTAAATCAAAAATTGATCAACACGAAAGTTGCTCGTCTCGACGAGGTCTACAACTTTCGTGAAGGTCCAAAAATCAAACGAGATCATATGTACAAAATATATTTTTGGGTGGTACCTTATATATATAAAATACCGCATTTTATCTTTTGTAATTTTTTTATCATTTTTTAATAAGAGAAAAATAAAAATAAAAATAGAGAAAATATCAGATGAATATTTACAACTTAATCTATTTTTTTGGATTTTTTAATAATTAAGAAAATGAAATGGTAAAATACAGGGGCAAAACGGTCAATTTGTACAATATACAAAAGGGGCCCAAAATCCAAGTTTTGCATACGAGCTCCGATTTTAATGAAATTGGTCTTGTTTTGAAGGTCTTTGAATGTATATTGCTTTAAAAGTGAGTAGACCTAATTCCGAGACTGTATGAGAGAGATATGTATATTTTAAGGCTCCTAATTTCAAACTTGGATTGAGGGTTTATTGGGTAATTTTACAAGTTAGTATTTTTTAGATATTTTTCCTTTATTAGTGTTAGTCATATATACACTATGGAGTTGATTTTATTGGATTCGGAGTTAGTATAAAATAAATACAAATAGGCTATTTTAACTAATATACAAGTGAATTTGGCTTCTTATTTAATGCAAGTATGAATGCTAAAATGCAGATATTATGCTTGCATGCATGAATGCTAATTTTACAATATAAAGGGAAATATGCATCTATTTACCCGGGAACAAGACTCTATTTTCAACTTTTAAAGTAATGAATCACAGATTCATCAACCCCCTATACTTAAACCTTGCTCGTCCCCGAGCAACTAAATGAAATGCAAGAGTGAAATGATTTTGGGTTCCATACCAAGGTCATGAACAAAAGTTGAAAATGGAGCTTGACTCGACCTTTGGATTAATTGTGTGGCGGAACCTTATTGGGATCTGAATTTAAGACCTAACAGACTTCAAGTTCCACAAGTCTTCTATTCAAGACGCCTCAATAGTCAGGTCAGAATAAATCTTCAAACGCAAATTTCTTATGACTATGATTCTTACTTGTACTATGTAAGTGTAAAATAGCTCTCCACATCAGAAATGGCTCAGAACCAGCCTCCTCTAACAAGGTAACTCAAATAACCCGGTCTAGTAACTCTTTCCTCGAGGAGTGGGGTATTCCCTTCTAAGTTCAAGTGCGACCAGCTCAAGAGGAGGGGGTAGAGAAAAGAATGGACGGTAGCCAGTGTAGCTACCTATCCAGGGATGCCTGACCAGTGTAGCCAAGTCATCCATCTGCAGACTTCTTTGCTAATATACATACTCCGACAGGTATTATTTTTTTTAATTGGACCTGTCTGATTTTTTTGGAATTCTTGCATTTTTTTTCTCTTCTTTTCTTTTTTTTGGAACTATATACAAGGTGCAGCATGTACATCAGGAGTTTTTCATCTTGAGCCAGTAGACTATCCCACTTTTGAAGCATTATTGCAACCCACAGCATCCTGTCCTTAGATGTCAACACTACCATACTAGGTTGAGATGCACTACCCTCCATAGAGGAGGACGGATGTTTCCACCCGTGTGCTACTCCAAGCCAAAGGATTCTACCTCCTCACCACCTCATCAATGAAGAGCTACGTGCATTGTGCTTGTCCAAGTTAGGTCATTATCTAAAAGAATCATGCGTGTGCACGAGATATTCTACTTAAACTAATCAAGATGTCATGAGAACATAGACTTGTGGACTCAAAGAATCAAGTCACTTGACCAGAGAAATCTTAACTCCAGTTCCTATAAGGTTCCTCTGAAATTAGGTGGATTAAGGTCAAATCAGGTCCATCCTCAATATATACTCATAACTTGGTTTAGAAACCACTAGCTTTTCACTTTGCATATGCAAGATATGCAAATGAGATGTAGATGACATGCTATGTAGATTAATGAAATGCAAGACTCTTTTTTTTTTCTTTTTTCTTTTTTTTGCAAGGATGATATGCAAGAGAAAATAAGAAGCCTATTTTTTTGTTGTTTTTGTTTTTGTTTTTTTTCAGAAACTTTGGTATACCTCCTATTTACAACAATTTACAAGAGTTTATAAGTATTATACAAATTATACAAGTGTTATACAATAAGTATAAATTTTTTTTTCAATTTTTACCCACCCATAAATATTGTAAAATATATACAAAAATACGCGAAAATACACGAAAGTACGAGCTATGGGTAAAGTATATATGCAATATATACATGCCCCCCTATACTTAGCGTGTGCTATGTCCTTAGAGCACAAAAGCGACTAAAAAGACATAGCTCGGGCTAAGCATAGGAGAGCTAAAATAACAAAAAATATAGAAGTCGTCCCGCCCCCCTATACCTAGGCTCTGGCAGCCTAAGTGTAGAAGAAGATCAGAAATGGGGCGGATGAGGAAAAGAGGGGAAATGGATGAATATATACACAGCGGGCATCGGTCCCCCCTATACTTAGGCTCTGGTCAGCCTAAGTATAGGACAGGAGTGAGTATAAGGATCGATGTGATCTGGAGGATGTACAATGAACAGTGAAGAGACTCGGGTCACTCTCCCCCTATACTTAGGATCTGATCATCCAAAGTATAGCCATAAAATGAAATTATATGGAACCGGGGCGAGTGATTCGAATCACTGGAGAGGGAGAAAAAAATATATACAAGGAGAATTGAGAATATACAAGGATTAAGAAGGTTTGTGACGAACCTTCTTGCGGATGCGAGGAGGTGGATAATATACATATGTGTCGCTATCGGAATCGTCCTCAGATGAATAATAGTGAGGAGTAGGGATCGTCCAACGCGGGTCAACACATGGCTGCTTGCTTAGATAAGGCTTAAGAACATCCGAACTGAGCTCACTCATATAAATCACCTTATCTGGACCAGATTTGGACTCTTCTGAAAATTCCTTCTCCGGTGTGTTTAAGGAAATTTTCTTAGTCGATTTTCTAGAACCTGAATCAGGGAGTGGAGAGCGACGCGCCTTGAGAGGTTCGTGGGAACACCTCGAGGAATCAATTCTCGACTTCCTCTCACTAGATAGCCGACTACAAGAGGGAGCAACCGTGTTTTTATATGGAGTCAATTTAGTCTTGGTTGTTTCCTTTGAAGGTCCAGGGTGTGGTGCGGTACTGACCATGGGTTCCTCATCAGACGAGTCACCATATAGATTGGAATATTCTTGAAGGGTCAGCACGCGTCTCGAGAAAGTGCTAGTGATCTCAGTTGGCTTGGCATTATTAGGCTCTTGTGTCGGATCACCGAAATGATCAAGGCAATCCACAAAGATTGTGTCCGACGCAATGTTAGCTTCTGGTCGTGAGTCCCCCTTAGAAGCTGTCACGGTGGTGGTGCTAGCAGTTGATGAAGTGGAGGTGTGGGGAGTCTCTGATCCAACGGTCGTCCGGACAGTCGGTCCCTCAAGTATAGCAGAGAGGTGGGACTCATCTACCTCTCGATGGTCATGAATGTCAGCGGATGTGCGGATCACCTTAGAGTAAAGTTTATCAAAGAATGGATGAGGTCGAAGCGCTCCCAATGCTGTAAAATCGATTTCCCGAGTCTCGCAATCTATAGTCGCCTTAACCAAGGCTAACAACGGCTTCCCGAGAATAATCGGAGACTGGGTAAACTCTCCTCGGTGCTCGATGTCAATGACTGTGAAGTCAACCTTGAGTAGAGCACCTTGGAAAGTAATGATGACTGAAATATTTCCTGTAGACCGTTTGATAGATCGATCAGACAGCTGAACGATCTCTCTTGACTTTTTGATTGGCCTGAGTTTGAGCTTGTCAAACACAGAGGTCGAGAGGATATTTATCGGTGAGTCATCATCGATTCTCGCATGGGTAAAGATGGTGTCTTTGATTTCACACTCAACTCGGGGCAACTGCTTCACTCTGCGACTCTTGGTCTTTCTCCCCATCACCATAGAGGTGGCCATAGACACTATGTGTCTTTCAGTCCTTGTCCTCTTATTACCCGACCTCTTTGGCATCAATTTACTTCTCACAAATCGTTTGGGGTCAGGAAAGTGATCTATGGCCTTTATTAAGGGAAGTTTGAAAATCAATTCTTCATCGAGTGCTTCCCTTAGGGTAGGATCCAACTTTTTTAGGTCTTTTTAATTTTCAATTTTTATGTGATTTTTTGGTTTTTTAAATTTTTTGGTATTTCGGATAGATGAATGATCAGAATCAAGATTGGAAGGCAAGGGGTTAGTAGAAGAGGGAGATAGAATGGACTCCAGCTGTACAGAAGATGTGGGTTCCCTAATGCTTTCTTGGTTTTCAACCTCAAAATTACTCATATCCTTTTCACTTTCATTCCCAAGCTGGCAGAAATTGAGTTCAATATTTCCATGACATTTCTCAAGTTGTTACCTAATATTTCATTTTTCACGATAAGTCGAGAAATGTCATCCTCCACAAAATTCTCATGACAAATCATGGGAGAGTTCTGCTCAAGTGGAGGACACTGCTGAGATATTGGGGTCTCATACTCAACATACCTAGACTCTGGCATGTAATTTTGGGTCGAGTATGGACCATCTAGATGACAAATATTGGTCGGAGCATCATATGATGAAACGGGGACTGATAAGTCTAGCTCATGAGTCCAATCTTGTGAGTGTATAGGCTCTCCGAATGAAGGCTGGTTAATGGAATCTTTATCACTAAAGTCAATCAAGTCTGGGAAATCATGATGTGCAGGCCTCTCCATTAGGGTTGTTTGATCGACCAAGTTATTTCCTAAGGTTAAGTCGGGATGTTTATATGTAACTGGTGGTATGGTCCCTACTTGAGGTGAGAATGAATAATGTGGGGGCATATAATTTTGCCAATCATCTATCTCAGCAGTGGCTTGCTCTTCATTTGATTCGTTGATTCCTGCAAGCTCTCGAGAATAAGGACAGTCAGCCAAAGATGGAAGTGGATCTGGAGTGTGGGAATATGGAGTAGGTGAGAAATGCGAAGAAGTGGAGAAGTCAGTCGAAGTTCTGACTTCGAAATCGGGTTGAGGTGAAACCGACCACGGGTAAGGGTCTCCCGTGGATGGCGGAGGATACATGGAAGAAGAGGAAGGTGAAGATGAACGGTATATGGTCGAGGAGAATTGACCAGAGGTCACAAGGTATGGGGACCAATATCCCGACATCTTGAAGAGGAAAGGAAGAAGATTGAGGTAGAAAATGCGCAATTACACAGGATACAAACACAGACAGACTCAAAGACAAACGCAAGAGCAAACCCCGAGTTCACACTCAACACGGTGAAGGACTCGAAATCGAGTCCAATTAATCTTGTAGATTTTAAGTGTGAATTTCAAGCAAGATGGCAAGGATTACGCGACCTATAGGGAAGTCGGCTCAGAGCCGGATGCGTCTTCCCTGTTTAACCTGTCGCCTAAGATACCGCCGATCCTTCCTTTCTTCGCTCCTATCCCATGTCGACGGATTCAAAGACCATACCCCTATCTACCTGCAAGCAGGCGGAGGCTGACAAGGCCGGAACTTCACCCCGGGGGGTTACTGGCAGCTTGTCGTAAAGTACCGCAATTTCGCCCCTATCTACCTAAGACAGGCGGAGGCTACTTGGTACTAGTCAGTGAATCTGAAATTATTCGCCTTGTGATATTTGCTAGGATCAGTTGGAACGTGATATGGAAGGCGGGGATTTTGGCTCTGCCTTAAGGTGTTCACACACACTCAAGTACCCTCACTCAGCCTGAAAACAAGGTCGGGGTTAATCTCCCGCAAACAGGGGTTAATTTTTGTTAATTTTTTTGGTTCAATTCAACTAGCAGTCCCAATTTTAGAGATCAGTTGTCACTGATATTAATCCACACAAGCAATCACGTCTACCGTTCAGTCCCAATTCCTTTATCCTAGGTTTAGAAAACCGTGAGAGAAAGAATCGGAAAAAGCAGATGCAATCGAGAAAATGATGATGAATGCTTAAGTAATAATACTTACAGTGCCTCCAGCTCTCTACAATGCGGGATGCAAGACTGAATTGAAATTTTACACTAAATGATATGCAAGCGATGAAAAGCCGCACCTAAATAGGCAGTCCTATTAGCGAGTGAAGAACATGTTGATTTGACTAGATCTGCGGTCTAAGTGCGTCTTTTAAGTGATGTGTTGTCCTGAAAAATTACGAGCACAAGCAAATCCTAGTGGGGCTCGAGGAGCTGCTAGTGCAAGCCTAGTCTAGAAATTCAAACCACACAGCAGACAGGGATACAGTTTCACTATGTTTACAAACGCGAGAACCCAAACGGGAACCGCTGGAAATGCAACTTTTTTTACAAGTTAATAATAAAAAATGGAAAAATCCTTTTGGCGTCTCAACAGCCGACTTGATCCACGAATCGTTGGCCTCCGATGCACTTCAAGATGTGTCAACTTCAAGAAAGCCGCTCCAAGTTCACCGGACCCTCGCACAAAAAGATATAAAAAAATGTCAGAGAGAAAAAAAATAAAAAAAAATAAAAAAAAATAGAAGAAAAAAATGAAATAATTACAAGGTGGTTCGGGGATCAGACTACCCGAGTGAATAGAAAACGTAAATCTAATTTTCTAAAATGATCCTAAGCCGTTTGCCTCCCCGGCAACGACGCCATTTGACGGACTCGAAATCTACCCTTTTGATGTCGTCGGATGGACTAGTGCGTTGCAGTCGGATAGATCCGCGTCGATCAAAAATTAACCGCACAAATCGATAATCGTCGAATGAAATAATATGTGGTTTTATGTTTATTTAGCCTGGGCAAGCCCCAGGGTCGACACAAGGAGGCAAAGGAACAACTCGGGATCAGATTAGAGGGATTAGATTACAATTTTCCAAGTGGGATTTTTTGGTATTTTTTTATGCAATAAAAATGACCAATGCAATGATGTGGTTGAATAAGGTTAATACGAAAAAAAACGACTTAGCTTAATTTAATTTTACTGTGAAATTAGTTCAAATAACCCAAGTGATATTTTTTTCTAAGAACCTAATCCAACAATGAATGCAAAATGTATTTTTTTGGAATTTTTGATTTAAACCGCACAAATGAAAAATGCAAACTGTTTTTGGGTTTTTCTGCAATTTTTCATGCAAATGATAAGTAAAAATTATGAAAAATTTAGTGGAAGATAAAAATGATGAAATTAAGATACACTATTTTTTTAGAATTTTCTGATACTTTTTGATTTTTTTATGAATATTTTTCTGAAAATGGAGCGACTGCATGTATTTAATTTCTAATAAATCCACGAAGTCAAATTATCCAAAGATTGATTTATCTCAAATAGATACTTTCATAAGGAAACCAGGGGAGCTAAAATTTCCCAAAAATATTATTTGTGGAATTAACTAAAATCAATTACAGAAATAACTTTATAATTTATTTTAGGCACAAGACAACTCCTAATTGGACGAAATTTGGACTGTAATTAAATCACAATTAGATGCATCATTAATAATTTTTTCAAAATTTTTGGAGTAATAAATAGGCCTGTGAGAATTTTAGAGCGTAAATGTGTATAATATCACTGATTTTCAATCTTTGATTTTTAATAAATAATAGGATGCTCACAAAAATACAACTAAATAGCTAAGAGATAAAGATTTAGTCGCTCTACAACAAGATATTTTTCCTTAAATAAAATGATGCTATTTGACTATCCAAATTAGCGCTCAAAGTAAGGGGTCTTTTTGCAATGCAGAAATTGAAATAAACAAATTCAAATGTGCACATAGGCACTTCAGCAATTGAACAAACTTGACGTACGGAATATGCAAATTTCACAAAAAAAATAAAGAAATAAATTTTTGACCTTTTGTTTTCTTCCCCCACAAGATAGGGCACACAATAAGGGGAGCGGCTAGGGCTTGCGGGCGGCCGCGGGATGGAGCAGCGCTGCACAGGCGGTTGGGCGGCGCGCGCAGGGATGCGAGGACGGCGGTGCTGCTTGGCGGTGGAGCGGTGGAGGCGGAGGTGAGGCAGCCGCGGGGGTGTGCGCGTGGGCGGAGGCACCGCACGCGGCGATGCGGGTGCTTCACAGCGCGCAGCAAGCGCGCAAGGGGCGGACGGGGACGGGAAGAGCGGGGCGCCGCTCGCGGTTGGCCGCGCGGCGGAGATGCATGGCTGGAAGGCTCTGCGCGTGGGGATGAGGAGGGCACGGCGGGCGGAGCTCAGGGGGGGGGAGGGGCCTGGAGGAGGTACGAGAGGCCGTGACATCGGCGACGGAGCACCGAGGTGGCACGCGGCTGTGGCGTAGGAGGAGATCGGGAGCAGGCGGTCAGGCTGGTCGCGCGGCTACGCGCGCTTCGCGCGGAGGGGAGGGCTGTGAGGAGGAGTTCCGCGCTGCGTGCACGGGAGGAACGCCGGTGATTGGAGATCCGCGCCAGTCGGCGCGGTGGCTGGAGGGTGCTGCGGGGCCTCGGTTGGGAGGGGCGGGAGCGGAGCTGGGCTGCCTCCGGGGCGGCGCATGCTGCGCTCGGTGACGGCGGTTGGTACCGCACTGCTATGGATTGGGCGGCCGCGCACACACCAGTGGAGGACGGCGGCAGTTGGCGTGAACGGGCGGGCACTGCTGATTGCGGCGCGAAGGGACGACGAGGTGCTGGCGGGGGAGCACGGCCGTCCAAGGAGACCTAGAGTTGTTGCTTTTTTTTGTTTTGCAATTTTTTTGTAAACAGGAAGCAATGGTAGAAATGAAATGAAGTGGTGATTGTGGTAGTGATGATGATGATGGTGTAATTGATGTGGTTTGGATGTGATGAACAAGATAAACAAATTATGTTAGATAATAAAAAAATTGACAAGATAAAGATAGAGATTTTATCTGTATTCGTTGGCTTGTGGAGCCGCGTCGTGCGGCTTCCGATTGTCGTGGCCTCGATTCGATTCGACGAAAAATCGAAGAAGCTCGGTTGTGATCTGAAGTGATGCACAACGACACGAGGAGCCCTCGTGGATCTCGCCTCGAAAACCGTCGTTGCTCAACCGAAAAATATTGACGCTATCACCGTCAACACTCGGGGGCTCTTGGTCTCTCCCTCTCAACCGAAGAAATGGCGGATGAAGGGAAATGGTGGAAGATGATGGGAATAAAAAGGGAGAGGAGAGGGAAGTTGGAGAAGAAGTGCGGAGAATGGAGTAGTGGGGAGAGTGGTGACTTGGAGTGGGGAAGAAGAAAGGAGAAGAGGTAAAAAGGAAAAAAATAATATAATAATAATATAATATAAATAAAATAAGTAGGCTACTAAAAATAATTAAAATAGTAATAATAAAATAATAATAATAATAAATCTGAAAATAATTAAATAAATCCTAAAATAATGAGAAAAAGGTGACATGTGGCGACACATGTCGCTCCTTGAAAATTCAAAAATTAAATGTAAAGAAAAATAAAAAAATAACAAAAGGGCTTAAATCAAAAAGTGATCAACATAAAGGTTGCTCGTCTCGATGAGATCTACAACTTTCGTGAAGGTCCAAAAATCAAACGAGATCATATATACAAAATATATTTTTGGGTGGTACCTTATATATATATAATACCGCATTTTATCTTTTGTAATTTTTTGTCATTTTTTAATAAGAGAAAAATAAAAATAAAAATAGAGAAAATATGAGAAGAATATTTACAAATTAATCTAATTTTTTTGGATTTTTTAATAATTAAGAAAATGAAATGGTAAAATACAGGGGCAAAACGGTCAATTTGTACAATATACAAAAGGGGCCCAAAACCCAAGTTTTGCATACGATCTCCGATTTTAATGAAATTTGTCTTGTTTTGAAGGTCTTTGAATTTATATTACTTTAAAAGTGAGTAGACCTAATTCGGAGACTGTATGAGAGAGATATGTATATTTTAAGGCTCCTAATTTCAAACTTGGATTGAGGGTTTATTGGGTAATTTTACAAGTTAGTATTTTTTAGATATTTTTCCTTTATTAGTGTTAGTCATATATACACTATGGAGTTGATTTTATTAGATTCAGAGTTAGTATAAAATAAATACAAATAGGCTATTTTAACTAACATACAAGTGAATATTTACAAGTGAATTTGGCTTCTTATTTAATGCAAGTATGAATGCTAAAATGCAGATATTATGCTTGCATGCATGAATGCTAATTTTACAATATAAAGGGAAATATGCATCTATTTACTCGGGAACAAGACTCTATTTTCAACTTTGAGAGTAATGAATCACAGATTCATCAATGAACATATCTATTGAATTTTTTTGTGAACAAGATTCTGTGATAGAAGAATTATGTGAAGCATTCAATGTCGAGTCTACAGTGCCATTGGTGGACACCATTCTGTCGAAAGATGCAACAACATCACCTTGCATAGTAGCATAAGTCACCACAGTGTTGAATCAGACCCTGCTTGAGCTTAAGCCACTTCCAATAAATATGAAGTATGCCTCCCTTGCATTTGCACAGAACATGTTCCTCGTGATTATCAATTCACGACTGATCGAGAAATAAGAATCTCGTTTGCTCAAGGTTCTAGAAAGAAACCGCAAGACCATAGGACGGAAAATCTCAGACCTCCATTCGATCAACCACTCAGTGTGCTCGCAACACATATACCTTGAAGAAGACAACAAGCCTTCTCGAGAGTTTTCGCGAAGATTAAATCCAAATCTCTAAGAGGTTGTGATGAATGAAATAACGAAATGGTGTAATTTGGGATTCATATATCCCAACTCCTACTTAAAATGGGTGAGTCCTGTACACATTGTGCCCAAGAAATCAGGGATCTCCATGGTCAAGAATGACAAATTAGAGGAAACCACAATTAGAGTACCAATATCTTGGCATGATTGTGTGATTATTGACATCTGAATCTAGCGACCGAGAAGGACCACCTTCCCGCTCCGATTCATCGACCAAATCGTTGAGAGATTGGTCACAAAGGAATATATTTGTTTCTTGGACGGTTACTATGGTTACAATCAAGTTGTTATAGCTCCTGAAGATCAAGAGAAAACAAACTTCACATGTCCATTTGGGACCTATGCCTTTTGCGGAATGCCGTTTGGTTTGTGCTATACCCCTGCAAGATTCCAGCGATGCATGTTGGTTGTATTCACATATATGGTTGGAAGTTTTCTTGAGGTTTTTGTGGACGACTTCTTGGTCTATGGAGACAGCTTAACCAGTTCTTATTTTATTTAGATCGAGTCTTGAAGAGATGCTGTGAAGTGAATATTGTGCTCTCGTGGGAGAAGCAACATTTGATGGTGATTGAGGGTATTGTGCTAGGCCAAGTCATATCAAAACGTGGATGGAGGTAGACCCTTCGAAGGTAGACATCATCTCAAAACTTGAGCGACCTACAAAACTGAAGCAAGTTAGATCATTCCTAAGGCATGTCGGTTTCTTGTCACTATTCATCAAAGATTTTAGTAAAATCGCTCGTCCTCTAACTGAGCTTTTGGGCAAGGAGGTAGATTTTATTATTGATGATAGATTCATACACGCATTCAATTAGATGAAAGAACAGATCACCTAGGCCCCTATCCTTCAACTGCCAGACCGGTGTCTCCCGATTGATATGATAATAGATCTATCAGACTACGCTATTGGAGTAATTCTAGGATGGCGAAGAGATAATTTACCATTTGAAATTCACTATGTTAGTTGGACTCCAGATGAAGTTTATAGAAACTACACTGTCACTAAAAAAGAGCTGCTAGCAATCGTCATCGCCTTGGAGAAATTCAAATCTCACCTGCTTGTATCTGAGGTGATTGTCTATATAGACCATTCTGCCATCAAGTACTTGCAAGACAAGAAGGATGTAAACGAAGACTTATCAAATGGATCCTTCTGCTCCAGGAATTTGATCTAAAAATCCGTGATAAAGCTAGAGTAAAAATTTGGTTGCAAATCACTTGTCAAGATTACCATAGCTGGATATTCCTGAGTAAAACCTATTTCCAATAATGAAAACTTTCCCAGATAAAGCGATATTGTAATTTACATTGCTCCCCTTGGTTCCCCATGTTGTGAATTATCTTGTATCCATGAAATCTACACAAGATTAGTCGAAGCTGAAAGTTGACAAATTCTATCGGATATTCATTTCTATTAGTGGGAGAATCCTTATCTCTTTGTGAGGGTGGAGATTGCATCTGGAGGAGGTGCATTCCTCATGAGGAAGTCCAAAGTCTCCTCGAACATTGCCACACCAAAGAATCAGGAGGACACTACTATAGGAGAATAACGATCGCAAAAGTTATACAATGCGGCCTTTGGTGGCCGACTCTATTCAAAGATGTAGAAGATTTGGTTTGACATTATTTTGACTATCAGAAACTACGCGACACTATTGGAATGAGAGATACAATGCCTTTGAAATACATTTAGATTTCAGACATGTTTGATGCTTGGGTCATTGACTTTGTGGGCTCGTTCCCCAACAGTAAGTGTTTTGAGTATATTCTGCTTGTTATCGACTATGTGAGTCATTGGGTGGAGTTTATCCCAACCTGAGCCATGAACAGGCACACCTCTTTCGATTTCTAAGGGAAATATCATTGCAAAGTTTAGGATCCCCAAAAATCTTATATCAGATTGGGGTAGCCATTTCATTAATAGAGATGTGAAGATACCGACTTAGGAATTCTCCATAGAACATCGTGTCTTCTCTACGTACTGGCCATAATTCAATGGCCTTGTCGAATGTTGAAATAGTGGGATGAAGACAATTCTACAGAAGCTTGTATGTCTAGATAGGAAGAGCATGTCACAATTGCTCGATTCTATTTTTCGGGCTATCAGAACACATACAAGTTACCATTAGGAATGTCTCCCTATCGCCAGCTGTACATCAAGCCATGACATTTTCCCATAGAACGCATTCACAAATCTTTGTGGGCTATCAATGTCTCTAATTTTGATCCTTAGAAGATCGGAAATAACAAAAAGATGGATCTGAATCGACTTCTCGAATTCCATGAGTATGCATATGACAACATCGTAATGTACAAGGAGAAGGTAAAGAAGTGGCACGACAAGCACATATACCGCAAAACCTTCAAACCCGGTCAGAAGGTTTGGTTGTTTGATGCAAAGCTCAAATTATTACCAGGGTTGTTTAAGAGAAAATAGACCGAGAGGTTCATAGTAAAGCATGTGCGTGATATGGAAAGAATTGTCATATCAAGTCTGTCCATTGATGCACAGTTGTTTGTGATCAACTGATAGTTACTAAATCCCTATCTAGGGCATGATATGTTCCTATCTGTAGTTGACTCAGTACAGGTGGTCTACGATGAAGAGCTTACAGCCGCAGCATGAGGACAATTAGACGAGGCCAACCAAAATATTTTTGATTAGTTAATATTTTTCTTCTTTACTTCTTTTCATTTTTATTTTTTTCAGATTCTTTATTCCGTGTTTCTCTCACCCCATTTATTTGTGCTATACTTAGGATATTCTTCATCCTAAGTATATGGGGGTGAAAGACCTTGGGTTTCATTCCTAGATCCCTCTCCTGTCTCCTCAACACTTGATAATCTTTCTATACTTAGGGATATTTTACCCTAAGTATAAGGGAGACATGCTGAGACAATGATTCATTTATTCATTCCCACCTGCGACCCTCCCTATATGTAGAGTATGTTCTGTTATACTTGGGATTAATTGATCCTATCTATAGGGGGGACAATCACCATATAAATCTCTATTGAGTAGTAATAGTATAAACTTTTCTATACTTAGTACGAGTTATATCTTCCTTTGCACTTTGATCTATGAGGAGAAAGCTCAAGCAAAGTATAGGGGGTCAATATATACTGGGTATATATTTTGGCCATAACTCGTACTTCCAATAAATAAGGCTAAAATTCAATTAATAAATTGTATGGAACATAATTGTATAAAATTCATTAAAATTCTCGGTATATACCGATTAATAAATCGGGTAAAAATGTTTTGCAAAATGTTTGAATATGTGTTGTAAAATGTTTTTGAAATATCTTTTGGAAACTATTTTGAAAATATTTTGTGAGATGTTTTCAACCTTTGTAAAATTTTATTTATAAAAATTTTCTTTATTAGTTTGTAAGAAAATGTTTTGAAAATCTATTAGCAAATGGTTTGGATAATGGTTGAATAAATCCGGTAAAAATTTGCCAAATCTTTTTCAAAATTACATAAAAAGCTCCAAAACTTTTCAAAAACTCATAAAAATTCAAAATCAGGAAACTGCTTCATAAAAATATTTTCTTTCATTGTACATAGCATCAGCATTTTTAAGAATAATCTTGACAATTGAATGAGTCCAAATAAAGTCTGAAGATTTGAGCTTGGAATAGACATTTATACATTTAATTTCAGAGAAAACCATTGAGGACTGGAATTGGAGATACTATAGGTTGCCTTGACTTACTTCTTTAGGTTCCATAAGACTATATTCATGAGTCAATTCAATATGCCTAAATAGAACCCTTAATATCATCCATAAGACTCTTGAGACGATGACTTGACTGGAAACCTCACACGTAGCACTTAACTCAACTCATATGGACTATTGAAAATCTTGGAATCTAAGTCTGGATGATGTAAGGCTACTTCATCAATTGTGGCTCAGGAACCATTCTTGGTGATTTCCAACATCAGTATTCTAAACCACTTCTTTTGGTAACCATGATACCTAAAAATACGAGACGAATTGATACAATGCTTCGGACGAGGAATGATTTACCATCGTAACATTCTCCAAGAACCCAAAAAAATGGGTGGAACAAAATATTCTATATCCATAGGGGCATAAGCAAGAATGCAGAAGCTGTTCAAAGTCAAAGAAAATATACAAAGAAGCCTACCCCAAGAATTCCATGAAAATTTGAGCTTTAGAAAGAGCATGTTTCTTGAGGAAGAATCAGCAACACGGGCCGACTTCACAAGGGAATGAAGACTACACTAATACATTCCCACTTGTTTTCCCATTCTTCTCACTTCTTCCCCATTCGGTTTTAAAGACTGGGAGCATATGACCTTAAAAGGAAATATCTGTCTCGACGAGAACGAGATACCAGAAGAGTAGATGCCTTAATAGTTCAATAGTTTTGTCTGGGGAGAGCTGAACAATTTCACACACATGGTTCTATCACTTCAAGGAGGCAAGAGTATGAGACTAAGAGATTGGTTCTAACCTGGCAGTGAATTGGACTGGATGATAGGAGTATGTAACCTAAGGTCTGATGTGTCACACTTCCTAATTTTTGTGAGGTTCCGAACAAATTAATCCAAAGGCCTTCGTTGAGCTCCAAACTATCACTTTCTTAAGACATGTTAAAAGTCGATAATTATTCCAAGTTATTTATTTTTCTTTTCTTTGTTTTGTTTTCTACACTTATAAGCATAAGTTTTTGCTAGTGTCTAGGAAAGGCAAGTACAGGGGATGATGAATCTCCATTTCATCACCTTTATTCTTTCATTTTGGCATTAAATCTCTATCTAAATGCATGTATATATCATTAATTTATCAAAATAAACATTCCCTAATTTGTACAAGATACCATATAAAACACTAAATATTTATCATATTTAATACTAAAATTAATTAATAAAGGAAGAAAAGAAAACCAAACAAGGCACAATAGGTGTTGAGTGACCCTAGCCCCTGAGACTCAATCATCATGATGACGTAGTTGACAAGAAATAAAGTAGAGGGAGATAGGGTATCCAATTGTACAGATTACACAGTCTAACAAAACTAAAAATATTTGTCAATAATTACTTTATGGACCCTTTTTTATTCTTTATTATTTATGTAGAAAATCAATAAACAATATACATGAAAGTTATAGATAAAAATATATAGAAAAATAAAAAATTGATTTCACCTAAAAATAATACACAGTGTACATTCTACACTCAAAATAAAATCCCAAAACCCAAACCCCACAGACCTGTATTTCCTTCATAAGAACTCAATATAAATAAAAAATAGTATATAACTTTTAATAAGATATTTAATGAAGGTGGTTTAATTTAATTTGGAGTTAAGGTGCAAAGATAGGTTTTGGACCCTTATAGTACAATATAACCGAATAAGATATTGATTTTATTAATTCCTTATATTCTTCATGTTTCATATTTTTATAAATTTATAAATATTATTTATAATAAATGTACATAAGTAAATTATAATAAAATATAAAAAATACAATAATATAAAATAATATACTAAAATACATATATTATACTAACACTTATAAGATAAATACCTTTATTTATTTATGTATACATACTATATCAAAAATTACAATGAAAATAAATTTAAGTATTTTAAATTAGTTCTAAATATATAAATTATGTGTATATAAAATAAAAAAATAAAAATAAAATAAAATACATAAAATAAAATTAATATACGCATATGCGTACTTATAAAAAGTAGCATATAATAAAGTACACCATAAAAATAAATAAAAATATATATCAAACACTACATAAAATGGGAAACATTTTTCATTTAATAACCATAAATTGATTAATTCATTTTCTATTCGTTATAGATTTTATAAGCAATATTCATTTTCGTAATTCTTGGTTGGTCCACATGGACCAACCAGGAGCCTCCTTTTATTGACCTACAATCAATTGTACCTCAACCTCCTCTGACCCATGTCAGAGTCACGAGCAGCCCAACTTCGTCGATTTCTCTATGACTCCATATTCATCCTCTTACCTCGATCTTTCAACCTTTGTACAACCCAATCACTAGCGATCTTCTCCCATGCCTAAATCCACACCAACCCCCACTCGATTTCACGCTATTATCCCTCAAAACTCATTGAAACCTTGCCAATAAATATACCATCATATCCTACTTTTATTTTTTTGTATCAATCTTACTAGGTTCTTAGCCCCTCGAATCCGCCTAATCTCCTTAGTGTTGGTGACAACAACATCTGGAGGCGATCCGCAATGAGGAAGAGCTCTCGGAGAGCTGATCCAACCCATCGTTGAACCTTTGCGCTGGAGGTTTTGATTCCTAAGCTTCTATCCAAATCGAGGCCATCTTTTACATATTTTCTATGTAAATTTATTTACCATCTTTCCATTTCACATTTTATTGCATGCCTTCATTGCTGCTTTCGGGTAGGTTTAGGTTAATTGATGTTCAGTGGAGCTGCTAGGGATCCGACCATCGTATCGCCTTGTTCTCGATTGTTACACCCTGTTGACCACACCACTACCTTCCTTGGTCACTTCTCCAATGGAATCACTCATCTGCACCCCTGGATCCATCCCGGATATGGATTCTGATGCTCCTCCATCTCCCTTTGCTTGAGCATCACTACCCCGCTTAATCTCTAATGGATCCCACCAAGTAAAAGCCCACATATTGTCGCCCTCGTCTAACCATGCTTTCTAGCCCATTTGCAGGTTTGGAAGATCTTGTGTGAGGGGTTTTGAGGGCCAAAGAGCACCTCTAGATTGAGAGGCACGCTACAACTGAGTAATGAGAAGAGCATCTGAACAACCCTTTTGGAGGGTTGAGGCAGGAGCAACAACGATCCGAATCTTTGAGGACTCGTTGTTCAAGCGAGTTCTTCGAAGAGACTTTCCTGCCATCAGATCAAGACGAGTTCCTCCCAGTAGAACATGTGACGTTTGACTAGAGAGAGCATGCATTGTGGATATCAGACCTGAGATCTAATCATAGACTTTCAAGCATGAAGAGGTGCCAGTCATTGGTGTAGCGACGCATGGCAAGTGAATGAACAAGGATTGTCCGATTGTACCTATTTTATGGGGTAAATTGCATATCTCGCCCCAAAATTTGTATCTTTATTTTTTTGGCCTCTAAATGTTTAATTAGTTTATAATTTTATGGTAAAATTGCAAGGAACCCCCTTGTAGTAATTTGATATTGCACAAGGGTTCGTGCCAGGTCACCTCACGTACAGCCCCATGTGAGATGTCCATTTTGCATTAAACCCTTTGCGATTTTTGTTATAAATTTTAGTTTATAAAATTTAAATATTAGTTGTAATATTTTGGGTAATTTGCATTGTAACACCAGACCTTATTTTTAATTATAAAAATACCCTTTCCCATTCATTCAATTTTGTGCTTGTATTTCATTTGTTTAAAATATCATCCATGCTCTAAAAACTACGAAAAATTAGGGTTAAGTGCTTGCTTGCATAACATTCATGCTATAATTTTTTTTCCATTTTAGGCATTTTAACTATTTACCAAAATCAAAAGAGCACATTTTTTGTTTGACTAAAATTACTAAAAAATATAAAATATTTTTTGAAAAACTAAAAAAAATATTTTCTCTATTACGATATCTAGTACACCTAGACCAAAATTCCCTAAAAATAGAAAAAGAAAATGTAAAAAAATTAAAATCTCCAAAATCCTATTAAAAATATAAAAAATCATAAAAAATCCTAAAAATATTTCTTCATTTTTTGTAATTTTATTTATATATTAGTATACATTAAAATTGATTTGAAAAATTATAGGCATTTTGTTATTTTTAAACCTCAAATCAATTTAATCTATTTATTAAACTGCAAATCAATCCGGCCTATCTTTATTATTCATTTAGCTAATTTGTCTATGAGAGTGGTCACTTCGACAACTGTGTCCACCTTAAGTGACATGCGTGAATCTCATCTCGAGATAATTTCGGGTATTTCAATGACCACCTCTGAAAGATGGTTATATCTCCAGAACAGAAGAGAAGGAACATGAAAAGTTGATGAACGAAAGTCTATGAATGCAAATGCTAGAGATAAGAATGTGTACCAAACTCTAGCGGTCTACATGCAAAATAATCAAATTAATAAATTTGTACGGATTATAGAAGACTGTGCCTGGATACCTCAGTCACCCTAAATTTGTGCGACTTAGTCGATGTGCTAGAGATAAGGATGTGTCTCTGCTCTGCTTGGCTACCTCAGTCTCATAGAAGACTGTCCTCGCATAGTAGGCTCTCGTAGAAAAGTCAACAAAAGAGAGAATTAGCACATATAAACAATTATTTAAAAAGAAGAAATAAAATTAGATAAATAGAAATGGTTAATATGTGTACACGTATCTTATACATTGCTCCTTGACTATGGTGCCATTTGATAGAAGTTATCGATTGGGGATTCCTAACGCCTGATATTGGAGGGATGTGGTGTCTAATAGGTCGGATCCAACAATCGTTGTAGTAACCACACTAACGGTACTCGAAACCCAATGAATCAAGTCATCAATAATCAACACACGATATATGATAAAATAATAAATAAGTGCATGGTGAAATTTATTATACCACACAAAATGTGTATAGTGACAAAGTGGTGGGGGCTGAACCATTGGAAGTGAACTGGGATATGTATAATTATTATTAATTAAGAAAATCAGTAATATTTTTTTTACTATTATTTTTTTTTATTTTTATGGTTTTTATTTATATTTTATTTCAATTATCTTTTAATTGTTTTGTATTTTTATATTTTTTTATTTTATATGCAATTTTTTAATTTGTTTTTATTTTTAAAATATATTATATATGTATATATAATAGTAGTAGTAATATAGATATTATCAATAATATATATTAATATAAAATAAATACATATATGGAAATAGTCACGACCCCAATTCCAAGCCGTCGGATCATCCCATATTCAGATCCGATTACTCAGCAAAAAAAGTTTACATTCAACTATAAAGTTTAAAGGATACATTGTCCCACTATAACCATTTACATGTACATCAGCCAGAAAGAAAATACACAAAAAGATCTCCAATTACCTTATAGAGTAAAGCTACTATGGCCGGCTGGATGGCTAAAGTCCTTGCGATGGCTCACCGACACCTGTTGGGTTTTCCATAAATCATAGGATAACAATTAGCGAATGATAAGTAACGAAGAAGAGAAAAGAAAATAAATGATGTTTTTTTTTCAAAACTAGCTATCACAAAAGTTCCATTCCTTCCCATTCGTTTAAGTCCTATTCCTTTCTATTCCACGTCAAGGATTAGTTCTGGGAATTACATCACCATTATATGGACTCTGAAGCCGTACACACTTCGAGATTGGAGATTGCATTGATCTGGTGAGCATGTGTTGTCGCACGTCGCCTAAACAGATCCTCCAATACTACCTGACAATTTCATTTTCTTTTATTATTTAGGGTCTCAAACCCTTATCCTAGCAAAAAAAAGCACACTATCCTCGAGGACTCGGTAGGTTAAAACCTCAGACTATCTTTAATCACATAAACCAATGGCTTTAAGAACATGTTATCGTAACCCATCTACTATCAAACCACCCATGCCTCTACATGGCATGACAACATATTCCGTCGTTCAGCCCAAATATATTGGCACCCGATACCACACGTTGAAAATCGATCATTTCATCCGCACTTATCAAAACAAGGCAACCAAGTATCACCTAGATAGGGTCACACCAATACGGGTTCCTTCCGAAAAACTTATAGGTTGCATGCCCGACCCTTAACCCAGTCATTTCCTAACATAACACACGATCCTTTTCACGATCTAACTTAATACACATAAATTCCAATGATGTAATACTTTCGTTAATTCTTCGATTTGCAAAATCATCAACATTGAGTATATACTAACATATACACTAATTTGTATATTTATATACTAATATTTATGCTCGTTTTATCTTCTAAACCCTAACTTTCAAAGCCACTGCATTAATACGATGCTTAGACCTTATTTTAGTTGATTCACAAAGCAACTTTTCATATTTTCTCAAAAATAGAAAGATAGGGCTCTTCATAACAAGGAGCATAATATCATAAATCTCAATGATCTCATATGAAAACCCAACAACAAAAGGTAGAATTTCGTTATCTAATCGAGCTCTCTCTCGCGTCTACAATGCTTTATCGTGATTCTTTTTGAAAAAAAATGATTTATAGCTACTGAAACGATCGAATTTTATTTTCATGTCAAAACATTAAGAACATGACAATAACTCATAGAACACATGAAAAACAAGAAGAACATGAGGAACATATTTTTCACTTAAAATTTCAACAGAGCTTCCCCTTAAACAGGGCGAAATTTGTAGGAAACTTTTGGTAGAGTTTCCATTATATCAGGACATACTTCTATAAAAATTTTGACAGAGTTTCCTCTTATATCGGGATATATTTCTTAAAAATTTCGGCAGAGTTTCCCTTTGTATCGAGACATCTTATAAAATAAAAACGAAAAGAGTTTCCTCTATAAAATCAACGAGAGGGAAACAACATCAAATAGGAAAGAATATAATCAAGCTGCAAGAGATGAATAATTGGTAGACACCATGCATCATAGGTGAGTGAAGGTGTGATGAATCACAGTGTTCACTGATGTGCATAGCTGCCTGCACCTAAGTAGGATATTACAAAGATTTCTCCATCAAAATAAATATAAAAGTAGAAAATAAAGAATATAACCATAAGCAATGGAGAGTCGGTAGACACCACGTGTCTTAGGTGAGTGAAAATGTGACGAGTCATAGGGTTAACTAATGTGCATAGGTACCCACACCTATGTTGGGTGTTAAACATATTTCTCCTCGAACCACAGCAGAAAACGAATCGGAATGAAGGATGAATCAAAAACCCAAGCTGAAGTTCGAGCATACATACAAAACAAACTAGGAGAGGATCATACCTTCCTCCTCCTCGTTCTCTAGACAATGCTTCACTAGCGCTCCTTCCTCGCCTCCCACTCCTCCACCCAACCTCCAGACCCTAGCCCTTAGGGTGTTGGTGGTAGTGGAAATCGTAGAGAATGATTCGGGTAGGGGGGCTATTTATAGGCTCTAGAAAACCACTAACCATGGTTACTAAAGCATGGTTTAGACCTTAACCACGGTTAGCAGCCCATGATTTTGAACCATGGTTTTGGGCAAGTCCTATCCAAATCTCAAGGCTTAAGTTAGAACTTTCCAAAATATTCTAGATTCATTAATGAAGCTTAATTGACGCTAATCTTGATTAACTTTCACTAAACGCGATTTATCTTTCGCAGCTCATACTTAACTTTTGTTAACAACTTATTAGTGTTTGGTATTGGTCATTAACGGTCCTCAATATATCATTAGTTTCTTTAATCATGTTTAATTAGTCTTAATGACGGTCATTGTGGGTTAATGATGTCTTAAACCTCTGTACTTCTCTTTCTTCCGAAAATCATAACAAATCGAAATGAAGTCCAATTCATACAAAACAAATTCTTTTGGTTTCCCCTTGATGAGCCAGATCTTATGATATAGGATCCGAGAGACGGCCAAGTTCAAGTCTTTACAATTATAAATACCTTAAAGGAAGTCTTGTCCTCGATACTTGAAATGCATGCATAACAACCTTAAAGAGAATAAACGTCATTTCATTTAAAATGAAGGGACACACAATACATAGTGTTGTCATTCAAATAAGCAGGGCTATTTTTCTCTAATTTCTACCTTAGGTTCCCATGTGGCTTCTTCAGACTCTTAGTTGTGCCATGACACTTTAACTAGAGGTGGCTCTTTATTCCTCAACTTCTTGATATCCATGTCTAGTATTTGCACTGGTATTTCTACGTATGTCAAGATTTGGAGATTCATCCTACGGTTGTGAAAGAAGTAGGAACGTGGAGGATGCTAGGTCATCAGATTTGATGCCATCCAACGGTGAGGGGAGAAGCAGGATTGAACATACCTGATGCAATACATCAGAGGGATTCGACGGTGGATAAGAACGTCGAGAGGTGAAATGGGAAGAAGCCACGTGGGAAGCCCAAAGGGTGCCATGTGTACTAATGTAATTATTCGAAAGAGAAAAATAAAGTGAAAATAAAAAAGAAATAAAAAAATAAATCAGAAAAAAGTCAAAACATGAAAGTTGTATATCTCCATGTGATATACATGTTTCATGTTGAATAAATAGCTAAAATCAAACAAATAAACAAAATTAAATGTTTAAAAGCATTTTTAATGAATAAAAACACATGTTTTTATTATTTTGCAATTTTTTATAATTTTTATTTCCTTTTGGATGACAAATAAATATATACAATAATTATCTATTTTTTTTGGAATTTTTAGTAATAAGAAAATAAAAATAAGAAAAATAAAACAATGTTAGTTTTATACAGTAATTAGAGTTAGTTAGTAACAGAGGGTTAAATGTTAATTAAGATTGATTAGTGATGGATTTCATTGCTTTGTCTAAGCTAGGAGGATAATAGATTAAGATAGAGATAATAAATCAGAGATTCATCACCCCCATATAACTAAACCGTGCTCATACTCAGGCATCTAAAGAATAAAAGAGTCGCATTAATCCCTAACAATGCATGTGAATAATTCAAGGATTATTTCATCAAGGAACCTTGTCTTGAGTGATCCTAAAATTCTGGTCTTAACCAAGCTCTAGTAAAAAGGAATCCAACTTCTCTAGTTATTAGACTCTCTATATGTACATATAATAGAAGGATATGACATTTAGTGTATTACAATCATGAGAGTCGAGTCGAGATGTCACCCAAGGTCCAAGTCCAGGAGACTCTCATCAAAACATAATCCTCAACACTAGGGAATAAGTCAGTTCTTGCGTTCAGTCCACCATCTCAATAGTTTGTCAGACTTGAAAGTGTAGATGGAACGCCAGCTGATGGAGGGCATAGGATTGTGTCATTTCTTCTCTTCTCCATATTGGATCAACGGTTCTCTCGAGTACCTTATTACTTAACACATATAGACACACACATACACACACACACACACACAGACACACACACACACACACACACACATATATTGTTTATTAATCAATGTGTCTGTCAAGAGATCTTGGAGTTGTCTACACTTGTTTTCCTGGGAATGCACCGGGTTGTATCTCTTTTGAGTATCTAAGATACCTTCAATACTCAGACATGTATCACTATACGAAGTAGAGCCCTTTTTGGGTGCTAGCCCAACTCCTTGGTCCTAATAGTGTTGGTCCAAATGGACACTTTGAAATTGTAGGGAGCACTCAACCTTGGTGGAAGCTCTTCGTAATTGACTTTGTATTGAGACCCTTTTAATTTACTAGTTCTTTTCTTTTCCTTAGGCTAGCTCCACTGCTTTTACCAAGTTGGCTCACATTGATCAACAATTTATTTAATTTCATCACACCCTTGCTCAAAGGCCAACATCAAAATATAGCATGAGAACTTGTTCGCATACTGGCTAGGGTTTGCTGACACTCAGGTTTCATGAAACTTTCATTGATTTTATCCCATCCGTGAGCATCATCAAATCAGGTCCTGACTCAAATGTCAAGTCATAGTCCATCAGGTGAAATCTCAACTCATCTATTCATTCATGTACTTGTGTAGGTGATGTACTGATAATATTCCTTTTAAGGTAGAGATTAAGAGTGCAATATAGTGCTCATTCTAACTAGGGGACTGTGGATTATTAAGTCTCAAATCCTTATGACTTAGGATGGTTAATTCAGTCTCTTAAAACCTTAAAGACTAAGTGTTCTCAAATACTCAAGCCTTGAGTGGTAGTGAATGTGTTAGGGATACATTAACTCAAAAGTTATTATTTTTGGATTCTTTGGAGAAATGATGACTGGCCTAAACTCATATAACCAGTTGCATCTACTTCCATCTAGTATGAGTGTATGTACAGACTGTCAGTCGTCTACCCTTATTACTTCAAGATAGTGTCATACACATTGTATTTGAACCACCCACTCTACTAAGGAAGACCGTAGTTCCCTTACTAAAAAGTAGCTAATTATTTTTAAGCTCAGTAGTCAGAATTGCTACTAAAGAAAAATCGACTGATTTTTGAATAAGGTTAGTTGTAATTACAAACAACAAGCTAGTCTCATTTAATCCTTTATTTTTCGAAGAATTTTGAAAACATTTCCCAAACAATGTCACATAATATATAGATTTTCAAAATATTTTCCAATTGTTTTTTAAAACAAGTCAAATCCGTTTTTCAAACCATTATCAAACATTTTTCAACACAGTAACAAATAGTTAGAAAATTTTCCAAAATATTTACAAACATTTTTATGCAAATCAGTTCACAAAATAATATACCCTAGCCCAAAAAGTTTGAAAAATTTTCAAAATATGTGACATGGCTAAAGTGTATATGAAATATATATGGTACACCAGCCTATACTTAGCTTTTGCTATGTCCTCATAGCGCAAAATGATATGAAGCCATAGCTCATGCTAAAATATAGAGGAGCATACAGGAACTGACTTGGTATATACACATATACTTAGGTTAAGAATATTCTAAGTATACAAAGAAAACTGAGGGAAGGGTTCTGATGGGTGGAGAAGAAGACAGGGGCTCGGGTCTCCTGTATACTTAGGGAGAGAATAGCCTAACGATAAAGATATGCGATGAGGATGGAGAGACCCGAGGTGAACAATCTGAGAGTTACTTGTTTCCATCTATACACCGGCTAAATATTAGCCTATGTATTTGTATATGGAACTAAGAAATCTGCAAGGATGAGTCATGTCACTGACAACGAGGCCAACCGATGATCCACATTTTTGCCTCTTTAATCATCACATATTATCGTACTACAAAAGGTGAAACTGATCTTGATCAGAATACAACACTTTTGAATATGTGGAGAATTATTACTTGGGAAGCATACCAAGGTCCAACACCAGGACACGAGCCTCTTCGACGATTAAACAGAAATAATTGTTTGACATTAAGTGATTAATTTGTAACACAACTCAACCGATAGAAAGATGCAACCGATGCATAAAATCATGAACAAAATAATGCAATGCATGTGATGCATGAAAATAAAGTATTTTTCATTGGATTGAAAGCACTTTAAATATGACGCAATATGAAACATAATGCAATGTTATGCAAACAGAATGATGCAAGAAATTATACCGCTAAATTAATCAGATCAATGAGCATTAAGAGAATGAATCAATTTCACCAAGTAATTAATTCATCAAAATTAATCAATTAATGAGCTAGTGGGATTAAGGAACAATGAGAATGTGTCATATTAGAATTAATTTGAGAACACTAATTTGAGTATTATAATAAGGAATAAATATGCCATTAGGTAGATGATGAAACATGTGATAGAATGAAATTGAAATCACCTTAATTGGAGTTTGGGTTCTCAAGATATAAGATAATGTTCTAAGGGCATAAATGCAAGAAAGCACAGAATGTAAATAGCCAAAATATTCAAATAGGTCCATGTTAGGGGCAATTATGTAGTTCTTTCAAATTGACTGGACCTCTTTGCAATTTTCGCGATCACCAAACATGAGGCACACATACCAAGAAATGACCTTTAAGTAATTTTGGAGAAGGTGCAAGCTTACATGTAATTTACCCAGCGCGCATGCGCTCAACACGTACGTAATCTAGGCTCGAGGCGAGGGTCAACGCCGCTGCATGTTCCTTGGCCACATGGTGACATGAGGTGTTTATGGTGGGGTTCAGTCCCATCTAGCCTCTGTGCATCAGAGGGGGCTGACGTGGCATCTCCTTACCCGTTGGATAGTCGAAAAGTGGAGCCATCCAATGACAACTGAACGTTATGGGCTCCTTGCTCCGCACATGGTGGCAGCATGATTAGAGCTCCGGCGATGACGCCCGAGCTCCACCTCCTTCTTCCTTGCAGGTTGAAGACTTGGGGAGACTCCAAAGGTCCTAGGGATTGATGAATCTCCATGTCATCACCTTTATTCTTACATTTTTTCCATAAATCCCTAGCTAAGTGCTTGTATATACCACTAATTTTTCAAAATAAACAATTATGAAATTGTACAAAGTACTATATGAAATATTGTAAATTTAATGGATTTAATTCCAAAATAAACGAAGAATAGAAGAAAAGAAAATAAATGGAACACCATAAGTGTTGAATGACCCAAGACCCCGAAACTAGTCATCACGATGACTTGGTTGACAAGGAATAAAGTAGAGGAGATAGGACAGAGAAATAGTACAAGATATACACAAACCCTAGTTTTAAATTCATCAATAATTGCTTTTTGGGACAAATTTTATTTAATTATTTTTACATCTCAAATAAGAAAACCGTCAACATGAATATTGTATATTAAAATCCAAAGAAAAGACAAAATTAAGTTCATAGAAAAATAAAACATAGTGTGCCCTGGACACACAGAATAAAAAGTCAAAATACATACTTGACATGCATGTATCTTCTCCATACTAAATAAAAATTGACCAAAATCACCTTTAATTATATATAACTTTTAATAAGCTATTATTGATGGTGGTTTCATTTAATTTGGATCAAAGATGCAAAAGATAGGTTTTGGGCCCATATTGTAAAATATACATTTATATTTTATTCAATATATATTTACTCTTTATATTTTTAAAATATTTTATTTTTACAAATTTGTAAATATTATTTAAAACATATGTAAATATTTACAATAAAACAAAACCACCAAAATAAAATTAAAATAAATACTACATATAGATACATAGGTAAAATATTAATGTACACACATATAATGTGTATATATATTTAATTAATTATGTACACATACAAACTCGTAAAAATATAATAAAAATATGTAAATGTTTATAAAAATAAATCTAAAATATCTAAAATACATGTATAAAGGATTAAAATACATGCTATAAAATAAAAATAAATTACTAAAAATTTATGTATTTATAGCTCTATTTTACATGTAAATATTATCCTGTAATAAAAATCCACATAAAAAATAAAAAATGTATAAAATACTATAGTAAATTACAACATTTTCATTTTTTAATAAAAAATTAAACTATTCCTTTATTATTGCTTTCTGAATTCACCAATCTTTTCTTATTGGAACTTTTTAGTTGGTCCATGTGGATGAACGATCAGACTCCCCATGTTGACCCGAATCAACACCCACCTTCTCTCTTCCTCTAGCATCGACCTGTCAGAACCCTGCTTTTTGCCCATTTTTCTGCTCAAGCTCAACATTGCATGCCATGGTGTGCCACGCGATTTATGGAGATAGAACCTCCTGGATTCACGCCATTGCCAAAGATCCCATCTATCACCCTCGATATGAGTTATCTCCTTGATTGAAGTCTATCATTTTGCAGCTTATAAAATAAGCTCCTCTAGACTCCTTCCTGATTTTGATCCCTCTTTAGACCCATCAGATTGTCTCCATTGGGTTTTTGTTGGTGACAGGAGCATGGCTCATTGATTTGTAGTGAGGAGGAGCAGTTCAGGAGGTGATCCACATCCATCGCCAAAGCGGCACCAATTGGTTCTGCTTCGTCAGTCCTTGGCTGACTTGAGACCCTTATCTCTCGTCCCTAGGTATATTTTTATATTCTATTTCATTTTCTTCATCTTAGTTTTATGTTTAATCTCGTCGTTCACCTTCAAAAAACCCCAAAATCCCTACCTCTTGGGTCTAGGGAGATCCACTATAATGCAACCGTTTGATCGCCCTCATTTTCATCCAATCTCACTCAATACTTTGTTCTCCATCGATTTCCCATATTGTCCACCACAGATCCATCATGAATCTAAGAGTCTAATCTCCCTCTGTTGCTCTTTATCAGAACTGCATCTCCACGCTTCCCCGCTTCTTTTTTTACTCAATCCTTTGGTCAAGGAAGTAGCCCTCGAGCAAGGAAGGTTTTGGTGTAGGTTTGTGACTCCAAGAGGGATGCTAGACCCCCATTGAACATCAGTAACAACCCTGGGTTCTCAGACCCCATCTAACCTCTCGAGCTCCCTCGCCTTCATCGGAACATCCCTTTGCACATGGAGGAGTACGAGGAAGATGATATGCTAGATGGATCGAGATGAGATCGCCAAAGCACAGAGCTAAGATAGATCAAAGGTCACAAACACCGAGTTCTTCATGAGTTCTTTCAGGTATCACCTCTGTCATCGGATCAAGAACATAGCCTAGATTTAACATGGGTCACCAAACTTATTGGAAGTGTTGCCTTGAAGAGCCCTTCGATCCTCCACGTGGCACGATGACAACAATTGGATTAAATGGGCACAAGTTATCAAATTTGCATCCAACCCCCTTTGCATTGTTGTTATATGTAAAGGTATTGTTATTATTTAATTTAGTTGAGAACTTTGTGGGCTATTTACATGTAACCCCTAGAACTCTTTAGTATTACATTTAAGTCCAATTCCAGGTAACCTCCCATGGACACCCATGTGAGGGGACATTTTGTAGATGTACCCTTGTATTTATTGTACTTACTTTATAATATATTAAAATAAATTCCAAATTTAAAACTTGTTATTTTGCATAAGTGCCCTTATATATATTATTTACAAAAATACTCCTACCAGACCGATTTAATTTAATTTATGAAATTATTTTTATTAAAAAAAGCTCATGTGCTCTAAAAATAGTGCAAAAATATGTGTATGTGCATTAGTGGATGGTTGTTCACGCTATTAATTTGCATGCATTTATAATTTATTAGAAATCAAAAAAAAGTATTTCATTCCCTATTTGACTTAAAAAATACGAAAAATATAAATACTTTTCTAAAATCTCAAAAAAAAAACTACTATTTGTTAGCCCATTTTTTATCTCCAAATCAAATATCAAAAAAAATAAAAAAAACTCTTAAAATTAGCAAACTTTTGCTATTCCAAAAAAATTATACAATTTTTTCAAAAATCGTAAAAATATTAGTTTACATCCATAATTTTATATGTGCTTATATCTATATATTAAAATTGATTTTTAGAAATTTTTAGCTCTTTTGCTAGTTTTAACTCTCAAATCAATTCTTCCTATTTAAAAAGATTATGTTTGCATTATTTATGATTTTATGAATATAAAAAAATGCAAAACTTCCCCAAAAATTCACAAAATAGAAAAAATATTTCAGAAAGATGAAAATAATATTTTTAGACTTTTTTAACTATTTTAACTATATTTAGAAATAGTGTACTTTGTATAGATTAAATATCTATATATTATTATATATAGCTTATTTTATTATTAAATAATTTAAATCCCATGTAAATATTTTAAAACATTTAAAAAATAGTAAGGATTGTTCTTTTTCTTATTTCTAATTTGGGTATTTATCTATATATATTCTATTATAGATTACTTATATTATATGTATATCTTATATACATACTTATGTACTCTTATATATCCATGTATTACTAAATTAAAAAGAAAATAAAAATCAGAAACTTAAAAATTAAATAATTAAATAAATATATAAAAAACCCACAAACAATTTGATTGATATTGTTAATACTTGTCTATAGATTTACATCATTTATTCATTTAAATAATTCCTACTACATCTTGTGTTTGTGCCCGACCTCTTCCTGCTTATCCACTATACATATTCGTTGTAGGGTTATAATAAATTTTGACCCTATATTGGTTGAATTTAATAACTGATATATTTTGTGTTAATTGTTTAGATTAGTTGGAGGTCTCTGCGAGAGATCACCTCAACGGTTGTACGACTTGCCTTGTGGGCCTACACGACCTCCTCCTCGCACCTCCGGCTATTTCAGTAATGAAGGTTTGTAGAGCGATAGAA